>CAUYUJ010017170.1:247983-812983 GCA_963575745.1 Prorocentrum cordatum | reverse complement strand
CCTGGACCAGGGCAGCTCCTGCGGCCCAGGAGGACATCGAGAATCAAACCATATGACTTCAACTGCGTGCTACAATTCCAATCCATTTTCGCGTTTCGGACGTTTCTGGTAGATTTCGGGTTTCTGTGTTTCTACTGTGGAAGTCTACCGCGCGTGAAGCTTTACAGTCGGTTTCTTAGGACAAGTTCCATTGACTTCGACCCTGGGGCGGCAGGGCTTCCCACGATCGATCTGGGACGAGAAACGGCCAAGATGGGGACCTATGTAGGGGTCTGGGGACTGATTGTTCAATCTGGTCGAAGGAGAGGAGGACCTTCGACCCTCCAAACTCGACGATCGAGCCTCCTGGAGAATCCCCCCCCCGAGCTACGTTTTCCTCTCCACCCGGCTTTCGGGTCGTGGCCAGGGCCTCCGGCGGCCGCGGCTGCTGAAAAGCACCCGGGGCCAGAGGACCGCCGAGAACCGACGAACACGTCCGAAAACCTCCGGCCTGGAGCGTCCGAACACGTGCCCCCTCCTGGCTCGGGCGCCTCTGGCACCTTTTCAGAGGCCTCCCACATGGGGTCTGGGCGGGTGGGGCCAGAGGATCGCGCCGCATCGCCAATGCGTCGCCGATGCAGCGGCGACGCCGTCGGCTTGGGAGACAATTCGGGCTCCGCATCGAGCCGCACCGCCGACGCATCGGCGGTGCGGCGCGATCCTCCGACCCCACCTGCTGGGACCGCTCCTGGGAAAACCTAGAAAGTTCTTGGGCCCCAGGGGGGACTCTCTCTAGAGCTAGGAAATCCAAGGCTCGCTTGGGACTGGTTTCCCCCGTAAAGCAACCGACTTCCTCCCGAAACCCTCTGAAAACCCTCTTTTCGGAGGGTTTCGCGAAGGTTTCGGAAGGGTGTTCGTCGTTTTGAGGGGAAGCCAGTCCCTTGCGAACCCTGAGCTTTCTAACTCTAGAGGCCTGGTCAAGGCCTCGAGGAAAGGCACACTCCCTCCCCCCTGCGGGCGCTGAGGCCTTCCGTGCGCCCCTGCCGACGGCCGCGACGCCCGCGCTGCCAGAGGGTCAGCAGGCACGAGGTGGGCAGTGCAAAACTGGAGCCCTCGGGGAGCTCTGTGGGCGAGAACCTCAAGCGATGGGAGGTTCAGCTCGTGGTCCGCTTCTTTGGGAGAAGACGCAACGGTATAACAAGAAACTTTGGATCTGCGCGGATCTGTTGAATCTGCGCTGGACCCCCCTCCTTGGCGCGCGGAACGCGCCAGGGGCGATGCCGGGGGCGCCGCCAGGGGGGCCCAGCGCGGATCCAAGAAATCCGCACGGAGCGCCAACAGTTTATCTTCATGGAAAGTTTTCTTCTTCGCTTCCTGTCCTCGGGGCCCCATCTTCGATCCGCCGACTCCGAGGAGGGGCCGCGTGGGGGTCCGATGGTGCCCGAGGGCCGCGGGGGACTGATGAGAGAGCAGAAAAGCTAACCTCCTAAGAAGCACCCCGACAAGCGAAGACGATGAGCAACCGCACTCAAGAAAATAATCGAACAAAACAAAACCGTTTCGTCAACGTCTGATGTCCGCCGGAGGGCTCTCTTGTCCTTCAGCTCCGTCTCGGTTGATGCGCCAGCAGGCACGCGGTCGGCGATTCAAAGATGGGGCCCTGAGGGAGGGGGCTCCGAAGGCGAGAGCCTCAACCAGGAGCCCTTGTCGTATTGCTCACGCTCACGCCAGTGACCCGCCCCGCCGCCCCTCCCACCCCTGCCCACCCCCGATCAGACTAAGGAAATTAAACCAGACGATGAACATACTCTGATGGAAATATGTTGTCAGTATTGGGCTGGCGTTTCGTCCCTTGAGGGACTCGTCTGAGCCAAACTGACTTCAGATCATGTGCGTGTAAAGGTATGGGAGCAGTGCTCCAACATGTGCTAGAAATTACAATAAAAAGCCAAGCCCCTGGTCACGCCATGATTCGCGCAAGCGCCGCGTGGGAATCGGCCATCCAAGCGTTCCCAGACGGCGCAGGCACGAATCGTGACGTGACCAGCCCCCTCCCCCCCCTCTCCCCATGCCCCGGTCACGCCCGTTATCGCCAAGGGATGAAAAAAACGCTTCCCAGTGAAGGTTCAATTTGTGGTCCACTTCCTGTCCTCGGGGCACCCATCCCACAGAGTCCCATCTTAGAACCGCCGACTCTGGGGGAGGGGCCGTGTGGGGGGCCTGTGGGGCCTCAGGGACGAACCATTTTGTGGCAAGGCTTCATCAGAGAGTAGACACGCCCCCCTCATAAGAAACACCCCGACAAGCGAAGCCGATGATCAACCGCACACAAGGAAGGAATCGAACAGGACAGGGTCGTTTCGCAAAAGCCCAGAGCCGTTGAGCGAACGCCACTGATGAGGGTCGGGGCGTTTTTTCTTCCCTTGCCTGATGTCCGCCGTGGAGGGAGTGTGCCCCGTTGCCATCGCTCGGACGTCCATTCCCCGTATTTTTGTTCAGTTTCGTGCGTGATGTGTTTTCGCAAGGTGGCCCAAGATGCGCCTAAGTGGTCCAGATTTTCTGGCGACGGCCCCTCCGAGAGACATGCACACTTCCGAGCAATGCCAAGGCCCTGACGGGCCGCGGGAACTGACAGCCGCCGTGGAGGAGCCGCGAGGAGGTCCGTCGGGGCCCCGAGGTTCGCGGGGACCCTGCTGGCCGCCGTGGAGGCGGCGGGCCCTGCCGGAGGCCTCGGGGGTCCTGCGGCCCCGTCGGGGCCTCCGCGGGCCCAGGCCGCCCGGCTCCGCGCCGCCCTCTCTCTGGAGAGGGGGTTGCGTAGTGGAGGGGCGATGTCTGGGGGGGGGGGGGGGGGCGAAGACTCGAGCACCTTTCGTGCACCCTTTTGGCCCGAGAGGGCCCCTCTGGGGCCCCTGCAGCGCACGAGAGGTGCACCTTTCTTCCCCCCCCCCATCCGTTACGCAACGCCCGACTGGAGAGGGAGGTCAAGCCTCTGGCCCGCGCCGCAAAACGCGCGGCCGTTTGCGCGCCCCTGCGGGAGAGCTCGCCGCCGCGTCAGCGCGGCGCGAACCGGATTGCCCGGAGATCCGACTTGGTGCTTCTGTAACTCAGCCAAGCCCAAGTAGTACCAGCAGGAGCGCTAAATGAGGAACGGCGCCCCACTTTGGCCCCCAAAGCGCCTGGGTGCACGAATATCGCTAGAGGAACAACCATGGAAAGACCCAAGGAACATCGAGTCCCTTCTGGACCCAAAATAGCCCCTCTTTCAGCGTCTTGATTGTACGGGGCCCCCAGGAAGTCCCGATCCTCCCCCCAGGACCGGTGTAGCTTCTTGAGCAATCTTTGGACGGTGCCAAGGGAGGCCCCGCACGCTGCAGGTCTGGATGCCCAAGACCAAGGCCAAATGTCTCTGTGGAGAGCCCCATGCCCTGCAATGCGCGGAAAAGAACCGATGTGCAAAAGTACCGTGGTAACGTACAGTAGTAGCTGTCAAAGGTGGGACGAAGACCCGTGGGGAAACGGCGCTGCGGAGGGAAGGCCTCGCGACCGCGCCCAGGCAGCCCGCCTACGGATCTGGCCGCCTCCAGACGCCGTTCCAGCCGCCGCCGAGCAGCGCCCCGGCGTCCAGGGCCGCGTCCCCACCCTGGGGCGAGCGGGCGCAGCAGAAGCCACTGCGCGGGGTGTGGCCGCGCCCCTTCGGGACCCAGACCCCCGACGTCGTGACTTCTTTATGGCGAGGACCCCCAGAGGTCTGGACCCCTTCCCCAGGACCGGCTTCTCATCCCGACCCGCCTTGTGACAGACCTGAGGCCCGGTGAGGGCCCCCAGATCAGAGGCCGAGAACTGCTATCAAAAACTGCCTGTCGTGATTTTTGCACGAGTCGGTGGGGGCCTGGGGAGCAGAGGAGCAACACAGAAACGACGTCGGCGCAGGCTTTCGGAGGTCCGCTCGGAGTTCTCGGGCCGGCGCTGAGACCCCTAACCACGCCCGCGCGCCGGGGGCTCGTGGAGGCGCGGGGGGAAGGGAGGTCCAGCGCCAGCTCAAGAAAGCCGCGCGGGCCTCCGAAGGATTGTGCTGATCGACAGTGGAAGGCCGCTCTTGAAATCAACTTTTCCACCATCGGGCGCGCCCGTGCCAGGGAGCGTTGGCATTCATATGCCTTTGCAGGCCCCCACGAAGCTCCAAGAGGCCCCCCATAGGCCCTCATGAAGCGCCCAGAAGGGCACCATGAAGCCCCGAAACGCGCACAAGAGGCCCTCAAGAGCAACACGCCACAACGGCCAATTCACCAAGGGGTCGGCGGTATGGCGTGAGCCCAAGAATCAACTTTTCCACCAGCGGGCACGCCCGTGCCGGGGAACGTGGGATGAGGTATAATCTTACCAGCCCCGCGGCGGGGAACTTCTGTTACACCCCAGACCCCCGACGTAATGATTTTTGTGCAACGTCGACCCCAGAAGTCTCGACCCAGTCCCCAGGACTGGCTTTTAATCCTGCCTCGTTTTTCGAGGTCCCGGGGCCTGGTTTCGCGACGCAAAGGTTGTCTGGGACCGTTCGCGCCCCGCGAAGCTGATGCCCTCGTATCATTTCTGACTGGCAGGAGCCAACTCGGCACTGAGAAAAGGCGTACGATGCTCAACAACAGTTGATGCCCAAAAACGACAGCGGTCACCCACAATTGGACTCCTGGACAAGCGGCCTCCTTTCTCAAATCGACCACGCCCACGGCGGCACCGACAGCGATTCCTGGTTAAACCGGACAGTAATTATTGTTAGTCTTCATCCCCAGTCTTTCTGTACCCTTTTCCGATCGTGCCGATCTGATTCGGCGGCTCCGAAGGGTGTGGTTTGCAGGGGGCGCTGGTTGCACACACCCCGGCGTAACCACACCGGCTAAAACGGGGCAAGGGTAGCGGAATATCGGTACCTCTTCCCCATCCTGAGGTGCAGGCGAAGCGGCGGAGGAGCCACGACATCTGCAAACATCGCTAGGGGAACAGAAGACGGCCTAAACGCATAAACATCGCCAGCAGATGGAGGGCTAGATACCTCTCCATTGGGGTGCGCGATGGGGTCGGAGAATCGCGCCGCATCGCCGATGCATCGTCGATGCGTCCGCGAAGCATCGGCGACGTCGGCGTGGAGAAAATCAGGCTCCACATCGAGCCGCATCGCCGATGAATCAGCGATGCCGCGCGATTCACCGACCCCGTCTGCTCGGGTGCGCGGCCTCGGCGCCCGCGGTGGGCGGCGCGACTGGGTGCAGCGGCCGCCGGTGGAGCTCGCCGAGCCGCAGGAGACCGCCGCAAGGATCCGCCAGCGCCCCGCCGGGCTTGCGCGGGCGGCCGCCCTGCGGCGGGCCTCGCGGGGTGGCGGCGGTCCTGTGGCAGGCGGCAACCAGGCGACGAGAAGAAGCGGGGGGGGCACGTGGCTGTGCTGCCATGATCCGCCACCTGGCCCTGGAGGCACGAGTTGGAGTGCCCCCAGGCCACCCTGGTCCCTTGTTCCATGCCCTTTAGCCACACTCCTCAATTCTGAGGGTACTTTACGGGACCCAGACCCCAAGAATCATCCCTGAGGACTCTGACCCCAGGCACGGTGGCGGGATGGGCCGAAGGCTTTTGATATAGAGGCCTCCCAGATGGGGTCCGAGCAGATGGGCTGCGGAGAATCGCGCGGCATCGGCAATGCATCGGCCATGCATCGCCGATGCATCGGCGCCACCAGCGTGGAGAATATCGGGCTCCACATCGAGCCGCATCGGCGATGCGGCGCGATCCTCCGAAACCATCTACTCGGACCCCATCTGGACGGCCTACACGTCGGTCGGAAGAAGTAGGTAAAAAACATGTAGTGGTAATGCGGATAAAGTAGATTGGGCCCAGGCCCTCCCAGATAATCACAAAGCACAGCAAAAGCATATCGATTCTTGAGGTAGGAAGGCGCTCTAAACAGATACTCTCAACGACCGACGGGTAAGAGACAACGCATTCGGAACGCAGAGGCTGTTCTGGTCACGGCTAGCCTCGGCCGCGGCTGGGAGACTCTCCGACACAGCTCTCGAGACGCGGCCCGAACGCCCTCCTCCTCCTCCTCCTCCTCCTCCTCCTCCTCATCCTCCTCCTCGTCCCCCTGGAGCCCCAAGCGGCCCTCACTTCGGCGCCTTGACTGCAGCGACCTCGCGCCGCAGCCTGCGCCTGCCGCCGGCGCGACACACCGCGCGGAGAGGGCGCTCGCGCGGGGCCGTGCGCGACGGGAAGCTTACCAACGAATGCCCGCGCAGTTTGAGCAAGGACCGCCCGCCCCAAGAGGCCTACCACGACGTGTTTCGAACCAGAAATAAAGATGATGTTCTTCGAGAATGTAGCCGAGGCACTGGAATAAGACAGTCTCAGCCCAACATGTTCTAAGATCATCTCGTGCAGATCACAAGAGGTTATTAGAACATTCTTGCACACCAAAACGCTTCGCCACCATTTGAGCAAACGACGCCCCCTTTTCTCCCGTCGCTCATCTGCGCACCGCTGCCCTGACCAGGGCCCGGGGGGTCTGTAGGGTAGGCGACGTCCCAGAACTGCTCGGGGGGCCCGTCAAGCAACAACGCCCTGGGCGATGATTAACACGGGTTCGAGGCCCGCTCGTGGGCGTCGTCGGCGTCGTCGTCGTCGTCGTCGTCGTCGTCGCCGTCCTTGACATTATTCAGCCGTCGCCTCCGCAATCGTGTCCCGCGTATTTCTGTTTGTCTTAAGTGCTGCCCCGAGTGCTTTCTTAACCGTCATCCTACCTCCATCACGCCATCCGGGGGCCTATTATGGCCCTGGCCAAACAGGGCGGTGGATTCAGATGCCGTCTGCGCAGGTCCAGCCCCCGGAGGAGACGATGTTCGCGCCACTCGAGGCGAAGCCGGCGGCGATGGCGCCCGTCGCCTCGCTGCCCGCGCCGGTGCTCCTGCGCGGCGTGCTGGCAGCCGTTGCAGATCGGAGGAGGGCCGGCTGAGACAACGGCGGCCCTCCCGCCCGGCCCAGACTCGCTCAGGATCAGTCCCCAGACCTCTGCTGCTGTGGAGGCGGGTCCGGCCATGGCAACGCGACGCCTCCCGGGAGGCCCCACCACCCTGCGAGCCGATGTTGCGACGCTTATTGCAACATCGCGCAAACTCACGACCAGAGCCCCAGACCCCGTCTTTCTGCGGCATCCTCCGAGCTGGATCGATCTGTGATGGCCCTGGGGCCCGACGCGAGGCAACATTGCCCGTGGCGAAGACATTGCAACGCGCGAGTCTCCAGCGAGGCCGCTCACACAAAAATCGGGGAGACGTAATTAAGACTCGGGTTCGGGTGACTCGGGTTGGCCTGACGGGGCCATCGACAAAACTGACGAGAACCAATCTGAATTTTGACGCGAACTCCCGCAGCAAACATCCCACGAAAACTGGACAGTCAAAATCCAGGACGCTCTCGTCCAAAAATGCCGCCAACCCCGAGTTCCGGCTTCCTCGAGGCTTACGCTCCCCAGGAAAACACACATCACGCCATGAGACGGGCCGCCGCTATCTCCGCCGGCGCGCCTCCCTGCGGAGCCCTCGCTGCGCCCGGTGCTCCCGCGGGGCGTGCCGCCGGCGGCCGCCGCAAGGGCGGTGGGCGGGCCGGTGGGGGGGGCGCCGGCTGCACGCCGGCAGCCAGGACGAGGATCAACTCGGGCGAAGATACACCGAGACTCTCTGAGATCCGGCGGCTCTGGAGGATGTCTCCGGCGCCGCGGCCTTCTCAGAGCGTTCCGGAGCGCTCTGAGAGCGTTCTGGAAGGCTCTCTGGAACGGAGTTCTCCTCGTCCTGGCCCCGCCCGATCCTGCAGCATGGGCCCAGGGGTCGGTGCAGGAAGCCTTCCCGGCCAGGCCAGGGCCCAGAACCCCTCGGGTCGGGAAAGGATCACGACGGAAGGGTTTCGGCCTCCGGGGGCGCCCTCACCCGGCATCGGTACCTTCGACAAACTATGCTCTGAAGGTCACTTCGACGCCCTTATTGACGGACTGGGGGGGGGGTAATTTTCTTCCCCGCCGAGAGAAACAGGGGGGGTGACCCCAAACTAAAGGCGTGTCGCGATTACTCGGGCTGGAAAGCGAGTCCGGGGCAAAGGGCCGAGGCCTCCAGGGCTCCACGCGGTGAAACAAATCCTGCCGTCGGGGGTCCGAGATCGTTGTAAGGAGGAGGAGGAGGAGGAGGAGGCGGGGGAGGAGGAGGAGGAGGAGGAGGAGGAGGAGGAGGAGGAGGAGGAGGAGGAGGAGGAGGAGGAGGAGGAGGAGGAGGAGGAGGAGGAGGGGAGGAGGGGGAGGAGGGGGGGAGGAGGAGGAGGAGGAGGAGGAGGAGGAGGAGGAGGGGGAGGAGGAGGAGGAGGAGGAGGAGGAGGAGGAGGAGGAGGAGGAGGAGGACGAGGAGAAGGAGGAGGAGGAGCGGAGGAGGAGGAAGCGGAGGAGGAGGAAGCGGAGGAGGAGGAGGAGGAGGAGGAGGAGGAGGAGGAAAAGGAGGAGGAGGAGGAGGCGGAGGCGGAGTGCGCGGCGCCGATCCTGAGCCTCATAGGGCGGGCCTGGGCAGACGGGGTGCCGGCGTGCGGTTGGCGTTAGATCGGGCACGTCCTCCTGCAGGTGGATTTTGCAAGAAAATTTGAAAGATTTGAAAGCCGATTCAAATATATGCAAAATAAATAGAACAATCATCCCCAAACTGTTGTTGGATTATGTTTGACAATTCTCCTGTAGAGGGACATGCCCAGCTTACGCTTGGCGCCCCCCGAAGGAAAGAGGCCACTCCGCGGCGCTGGCGCCGTGCACCCGCTCGTACGTCGTGGCGAACTGGCTCGGGTAGTGCCCGAGGTGGGAGGGACAAAAAACGGCACACGCACAAGCCCTGGGAGGTCCGCGCGGGTTCCTCGGCTCGGCGCCAGGCCCCCCGTCCCTGGCGCGCGGCGATCCATGCAATCCGCGCCGGGCTCCGAACACGGCTCGACCTGAACAGCGTCTTCCATGCTCGTTATACTGATTCGCTTCTATTTTCGTTGTGCTTCCGCCTTCCGAAGAGGGAGCGAGGGAAAGCCTGTCCCTCGTTCCCTCTCCCCCCCGCCCAGATGCTGCCAGATGAGCTCGAAAAACGGACACGGCCCACGGACCCGCCAAGCACACACACAATCACACTCACACTCACACTCACACTCACACACTCACACTCACACTCACACTCACACTCACACTCACACTCACACTCATACTCACACTCACACACACACACTCACACTCACACTCACACTCACACACTCACACACTCACACACACACACTCACACACACTCACACACACTCTCACACACTCACACACACTCACACACTCACACACTCACACACTCACACTCTCACACTCTCACACTCTCACACACTCACACACACACACTCACACACAAACACACACACACACCAACACCACACACACACTCAAACTCGGCTCGAGCCCCGCCATCCAGGAGCTCGTGCCTGCGCCGCTCTCCCTGCCCCTCGCCGAGGAAGCTGCCGTACGTCGTGGCGAAGGTCCGTGTGCCCGGGGCGCTCCGCGCGCCGCGGGGGCTGCCGCCGCTCTGCCTCGCCCGGGGCGCCGCGGCGGCAGACATGGCCGGGGGTGGCGCGGGCGCCTCCCTGGCGGGCTCCCCCGGCGGGGGGCCTCCTCCGCGCCCCCCGCGGCGGGCGCCGCGGGGGGCCCTCGCGGGCAGGCCGCCGCCGGGGGCGCCTCGGGCCAGGGCGGCGAGGAGAGGGGCAGGGCCGCAGGCCAGGGCAGGGCGCGGACGAGCTCGGAGGAGGTCGGGAAGCTCCGAGCACGGGCGGGTCTGGAGGATGTGCGCGGCCTCCTCGGAGAGAACTGGACAGCTCTGAGACCGTTCTGGGACGCTATATCCCCATCCCGGCGCGGCAGCGTTGGAGAGAAATGGGCAGCCACGAGAGGGTCCGATTCCTAGAACAATTGGAACTATCTATCCTTATCCTGAAGGAAGGACAATGTACAATGCATCCCCATCCTAGGCCTGCCCAGGTGGAGGAAGGCCAGTGGACAGTGGCCTGGAATGCCTCCAACGAAGCAGGCCTAGGACAAGACAAGGGAGCAGGAAACGAGACAAGAGAAATGACCGATCGCCATGGCCAGAGTGACTGGCCAACAGCGCAAGGCCGATCGGGACCGATCTAGCTCGTCGGGGTCACGGTGCAGCGGGCTGGCGCGGAGAAGGAGGGGGAGGGGGAAGACAGCAGTGGGGTGGGGATGAGGGGGGGGGGACACGAAACAGTACCGATCCCGCTACTCCCCGGACCTCTCCCAGGGCGCGTTCTGACCAGGATTTCGAGGCGAATCCAGCGGTGGCGACGAGGGCCGCCCAGGAGGCCCAAAAAGGGGGAAACAAAGGAAGGGTAAAGGTATGGGTACAGGTTTCCTCCTATGGGGGTGAGACAGAGAGCCCGCACATGCTCGCGTCGAATGCGCAGGGTGGCGGTGACTGCCCCACTTTACCAGTCCTGACCCAGCAGGAGAGCCCAGAATCGAATCGATCAATCGGATCGGCGATCGAAATGAATCGGATCGGCGGAAATCGGCAGCCGAGTCGGGAAAAGTCGAATGGGCGGAAATCGGCAGGCTAGTAGGCCTCCAGTGAGAGATCTGAACCCAAATCAGAATCTCAAGTCGAATCGAGTCGGAATCGGAAGCCATCGAAGCCGAATCGAATCGAATCGGAGGAACCGAAACGAATCCTGCCACGGTTGGCCTGTCCAATATCGGTGTCTGCGGATATGTGGCGCCCCCGGGACACGTTTGCCCAGAGTGGAGCCATCCCAGGAGAGAGAGAGAGAGAGAGAGAGAGAAAGAGAGAGAGAGAGAGAGACATAATGGGCGGGAGGGCGGGCGGTGAACGGAATCCGGCGAGACACTCAGGGCGGGGTGGGGTGGTGTTCTCTTGCTCCTTCCTTTCTTGTCCTCACTTTTTGTCGATTTTGCTCCCACTTTTTCTGGAGGGGCATTTGGCCTCGCCCCCTTGCCGAATGCAGCCAGAGCCTTGCCGTAGAGGGACATCGACCGAGGATCGAGGCTGCTCTCTCCTCCACGTCTAGCTACTGCTTTCAGCCGGGGGTATACAACAAACAATCACCTTCAAACTGCCGCGCCGCTTCTCCAAAAATGCCCAGAGAAAACACCCAATGTGTTCGACAATACGCTCACGAAGGCCCCAAGAAGCCTTGGTTCCTGTCTTCTCCGTCCTTAATCGTCCCTCCTTCGAACCTCCCCTCCGCCCGCCCGCCCCCCACCCGCGTCTGCCCGGGTCCGCCCTCTTCACATCCGCAGAGGGTTCCATGGAGGCTCCTGAGACTGCCCCACAGGAGCCCCAGGCAGCCCGAAAACAAACGAAATGAACTCCATCAGAGTTCCTCAATTCAGAGCGGACTAGGACGGTGTACATCAAACTTTCCTGCGATCGGCGACGCCTGTCGCAGGGCGGCTTGCTGGAAAATCCCACCAACCCTTTAGGGCGTAGGTGGTCTACGGAACTTCCTCTTCCAACCCCCTTTTTCCCCTTCGGTGAAGGGTTTATCACTATTCCCTATTAGTATACACCCCCTGCCCCAAGCGACTAGGAGCCAACCCGAGACAATGAGGGCCCCCCCCACCATCCCTGTCAACAAAAACAATACAGAGTACACTTGGCAGTGGCGGCGGCTGCGGCGGCTGCGGCGGGGGCGGCGGCTGCGGCGGCGGCGGCAGCGGTGGCGGCAGCGGTGGCGGCAGCGGCTGCGGCGGCAACGGCTGCGGCAGCGGCGATTCGGCAGCGGGGGCGGCGGCGGCGGCAGCGGCGGCGGCGGGCGGCGGCGGCGGCGGCGGCGCGGCGGCGGACAGCGGCGGCGGCGGCGGCGGCGGTGGCGGCGCGGCGGCGGCGGCGGCGGCGGGCGGCGGCGGCGGCGGAGGCGGCGGCGGCGGATTCGCCCCCAGTAACTGCCCATCCAAAAACGACTGCTGCATATGCTGCGGCGAGACGGCTTGCGGGGAGGGCGTCTTGATCACTGTTCCTTAGTACAAAAAAAAACACACCCTCCCCCAGGCGACTGGGAGCCAACCCAGGTCCATGCGGGCCCCCCCCATCATCCTGCCCCCACCGTCCCTGGTAAAACACCATACAAAACACACTCTGTCTCCAAATTCTGAGCATGCGCAGCGAGCCCGATGCGGCCTCCCCCGGTCAGCCCTGTCAAAAAACAATGCAGAGTACACTTGGCGGCTGCGGCGGCTGAGGCGGCTGCGGCGGGGGCGGCGGCTGCGGCGGCGGCGGCGGCGGCGGCGGTGGCGGCGGCGGCGGCGGCGGGGGCGGCGGCGGCGGTGGCGGCGGCGCGGCGGCAGCGGGGCGGCAGCGACTGCGGCGGCAACGGCTGCGGCGGCGGCGATTCGGCAGCGGGGCGGCGGCGGCGGCGGCGGCGGCGGCGGCGGCGGGTGGCGCGGTGGCGGCGGCGGCGGCGGACAGCGGCGGCGGCGGCGGCGCGGCGCCGGCGGGCGGTGGCGGGCGGCGGCGGCGGCGGAGGCGGCGGATTCGCCCCCAGTAGCTGCCCATCCAAAACCGACTGCTGCATATGCTGCGGCTCGGGCCAAGCTCGGGTGCTACGTATGTGTTGGGAGGGCGGGTGGGAGTGAGCGAGACGGCTTGCGGGGAGGGCGTCTTGACTCCTCCCCCTACCCCTCCCCTGGACCTGGACGGGGGGTTCCGCGGGTAGTTGGAGCGTCCAAAACGGCCTCGGCGAGGAAGCCGCAACCATTGGTTTTACCAAGGTTTTGGCTCAATTGAGGCCTCCTGGGGGGGGGGCTACTTGGGGAGCTCCTCTCCTCTGATCGACCTCACCCAAGATGGCCCAAAGATGGCCCCCAAGGTTCCAAGGGTGCCCCAAGAGGGCCCCAAGAGGTGGCCAGGAGGCCCCAAGAGGCTCCCAAGAGGCCCCCAGAATACCCCTAAGAGGCTCCCCAAAGACACCAAAGAGGCCCAAGAGGCCCCCCAGAGGCACCCAAGACGCTCCCAGAGGCCTCGGCGAGAATGCCAAAATCATTGATCTTACTAAGTTGTTGGCCACATTTTGGCCTCCTGGGGGGGCACTGACTCAGATGACTCCAAGAGCGCCTGGGAGAGCCCAAGATGATCTTCAATATGGCTCCAGATATTCCAAGATGTCTCAAGGTGGCTCCCACGATGCTCTAAGATGCCCCAAGACCGCTCCAAGACGGCTTCAAGTGGCCCAGGAGGCCCCGAAGAGGCCAAAATCCTTCCAACACCTAAGGGAAATCCATGTTTTTGGCTTTCTCGCCTTTTCGATTCCGATGGCCATCCGAGGCCTCAAAATGACCCAAGATGGCTCCCAGAGAGGATCAAGAGAGCCTCAACACGGCCTCCAAGAGCGCCCCAAGAGCGCCCACATAGGCGACTTTTTGGGCTCCCGAGGGGCAACGCTAATTCATGCTCCCCTCTTGTTTGATCGATGTCCTCCAAGATGGCCACAAGAGCGCTCCCAAGGCTCCCAAGAGCGCTTCAAGATGGCCCCAAGAGGCGCCCATGAGGCCCCAACAAGCGCCCAAGAAGCCTCCCAGAAGCTCCCAAGAGACCCCCAAGAGGCCCCCCGTAGCCATTTTGGCTCAAGCTATTAGCTCGGGCGCGCGCGTGCGGGCGCTTGGGCGGGATGGCGCGGGAGAGTCTGCGAGGCGCCGCTGGTGCGCGTGCCTCGGCAGACCGCCTTGTCCAGACGCTGGTCAAGGAGCTCGAGGAGACCAAGGCCAAGTTGGCGCAGGCCCAGGCGCGGCCCATGGCGTGCGAGCCGATGTCGCCCGTCGCGAGCGCCTGGCGCGGCCGGCGCTGGATCCGCGTGTCGCAGGGGGCGTGGAATCGGGCGCGAAGCGGTTGATCCGCAATGCGGCGCTCCGCTGGCCGAGTGGCGCACCGCTGGCCGAGTGGCGGAGCGCCCAGCATGGCCCAAGGCTCGGCGCAGGCGGCATGGCTGATGGCCTGGGAGCTGTCGGTGCCGCCAACGCGCGGGGCGAGGGCCTGGAGGGGTCTTGGTCGTGCACGTCGCGGACTTCGAGGCCAAGCTGCTGCCGAAGTACGACGTCTGCGGTGGGGGCCCCGATGGCGACGAGCGCCAGGAGAGCAGCGTCGAGTGCGAGGGCGTGTACGGCCCAGGCTTCGACGTGGAGGAGAAGCTGTGCGGCAGGCTTCACGTGAGGGGCTTCCACGTGCAACAGGGCGAGAACGAGGAGCGCGAGAGGGAAGGCGGCTCGGTCCGGCTGGCGCCAGGTGCCTGGCAGGCGGTGGACCCCGAGGCGGAGGCCAAGGTCTTCGTGGAGGGCATCGCAGCCGGGTGGCGCCTTGCTGGGCTGGAGAAGGGCGCGCCGTGGGACCTCGCGCGAGGCTGGCGGCTGGCCGAGAGGGTCGGCCATCAGCAGCACACGGCGGCTGTGGCGAAGCGCTGGGCCGCACGGTGGAGGCAGCGAGCGGAGTCCAGCCAGGGCGCGGGCCTGATGCCGAGGGTGCGCGCGAGTGCCGTTCGGCTG
Organism: Prorocentrum cordatum; assembly: GCA_963575745.1. Classification (NCBI taxonomy): domain Eukaryota; class Dinophyceae; order Prorocentrales; family Prorocentraceae; genus Prorocentrum; species Prorocentrum cordatum. The sequence goes on along the minus strand of CAUYUJ010017170.1, from coordinate 798,405 downwards.
GCTCTCAGAAGGGAGCTGGACGAAGAGGCTGCCCTCAACCAGCACATCAAGGAGCTGTGGCGGAAGCACACCCGCCTGGCTGGGAGGGTGTGATGCCTCGAGGGCGGGCCGCGCCGCGGGGCGGCGACGGCTGTGCGGTCCCTTGGGGCTCCTGGGGGCTCGCGAGGGCCCAGCGTGCCGTGCGCACGAGTTCGTTCCTCTTGGCGGGATCCGCTGGGGGCACCTGCACACAAAATGCTTCGCAAGCACGGTAGCGGATTTGCCGCAAGCAGCTGGACTTAGTGTTGTATCGTCTATCGGAGTTGCTGCACATCTTCGAATTGGAACAAGAACAACTTGAAAACACATAAACTGTCGGAGCGCTGGACACCCCCTGGGGGCGGACACCACCTGGGGCCGCCTCCGGCGCCGCCTCTGGCGTGCTCCGCGCGCCAGGCATGGAGGACCCGGCCCCGATCCTGCAAATTCGCGCGAAGCCCGAACATTTGCTTGTGCCGTTTGTCGCTGTTTCTCCTAGAGAAGGAAGCGCGGCAACTTCGCAACTCCGATGGGCGGCGCAAGACTAACTCCAGCTGCCTGCGGCAAACCCGCCACTGCTTCCTCTTCTTCTTCTTCTTCTTCGATTCTCCACAGGCTGATCAGTCCCGTCCTCGTCCGAGACACGGGGCAGCACCGCCACACCTCCCCCGCGACGCGGCCGACACCCCTCGTTGGCGCGGCCGGGACCCGCCTGCGCCGCTCCTCCCTCACTGGTTGTACGGGGTGCACAACGGCTTGCTCGGATCGATGCTGGCGTTCGCCACCACAAGCCCCACGATCAGGCCGTACAAGCCGAGGGCCTGGCAACCGATGGGGGGAGGGGCGAGGGTGGGAACCCAGGGAGGAAGGGAGGGAGGGTAACCCGGACATCCTTTGTAAAGCTTCGGGTTGCAAGCAGTCCCGGCTCCCGGCTGGCCTCAACAGATCCTCCGAGTAGCCCGGGGCGGTCTCAACACCCCAACCATGGGCCGCCAGAGGCGGCGCCAGGGTGTTGAGACCGCTCCTGACTACTCGGGGGCCTGTTGAGGCCAGCCAGGAATGTCTCGGGGGCTGTCTGCGTGCAACCCGAAGCCTCGCCAGTCCCCCTCCCACCGTGAAGAAACCACAACAGAAGGTCTCTGGCGATCTTCGTCCTTCAGGAGGACGAGGCGAAGGAGAGCGAAAGGGAGGTCGCGGAAGAGAAACGAAACGACAGCGGGGTGGCAGACCGCCGAGGAGGCCCGCCGCCACGCGCGCGTGGCCCCGCGGGGTGGCACAACCCCCCCCCTCGCCGTCTTCCACGAGCCAGGGCCCGGGGATTTTTTCAACATCCGCGCGAATGCAGCCCACGTGCACCCCCAGAAGTGGGCGAATCCTCTGGGGGGTGACAACGAGCTCCACAACGAATCAAAAGGAGCCGAGCGGCTCGCGCAACGCAGCTGAGAGGTGAAGGCGACCCCGCGCTCTGCAAGCGGAATCGCGCAGTGTGCACGGGGAGAGGCCCGGGCCACAGGACCACAGGGCACCGTCGGCTGTGCAAGGCAGCGCCCATGCGGGGCGCGCAGGACACGGAGGACAGGATGGCCAACCCACATCCAGACGCGCACAACAAAAAACGCCCCCCCCCCCCCCCCCGTGCAACGGTCACCGCAGGGGGGAGCATCACCTCCACACCCCACGGCCGTGCAGCAGGGGAACGCTGATAGCACGCAGCAATGAAAAGGACGGTTAGTTGCCGCAGAAAGAAAACGTGGAGCGGCCACCAGAGCAGCTGCCACCGCACGGGGAGAATACCTCCAGCGACCCACGGCCGCGCTGGCAGGAGGTGGACAGACGCAGCAGCGAAAGGGACGGCCACATGGGGCCCCAGAACGAGCTCACCACGCACGCCCAACCACCTCCAAGCAAGGAGGAGAGCGGCCCCCCTGTGCAGCAGTCACCGCAGGGGGAGACTTACCTCCAGCGCCCCACGGCCGCGCAACAGGAGGAGGTGGACACACACACACGCAGCAGTGAAAAGGACGGCCACACGGACCCCAGATCGAGCTCGCTGCGCAGGTCCAGTGACCGCTGAGCAACAACCTGATGCCCCCGTGGGGAGAAACAAGAAAAAAACACAATGGCCCAAAGTGGGCGCAAATCTGGGCGCCGACGGAGGCCGCGAACCGGCAACTGGCCGCCAGGGAACACCGAATGGCTGGCCCGCCAAGCGGCCCGAGTCAGAGCCAGGAGAAACGCTCCCTCGCGCCAGCCACCCATCCTCCTCGTCAGACAAGACAGAAGACAACGAGTGCGAGGGCTGGCCGCCCAAGCCAACCCAGAAAGACCTGCGAGCCTCCGCGGCTCGAGCAAGGTGACCTCCTGAACTTGGCCCCGCACTGCTAGCAGCCCCTGACTCCGTGCCGCGGGCTCCCACGGCAGCATCTTCCAAGCGAAGGGCACGCGCCACTTGTCGGAGAACCACAGGGCCGTTCCATCTTTCGTCGTCGTGGGGGAGACGCTCGAAAGAGGAGCGGGGAATACAATCAGCAGGTAGCTCCTCGGGCTTGCCGACTCCCAAGGGCTTCCTGGGGTGACGCCCTTACATAATTTGTATTGTAATTGGTACGGCCATGGCTGCGCAACTCCAGAGCACAGGGTTTGGACACAGATATTTTCACTAAAACAGCCTGATGCATATAACCCCCGCGTTTGGTGCAGAACTAAAAATCCGCATCATCTGAGCAGGGAAGCGCTACTACAATATGACCTAAGGAGTCAACAACATCCAAGTCGTGAAACTTCCGAACGACGCCTTCCAAATGAATTCTCCCGAGAACTTCTCCTCCGCCTCTTCGGCCTCCTCCACCTATTTCGGACGACTTCTTGCGGACGGTTTCTTCCGGACCATCTCTTCTGGACAATTTCTTCCGGACCACTTCTTCTGGACGAATTCTTCTGGAATCATTTTTTCCGGAAGATTTCTTCCGAACGACTTCTTTCGGGCGTGTTTTTTCCCAACCATCCTGTGGTGTTGGGTCCCCGTTTTGAAGAGACGGTCCCCGCGTTCCTCCTCCTCTTCCTCCTCCCCTCTACCGTCCGCATGCGTCCCGCACACCCAGTACAGCGTTTCGTGGCCCTCCTCCCCTCCCCAACCAATACAGCGTTTCGTGGCCCCGTAGGGAGCCCCACCAAAGGTCCCTGTGCTACCGTCCGCATGCGTCCCGCACACTCACTACAGCGTTTCGCGGCCCCTAGAGAGCTCCACCGAAGGTCCCAGTGCTACCGTCCGCATGCGTCCCGCACACCCAGTACAGCGTTTCGCGGCCCTCCTCCCCCTCCTCCCTGCGTGTCACCCATCCTGTACAACGTTTCGTGGCCCCATAGGGAGCTCCATCGAAGGTCCCAATGCTACCGTCCGCATGCGTCCCGCACACCCAGTACAGCGTTTCGTGGCCCTCCTCCCCATCCTCCCTGCGTTTCACCCACCCTGTACAACGTTTCGTGGCCCCATAGGGAGCCCCACCGAAAGTCCCAATGTTACCGTCCGCATGCGTCCCGCACACCCAGTACAGCGGTTCGTGGCCCCATCGGGAGCCCCACCGAAGGTCCCAGCGCTACCGTCCGCACGCGTCCCGCACACCCAGTACAGCGTTTCGCGGCCCTCCTCCCCCTCCTCCCTGCGTGTCACCCATCCTGTACAACGTTTCGTGGCCCCATAGGGAGCTCCATCGAAGGTCCCAGTGCTACCGTCCGCATGCGTCCCGCACACCCAGTAATGCGTTTCGTGGCCCTCCTCCCCCTCCTCCCTGCGTTTTACACATCCAGTACAGCGCTTCGTGGCCCCATAGGGAGCCCCACCGAAGGTCCCAATGCTACCGTCCGAGCCCCAAAGAAGGTCCCAGTGCTACAGTCCGCATGCGTCCCGCACACCCAGTACAGCGTTTCGTGGCCCCATAGGGAACCCCACCGAAGGTACCAGTGCTACCGTCCGCATGCGTCCCGCACACCCAGTACAGCGTTTCGTGGCCCTCCTCCCCCTCCTCCCTGCGTTTCACCCACCCAGTACAGCGCTTCGTGGCTCCATAGGGAGCCCGACCGAAGGTCCCAATGCTACCGTCCGCATGCGTCCCGCACACCCAGTAAAGCGTTTCGTGGCCCTCCTCCCGACTCCTCCCCCTCCTCCCTGCGTGTCACCCATCCAGTACAACGTTTCGGGGCCCCATAGGGAGCCCCAGCGAGGGTCCTAATGCTACCGTCCGCATGCGTCCCGCACGCCCAATACAGCGTTTCGTGGCCCCATCGGGAGCCCCACCGAAGGTCCCAGCGCTACCGTCCGCATGCGTCCTGCACACCCACTACAGTGCTTCGTGGCCCCATAAAAGGGGCTCCACCGAAGCCCCCAGTGGGACCGTCCGCATGCGTCCCGGAAGCCTAATTTGGCATTTTCACCAACCCAGTGCAGCGCTTCGTGGCCCCATAGGGGGCCCCACCCAAGGCCCCAGTGCCACCGTCCGTATGCGTCCAGGAAATGTAATTTGGCATTTTCACCCGCGCAGTGCAGCGCTTCGTGGCCCCATAGGGGGCCCCACCGAAGCCCCCAATGGGACCGTCCGCATGCGTCCCGGAAACCCAATTTGGCATTTTCACTCACTCAGTAGAGCGCTTCGTGGCCCGTCCCAAACCCTCAGTGGGAGCGTCCGCGTGCGTCCCGGAAACCCAATTCGGCACACCACCCACACAGTACAGCGTTCCCCCCCGCCCAGTGCAGCGAGCGCTTCGTGGCCCCATAGGGAGCTTCACCGAAGTACCCCGGCAAGGTCCGGGCAAGTCCCCGGCAAGTCCCCGGCAAGGTCCCGGCAAGGTCGGGCCAGAGATGCCGGAGCCCTGTTACAGGGCCCCAGGACGGGCCAAGAGGTCCCCAAGAAGCCTCCAAGACGGTCCAAGAGGGCCCCGAGACGGCCAAAGATCGCCCGAAGACGCCCAACAGGGCCCCAAGACAGCCCAAGAGGCCTCCAAGACGCCCCAAGGGCCTTCCAAGAGGCCTCCGAAGAGGGCCCCAAGAGGCCAAAATCGTTGATTTTCATTGTTTTTTATATGTTTTTTGCGTTCTGGCTTTTTCGGCTTCCGGACGCTCCAAGACGGCCCAAGAGGCCCCCAAGACCGCTCCAAGACGGCCCACGAGGCTCCCAAGACGGCCCCGGAACGGCCCAGGAGGGCCCCCAAGACGGCCCAAGTGCCGCCCAAGACGGACCAAGAGGCCCCAAGACGGGCCCAAGAGGGGCTCAAGAGGGGAACCGAGAACTGAAAAATCGAGCCCTCCGCCCCAGAAGGCGCCCAGGAGGCCCCAAAAAGGCCCCAAGAGGCCCCCAAGAGGCCCCTCAGACGCCCCAAGAGGCGCTCAAGAGGCCCAAAAGAGGCCCCAAGAGGCCCCAAAACGGCCCCCAAGAGGCCCCCAAACTCGGCTAGCCCACAACGGTGCGACAGTATGGGCCGGCGGAATGAGCGAAGCGATTAAATAGTCCCAATTACGGAACCCACAACTGCATATGGTTGGGACCTTCGCCAGGATAATTATCCGGACGACTTCCTCCAAACGACTTCTTCCGGACGACGCCTTCCGAAACAATTTCTTCCGGGCGATTTCTTCTGGACAATTTCATCCGGAAGACTTTTTCCGAACGACATCTTCCGAATGACTTCATCCGAGCGATTTCTTCCGAAAACTTCTCCTCCGCCTCGTTGTTCTCCCTTCACCTTCTCCGAACGACTTCTTCTGGACGACTTTTTCAAACCCACTTTTTCCGGGCTGCTGCTTCCCCTCCTCCTCCTCCTCCTCCTCCTTTTCCTCCTCCTCCTCCTTTTCCTCTTCCCCCTCGCCCTCCGCATTGTCCTCCTCCTCCTCCTGCGCGACCTCGTCCTTTTCCGCAGCTGCAGCCCCGCTCCTCCATCCCCCGAATCGTCCTTTCCGGAAATAGACTCAATATGGCTCCATGGAGCCCCAAAATACACCCAAATGGCCTCCAAGCCGGCCTCGAAACTGGCCCAGGCACAACCGAAAAACATCCGAAGAGCGGCCGAAATCCAATATTTTTGTTTTGTAGCTTATTTGAACATCCGCGCCGACTTCTTCCGAACAGCTTCTTCCGAACGATTTTTTCGTCTGGATGACTTATTCCGCTGGATGACTTCTTCCGGACCGTTTTTCCGAGGTCGACTTCTTCCGCAACGACATCTGACGGACTACTTCTTCTGAACCATTTCTTCCGAACGATTTCATTCGGACGATTTCTTCCGAATGTAAGAGTGTGTGTTGTGTGTGTTGTGTGTGTTTTTTGTGGTGCTTTGTGTGGTGCCTCTCCCTCTCTCTGTTGCACGTCGGGGCTCGATTTTGGGAGGGTGTCTTAGGCGGTCGAATAACCGGGCTAACACTGTTGAAACCAGGTGTTTTGGTTTGGTTGTTGCTGTTGCTTTGTTTGTCCACAAAAATGTCAAAACGCTTTATAATAACATGTTGAAGATCCACCTGGTCCTTGGACCGTGACGTCGCGATCTACTTGCTGGGTGCATCCGAATTTAAGAATTGGAGGATATCCCAAGCGGAACGGCCAGAACAAAATGTCGGTTTCAACCCATCGCCTCTGAGCTCTACTCCCTCGGATAGGTGCGTATATATACCTCTGAGCTCTACTCCCTCGGATAGGTGCGTATATATGTATGTATGTATACATGTAGCTCAGTCTATGTTTGCAAGCCTATACACAAGCATGATGTCAGCAGTGGGTGCATAACGGTGTTCCGCCGCCCGCGGCAGCACCTCTGCGAAGATGAGGATGAGGATCATGCCAACGAAGAGGCGCTGCTGCTGGGCGTTGGCGCGCACGCCCGCGTCGCCCACGATGCCGATGGCAAGGCCCGCAGCGAGGGAGCTCATGCCGACCTGCCGCGGAGGTCTGGCCCAACGATCCTCGATCCTTGATCGATCGACAGTCCGCGGTGCCCACGATGCCGCTGGCCAAACCCGCGGCGGGGGAGCTCGTGCCTGCCTGCCGCGCAGTCCCAGAAGGGAGCCCCACACGCCAGACGATCCTCAATCCTTGATCCATCGACGATCCTAGACCTTTTTCTACATATGCACAGTGCGGTACGGACAGATACTTGCCGCATTCTGCTTCTAGTCTTCCCACGGACCCTCTGCTCATGTACGCATGCGTGCGACAATCTCAAGTCTCCAACTCAAGAGCGACGGTTGGTCGATAGAGGGCCGATTGGCCTTCTGTCGATCAATCCTCGATCGGTCGACCGACGGCGACGGCGATGGAGGGAGGCCCGCGTCGCGGCACTGCAGGTGCGCAAGCGCACCGTGGCCGCCAGACCGCGCGATGTGGACGCCTCGGGATGAGGGGGGGAGGACAGGAGGAGGAATGGAGGATGATCGAAGACAGGGGGAAGCGGATCGAGGATGGAGGGCGGAAGAAGAGGACGGAGGGGGAAGGAGAAACAAGGAGGAAGGAGGAACAACGAACAGGTGCAAGGCCGGGCATCGAACAGGAGGCGGAACGAGGACGATCCAGCGTCAGGCGCCAAGGAAGGATCCCACGCCGATCAAGGAGTTGGCTGCACGCGCGACTGGCCCTTCGCTGGAGTGATCTTGGATGCACGCAGCGGCCTTTCATTGCCATCGCCTGGACGTCCATTCCCCGTGCACGTTTCGGTCTCGCGCGCTTGCTTCTCGCAAGGCGATCCGGCATGCCCCTCGATGACCCTCGCCGAGAGAACACGCACACGTCCGGGCGATGCCGAGTTTCGGGGAGGCGCGGGGCTGCCGCGGACCGCAGCTCGCGCCCGCGCGCGGTGGCCGCTGCCGCGTCGCGCTCGGCGAGCGCCCTGGCGGCCTCCGCGAGCCGCGCGGTGGCCTCGCGGAAGCAGCGGCCTCGCAGGGAGGCCTCGCATCCGGCGGGCCCGCCACAGGGCAGACCGGGACGCTTCGCCACTGCTCGAGGGCCCGAGCGCGCTGGCCGCTGGCACGCCGCGCCACCCCCCGCGGGCGGAGACCCGCCGGCCGCGCGCGCCGCAGGGGCGGCCACTCGAGCTTGCCGGGGGGGGGGGGCACTCCTCGAGGGCGGCCGGCAGAAGAGGCCCGCGCGGGCCTCCTCCTCGCCGCCTCGCCCTCCTGCCTCCTGCTGCTGGCTCCTCGGGCCCTCCTCCTCCCTCACTCGGTCCTCCTTCTGCTTCCCCCCTGCTTTCTCCTCTTCCCCCTCCCTGCTCCTTCCCCCTCCCTCCAGCCTCGGTCCTCTTCCCTCAGTCCTTCCTCTTCCTCCATCCTCGGCTTTCCGCCTTCTACTCGATCCTCCCCCCTCTTCCCTCCATACTCAATCCTCCTCCTCTGCGACGGTCGATCCTCCTCCATCCTCTCTCGATTCTCGACTCTCCCTCCCCTCTCCTCCTCGTTTTCCTCTTCTGGCTCCGGCTCCGGCTCTGGCTCCGGTTTCTCCTCCTCCTCCTCCTCCTCCTCCTCTGCCTCCTCTGGCTCCTCCGCCTCCTCCTCCTCCGCCTCCTCCTCCTCTCGCAGGAAGGCCAGGTGAGACAACGGCGGCTCTCCCGCACGGGCCACATCCGCCCAACATCGGTCTCCAGACCTCCTGGGCTCCATCCTGGCCTGTTCCTCGAGGCGGATCCAGCCATGGCGACGAGAAGCCTCCAGGAGGCACCAGAGCACAAAAAGGGACAAAAAACACCGGACTGGCCCTTCGCCTCTGATTCCCCCCCTCCTCCTCCTCCTCCTCCTCTTCCTCCTCCCCTCCTCCTCCTACTCTTCCTCCTCCTCCTCCTCCTCCCTCCCCCTCCTCCGCGGTCCGAGATCTCGACACGCACAACTTTGCCGAAACAATCACAGGAACAACGTACCGTTATGGAACTGCTCAAGCGCCACTGAGGCCACATAGGCGAAACAACGTGTTTGACATGTTCTGAACACAACCTTACAGTGCAGCCGGATCGCATGCGATCAAACCCCCGGAAAGGCAAGCTCTCTGGCATGCTACCACGTTCTACATGCTCTCAATAGCGGCAAGCCATGGCCCGTGTCATGTGCGCGGGCGAGGGGGTGACCCAGGGACGTCTTGCAAAAAAAAGGTGGGGGCCATGACATCTGGGGGGATATCCTGGCCCCAGCCATGATATCCAACCCATGGGGTCCGAGTAGGGGTCGGAGGATCGCGCCGAATCGTCGATACATTGGCGATACACCTGCGACGTCGGCGATACATCGGAGTTCTCGGCGTAAAGAATAGCGAGGTCCAAACCGCGCCGCGCCGCCGATGCATCGGCGATGCGGCGGGCTCTTCCGACCTGTCCTACTTCGACCCCATCTGGAAGGCCTGAATGGTCACCGGCCCCCTCTTGGCCGTCCCCGAATAGAACATGGATCGCCCACTGCCTCGTGTTCAGCCGTGCGCCCTCCGCTGTCGCCCTAGCTTCCGCAAGCGCCTGTCCTTCGCCGGCGCCGCCGCCGAAGAAGCGACGTCGCTCTCCCGCCGCCGCTCACCGCCGGTCGCCGCCAGCCGCCGTCGCTTGCCTTCGCCGCCTCTGTTCGTCCTCCCGGCCCCCCCCCCTACAAGGCGTCGACCGTGAGCCCCGCGGCGAGGTGCGCATACCCCAGGTAGGCGGAATACCTGTGGCGGCGCCCTGGCCCCGCCGCCGCCGAGCTCCTCCTGGCCCTCCAGACTCCACGCGAGGACTCTGGCAAATCAGAATTGGTCGCACCCGAGAAACATGCAGCCGTGGGTCGAACAGTTCCCCGTTTTCTCACTCTCTCCAAATGGATCTCTCGAAATCCTGGCCAGCAGCGTCCTGGTCCAAGAGGCCTGGCGCATCCGTCCCCCCGCAAGGCGCCAGGAGAGGAAGGGCCCGAGGGCCAACGCGATGCAGATCGGCGGCATCGCCGATTCCAACTCGATGTCCCCCCCGCCCCTTCTCGGAGCCGGTCGCCCGAAGCGGAGGCGGGTTCAACGAGAGCCAGCGGCGCCGCCACGGGGAACTACTTATCACCGGGTGTCCTGGAACCCCACCGAAATCTTCCGCTTTAGAGGGCCTCTTTCGGGAATTCCCGCATGTTCTGTTCGTCAGGTCGCTGGCCGAAGTTCGGCGGCGCGCCAACAGGGGAAGTGAGAGGGGGCCAGGCCTTTTGAGAAGGCGGCGGGGCATCTCTGATGCCCTGTGGCCTTCTGCGAGGCCCTCCATGTCTTCGGAGAAATCTTCGAACGCTTCTCCAAGGCCAAAGGCCTTCTGAGCCTTCCGGGAAGGCCCGCTCACTGCTTTCCCCCTTGGTGCGCCGCCGACTAACAACACAAATGTTGACCAAAACGCAGTGGGCAGCCCTGTTTCATACCCCCATTGGCCCAATGACCGTGGCTCCCCCAATCCCCAAGGGAAATGGGCGCCCAGACCTGCTGGCAAAGAAAAATCGTTTGCCTGAGAAAACTCGGGAGTCCCATCGACAGGAGCACGTAGAATATCCACGAATGGTATACGCTCGGGGACGCATTCTTAAAACCGAAGAGGGCGAACCCGCAGTTAAGCTCACGCTGCGCGTACCCCCAAAAGGATAGCAAACCATAGATGATTATGACGCTTTCATTCATCATCCGACCACGAACGAAACCACCCTGGACGACATGACTGAAGGGGCCCAAGGACACACAAATAAATACACACAAATAACAATAGTCCCGATACTTTATTATACTTTTTGGGTTTTTGTCTTCCCGCCCACTTCCAATATATTCCAATATTTTCTGGGGGATCGAGGATTAATTGTGTCTGTGTGTTTTTTCCTCCTGAATGACAACGATCGGCGGCGACTTCATTGAGGACGCTGGTAATAGCAATGCTAACGACATTGTTGTCAGTGTTGGATATATATATATATAGAGAGAGAGAGAGAGAGAGAAAGAGAGAGAGAGAGAGAGAGAAAGAGAGAGAGAGAGAGAGAGAAAAAAAAAAGAAAACAAAGAAAACAAAACAAAATGAGAGAGGACGAACGGCAATTGGGTCTCGAACTTCCTTCCCCTGATTCACCGGATCACATTTCGGCAAGAAGACGGCGCGGCCAGCATTGAACTCTGTTGTGGGAGGATGGCCTTGCACCGCGAGCAAGTATATATTATATCATACTGAACGAGCTCGAGGACCTGACTTCTGCCAGACCGAATACGGGATGCCATCCTGGCCCGCAGTGGAGCCTTTCTTCAGATCCATAAGCTCGAGGAACCTCGTTTCGGAAAGAACCCAATCGAAATGCTGGAGGGTACTATTAACGAACTGCTCGGGATTCGGCTCGACTTCCTGGGTAAACTCGAACAGGGGGTGAACCGCGGGGATCGGGACCTCGTCAGAATTGTCAGAAACTTTGCTCCAGAATCCAGCTAGAGCCGCAACAGCTTCGTTCGCGTCGACGAGCACTTCCTGCTGGGGCCCAAGAGCGCCAACAAGACGAATGCGCGGGCGCTGGGCAGCCCAGGCGGCAGCAAGACGCCGAGCGCGCTGGATTGCAAGTTCTGCCGCGGCCTCACCAGCCTTCAGAGCAACATTGAACGCCTCCTCCTCCTTCCCGAATATTTTCCTCATCATGTCTGCTAAGTGTTCGTGAAAACCGTGAAATCCGCCATGGTCCAAGCACCCCGTCGTAGCGGGATTGAAAAAACAGAGAATGAGGGCTGGGTAGCCACGACAGGCACGCCCCGCATGAAGCTGGCTGTGGCTCTTCTTGGCTCGCGCAAACTCCAGCGCGCAGGCGGCCTTGTCAGACGGGGGGACTGCACCGGCGACTTCGACGTGCCGGCGGGCCTGCTTGGCTGCAGTGTGGAAAATTACCTTGCTCTCGCTGGCGGCGAGAGCGGAGTCTTGGGGGAGCTTGGCGCTGTCGAGCACCGCTTTCGCAAAGACTGGAAACTCGCTGCGCCTGGCGACCCAGGAGAGGGCGGCCCCCGCGCCTGCCTCGGGGCCTCGAGGCGGCGAAACACAAATGAACGCGGGGACATGGTCAGAAGGTTCACGACGAGCCGTGGCCCCCCAGGAGACGCCCGTGCGAGGCCGATAGTCGAGGGGGGCGGGTGTGACGAGGTTGGCGTAGATTCGGTCGGTCTGAGCGAGCGCATCGCGATCCCGTCCTTTAGCTGGATGAATAAGCGAAGGTTGTTCGACTTCGGCAGGCCCCGGAAACGCTTCGTCAGCGACAGTAGCTAGTCTGGAAGGATCGCGCGGAGGCTGAGGTTAGAGATCGTATCTGGATTCCCCGTGTTCGTGGGGACCGAAGCCCCCCACCGCAATGCCTAACGGCTCGGCCTGCGGGGCGAACTCGCGCGCGACCCGGCGCAGGTGCCTCTTGGTCTGGCCCTCGCTACACTCGGGGTCGAGATGGGCGCCGACAATTTGAAGGTAGCCTCGGGGTGCCGCGCAGTTGATCGCGAGGGCCCTGCCAAGCGCGATCGCGAAAGGTGAAACCGTAGAGAAGTCTTTGGCCAGGGGTTTGCGAACCAGGAAAACGATGCCACCAGCTTGCGCACCTTGGATCAAGCTCCCAAAGGTGCAGAAGTCCAGGGTGGCCCCGAGAGAGGATTTCGAGGTGTCCTTCGTGCCCGTGGGCTTCCTGTACACTAACGACGTCCATCTTCCGTGGCAGCCTGGCCAACGCTTTGATTTTTTCCTAAGAGCAAGAGGGCTAGTGTGGGGAGAATGAAACAGAGTCTGGACATTCCAGGTGCAGGCGCGAAGCGGCCCATGACTTGCCAAAGGCGCTGACTGCGGGGGCTCAGAAGCATCAGTAGTCGCAGAGCTGCTCGAACTTTGGAAGGGGGGCAAGGGGATAGCGGAAGAATGGGCAGCTCTGGGTCGAAGCAGTAGAAGCGATCGGCGAAGGTCCTCCCGTAGATGGAGACGGTCGCACCACTGCGAGACAGAAGTCTTCATCGGACCAGGGATCACTTGCACTGGCAATCTGCAGATCGTCTGACGTTGTGCGCGGCGGGGCTGCCTCCTATATGTAGAGGCCGCGCAAGTTGATGCCCTTCTTGATATCATCGGTCTTGTCTTTCTGGATGCCGAAGTGTTTGCGCGTCTTCTCGTCAACGTCGAAGGTGAAGGCCGCGTGGTTGACGTCCGAACAGGCGATGAGCGGCCAAACGTCGTCGCCATCCGTCCAGTGGACGGCGCCCTCGGAGCCGTTGGCGATGGGCTTGCACCCCGCTGTGTAGTGCTGTCCCTTGGCAAAGAGGGCGATGAGCGGGTCCCGCGCCTTGCTGGGCGATCCCTGGATCAATCTCACGTCTTTGGGCAGGTCAGTCCTGGCGCGAAGCGGCGTAGAGCTGTTGTCGCGCTTGTCGACCCAAGTTGCCTGGCTGGCATTGAAGCGCTCGGTGAAGTCATTGGCCATCGCCTCGCTGGTGAAGGTGAGGCTGCAGCTCTGGCAAATAATATGGAACGGCGACACAACATTCTGCATCAGAACGTCGGTCATCACGTGTGTCTTGACGTTCTCGAAGTGCCCTTGCGAGCGCTGGCGGGCAGGGGCCGCGGGAAGGTGCCGATCCACCGCCTGCATCGATCATGTTGATACGAGCGTGATGCCTCCTCGGGGGGGGCAGTGTCCGTAACTCGAGCCATCTTCGTTCGAGGTCCTGATACCGGAGAAGACCAGCTAGTAGCAGAGAGTGACGGAGCTGTCGAACCCGCTGCGCTCTGGAGGCTCACGATGCCGTTTTGCTGCTTCTGCACTGTCGCCTGCAACTCTGCGACCGTGGCTGAAACCTTGGCCAGCTCCGCCTGTTGCTATGTCCATATTGGAGTTGCTAGTGGTGCCCATGGTACTCATCTGGTCCACGACCGCCGTGGTGATGTTGGTCTTGATGGATTGGAGCTGTGTCAGGACCGACTGGTTAACGGCAGCCTGGACCTGAGCCATCATCTGATCCATGGAAAGCGCCATGACTGGGTGAAGATGAGAAGGGGGCGAGGTGTCCGCCAGCGCACGACACGCTGGATAGCTCTGATGTGAGATGCCCGCTCGCGATGGGCAAAACCACTTTGAGCTAAAATGGCTACGGAGGGGGAGGAGGAGGAGCAGGAAAAGGAGGAGAAGGAGGAAGAGGAGGAGGAGGAGGAGGAGGATATGCAGGAGGAGGAGGACGAGGAGAGGAGGAGGTGGGGGGGAGGAGTGAGGAATGATCGCGGGGCGGTGTCTCTTCAAAACGAGGTTGAGCAAAAAACAGGTCGGCGTGCGGGGGCGGCGTGCCCGGCGGCTGGGGCCATCTTGCCGTTGATGATGATGGCTGTGATGAGGCCGTAGATGCCTGGCCGCGGGCGGGGGTAGAATAACAAAGGGCGGGTTAACCATATTCGCGCCAGCCCTTTGGGTAAGGGTGGTCTAGCGATATGCTTCTCTCCTCTCTTCCAGAACCCTCTTCCAATCGGGGAGGGGTGCCCTCGCCCTCCCCTCCCGGAGGTTCTTTGGGTCAGGAGGTCCTCTTTCGCCAAAGATGGCTCCACGAAAGCCTCCGATGCTCCAAGATGGCCTCGAAGCTGGCTTAAGATAGCCGATCATGGTTCAAGATAGCTTCAGACATACCTCCAAGAGGCGCCATGAGGGTCACAAGACGGTTCCAAGTGCTCTCGGAGCCCCCTCAGGACGATGCCCCAAAAGGCCAAATCCCAATGAAAACCTAAGGCGAATCAAGGGTGTGTGCCTTCTTGCCTTTTCGCTTCCGATGTGGTTGTGAGGCTTCAAGACTGCCCCAATAGAGCCACAAGAGGGGCCCAAGAGGCCCCCCAAACGGCCCCGACCGCACCAAACATCGGCTCAAAAACGCCCCACGAGGCAATTTTGATGGCCCCACGGGGGGGAAGTCAAATCGAGGACCTCATCTCTTTTGATTTATAGCCTTCCAGATTGCCTCGAGAGGCTCTCGACGGCTCCCAAGAAGGCCCCCAAAGCGCCAAAGAGCGCCCCAAGAGCGTCCCACGAGGGGCCCAAGAGGCGGTTTGTCTCCTCCTCTCCTTCTCCCCTCGCCCCCCGCGGGCCCCAGGGATAGCCCGAAGAGGCCCCCCTTGCTCCCAGAGATTTCTCTGTTCATTCTGGTTATCCGCTTTGTTTCAATATGAGTGTATCTTCGTCCCGCGCCCCCGTTTAGCTCTATCGCTGGTGCAGCAATGCTGCCGACCGAGAACGGAGGGCATATGTGGACTCCAACCCCCGATCTCGTGGGGTTCTCGACTGGGCCAAGCATTTGGGCCTCGACTCGGCGACACACGATAGGGGGGGCGTCCATCCTCGAGAGGAGTGCGTCTGAACAGCCCCCTGGGGTGTATCCTCGAGTTCCCCGCCGTTCCTGGACAGCTGGATTTCTCTTGGAAAGATCGGGGGTTGGGGGCTACAACTCGCCTTCGAACCCGAGGCCAGCGGGCCGAAGGCAGCCAAGAAAGGCGCAAAGACGCAGCCGCGGCACAAACATCCCGCCTATATCGAGCCGACCGAGCGCATCTGGCTGCGACGCGGATCGAGCCAGCCGGTCCGCGGGCACCCCGGGGTCCGAGCGGTGGGAGACTTCAGGGCGTTTCTCGTGTACGTTTGGGGCCTGTGGGGGGGGGGCAGCAGGAGGGGTGGAAGGAGAGACGAGGAGGAAAGATCGGATCGAATCGGAACGCTTGTGCGGGTATTTGCCCGGGCCCTCTAGGGGAGAAGCGAATCTATCGGTCTATTGAATATGTCTCTCTCTCTCTCTCTATATCTCGTTCTCTCCCTCCCTCCTGTTCCTCCTCCTCCTCCTCCTCCCTCGCTCCCTCCCTTCCTCCCTCTTCCTCCTCCTCCTCACTATCATCCTACCCCTCTCTCGCTCTCACTCTCACTCTCACTCCTTTCTCTCCCTCCCGTCTCTTCTTCTTCCTCCTCTTGCTGCCTCCGCTGCTCCGCGTCGTTATCGTCCTCGGCCCTCGAGGGTCGAGAAGACCAAAGACCACTGCAGACCTCAGATGTTCCCTCTCCTACGCATCCACACACCTCCGACGTGCTGAAACAACAAGACATACGCGGTCTCGCATTTTTCTGCCTCGGGGAACTTTCGCCTCAGGGGCCCCCCGCTGCGCCCCAATGCAGTGAAATAACGACTCAGGATGAGAAATAAACTCGGGGGAAAGGGTCGAACCTCCTGGGGACTCCGCATCTGAACAACACGATTTGCGTGCCTCCTTCTCTTGCCATCTACTGCGCATGCTGTGCCCTTCCTCCCTCTCGTCCTCGCCGCCCTCCTCAATCCGCTCTCTTCAATCCTGGCTCCCTCCGTCAACCGAGCTGTACTGCTCATTAGAGCTGCTGTGGCCTCTCCAGAACACCGCAATAGCGGGCAGTCACGGCATCGACTATAGTGAGGATGCTTACCGAGAGTGGACCAGGTAGACAGATAACTCCTTCGTGATCCTTTCTGACCAGCGCCCCCCCTCGACCCAACACTCCATGCCATGATTTGATTCCTCATGCCATTGCTCTTGCTCAAAACTCCTGCTAATCCTCAACGGTTAAGGTGCCTAAAACGCCGGCCATGACCACGGGAATGATCGAACGCACTACCTGAGAATGGGCGAGGGACGACACGGAACGAAGAAACAGCCAAATGCATCGAAGCAGCGAAAGGTGCGGATGGTATAAGGCATGCGAGAGAAAACTGGATCGAACAAGTCTAGGAAACCCGCGCTATGCTTTGGGAACGTTTCGAGGGAAGGCGTGGAACGAAACCGCTTTGATTCGCGGGCGTGCTGCTCTGCGTGGTTCCACGAGCGCTGTGAGCGTAGCCAATTAATGTGCTCAACTCTGCCACCGGGTGTTTTTGTTCCCTCTGGGGCGCCTTCCTGGGGGATCCAGTCCGTCGCGAGGAGCTGCAAAATCCGAGAAGGTTCAATCTTGGAGTCGGCTGGGGGGCTGAGGTAGGGCATCACTAGTTCCAGCCGTTGGAGAAGGGGGAGTCACCACTGTACGCAAGTTTCGCTCCCTGCCCCCTCTAGGCCGCCTTCTCAAGATGGGCTCTGGGTGCCGAACTTGCCCACATTCTCCATCTTGGCTGGTTTTGCCGGACCCCATCCAGAGCACACCAACTCAGCCGCCTCCAAGCCCAGTCTGGCTCCGGCACGGCCTCAAGTACAGTGCGGGCGCGGCCGCAAGGAACCGTCGCAAAAAATCAATCCTGAAAACTCGCGCGCGAGGTGCACTGGAGGGAAAACCTAGAGCACCCTGAATGCAGCAACTCCTTCAACGGCTGTGGGAAGTCACCGCCCAGCGCGCGGAGCAAAGAAACCCAGGATACCCTGACGAATAGCAAATGGTGTCTTGATGCGCCCCCTCACTGTAGCCAAGGATGGCCCAATTTGGCCTCCAGAATGGACCCACGAAGCCCTTAAAGCCCGAAGATGGCGCCGAGGTGGCCCCGAGCCTCCCGAGATGCCCTTCAGAGATGGACTTCGCTGAAAAAGCCATATGTCATTAACAGACGCAGTCTCGCCTGTTCTAAAACGAAGCTCAAGACAAGGACAACTTCGGACAAGGATGAATCGGGGATCTGTGAGATCTGGCGGTTCAGGATGATGTTTTGGGCGCCGCGGCCTTCCCAGAGCGTTCCCGAACGCTCTGAGAACGTTCTGGAACAATTTAATCCTGTCCTATCCCCGCCCGATTGTCCGCCTCCATTCTGCCTCTGAGGCTTCAAGACGACCCCAGGATTGCTCTAAGGAGAGCCCCAGATCAATTGAGACGTGCTTGATGTTGATTTCTCACTCGAGACGGACAAGATCTTCTGCTACAAGTCCAAGGAAAGCGGGATAATAATAGAGGTAAAGAGAGAGAGAGAGAGAACCGAGAGAGAGGGAGAGAGAGCGAGAGTGATAGAGAGAGAGAGAGAGAGACCGAGAGAGACTCAGAGAGAGATAGAGTTAGCGCAAGCAAAAACACTCCATCAAACGAACAAGACACAAGATCAATCAGTATCCGTGACGTGATATGTAAGAATTTGGACTTTCACTAACCTGACGATAACATGGCATAATCACACACTTGCACTAAACGTGAAAAAAAACCACACCTCTCGAAGGCTGACTTTTCTACATATTTGCTTGGTGGCGCTTACCTGCATGCAGAAACACATACATAAACACGTGAGTGTAAGGACTTCTGTGTAAATGTAAGACCTGGATCCGCATCTGTGCGTAAGACTTTGATCGACCGCCAACCCGCACGATCGCTCCCTCTCATTAATCCTTGTAGGTCCTGGTCTATGACACACGACCTTCTCAATGGAAATTGCATGGCTATTGTTTCGGCGGCAACACCTGGAACTGGGGAACTGTTGCTTACCGCTGTCCCTGACAATTGTTGCAGAAATTATGGTCCTAGTCTGAGTGTCATCAACGCTGTCACCTGGTGCTCGCTTCTGCAGTTGCAGCTGGTGTTGCCGAGGAGCTCTCTTACTTCAAATGCTGCTTCTGAACTTGATCGCACATGTTCTTTCACATCCTTCCAAAACACTGTCATCTCACTTCTGGCCCCGGCCACCAAATCAGGGCGCATGATGCCCATGGACGAGATGCCAACGCCAGACTTCGCGGTGCCTCCACTCAGTCTGAACACTGCAGAACATAAACATTAGTGCGCAGCTGTGGTATGCTCGTGCCTTCTCGCGGGAAGTGGAGTGCATTCACACCCACACACACACTTTCGCGTGCGGAGGTGCTCATGAGCCCGAGCTCACGGCAGAACGACCTCTGCGTACACGCGACGGGAATCACTGTAAACTTACATATCTGGAGATCTCACACATACCTTCAGATCCGACCTCGTGACAGATCGTGACGTCGTGAAGAAATCACGACCCGATCTCTTGACCACATCTTTACACGGGATTGGATTCCGAGGGCCGAATCGATCCACGTGACCGCCCTGGGGCCAGACCCAAGGGCGAAAACGCCCGCCATGACGTCTTCGCACCCTCCCGATCTGAGGACACACCGATCCAAGAACCGCTGCACCCTCAGTCCGTTCCCCCCAGACGAAACCACGGCGCCAGGTGACGCTCCACGACGCCCCCAGCAGCCAGACAGGCCAAGCTGCCAGAAGGTACACCCGGCCTGCCAGCATGAACATTGCCAGGTCGGCTGACGGATCGTGGAGCTTTACGGCTTGAGGGTTGAAGGCTCAGGGGCGAGGGCCGAAGGTTCAAAATCTACGGCTCGGGATCGGGCGGGGGGACCCCTGGCTTCCAGATCGAATGTAGGTCGGGGTCCTCTTCGCAAAGAGTTCTGACCCACCATGGCTGGATGGATAGGGAAGCAGGGCAGTAGGAGGATGGGGAAGGATGAGGGGGAGAAGGTGAGTGAGTGTGAGTGAGACCAGTCGCGAAGCGAATCCAAAAGACCTGGGAACCCCGACGAGCGAGCTCAACCCGATTCCGAACCTTGGGCCATTGCCCATTGGCGATTCTGGATAAACATTCGGCTCGATTGGAATCCGGAGCCTTGGGACATGGTTGTCCCAGGCCTCTGATCACCTGACTAGCAAAGTACCCGCAGCTCGAACATAACCAAAACCTTAGGGAGTACCGTGCATACGCATCGTGTGTGTTTCATGCACCCACCCCCCAACGATGTGCAGCCGAGCCCCAGACGGTACCCCGAAGACCTCGCCATTGATATATGAACGCGAAACAGGGCGTGTCCCGCCACACAGACTGACGGGCAATCGTGGCGGAGCAGCAGCACGTGAGGCATCTACGGCCGCACTCGGCCAGACGGTGATTTGTGGAGAAAATTTGCACAACAGACGGGGCGGGAGGAGGAGCAGGAGGGGGCTCAGATTTTTTTCCTGGGGCCAGGCCCCCGCAGCTCCTTCTCTCGCTCGAGCGTGTCGACCGTGGCCCTGAGAAGACGTAGTCGGACCAATAACGCCTTCTTTTCCCACGTCGCGACACGATGCGCAATATCCTCGGGCTCTTGGCACCTGGCAGCGGCAGCGTGAGCGAGCTCGTCTGCAACGGTATTTCCCAAAACCATCCACAGGGGGAGTCGTCGGGTCATGACGTCGCAGGCCTCGAGATGTGAGTTGACGAATAACACCACAAACGAGGAAGAGTCTCTCTGCCTGAACTGCACACCTATGCGGTGCCAAAGATCCGCATCAACACCTTCTGGCTCCAGGTAGCGCCGTTCGGCCCACCCGTTGGCCACATTCTGATTGTCGGTAGTGAAAACAACAAAGCCTGACGAGCATTCTGCTGCAAGGAGGAGCGCACGAAGCTCACCTCGCGGTACCGACTGGCGATGTCCAGTCAGGGCCCCCGAGACTGTCTTGTGCACCACTTGTGGCTCGAAGCAAGACACGGTGCACACTGCCAGGCCCACTCGTCTGAACCTCGAATCACTCGAATACTTGCCGCCGCTGGCGTCGCCGAAGAGATACAAGGGCTGCTGCCAGGTGCCAGTGCCCAGCCAAACTGAGTCCTCCACGTTCGAGTGCCCCGACGTGAACCAAAGCTCTTCCTCGTCTGGCTGGGGGATGGAAATCCAACTTGACGGCGGCAGCCCACGTAGCCAGAAACACTCGGCCGACTCCCAATTGGTGTAGGCCTCCTGTACCAGACACTCGGAGTGGGCATACGCTGGAGCTCACGTGTTATGCGAGCAGCCCCAGATACGATGACATTGACATTCCTTCTGCTGCCCGCAACGCGACTACCCCCCTGGGTGCAGCAACCTCGGCCCGACGAACCCGAGGCCACGAGGCCCTGCCGCTATAGTGGCAAGCAGCTGCGACAACCGACTACCGCGATCCAAACTCAACAGCCGGGCGTGAAGGCGGCGAAGCGAGGTACAACCAACACCCTCCTCCATGCCTCCTCCACAATGATGCTGAGCCGCGTCGCGCCATAGTTTCCGAGATATGGGAAACTGAATATCGCGTACCAGTCCGCCTGGATCGTCCACGTCTGGCCAGCCCCCCCAAACGCGAGCAGGCAAATGCCATTCAATTGTCTCGCCTCCTGCAGACTCTGCTGGCCTGGTCCAATCCGTGGCGGAAACAGGATCCCACCCAAGACTCGAGAGAAGATTGATAATTGCTGAAACTGGTCCTCGTATGTGCCGAGATCGTTGTCCTGACGGAATGTCTCTGAGCTTCTCGACAAGTGAGGGCCAGACACGAGAAACCCCTGGACGAATATCGGGGACAGTTTGCCAAACTTTAAACCAAGTGCGAAGACATTCTTCAGGCATCTTCAGCGCTGGGTCCACGGGCGCCTTGATCGCTAGCAACGTCGCGAGGCAGCGCCCTCGGGAGGGTGCAGAGATGGCTGCGCCCAAGCGCTGCCTGCACTGCTGCATGTGCACCCCGAAAACCCCGTGGATCTGGGAGCCGCGCGCCCCTGCCGCCTGAGCTCCCAAGCGCTCAAGCCTGGAAGATACCGCATACAGGCGCCCTGCCTGAGCAAGGCGCCGCACTCTGGTGTTCATGGTCTTGTGCTTGGCGTCTCTTTTCCGCCGCGCAGTGCGAACGTGCCGCCTGCCGCAGCCGAGGTCCGAACCCAAGTATCCTGCAGAACGCTCAGCGCGGACGTGAATCCTGCAAGACGAAGGGCTCTGGCTACCTTGACCGCGTCGGGATGGTGAGAACACGTGACGATACTCTTACTGGCAGCACGCAATTTCATCGAAGCCAAGCCTTGACAAGTCTCCTTCAAACTGGAAATAAGCTGCTGCCGTACCTGAGCGCGAGAGCCGACTACACGTTGGGCCAGGTCGTCCACCCAGATGCGGTGACCCATCCGAGGATGAGCCGAACATTTCCTATCAAGTACATAGTATACCATGATGCGCCCGCACCTCGTGCCGCTGCGCAGCCCTTGGACAATCGACTGAGTAGGCTCAATCGGGAGTGCCCAAGAGCTGCTCTGCCCAAGAGTCCTCGGCGCGGCGCACTGAAGCACCTCCAAGCGCAGGATGGCTGCTGGAAAGCCGAGAGCCAAGCCCTTCGGCACCAGGATCTCCCACAGCACGTTGTCGTAGAAGCCCTCGATGTCGAGCAGCCCTGCGCCCGAGGGGATGCCGAGCTGGTGCCCGGCCTCCTCCCCAGGCGTCCGCATGAACGCTTCGCGCAAGGCAGCGTTGCCTCGCACGGCCGCGTCCCATTGAGGCGCTGACGCCTCTGACCGCCGCCTGACCTCGGGCTCGCGCGCGAAGCTCCGGATTCTGCTGAACATGGAAAGTAGCCCGATGATCCTATCTCCCTGCGTCTTCTTGGGGGGGGGGCCCCCCCAAGGTCATCGTGATCTGATGGGGCCAAGCGATCTCCGACTCGATGGCCATGTAGAGGTACGCCAGGTCGTCCAAAGCGTCGAGGGGGAGTCGCTCGTAGTCCACTGGGGACATTCGATCAACCCCTTGGCCAGCCCCAGGTGCCATGGACCGCGCCGCACGTCGAATGTCCTCTCCAGGGATGTCTGGGAGAGGCTCGAGCTCAGCACGCACGCGAGCCTGTCGGAAAGCCTCCTGCAAGGCTCCTGCATCAGGCTGAGACCGTGTCCACGGCTGTCTCCAGCGCTCGGCCTTGTGGTCCGCGATGTCTAGTGGCTGATAGAGAATCCTCCCCTCGACCTCCAGCTCGTGTCGAACTGCAGGTTCCTGGCGTATGTTGCGATGAAGCTTGCCAGTGGCTGCTTCTGCCTCCATCCAAGATCCGAGATCCTTCAAAGCAAGAGTGACTGCCCGTCTCTGAGCTCTGGCCGAGATCTTACAGGACAGGTCCGCATACAACTGGGGCTGTTGCTGATCGATCCCTGTCTCGTCCAAGACGTGCCTGAAGACTTGCTGCCACTTCCGCCAACTAGGTTCCTTATTGCGAAGTAACGCGTGTACTTTCTCTGGGCGATCGTCCACGTGCCTGCCGAGGGATTCCAACAGACGTTGACGTTGACGGTGCCCGTTGCCTCGCTTATAATGCCGAGCTAGACTGCCCAGCAAGGCATGTAGCCGAGTCCACCAGCACGAGAGAACATCACGTTCAGGCGTGAGACGTTGCCTCTCCTGCTGATGGACCACATCGATACGAAACTTGGGACCATTGCGACGGGCAATCCCAGGAGAGTCCTGTAGACCGTGGTTCGTGCGAATGGTGAGCTCAGCTGCGCTCGCGCAGGACGCGTGCAAGGGAGAGATGGCCTGCGCGGCTGCAGGTGGATTGATCCAAGAAGCCACAGAGCGGAGAGACGGGGGGGGAGGGGGGATATCACCCGCTGGGGTGAAACCTACCTGCCTCTTGCTCTCTAACCACGCGGCCTCAGGGATATAAAATTCGGCTTCGCAATTCGGGGGGGGGGGGGGGAGGAGGAGGAGAAGGGGTGGGTGAACCGTCGGGGTCTGGAAAAAGATTGCTGCACTTAGGCGCTGGGGGGGCAGCTTGGGGCGCACTTAAGTCGTGACCTTGCGGGGGCTGGGCAATAGGGGGCCCTTGCGGGACCTTGCCCAAAGCACCGGATACGCTATTGCAACCTCGAGGCCCGCCAGACTTAGCGGGGGGCCCTCCACCTACGTCCTTATGCACAGCTGGTTTAAACTCAGATTCGTGGGCCCGCGGACCCTCCTCAGAAACGCGACCTACTTCATCGGGGTCCTCTTCGAGGCCCTCAGGGTAATCAAAACTGGCCTCGCCCCGAGCTTAGTCGGGGGCGGAATGCTCCTCAGAGTCAAGGGGCTTCAACACATCGAAATGCTTTTCCCTCGCGGAGCTGCGCTGGCGACTGCGTTCCTCGTTCTCTGCCTTCGCTCGACTGCTTTTCGAGCCTGGCGTCGGGGCAGCGCGAGGGCGCACAGCCTGTGGCAGCTTGCGGGGCATGCCTAAATATCGCGCCTGGAGCTGCTGCCCCGACCGACGCAAGTGCACCAGGAGGCCCGCGTGAGATTTCCAGGGCACGGCCACGACAGGAGTGACTGCAGCAACATATGAATGAGCTGTCTCCGAAACGATGACGTAATCGATGTGCGAGCCCGCCCTGGAGCCCTGTGTGAAGGTGAACTCGATGTCTGCCCGCAGTAGGCGAGGGTGCCCGAGCGGCCGCTTCATGAACTGCGACTTCTCCATGGCGTCGGCACCGATGTTGAATCGCCGATGACGATGCAGGGTGTGCTCAGGGTATTCAGCAGGGGCCCCAGCTTCTGGAACCTGGCCACGTTGGGCCCTCGGAAGCCGTACGGCGGGTGCCCGTAGAAGGTGATGATGGCCACGCTATAGCCTCTCATGTGCACAACGACCGCCTGTAATCCGTCAAGATGTTGATGTCCAGCAGCGCGTAGAGGTCTCGCTCCCGCCTGGGGGGGCAAGGAGTGCATCTGCAAGTGGCCCTTGCATGGGATCCACTCGCCCCCCCTCGTTGGACCTCGACCGCTGCTGCTTCGAAACTCGCTTCTCTCTACCCCTGGCGGGGTTCGCTAAAAGTTCGAGGCCCGCCCACCGAGCCTTCTTATCCCATGCTGAAACGTCGGACTCTGAAACGTGAGTCTCGACAACTCCCACAAAATCGAACTTCCCGCTGGACAGGAACCTCCAATCTTTGTCGCCAATACAAGTAATATTGCCGACATGAAACGTGGACATGTCCCCCTGCTTGCCCCCCTGCTGCGCGGGCGGCCCCTCAGAACAGACTTCGCCCGTGCCCGTCGCGAGTGGCGCCTGCTCGCCGTCGTTTGTGGTAGCAGAACCTAGTCAACAGCTCCGACCGCTGCCTTTGCCCACGACATCGGCGTCGACCGAGCCGCCGCCCTTGCCCTTGCCGGCCGACTTGGCAGCGTTCGCAACCTGCTCCTCCAATACCTTGCGCTGGGCCTGCAGCTTGGCGGCCGAGATCTTCTCCGCCGTGCGCTGCAGCTCCTCGTCATCCTCGCTGCCGACGGGCACGTTGGTCGCCGCTGCTGCTGCTGCCGCCGCCGTAGCAGTAGCGCCGCCGCCAGTGTCGCCCTGGGATGTCTCAGCCGAAGATACGTCTGTCCGCGTGCCATCGTCGCCGTCGGCTGCGTCGCAGCCCTCGGTCCTGCGCTTCTTCTTCAAGCGCTCGGCGATGGCGTGCTTGACCGACTTCGCCTTCTCGAACGTGGCAGAGACCTCGACCTCCTTGCCCGTCAGACGGTTCTGGAGCTGCTCGAGGTCGGTCTTGACCTGCTTCAGCTCGGCTCTTTCATTCTCTTCGCAGTCCAGGTCGTCGAAGCCGTCGAACAGAGCACGATCCCAGGTAAGAGAGAACTTGAGCTTCTGCTCCTGGTCGTCGTCGCCGCTAGACATGCTGACTTTGCCTACGCCCTCGGCGTGGGCCATGGCGGCCGTGGCCGCCTTCTTGGCCCGCTCCGCCTGGGCGAGCACAAGGGCGGTGGCCTTCTCGCGCTGCACCGCCGCGTCCAGGTTGGCCTGGAGCCGCACGACGTTGCTGGCCGCCTGGGTGTGCTTGTGGTCCGCGTCCTTCCACGCCCCGACAGCTCGTCGAAGCGCCTCAGCTGGGCCGTCGGCCGTGGCCGCGGAGGCGGGCACCAGCTTGGACACCTCGCCCTGCAGGACCTTCCTCAGATCCGCATTGTCCGTGCACTTGACCGCAAGCTGCAACAAGGAGGGGACGTCCAGCGAGGACGCGGGAACCGAGCCAATCTCCTTGTCCTTGTCCTTGCCCTTGCCGCTCTTCGACTGCTTGCCACCGCCTGCGCTGGCAGGGTCGACGGCTGCAGGCGCAGGAGGACCAGGGCGAGGTTTGTACAGCTTCACCTGTCGCTTGCATCCCTGGCAGAAACGGTCCTGCGAAAACAATACATCGTTGTATCCACATCGACTGCACGCTGCGCAGCGAGACCAAGAGCGGGACATGATGCACTGAAACCTTTTGTTTTGGTCGTCACCGGCGGCTCTCCCTGGGAGAGCGAGGGTGAAGTGCCTCAAGCACCACGTGCAGGCACAGAAGGTGGGCTCGCCAAAATGGACCTGAGCCACAATTGCTTGAGATGAGGGGGAGAAGGTGGCAGTAGGAGGATGGGGAGGATGAGGAGGGGGCAGGCGGGAGTGAAGAGGAAAACGATGGGGGGGGGGCGCGCCGCCCTTCGAACGAGAATTCTTTGCTCAAAGGCAGGGGCTCCCTTCCGCGTGCGCCCACCGACTCTCCTTGTGGGTGTTGGGTGGTGCTGCGGTGCCGTCGTCGGCGTCGTCGTCGTCTTCGTCGGCGTCGTCGTCGGCGTCGTCGTGCTCGGCCCCGTGGGCCGCGCGACGCACCAGGGGCCCAGGAGGCCCTCTGACGCCCGAGAGCTCCCTTCGGACCTCGAGCGGGAGGCCCGACTCCGAGATCGCGCAGCACACCGCTCAAGGGTTGTGCTGCGACCGTGGCGGCACCGGCAGCAGACCACACGCGAACCCCACCCCACCACACCACGATTTCTAAGGGGGGAAGCGGGGTTCACTTCGTTCGGGACCTGCCGAGCGAAGTGAACCCCACCTCCCCCCTCAGAAATCGTGGGGTGGTGGGGTGGGGTTCGCACGTGGCCGCCGAACGACCTCCTGCGAGGCGGGGCCTTTGTCCATGACTACCGCCTGGGGAATCGAGCCTCGGGGGCCTCGGTGGGCGGTGGATATGGATATGGACACATTTGTCCCTCCCGTGGCCCGAGCATACCCGGGACCTTGATCGATCCGTGGTGGTCCCAGGCTCCGAAACCAGGCGAAAACGCCCGGAGTGGAAAAACTGCAGCAAGCGGGTCTCAGACTTCTCCAGACCTGCCGCCCACCGAGGCCCTCGAAACTCGCTCACCCCAGGCGACGGTCACGGGCATATTCCCGCCAAGGACCTCCCGCTCCATTCCACAGCGCGATGCCCCCCATCGCACTCGGGCGTGGCCTCGGACGGGGTGCAGCCGGGCCCCAGACGAGGACCCAGGCTTGGCTTCGTCGGGCGCTTGCGCTCTTTCCCGCAGGGCGCTTGCGGACAGCATGCGCCCCCAGGAGTTGTTTTTCCAAACCACGAGGGGGGAGAATAGAGCATCTGTAGCACCTGCGCGGCACGAAGTGCAGAGGGGGAAAAAACGAGAGGGGGGGAAGTTCAAGAAGCAATCGTGCAGGCGGCGGGGAGGGAGGAGGACGATAGGGGGAGAGCCAAGCCCCTGCAAACGGGGCGTTAGTGAACGGGGCGGTAGCCAAGGGGCCACTCCAAGCAAGAACGGGGTGACAGGGCATTTACCTCGCGCTAATGCGTGATAAATCGGGACGACAAACACGTTGATACATAATCATATCTCTGGGCGGGAGGGGTACCTCGCACTTGTGGGCGGCAAAACAGTTTTTTGAAAACACCATTGAAGACGCACCCTTAGCTACCGGCCCGCTTACTAACTCCACGTTTGCAAGAACTTGGGAGAGGAGGGGGAGGAGGAACCCGTCACGTCGTTTGAAACAACAACATCTGCATGAACACTCACTTCCAGGGGTCCGCGCGGTCTCTCGAATCGGCGCATGGGACACTGGCGGTGCCTCCGGCGCCGTACCTGATGCGCTCCCAGCGCCACTCCGAAAAGTCCGTGCACACCTCCATAAAGTTTATGTTTATGGTTGAGTCGGAGGAGGAGTTGGAGGAAGCACAGATCTGCTGATCCTGCTGGGGCGCCCAACGTGTCCTCCCGCAGCGAAGCTGTGCTGTGGAGGGGAGCGGGCGCCGCGGTGGGGAGCTGCGGCACGCCGCCCAGGTCCAGAAGCGACCGACCAAACGCGATGCAAAAGCGGCGCCCTCCCGACTCCGCACGACTGGGCACCTCCTGTGCCTGCACTGCCCTCGCACGTGCAGCCGAGTCACGCCACAGGTGAGCCTGACTGTCGGCGATGGAAAGATAGCGTGCACCATCGATTTGCGAAAGGCACGCTATCCCTGTGAGGCGATTCCCCCGCGAGGGCCCCTCCTGTGCACGCCACCCCCCTGCCACGGCTTCCTCGGGACGCGCTAGCCCCCAAGCGGGGGGACCACGTGCAACAGGCGGCCCGGACTCGGGCCGAGACCTCCCGAGGAGGCCCCCGGGCGAGGAGGGGCCCCAGAGACGGCCACGGGGACGACCGCCTGAGGGAAACCCGAGAGCCTCTGAGCCTTGCGGCCCAGGCGTGCCCCCTCGTGCAGGAGCCGCCAGCATCGGATCGGGCCATCGGCTCGGATCGGAACGCGCGACGGATCGGGCCGCATCGGCGCCGAGATGGAGTCGAATCGGATCCGCTGCGGCAGGATGCGCCTCAATGCCACGCAAGCAGCGGGGCGCATCGAATCGCCAGACCATCGGCCCAGCGCCGATCCAAGAAATCTGCGTGGACCTGCGACAATGCATGTGGACATGTGTTTTCAGCCATCCTGCTACCGTAGGGGACGCGATAGCAGGAACGATTTTTTTTTTGTTTTTCTTTCTTCTGGCCACTGCGAGCATCGGCCACGAACAAACTCCCCGACACAGATGTAGGGGACGGCTCGAAAACCAAAGCTCCTCCTGAAACCGGGGCGGTCTTTATTTCGGCGTTTTGACGGTATGCATGGAATTCTCTTCTTCGATGTTCTGTCCGTGGCCAGGCGGGGCCCGCAACAAAGCCGCCCTTCAGAGCCAAGGGCCTACCGCACGCCCAGGCAGACTCTCCATGTGCGCAGGGCCATCCCTCTCTGGCGGCCTGCCGCCGCAATCATTTGAGAATGCGGGGAGGCGCGGTAGCACAATGACCGCCGCAGGCTGTGCAATACAAAACTCCACGATCGACCGCAACGCAACGGGAGGAGTGACGTTGATCAGCCAGCAGGTGGTCTAAGGGCCCCCCACACGACACCGACGCCGTCAAGGCATCATGGGCAAGGTCAGGGTCGCCGTCGCTCCTCCTCTCCCGCGGAGCCAACGACTGGATCCGCTGCTGGATGATGCAGCGGGCCTTGCATGAGGATGGCCAGAACTCACATATCTGGCAACGCAGACTGTATCGACCGCATCAGATGCTCGCACTCCGAGCACCCGGGCAGTGACCAACATCTCGCAGACGGCACAAGCCTTCGGCGAAAGAGGAGGCCACTCCACGAGTTCGCCGCAGCTCGCGGAGGCCTCCTCTCTCGCGTTCCGAGGAGAGCGACACCTCCCGCTGCACGGTCAACATCCGAAACCTGCATCGTGAGCACGTCCGCTCGCAGGGTCCTAGCTACATCCTAATCGCACAGCTGTCCATACTGGGCAGCCTCATCGGCAGTGGTCAGCTGCGTGGTTGAAGCGGAATTCAACGTCTGAAAGAAACATGCACTCGGCCTGGGCTTGGGTGGGGTGGGCTGTGGTCCAGTTCAAATTGAGCCCCCCCCCCGCAGGCAGTCGCAGTGCACTCGACAGTCTCCAGTGCTAGCACGAGCAAGCTGGATACGGGCGAACAGATCGGCTCTCGGTGAAGACTGCCTGGCGCCCGGCACGGTCCCGCACCGAACGGCGTCGATCCTACCATCTGGACCTAGGTGCACGAAAGACCAGCCACACCTCAGAAGGCACCAATCTTTCGAACGTTTACCGCATGGCCCGTCGATGCCCCAGACACCCCCAGGGATGGGCAGGCCCGCGACACAACGCCCGCAATCCCAGGCCAGGCCAGGAGGAGGAAGGCGCCCCAGGGAATCGACCAGGGAGAGGCCCCGACACCAAAAGCTAGCTTTCGCACCTTCACTGACGATCCGGGGGCCCAATAACTCGGCATTTTCAGCGGCGTGGCCAGGTATGTCACGGTTGCATTCGCATGGCCAGGAACGGCGAAGCACGGTCTCATGGGGACATACCGAAACGACGGCCCACGCCGGTGCTGGCAGAAACGTAGCCAGCGGACAACAGGCGGTCCTCTGGCCAGGCACCAGCAATGATAACGTTGCGCAAGACACCAACCGACTCGTGCTCCCCGCCCCTCGCAAGCGTTCACAGTTCCATCAGCAAGTTCAGCTCCACAAAATTTTTTCGACGCTTAGCCCCAGGACAGAACAGAACGCGTTTTCAGGAGTGCGCTCCAAAGATGGAAATGGACATCGGCATCATCGATCTTCAGAACTCCCTCCTCGGTGCGCCAGGGTACTGGTGAGACAGCATGCCGGCCTAAGTCGTGGATCGCCGCGATCGTGGCTGCCATCGGTCCATGGACATTCTGCCGCCGATGCTGGGTCTGATCCAGCCTGTCGCCTATCTGGTCCCAACCGTCGGCGCACCTCCTGCGCGACTCGCGATCAAGTTCAGCCCGAGCCATAGCAAACCCATTCAACTGCTCATGCCTGAACTGGGGTCGCCCTTCCCAGACCCCAACAGCCCGAGAAAGGTGGTAGCGCATGCCCCCGGAGTCCACGAGCCAGAGCGCGTGGCGGCCTGAGCCCGCATGGACTGCAATTGCCCAGGGGGAAGCCCGAAGATCTCATGGCCTCGCGACCCCGCGGCCAGGACTCCTCGCTTGCGCGACCATTTGCACGGCCAAGGAGCTTCGGAAAAAAAGGTGTCATTTTTCCTCTTGCAATAGGCAATGGTCCTGCGAGCACGCAGCTTGCTAACGTTGCGGCGGGCGAGCGCGCTGAGAACGCTGCGTGATCTCTGCGCCGAGATCCTTGTGGGATCACGATATGCCCCTGTCTGCGATAGTCGCGCCAGCGGCCTCAGGCTGGTGACGCACATGGGTGGCTGCAGGCGCTAGTCGAAAGGATATCGTCACGGGTGCCCTGCTGCGTCTGAGAAATATCAATTACGCAGCCCTTGATGTGCACTGGCAGGAACGAAGCATGGGCCTGGACGAGAATGCCACACCAATCAATATTACCCCACGGCCTGGATTGGCAAAGATCAGACAACGTGCCAGTCCAAACGGGAATCCGGTTATAAGTCACCCCTTGCGCCTCGAAAGCCCGGGGAGCCACGTGCAACGCAACTCCCTCATGCAAGAAGAAAAGGAAGCGCTTCATCTTCGCAGAGAGTCCAGCCAGGACACAAGGACCATCAGTATCAAAGAACGTCTTGAGGCACCGATATGCCACGACCGAGCACATAACAATCTACATAGCGATGCCATGGCCCAGCTCTCGGCCATGGCAACGCAGAAGAGCCGCGTGCGGCTGCGTCTGTGTTTTACCTGTGCGAGGGGGGCATCATCCATGCAGCTACCTCTAGCCTCACCAGACTCGATGCAACGCGGGGCGCTTGCAAACGGGGCGCCCGCTCTCAGACTTGGGCAACGTCGCGACGATGCTGGGCGCCATCTGAGTCGGCCACGTCAGCCGACGCCCGCGCATATTGAAAAGGTGGGCCAATGCGTCTGGCGGAAGAGAGACGAGCAGACGGGGCGGCCGCTGGTCCACGCCGGGAGCAGCGCCCCCACGGCCGGGAGGTTTTATATCGCAGAGGGGTTCGAAAGCCGAAGGTCTGAGGGCATCCTAAACGACGGAAGACTGCCCCTTCCCATCCTCCGTGGCTATCCACAAATTACTTTAATATACTCCTCGCGATGCCTAGTCGCATTGTCGGGGGACTTGTGAACCTCCTTGGGCGCCGCAAGGGCGCGCGCGAGCCAGGGGTGTGCTCTCTTGGGCCCTCGCGGGATGGACATGGTGAGCCGCGCTTCGTGCCGGCCTTAGTCTCAGCGCGGGCGGCGCCCCACGCCTCGGTCAAAGTGGAGCTGATCGCATCGGGGAGATCATCGAGGGAAGCCGATCCGCCGCCCCCTGATGCGAGGCTCTGGGGCAATCGAGTCAAGCGAGCCCGCCGCCGTCCTGGGTCGCGGAAATCCCCCGCGACATGGCGCGCGCGAGCTCGGGGGGCGAGGCCGGCCAGGACGCCCTTCAAGGCGGGCGATCGCTTCGCCAGCGACGGCGCACACTCCCAAAACATCTGAGACGCGCGGGCGCCGAATCGCAGCGACGGGCGCCGAAAACTTTCGCCGCGCGCGCCGCGACGCCCGGCAGTGCCCAACTCGAACGCGGGGGGCGCTCCTCCAGGGTCGACAAGAGGGGCATGGGCCATAGCGGATGCCCTCGAGAGGGACATATTCTCGGTGACCTTGCTCCAGATCGGGCGCTGCGACGGGGCGCAGGAAGAAGCGCGCTCGCGCGCGCGGGGGCAGCCTGTCGGGCAAGGAAGGGCGGGGCGAGGTCGTGCTCCTCGACCTGCGCAATGAACCTAGCCCGCGAACAGTCCAGTCCATCACAAGAGGGAAAAGGCGGGGCACGCCAACGTCGCCATTGCTCCTGCTCGCCCACTGCGCGCGCATGCGAGACAGCAAGGCAGGCGTGGGTCTTGAACGGGGATGGGGTCATGCTGAGATACTCGCACGTACTCAGCAATGCACTGGGGAACTACGACGCACACAATGAGCCCCCCCCGGGGGGCAAATAAACTCGACCCGCGGCACGAGCGCGCGCCAACTTGAGAGAAAAACTAATCAAATCAATATCGGAAATCGGAATATTGAAGTCGCCCATCATCATCCAGGTGATACCAAGAGTACCCACGAACGCAGAGATCTCTCTCGACCGATCAATATTCGCCCCGTTTCTAACCCAGGCCGTCAACTAGGTCGCACACGCCTGCGGTTAGGACTACCTGCTGCGTTTCCAACTGCGACAACATCAGATGATTCCCAAAACGCATCCGATGGCAGGAGACGCCGGAACGCAAGCCCTCCATTCTCCACAGCCCCAACACCCTCGCGATGCAGCCCCCCCCAGGGGGCGGGGCGGCAGGGATGAGAGGGGGGCGCCGCTTCGTTTGGTTGCACTTGCGCTGGGGGCAAGCTTGCGCGCCCGTTCCCACGGGCCTGCGCTCGCAGAAAGCACGAGCAAAACAATCCACCCACGTCGATTCTACATCCTGGGCCAAAGACAAAGAAACCTAATCCCAACAGGTAATGGTTTGTCTGCAAAGAAAAACATATCCACTGAGCCGACACGTTGGCTCACATTGCGGCTCGAGGGCCGCTCTGGCAAGCTGGGGGGGTGGCGCGCCTCCCCCCGCGCCCCCAGCCGCGGGGGCGGCTCCTCCTGGTGGGCCAGCAGCAGGGGCAGGTACAGGTGGGGAACAGCATCTGGTGGGTATGTTCCTCGCCATCCCTTCCTTGGGTGAAACAGTCGTCAGCGAATCCGTCGCCGTCAGTAAGAGGATGAGGAGGATGAGGGGTGAACTACTGAGGATGTAGGAGGCGCGAGAGAAACGCTGAGGACGATGACGAAGGATGAGGAGAAGCACGAATAGACTAGGACATGGAATTTGGCGTAAGGCATAGCATAACACAAGCACGGGACGGCAATCCGCGACAACGACCCGACCTCATTTCCGTTGGCACGGGCTCACACCCATCACCAAGCACATCATTGCGCTCGTCCTGGTCGTTGCTGTCGCCGCCGCCGTCGTCGCCACGCGTGCGTTTCTGTCATCGCCGCCGCGGCCGCCATCGTCGTGGCCGTCGTCTTTGCCGCCGTCGCCGCCATCGCCGTCGGTCGTCGCCGTCGTCGCTGTTGCGTCGGCGTCGCCGCGTCGTCGTCGTCAAGCCCAGCCGCTCAGGCCGCTCAGCATCTCAGCATCCCCCACCATCCGCCCTCGAGTTGGGGCTTTGCCGCGTGAGCGAGACCTTCTCTCCCTCCTCCTCCTCCTCCTCCTCCTCTTCCTCCTCCTCTTCCTCCTCCTCCTCCTCCTTTCCTCCTCCTCCTCCTCCTCCTTCGCCTCCTTCCCCTTCCCCCCTCTGATTTCCCCGTCTTCCCTCCTCCCAAATCATCCTCCTCATCTATTGAATCCTCACCTTTCTCCTCCGATCCTCCTCGCGCCCCTGCTCCTTCGTTTGGCCGCGCATCCGCCATCCTTGCCCATCGGGCGAGGATGCGATTCACAGGGTAACTATCATGGCGCCGGCAGGGGGGTCAAGCCCCCCAAGCCCCCCCAAGCCCGTCCAACGCCGCCCTGGTTGGATCTCGGCGGCGGCGGCGGCGGCGGCAGGCCAGCGGCAGAAACGATGCAACGATTGTCACAACCACATACAGAAACTGCAATGAGAACAAAATGGAGGAGGAATCACACACCCCCAAGTCGCAGAGAGACATCAACCCGAGCGATGCAGACTCTGAGGAGGTGCCCACCCCGTTGAGAACTGAATTTCGACAGTGGAAGTTCAAGCGGAAGTGCGACGCCATCGCGGCCTGGTCTGACCCTGTTCTGAACCAGCGGCTCAAACGCAGGAGCGATTTGAAGGGCGAAGAGAACCGCCAGCACATCATGACCTCAAACCCTAGCCGTAGTAGTAGTAGGACTGGGCACGGGCGCCCGCCGCGCCTCCGTCGGCTGAAAGCGTTCGAGCTAGTCCGTGGCGATGGTGCCACTTCCAGCCAATCGGCCGTTCCATCCGAGCAGCATGCGCCTCCATCCACTGACTAAACGATTGCTGACGGCAAGCATGCACGCGACGTCGCGGGTCGCCGAAACACTCTTCGACTTTCGGGCCGTCGCCCATTTCGTTCTCATTGCAGTTTCTGCATGTGGTTTCTGTATGAAATTCAGTTCTCAACGGGGTGGGCACCTCCTCAGAGTCTGCATCGCTCGGGTTGATGTCTCTCTGCGACTTGGGGATGTCTGATTCCTCCTCCGAGTCCGAGCTCTTGTCGGACTTCTCCTCTTCCTCCTCTTCCTCAGTCCTCACCTCCTCTTCCTCTTCCTCCTCGGGCGTCGCGTCCTCCTCCTCCTCCTCCTCCTTCGCCTCCTCCTCCTCTTCCTCGCAGGACTCCTCGCCCTCCTTCAGCCTTTTCTCCTCGTCCTCGCCCTCAGCCGCCTCGCCTTTCTTGGCGCCCTCGCCCTCAGCCTCTTCCTCCTCTTGCTTGTCGCAAGTCTCAGCCTCGCATTGCGAAGGCGCAGACTTCGCGAGCCAGGGGAGTTTCCGCGGGAATTTGCCCATTGAACCGACCACGGCTGCGAGGTCAATGACCCCATGGCCCCCATGGCTCTCCAGGCGCAGGGATGCGAGGTTCCGAGGGCCCCCCTTTTGCGAGATGCAACTGCGGTTTCTCACCTCATTCTCTCCCCCTCGTGCTCGAGTCCCAGGGGGAGGACAACTATCCAGGCCCTCCCTTGTCTGGTCTTACACCCCCCATCTAGTCTTTCAAGTCTGGGTCATTCCGAGTCCTGGTGTTTCCAAGTCTCCGAGTCCTGGTCTGTCCAGATCCTGGAAGGAAAACGTAAACGAGATCTCCAAAACCAGATTGTTGCCACGTCATCCTGCTTATCTCCCTCCTCTCCCTCATCTCCCCCATCCCCCTCTTCCTCCTCCTCCCGCATCCCCTTCTCCGCCTCCTCCCTTCCTCCTCCTCCTGCTCCTCCTCTTGCTCCTCCTCCTCCTCCTCCTCCTCCTCCGACTCCACGTCGCCCGCGACGAATCCCCCTTCTGAATTTCTGTTGCGCCTACTGTGCACCATTGCTTTTTGGGCTCTGGAGCTCTGGATTGGTGGCTCGCGTCGGCCTGGGCCCAGCTGTCTGACGCGCGTGGCTGACGCGCGCTGCGGCGGAGGCGCCAGCGCGAGCTTTGTCTGCTCTCTCGCCCTCTCGCTTCTTCCCGGACAAAAAATGAAACCTGAAGTGGGGCACGCTTGCGTGTTCACACGTCACTTCGGCAAGAGAAACTGCCGTTCACTTAGGTGTGAACCAGTGAGCGAATACGGACTTTGATGTCGCAAGTGTCCCTGCGTGTGCTCATCATCCTATTCCTCTTCTCCTGCTCGCCCTCCCGTCCTCGTCCTCACCCTTCGTCCATCCTCTGTCCGGGAGGCGATGGCCATGGCGCGCCTACCTACCTCGGGACCTCCGGGCCTCAGGAGCCTACCTACCTCAGGAGCCTACCTACCTCAGGAACCTCAGGCGCCTACCTACCCCAGGAGGTGCTGGCAGTGGGCCCACTCCTCCTTGTTCAACGCCTCTGAGGCGTTGGCGGACCGAGGCGGCTGCGGGCGGGGGGCCGCGTTCGGCATGTTTTCGATGGGCCCGCGGGTTAGCTCCACCGCCTCCTTGCCAGGGCTGTCAGACATCAGCTCAGGCTTGACGCAGAGGCTGTAGAACTTGACCTGCGCGAGCACGCGAAGGGAGAGCAGAGAAGGCAGGGGCGCCAGGGGGCCAAGGGGGGCCCTGTCCTCTCCTGCCCTCCTCTCCTTCCTCCCTCCCTACCCCCCTCCATTCTCCGTGCAACCGTTCCCCTCCTTCCCTCCATTCCTCTCCATGGTCCCTTCCCCCTCCCGTTTGGAAACACGTTGGCCCCCCATCCTTCTCCTCTCGTGCAAGTTGACTGTGATTCTTCTGAGAACCGCAGCACTCGTGAATTCGCCCCACCAATCGTCGTCCTGCCCTCATCCATGTTCCTCCTCTCCCTCCCCTTAAAACCTTCGAGCCTCCTTGCCTCAAGCGTTTACTACCCAGACGGACTACAATCTCATTTTTTTCTCTTCCAGCAGCTCAGCGTAGGTGAAGTTGCACTTGCGAAAGGAAACGACGGAATTCATGAGTGCCGACTCTCTTGGCGACGCCTCGGCCTGGCTTTTCTTCTTGCCACCGCCAGCACCAGAGGGCGGCTTCGCCTCGCCGATCGCCCACGCAGGGCAGTACGCACAAAGAGAATCAACAACTCCATGCGGTCCAGGCTCGAGGTAGAATGTCTGCGAAAATGCCTGGCGCAACTTCAGGCTGCCAGCCCGCGGCACCATTGAAACAGATCCGAAGCAGTTCAAGTTAATGTTTGGGCTGAGGGTCTTCGCCAAGATCTGATAAGTAGGGGACTGACCATCCTTGAGTGTCTTCTCTGGGGCCACTTGCTTGCAGAGCAAGTACTCATGGCCGCGCTCTGTGCGAGGAAGCTGGGGCGAAGTCTTCGGGGCGAGCACGCGCTCCAGGATCCAGGCCTCCAGTGATTTCATGAAGACGTCAACGATCGGGCTCGGGCCACTAGAGTTCCCGCCGCTGGCGAGGTATCTCATTAGCACGTCGCTCAGGGGAAGGATATCATCATTCTTCTCTCCACGCTTCTCTTCCTCATCCATCTTCTGTTCG
Organism: Prorocentrum cordatum; assembly: GCA_963575745.1. NCBI lineage: Eukaryota > Dinophyceae > Prorocentrales > Prorocentraceae > Prorocentrum > Prorocentrum cordatum. The sequence continues at coordinate 761,283 of CAUYUJ010017170.1, read as the reverse complement.
GGCATCTCTGTCTGCTCCTCCTGCTGCTCCCCACCAGCGCCCTCCTGCCCAGGCGCTGCCGCCCGGAGCTGCTCGGGCGCGTTGATGGGCGACGCGGCAGCCGAGGCGCCCGCGGCGCCGTCGCCGCTGCCTGGGGCGGGCATCCCTCCACCAATGTTCCTCTCTCTCTCTCTCTCTCTCTCTCTCTCTCTCTCTCTCTCTCTCTCTCTCTCTCTCTCTCTCCTCTCTCTCTCTCTCTCTCTCTCTCTATCTCTCTCTCTCTCTCTCTCTCTCTCTCTCTCTCTCTCTCTCTCTCTCTCTCTCTCTCTCTCTCTCTCTCTCTCTCTCTCTCTCTCTCTCTCTCTCTCCTCCTCCTCCTCCTCCTCCTCCTCCTCCTCCTCCTCCTCCTCCTCCTCCCCTCCTCCTCCTCCTCTTCCTCCTCCTCCTGCTCCTCTTGCTCCTCTACCTCCTCTCCCTCCCACTCCTCCTCCTCCCCCTCATCCTCATCCGAATCCTGATCCTCATCATGCTCTTTCCCCTCCTCCCCCTCCTCCTCAGCTCCTCAGCCTCTCGTCTTCTAAGGACTCCCTCCTCATCTCCTCTCTCCTCTTCCTCCTCGTGCAGTCCTTGTCCTCGTGCAGTCGTTTCCCCCTCTTCCCCCCTTCTTCCTCCTGCCCTCCTGCCCTGCCAACTCTGCCTGTCCACACCTCAGCCTCTCCCTCTCCTGGCTCTCCTGGGACATCTGGCCCCTCGCTCCAGAGCCCTCGGGCCCTCGGGCCCTCGAGCGGGGGGGGCGCCAGACTGCGTCAGTCAGACGTTCAGACTTCGGAACTTCAAACATCAAAACTTCAGGTTCAGAGTTCAGAGCTCAGAGGTCCTTCAACTTCAGAGTTCAGAGCTTCAGACTCCTGGACCCGTGGGGCCCTGGGGGGGGGCATTCCATTCCACGGCGTAAACGCGTTGGACCACCCGCCCTTGGGGCCATCTGTCGGCGCTGATGACGCAGTCCCCATAGCCGAAGAGGAAGCGGTGAGATCCTAGCATTCGAACGAGGAGCAATCCAATCCACCAAGGCGAGATGTGGGCCCCCTCCCCGTCGCCCCTCTAGGAAGCATGGGGGAGTGGTGTGCAGGCATGCAGAAGGAGCGCAAATCGAAGGGTAGGCGGGAAAGAGGTCGAGGAGAGAGAGAAAGGACGAAAGGAGGGGAGGTGGAGGAGGCGAAGAGGAGGAGGAGAAGGAGGAGGAGGAGGAGGAGGAGGAGCTGTGGATGTGTTTTTGCAGCGTCCTTGAAGTTCTTGATGCTGCTCTCAAGGACAGCGGCGACCTGCTGCGCGGGCGTCGTCAACACGAGGTTCCAAAACTCGGTGAACTTGTTCAGGGGGACGTGGAGCTCGGCCGCTGTCAGCAACGGCATGCACTTAATGGGGGCCGCAATGACCGCGTCGCAGTTCGTCGTGCTCACCCTGCTGTCGCCGCACATGAGCTTGGTAACCATGTGTAGAACCAGCTCGCACCTGCGCCGGAAGCAGGCGTCCAAACTCTCCGAGGTGTCGAAAAGGCCAGCGCTGACCTGGTTCGCTGTCCAATCACGGTTGGTGGCCAGCACGTTCAGCATGGACGATCCGAACCCCGCCCACCGTTCGTCGTACTGCTTGTAGATGCGCGGGCCGATGCAGTCCAGCAGGTCGTTGATGGCAAGAAGGCCAGAGGGGGCCGTGCTCTTCGCCGCCAACAGCACCGGGAGATCGTTGGTGATAGTAGCCACGATAGACAGAACGCTGGGCATCATCATCAAACTGGCGTTCTGTTGATTCTTGACGCTTGGAACGTGTACCATCATGAACTGGAGCACGAAGGTCTCGTTGCTCAAGTATTCGGCTACGTCTGGGTGGAACTCCTCTGGCTTCTCGTAATCGTCTAGCATCAGCGGTGCGTCCCCGCTGCCCAGGATCTGCAGGATGCCATCGGCCACGTCCGCGGAGTCGGGAGCCTGCGCGCCGCTGGAGCCTCCACTCATCTGATCCGTAGCAGCTGCGGCAGCAGTAGCACTCACAACAGCTGAGAGCTGGCTGAACTGTTCCATGTGAGCCTTCACGACGTCAGCTTGCAGCACTGGGCGAAGCTTGCTCCAGGTTTTGATGATCTTCCCGTTTATGCTGACACTGCCCGGTATCATGAACTTGATGGCTGGCTGCATGATGTTGATTACCGACGTCCTGTTGCTTTGATCTGGCCGCAAAGCCTGCAGCGGCGCCTGGAGCGCGCCAAAGAGGTCATCCAGCCACGTCTTAGTGCGCTGGCCAGTCTCAGCATCGTCGAACTCCTCCTCGAACTCTGGTAGTCTGGACTTGGCCTTGGCTTTGGCCGCGGCCTTGCCCTTGGCCTTGGCCCGCGGGCCACCATCGTCCTCGAGGGCAAGTGGTGCTTTCCTCTTTCTGGTGGCGGCCGCGCCCCTCGCCTTCCTGTAGGCAATGCTTCCGATGACAGGGACCTTCACGCTGCTCAGCTGCTTCTTCGCCTTCGCGCTGATGTTGATCGCCAAGATGCGGAACCACTCCTCGCCATTCACGTCGTTCTCGACTGGCGTCGCATACTTCAGCATGTGGACCGTCGCCGCTTTCACCATCCACCTGGGCCAAACGTTCTCCTCGGCCACTGTAGCCATGCAGGTCAAAATGTAATTGTGGATCTCAGCCAATGTCGCTGGGGGCGCGGGGTCGAGGAAGTTGCATCGCTCCTCAGCCCAACTCTTCCACTGCTGAAATACTTCCAAGGGAGCTGACACCGCCTTCGTATATGCCGCCTTCGCCGCCTGGTAGTGGCCCCAATTCTTGAACCACCCGCGGTAGGAGGACGCCACATGATTGGCATATAAATTTTCGTATCTGAATGGTCCTGACCGAGGACATGAATCGACTGTAATCCCTTCCACGCGACATTTCTCTCTCCACGTAGACTCTGCATCCTTTGTTTTCTCCATTATCTCTAGCCAGCTCGTTTGGCTCCCTCCCGCGGCGTGGTAACTGTTATGATTGGTTTTTATCCAACCAATGATGTCATATGGAGATTGCATGCGGAAGACAATGACACCAGGAACTCCCGAAGTGAGAGCTTCAATGACACATTCATTTTGCCTATCAGTGGCGACCGCGGCGAACGCAGCTTCCACCAAAGTCGCACCAACGATGAGCTTGTGCGTGCCCTCCTGCGGGTCAGGGGCGAGGCAGAGAGGCAGGGCCTGAGACTAATGGAAGGCCCCGGAAGCCCAAAAGCCGAAAAGCGGGGCCCTGGATAAAAAAGTGGGGGATGCCAGGATCGGTAAGTTGGTAGATGGGGATGGATGGAGAGCAGAGGGCAGAGCATGAGAGCAGCAGGAGGTTGGGACGCGAGCAGGAGGAGCATCAGTCAGTTAGGTAGTGACACGTTGGAAGTGTGCCAGGGAAAGGCGAAATTGGCAACGGCATCAGCAGCATGAGAGCACGCAATGTGGGGGGGGCAGTTTGTCCTGCGTCTCGACAGCGATTGCCGGGCCCCTGCAAGACCAGTTCGCCCCGTAGGACAACACGCCCGCTGTATATTTTCGAACCACGCTCTTCTGCTGCCGCGGGTTGGCCTCCATGTGCCGCACGAGGTTCCTCTCCCCATCATTCTTGAAGTAGGCCAGGGTGCGGGTCTGGGCATGGGAGTACGTAGTGAGGCAGAAACTCCAGCGGCGGCTCCCCTGCAGGTCCCGGAGGCGGTCCTGCAGAGCTGCAGATCTGTTGACAAGCAGGCGCGCGGCGGAGACAGAGAGGGAGGAGGCAGGACGACGAGCAGTTCCACTGGCCATTCGCTCTCCTTCTACCTCTCGTCCTCCTTCTCCTGCCAGCCTTTTAGACTTGTAGATGTTTCCCTTCCCCCCCTTCGGGCCAGCATGCGAAGCCATGGGGGTGGCGGGGAGGAGAGGGGGCGCCCGCCCGGAGAGGAGGAGGGGCCTATAGGGGAAAGGGCGGTGGTTGTGACTGTGGTGGCCGCGATTGTAGGGGTCGCTCCGACATGAAACAATGGAGTAGCAATCCCAAAGCACTACGGGCATGCAGATGCGTTTTTGATGCCTGCACTTGGACATCGCGCGGAGGAGGAGCGGCCACCTTCAATCCCCGACAACCGAGCCCAGGAAAGAATGTTTCAAGAAAGCCGACCGATAAGGCCGCGCGGCCAACGGTGGGGAGGGGGGCAGGCAGGAAGGAGAAGGAGGAGGATGAGGAGGAGAAGGGATCAGGGGGAGGAGCCTTTGGCAGAGAGGAGAAGGTCCATGAGGGGACGAGGACCTTGAGAAGAGGTGGAGGGCGAGGAGCAGGAGGAGGAGGAGTCGAGGAGGAGGAGCAGCAGCAGCAGCAGAAACACGCCGCCAATGCGCGTTTTGAATTCAACCCCAAGGATCCTTAGGGGGGGGGTCTGTCAACCGAGCCCCGAGTCCTGAGCAAGCGGTGATGGGGAAGGATGAGGCGGCCGACAACATCAGACCCCGACCCGTGCCGCTCCTCGATCGTATGGTGCGCCTCCAGGGGCTTCCAGTACTGCTCCCAGTCAGAGCGGTCGACCGCGAAGTCGGCAGGCAGGCTCTTAAGGAACTTCGTGTACGCGTCATCGCCCTCGCTGGTCTGCGCCATGCCGCCTCTGCGGCCAGGATGGCGGCAGCAGCAGCAGCAGCAGCAGTCGAGCAATAGTGACATCGACGTCCCGAGCAGCAGCAGCAGCAGCAGCAGCAGCAGCAATCTCGTGCTTCGACGTCCCGCGGAAACAAAACCGACCGCGTTCAGTCGAAACTGGTCGGTTTACATCGGGGGATCGTTGGGTTGGCCTCACCGTGAACGTCACCTCTAGGCCGTTCCGAGCCGCATCTTTTCTCTCTTGGGGGTCTCTTGCGGCCCCTTGCTGGCCTATCGCTGTCAGTACTGTCCTCGTCTTGGCCCGTCTGTCTTGAGCTCGTCTTCTGGCCATCTAAGGCCGTCCTGGGGCAGGCTCTTGAACCGCCCGCAGGTCATCCACAGTGCTGAAATTTTAACCAACGCGCAAACGCTGTTCCAAGACAGCCTCAAGACGGCCCAGTATGGCTCCAAGACTCCCAGACAAGCCCACCGCGGGGCAAGGGAGGCTTCTGGAGCCCGCCATGAGAATGCGACGACCTGCCGGGAACTCCCCCAACCTGTCCTGACCCCCTCTTGAAGTTTTAAGAGGGCATCGAAAGTGCTCCAAAAGACCCACAGGAAGGTTCCACGAGGGGCCCAATCGGCACCCCCCTGCTGTCAAGCTGGCGGCCCTCACGGGGGGGGGCGCTCCTCCTGAGCTCATTCCTGGCCCCCGAAACTAGTTTCTCTCGCGTTTTGCGCTGCTGCCCCGAAACGCGTGGGAAACCAGTTTCGGAAACTGGTTTCCCTCGTGCTTGTTTTGCATCAACAAATATGTCTGAGTTTGGGGGGTCCCATTGGCCTGCATATCTCCAGGAGTTCTGCGGTTGCCACCTAAAAACCGAGGGAAATAAGTTTCGGAAACTGGTTCCCCTCGTGTTTTCGGCTTCTGGCCCCTGCCCAGCGCCTCCAGGAGGGCTCCAAGAGGGCCCGAAGCCCCCAGGGAGCCAAAGCGGCTCCAAGGGCCCAAGGGACTTGAGCCACACCCCGAACTCCAGCTCCACAGGGCAAGGGACATGGGCGGGAGTGCGAGAGTAGGGCGAGCAGAAGCCGGCGCACGAGCAGGAGCAGGAGAGCACGAGCAAGACTTCTTTTTCTGGACAATGCAAGACCGCCCGAGTCGCGTTTTACAGGCGACAGCTGCGCACCTGCCACTGATTCAGGCAGAAGGCCGAGCAGCAGATGATCCAGATGTTGCTGCTGAGCCAGAAACAAACATCATCATGCTAAGCTGAACCCCCTTAGCTTCTACGTGCCCAGGGTCGCCCTTCTTCGCGCGCGCTCGAAGCCGCTTCTTCGGCGGCGCTGCTGAAGAGGCCGCAGCCCCGCGCCGGAGGATCTCTACCAGACTGCTGCCGCTCGTCTGAGATGGCACGCGCGCGATGGGGATGCTGGGGGGCTCCGCGAGTGAACGCAGTGCCCAAATCAGGTTAATGCCGAGCGATTCCGTCGCCAACGACATCCCATTGCCGACTTGAGTGAGGAGAGCGTTTCGGCGACGAGGAGGAAACCCTTTGGAATCCCTGGCGACGTTAAACGAGCAAGTCATCCCGTACCAGCTCAGCGTGGGGTCGATGGGATAATTCTGTACAGTAAATAATTCCCATGGCGTTAACCATCGGCCATGCTGGGGCGAATGGTACAGCTCAGGTTTTCGGATGATCGGCTGCATGATCTGATCGTTCTTGCTATGTTGCGGATGCTCGTTAGCGTCTTGCCCGAGGCAGTACATTAGGCCAGGATAGTTCATCTTGTAGGTGTGCAGGTTCTGGGCTTCCCAGTCGTGAAGCGACGCCTCGAACTTTGTCTCCCCCCACTCGCAGCGAGGAGGGCGCTCTTCTGGGGGTTCCAACTGGTCCTTCTTGAGCTTTGCCCTATTCGATGACCACAGGTACTCCTCATTAATCTCACCCTCATCGGCGCGAAAGTAACTCCCCCAGGTGATATCACAGCGCCGCTCAGCTGACTTGCAGAAACTATCGAACGAGCTCCCAAGGATCAGGCCCTCCCTTGCCCCCACAGACACATGCTCTTTGAGCCACATGATGGTCAGGCGCCGACTCCTCGCGTAGGGTTGCCCGAATCGGCTCGGGCATACGATGGCGCTCATCGATGGCACAGCGACATATAGGTCTCCAAGTTCTTGTTCCAGGAGCTCGAGCGGGAAGACAGCTACATTTTCATGAAATATCACAGGCCCCCTTGTCGCCCTTCGCATGGCAACCCACGCGACCCAAGGGGTAACTTTTTTACCACTGCATCCTTGCCGAGAGCCTTGGCTTGACCAGACCACGCACTCTGCGCCCGCGATGTGCACGTCAGCCTTCTCTATGCGGCACTCCTGGTCGGGACGCGTGATACAAGCGCCCCGCTGCATCACAGCGCCAACCAACTTAGGATGTTTCACCACTTTTTGTAAATCGTTGTATCGCATGGTACCACCATGTAAGTAAAGTTGCGCTGAGGCGGCTCTGTTCATGCGCAATGTGACATCTCGAAATATGCACGTGGGCGGGTGAGGGAGAAGTTGAAGTTCCCTTTGGCATTCTGTGTCAACGTCGCAGGCCCATAGCGTCTTGCACGACAGGTCAGCAAGGTCGTCGCCACGTTCACCTTGCTGCGCCCTAAGAAAGTGTTGAATACACAGCGCGCCTCCATGCGCTACCAATTCTCCACCTCCAGTACCACTAAAACAAGTGCTCAGAGTTGTCGACGCTGCAGTTTTTGCGATGACCTCCAAAGATAGCTCACGCCCCTGGGCATTGACATATGCCAGCGCTCTTTCTAGGTTGTGTTCTGCCCAACGATTTGCTTGCACAAGGTCTCGCACAATCAATTGGCGTTCTGGGCCTGGCATTGTCTTGGCGGTTCGGTGGCAACGCGCATGCGCGCGCCAAGGCCCCGGAGAGCCCAGAGAGCTTCCGGCAGCTTCCGGGTCTAAAAGAGCTCGAGCCACAAATGACGACAGACAGTGAGCATAGCTTAGCACGCTAGCATACCATTGCATGGATAGCATGCTCAGCACAGCAGTGATACACCCCCGCATAGCTTAGCATGGTAGCATTCATGTGTAAAACAGCTCAACCAAGGGGCGCCACCGGGGCCGATGCGGTTAGGATTCGCAATGGCAGCCAACATCAGTTCAGAAGTGTGTCCAAATAAATCTAGAATGGGTGAGGATGTAGGCGGCTCCAAGTGTTGATGAATCAAAGACGTACAAGTCGCGGCATCAGCGGCGGCATCAGCGACAATACCCTCTCAGGTTGGAAGTACCATCAGCGAATCTAGCTGAGGGGCGCCACACGAGGATGGTTTCAGCGAATCTAGCTGAGGGAGGCCATTGGCGGGAGACCTTCAGCGAATCTAGCCGAAGGCATATATGGTGGGGTCAGCGAATCTAGCCGAAGGGCCACATGGGGAGGGGCGTCAGCGAATCTAGCCGAAGGGTATCATGGGGAGGGGCGTCAGTGAATCTAGCCGAAGGGGTAAAAGGGGGGGGGGGGGGGGTCAGCGATTCTAGCCGAAGGGGTCCAAGGGTAGGGTTCAGCGAATCTAGCCGAAGGGGGTCCAATGGGGAAGGTGGTTCAGCGAATCTAGCCGAAGGGCTCACAGGGGTGATGGTTCAGCGAATCCAGCTGAAGGGGTCAAAGAAGGAGGGTTTCAGTGAATCTAGCCGAAGGGTCATAGGGGGGTTCAGCGAATCTAGCTGAAGGAACTAAAGAAGGAAGGTGTCAGCGAATCTAGCTGAAGGTGCACATGGGTGGGGTCAGCGATTCTAGCCGAAAGGTCACAGAGAGAGGCGCGTCAGCGAATCTAGCCGAAGGGGTGCAAGGGGGCGAGGTTCAGCGATTCTAGCCGAAGGGGTACTAACAGGGGGGAGGGGGGGGGGACCTCAGTGAATCTAGCTGAAGGGTCACATAGAGAGGGGCGTCAGCGAATCTAGCCGAAGAGGTACAAGGGGGGAGGCTCAGCGATTCTAGCCGAAAGGGTCCAATGGTGGGAGGGTTTCAGCGAATCTAGCTGAAGGCGTCACAGGGGAAGGGTTTCAGCGAATCTAGCCGAAGGTGTCACATGGGGCGGGGGTTCAGCGAATCTAGCTGAGGGGATCTGAGAAGGAGGGCGTCAGCGAATCTAGCCGAAGGGGGCCTAGGTGAAGGCTTCAGCGAATCTAGCTGAAGCGGCTCAAGGAGGATGGAGTCAGCGAGTCTAGCCGAAGGTGCACATGGGCGGGGTCAGTGAATCTAGCCGAAGGGTCCCATAGAGAGAGGCGTCAGGGAATCTAGCCGAAGGGGTACAAGGGATGAAGGTTCAGCGATCCTATCCGAAGGGGTCTGATGGTGGATGGGGTCTCAGCGAATCTAGCCGAAGGGGTTACAGGGGTGGGGGCGTCAGCGAATCTAGCCGAAGGGGTCACAGTGGTGATGGTTCAGCGAATCCAGCTGAAGGGGCTCCAGGAGGCGTCAGTGAATTTAGCTGAAGGGGTACATAGGGAAAGGGCCTCAGCGAATCTAGCCGAAGGGGTCCAAGAAGGAGGGTGTCAGCGAATCTAACCGAATGTGTCCAGGGGCGGGGTCAGTGAATCTAGCTGAAGGGGCAGATCGAGAGGGTTGTCAGCGAATCTAGCCGAAGGGTTTCATGGGGGGGCGTCAGCGAATCTAGCCGAAGGGGTGCAAGGGGAAGGGGCTCAGTGATTCTATCCGAAGGGGTACAAGGGAGGGGTTCAGTGCATTTCACCGAAGGGTTTACAGGGATGAGGTTTCAGCGAATCTAGCTGAAGGGGTCAAAGATGAAGGGCGTCAGCGAATCTAGCCGAAGGGGTCCAAGGGGAAGGGTTTCAGTGAATCTAGCCGAAGGGGCCCGAGAAGGAAGGCGTCAGCGTATCTAGCCGAAGGGGTTCCAGAAGGTTCTTCTCAGCGATTCTAGCCGAAGGGATACTAGGGGGGTGGCCTCGGCGAATCTAGCAGAAGGGGGGAGGGGATGGGGGCAAGGGCCTCGGGCAAGGGTGGAGGGGAGGAGGGAGGGCGGGGAGGGCGCAGGGGGTGGCTGATCCGTGTTCGTTATATCATATATTGCAACATATGAGCGCTTCCAGGAGGCATGCCAGGGCCAGGGTTCATCCTTAGGCTCCCCCAGAACTAATCACCGATGAAAAAAAAACGCTTCGCCCCCAGGCGGTGATAGAAGCATTCCCAGGGAGCGGGGGATGGCGCCGAGGGGGCTCACCACAATCATTGATGGGTTGTCCCAGGGGCACCTGGAATGGTGATTGGGAGGGAGGTAGGTTGAGAAGGAGCGGCTGGACAAAGGAAGAAGAGAGAATGGGACAGACGAGGGGCAGTGGAGCGTGCAAGACCCCCAGGCCATTTAAGCTCGCGTTCACCCCGCTGGGCCTCATCGATACCGCGACGCGCAAGGCCCCTCTCCCTTTCTATTCTCATCATTCGCATCATCGCTACTCTTGCCAATGGGATGAGCGCTTGGAATTAGCTTTTTGGCCAATGCAGTTTGCAGAAGTTGAATTCTTTGTTGACTCGTTTGTTGGCCCCAGCTGCCCACTGTGTTTTGACAGATTGAACGTCTCGCTGACGACGAGACTAGATGCCACTTGAGGCCCTGGGCAATGCCACTCGTTGCCACGGCAAGCATCGCCTCGAAATTCTCGTTGCGTGCATCCAGGAGCATGCGGCATCGCCGCCTGACAGTCTGAGCAGTTGCGGCGTTGGGCCAACCTGAGCTGGAGACCAAGCGGCAGCATGAGGGAGCGGCGCAAGGATCCCCTTGGCGTTGGAAATGGAAATGTTTCTGCTTTTCTGTTGCAAGAAGAGCGTGCCTTAGAAGATGACAGGGCGCACAGCATAGAAGGAGAGAAGAGAGAGAGAGAGAGAGAGAGAGAGAGAGAGAGAGAGAGAGAGAGAGAGAGAGAGCAGCCAGGCCACGCGCCTGCTCGAGCTGGTCCACCACTCGATCGCGACCTGGTCGACCGCTGCCTCCAAGGACTCGAGGGGCTCTCTGAACCAAAAAGGCTGCAGGCGAGAGAAAGGGAGAGAGTGAGAGAAACAAGCAAAAAGTGTGTGAGAGGGAAAGTGGGCGAGCGAGGGGACGAGATGAAGATCGAGTCTTCGAGTCTCGCCACGTTTGTGGTGCCATTGTGATCATGGCGCTGCTGGCATTACATGACCTTTTCCTGTCAGGGCCTCGAGAGCGACGTCCACTGGGGCTGTCTAAGGGCTAAGGAGCTAAGGGCTGTCTCAAGGACCCCGAGGGCTGTCTTTGGGTATCTTAGGGAATTGGGTCTGGGTTGGCGCCGTTCGCGCTTGTCACGGATTCAGAGACAAGGAAACTAAGGAAACTACGTTCGTCATTATCGCCGCCCTCGTCATTGTCACCATGCCCATCGTCATATCGTCATCCTTGATTCGTCGAACACGCAAACACGCAGGCTGCCCCTGGGCCAGCCCAGCTGGCCAGCTGGCGCGCGGCGGCCCCTCTGGCCCCCTCTCCCTCGCCGCTGGACTCGCTCGAAAAAAGAGAGAGGCAGGCAGAGAGGGGGAAGCGAGAGGACAACATGCATAACTATAAGCCGTGGAACCCGCGAGCTCCCTGTCCCTCCTCCCTGTCACTCAGACGCTCCTCCTTGTCTCTCCTCCTCCTCCATCCCTGCACCCCTGCATCCTCGCTCCCTGCCTCTGCTCCCTGCCACTCAGACGCTCAGTCCAGCTCTTGTCAGGACTGCCCCGATGCGCCTTCCCCCACTTGCTCCTCCTTCTGTGATCCTGCTCCCCCCTCTCCCTCTCACACGCGAACTCTAGCGGCCCGGCGGCGTTTCACCCGCAAGTGAGGGGTCTGCATGCGGCCTAGGCGCATTGGGAACCAGCAGAGTGACCAGACCCAGACCTGCTGTTGAATATGGGCGGGATGGGTTCGGGGAGTGCAGGCAGTGGGTTGGGTACTGAAGTGCCTGTGAGATGTGGCTGGCTGCCTAGTCGCCACTGTCGGACTGACGTTATAACCGCTTATGTCCGTCTCACCTTCCCCGCTTTCCTCCACATGATTGTTCGAACCTTGCTTCCATGGTGCTTTGGAAAAAAACAGCCATTTCAATTTCGAAATAGCCCAGGATGCCATCCAGAGGGCCCCAAGACGTCCCAAGAGGGCCCCAAGACGGCTCAATAAGCCTTCAAGACGGTCCAGAATGTAAATAAGAGAAGACGTGGCACGTTAGTGAAATACCTTGCGACATCTGATGCAACCAACAATGTGAACCCAGTTTGGAGGATAGATGTTCTGGGGGGTGGACTCGGCCGTCTCGAATCTAGATGTGCCTGGCGACCTCGGTGTGTCTTCGGCCAGAAGGGGGGGCCCGAGACGGCCGAAGACCCCGAGACGGCCCAAGAAGCCTTCAAGACGGCCCAGAATAGCAAGATTTGTCAACAACCAGCTGGGGCCAGCCAAGTTGTAGAAAAATACAAATCATTTGAGCCCCAAGACGGCCCAAGAGGCCTTCAGGAGGGCCCCGAGACGGCCGAAGAAGAGGGGCCCTAGAGAAGACGTGGCACGTTAGTAAAATACCTTGCAACATGTGATGCAACAAACAATGTGAACCCATTTTGGAGGATAGATGTTCTGGGGGTGGACTCGGCCGTCTCGAATCTAGGTGCGCCTGGCGACCTAGATGTGTCTTCGGCCAGAACGCCGAGGAGGGTTACTGGGGTGGACTCGGGCAGCGACCAGCCCCCATCCGTCTGCTCTTGGCCGCGTTGGGGACAACTAGGAGTCACCGTCTGAGAATCAGCTTAGAGCTAATCATCTAGCTAAACAGGCGATCAGATTGGAGGCATCTTGGAGACCATCTTGGAACATTGGCCGTCCTGAGGGGTCCCTTGGTGGAAATCCGCGCAGCCAGTTGTTCAGTCACCTCGAAGGTCATAGAGCATCCTCGTTTTGTGTCATCCACGCAGGCGTTCAACCAAATGGATTCGAAGATGACCAAGCGTCCGACCACTCCGCCAGAAGCTTTGGATCTAGTGAGGAAGACGAGAAATGAAATTCTGGCATAGCAGTCTTTGGTGAAGGAGATGACAAAATAGACTTCGACACTGCCACATGCAATACGCGCGTTCGCCACTGCTGGATCAGCTGGAGCTCGCAGTCACACAGCGCATTCACAGCGCATTTGTTTCCAGTTTTCAGGCCAGGCACATTCGGCGCAAAGGGCAGAGAGCTCGCTCCCACTTGTCCAGGCTGAGTCCTGCCGCTGGCCATCTTGCAACGCTAATTTGCCCCGGCGGGCCTGCAGGGCCCGCCGAAGATGAAGAACTGGAACCGCTGAGGCCAGGGCCAGACTTGCAATGAATTAGCAGGCGCTGTCGCAGCGCCTCCACGCAGGCAACGTGACATGACCTGCAGCAGTAGACGCATTGCTCAACCCACTCATCCTCACATGCTGGCGCGACTGGGACAGCAACTGAACCCGACGCCCCAGAAGACCCGGAAGATTCGCACAGCAGGCACTGGATGCCTTGTCGATCGGCCCCGCTCCTCACATCGATGCACAATGTCCACGCCCGCTCAAGTTGAAGAGCCCATGGGGGGACGTGCTCTCTGTCAACCTTGATCTTTTTGTACTTCGCTACAAGAGGGTGTATGATTGTTGCTGTTTCGAAGTCCCGTTCCAGCTTCTGTGACTTGATGGTCACTTCTGGGAGAAACACAGGCTTTCCATGTCTCAGCTCGACTTGCACCCCTTTCGCGCGGCCTGACTGTGGCCTCCAGACTATATAAATCGCACGTGCAGTATCGTCTTCGACAAGTGACACATACCCTTCAGACGCAGCCTTTTTCAGGAGCTCACGGTCGAGATCGGCTGCGCGTGCCTTCTCGAAGGCCTCCTGCGACAAGGACGCCGCAACCTTCCACGCGGCGAGGGCAGCGTCCAACCTCCCGGGCGAGACGAGAGGTTGAGGACGCGAGGAAGGAGCGAGTTGGCGATGGGCGATGGGGGGCGGAGTTGAGGAGTTGAGGGCTTGGGGTTTGCTCTGGGATGCGATGGGATGGGGGGGGTGAGGTCGATGGGGCCAGGGCGATGAGGAGTATAAGGGCGAGTGGGCGAGCGCGAGAGAAGCTCTCGAGAGATGGAGCGCGAGAGAGCGAGAGTGGCAGAGGTGGAGAGGAAGAAGAGGAGGAGAGGAGGAGGGCAGAAGGAGGAGGAGGCAAAGGAAGAGAAGGGATATAAGATGTCAGAGGCTGCAATAGGTCAACGAGAGGGCCTCGAGATCTGACAGCAGGCGAACCCAAGTTGGGCATGGTTGCTTCGCAAGCATGACAATGCCCCCCACCACATGGTCTTACAATGCAAAACTGCCCAAGAACCCAGAGGGCTTCATCTGGCGACCCAAAACTTACTGGATCCTGTGAGAACCAAGCATTTGGAGCCCCCATAAGGCCCCGAGTGCACTCTGGAGTACTGGAGTGCAACCGCGATTCCGTCGAGGGCCCATCGAGGCCCGCATGCCTCGCATGCCTTGCAAAGGTTTGAGGTTTCGAGTGCCCAGGACCCCTACCCCTATCACCTTGTAAGCCCTTCTCCGCCGCCAGCATCAGGCGCTGCCTTTCCAACAGCAGCCCCAGCTTCGACCAAGCATTTGGCCACGTGAAGATCTGTTGCATCAGGGCCGCTGCTCCCAAGGGGACCATGCACCGCATCGACGTCTTCGCCCCCGTCGCCGCCGTCGCCAGCGTGATCGTGGTGGTCATTGCCCTTGCCCTTGCCCTTGCTGCTATCGTCGCCCCCCATGCATGGCCCCAGGACCGCCTCGATGGCAGCTGTCAACTTGGCTTCAGATTCAGGATCAGCTGAGGCTGCCCCGGACTCGCCTTTGGGCCCTGCGCGGCCTCGGCCTTGGTGGCCTTTGCCGCCCCTGCCGCGGCCCGCGCCGCCCTTGCTAGGGCCGCTCTCGCTCGCTTTTCTCTCCGCTTCCTCTGCTAGGGCAAGCTCTTTGGGAAGGGCGCCAACCTCGGCATCCAGGGATGTCTCCTCCCCCTCCTCCCCCATTAAGTGCTCCATCATCCCATCCAGGTCAATATCTTGATCTAGGTCATCACCTGGCAGCTCATCAGCTTCTGGGGCTTCTGGGGGAGGGGGCAGCTCAGGATGCGCAGGATGCGCAGGCGCTGCGACCGCAGCTGGCCCATCACCTCCCCTGCTCCGAACCTTGCGTGGTCCTGATCTCCTGATCCTCGCCTCCCCCTTCCCATCCCGTCCCCTCACCTCTCCTCTCCTCCACGTCCTCCTCCTCCACCTCCCCCCCTCCCCCCAGGAAGCCAGGGATCCAGGACTTGGACTCCAGGACTGGCCCTGGGGCCTCAGGGTCCCCCATGTCCCTCAATCCCCACTCCCCTCCCCTCGCCCCCCCCTCCCCCCCTGGCCCCTGGGCCCCTGGGCCACTCTTTAGGCCGCGGGCCCCACAAGCCCACAAGAGGCCACGCGTGCTCGCGCCATGCTTCCCTGAAGTCATTGGCGGGCTGCCGCCGGAAAAGGTATGCTTCTCGCCGCTCTCCCCTGCAACCGACTGCCCTACTGCTGCTCAGCGTTGCGCCCCTGCCCCGCCCCGCCGAGTCGTTTGCGTTTCTTCGGCTTGGGGGCCCCAAAGTTGACATCCAGCGTGAACAAGTCGTTGATCAGCCCAGGCAAAGGCACCCCAGCTCGGTAGTGGACGTCGGCAATCCCGACCCGTCCAACCCCCCCTGCACTTTGCAAATATGCATGCATACGTGCAAATAGCTGCGCGGCCGTCTCGGACGAAACGACCCCTGGGGTGCATTCGATTCTCAGGCTGGGGGTGTCAGTGCGCACCCTCTGCAGAAACACAGCGTTGCCATGCGTCTTCGCCACGTGATACATCACATTATTTGGTGAGCCGTCCATGCAGGGCACAAAGAGAACACAAGGTCTGTCAGGGTCGTCTTCTCCCCGTCGGTCCCGAATGGCGTTCAAGGTTCTGAGGCTGTAGAAGTTTGCCCAACGTGTAACAAGACTGCTCACCCGCTTGCCGGAGATAGCGATGCCTGGGTTGTGTTAGGTGTTAGGGAGCCTTGGCCCTACGCCCCCATGGCCAAATGCCCCCATGCCCCCGCCAAGCGTAAAGGAAGCGACGCGCAGACAGAAAGGATGAGAAAAGGAGGCCGAGAAGAAGAGGGAGGCGGAGGGAGGGCCAGGAGAATGAGGGGGAGGAGGACGAGGGCGATGGAGTAGGCGAGGGGCGAGAGCGGGAAGAGGAGCTGGTTCAGCTGAGGAGATGGCGAGTTGCTTCCTCTCGCAAACCCCAGGGCCCCAGGGCCCCAGGGCGCCAGAGCGGCCCCCGGAGCGAACGTGGTTGTTGTATTTCTTGTTGTTGCATCTCATTGATATTTGGGGATCGGGGATCGGCCAAAAAAGAACCTGTCGCTGGCGGCACATCTGCGACGGGATGGCACGGCGCGAATCGGCAAGGGTCCCCGAGGATGCTGTCTACCTCTCTGGCATGCCTCACAGCGCTATCCAATACTGCGTGAAACCGATCATATACGTCCGTCCATTTGAGGCTCGCCCCTCGAGAACCCAAGCACATGGTTCTGCAATTCCCGACTCGAGCGTCTAATAATGGCAATCTGATAGCAGGCGCCTTCCTTATCACATCCTCAAGGATCGGAATTCGCCGTTTCCATCTCCGCCTGCCCCGCCCAGCCCATCCCACATCCCCTCACCTCCTCCTGCTCAAACCGTCTTCCCACCTGACTGTGGCGTCGGGCTCGTGGACTTGGGCCTGAGGTCCTGAGGTCCTCTCTGAGGGCCCCCTGGGGCCCATGGAGATCTCTGAAGCTCTGAGGGGCCCTGAGTTACTGAGATACTTTCGATCTTTCCTGTTCGACTGCTGGTGGGCTGACAAACTTTGGCCTGAGGGCCCAGAGCCCATGAGGGCTCTACTGCTCGTCGGGTTTAACCGCGGTTTCCCTTTGTCCCGGCAGTCCTTGATCACCGAATTGATCCCCTCTATGTCTTGGGTCTCGGCCTTGAGGCTGGCGCAAATCGCCCGGATGATCAGCCGCAGCGTGGTTGGCAAGCGGCCTGCATTGTCTCTGCAATACGCCAACTCACGCCAAAACAAATACCGTATTTTTATCACCAGGATCGGCGCCTCCCTCTCTGGGACAGCTGGGATATCCGCAGCAAATTTCTTTCGTTTCTCGTCTGGGTCTCCGGGCAAACATTTCCCGAGAAGGAGCATTTGGCAATTCGGGGAATTGACGATTGAAAGCACGCGCATTTCGTAGTCAGCGAGATGCGAGCAAGCAACATCTAAAGCAAACTTGGAATAGTCGCCTGCCTGGGATATCGGGGCGCCGTCCAGAAAATCTGCCCAGGAATTCGGTTGGCACAAATCGATAAGCTCTGCATGCATCGCTGCTGCTTTCCCCCGCACCAGAAGGGCAAGGCTCGATGGCTGGAGCTCATCACGCGAATGCTTCCTCTGTAGAAAATGGTGCAGATGATCGATTGGTTCGCGTGCTTTGCTCATCACAAACATCACCCAAAAAAAAGGCTCGTCTTCAGGATTCCTTCACATACATCTTTTGACCAGCGAGATAGTTGCTCCATGTATGCAGTGGTAGATTCTGCTCGTACTTCCATGGGGTCTTTCTCTTTCTTCGCTTTCTTATCTTTTTTGCTAGCATCCTCTTCAACAATCAATTGGAATACTGCAGCCAGCTGGCCCAAGTGACAACCCAAAATAAAGCTTTCACACTTCGATACAAATCCCCACCTGCCCTGGATGCATTTTGGAGGAACCCTGGAGGCGCGCTCGGCATCGCTGGCCGTGAACATTCTACACCATGTTTTGTATATTGTAACTGCCCGTGCGCGCCAGATGTGCATCAGTTTCGTGAGAAGTGGCAGGTATCTCGCTTCGCATTTTTTGTCCATAAAAGTGTTGGCGCGTTTCAGACTGTTCAAGACAATCAAATTATATTGGTGTTGAAGGCAGTGCTGTTCCACAACCCACACCTTTGCATTTTTCAAAAATATGTTCTGAATCATGCGGCGCGCGGCCGCCTCGTCTGATCCAGCGTCGGTCGTGAGCGCGATGGCCGTGATGACTCGCGGCTGGTCATCAGGTTGAATGCGATCTGGCACAGGGGGACACATCTCGGCGACGGCGCCTGCCGCAGGCGCAATCTCCACGATCTCTCTGCCGGGGTCGGGATCCTCCGCCTCGCCCTCGCTCATCTCGTCGTCCATCACAGGCAATGGCAACTCCCCCGCCATCAAAGCGTCTAGGTCGGGTAAGTGGTCACCGCGCCTGTCTGCGAGACAACTGACGTGGAGGCTCTGCGCCTGCTTGACCACCATGGCGAACGTCATATCGGCGCCGCCTCCAGGGACAACCTGAAGCTCGGACATCAAACGTGAATGGTCCGCTGACTCGATTGCTTTCTCTGGCAGGTCCCAAGCGCATACTGCATCGCAACAAAACCATGACTGAACTTCCTGGCACCGGAGCTTGCGACTTTGCCATGCAAAAGCGTTTGTCGCATCTCCTCTGATACTGTACATCGAGAACCGCCAACTCAACATAGACTTCAATTCAGCAGGTGCGCCCTCTGGTACCTCGAGGTCCTCGTGGTCAGCATCGGCTTCCAGCATCAGACGAGCGCGGCAATCCTTGTTCAAACTCCTCGTAGCGGCCAGTAGCGAAGCTCGCAGGCGAACTTCTGCAGAAGTCACAGCACGTCGACCTAAGTCTTCCCGCAAGACCAAACCCAATCGGTTTGAACCGATTCCCGCCATTGTGCGGCGCAGCGCTAACGAAAGGCCGCCTCGGACGGTAAAGTAGCGAGATTGTTTGCCTTGAAAAATCTTCTCGACAGATTGCGTCTTCTCGTTTCTAAGCTGATCATTTTTTCTTTGGCTGTGCAGAGCTGATCCTTTTTCCTCTCTATTGTCTTGTAATGCGACTCTTTTGTAGCCAGAGCCCGCGCAAGACGTCCAGTCAATCGGCAGATTTGGCGATGCTGGCTCAAAACCAACGCCTCCAAATCTTCTTTAGTCATCTGGGAGACTGTCTCACGATTGATCTCTGCGGGAACCATGGGCGCAACAGGGGGAGGCACGTGGACAGCTGGACCTGCGGCACCTGCAACGATTGGCCCTGGAATCGGCGCTGGGACCGCTTGAACTAACGGGGCGGGCGCGATAGACAATTCATCCGCCGCAAGGAAATTATCACCGAGTTTGTCCCTCACATCGTTGAACATGCCCTGCCAGTCTACAGTACCCGACGCCGCCCCGCAGAATTCAGCTACATGTTTGGCGGCACCGATATCATAAAATCCCAAGCCCAGCTTCAAACTTGAAATACGTGGGTCCCCGAAGCACCTGTCTATGAATCTTGAACACGGACGAAACCCATTTTCTGATATCCATTTCTCCAAATTGCCTCTCGAAGTGCAAATTCCCTCTGGGTGGCGCACAGCCTTGCTGAGCAGTGTAGCGGACAAGCGATCAAAAAACAAGGACGACATCAGAACCCACATGGCTACGGAAGGGGGTCGTTGATCACAACAGCGGCGATGACAAGCCCGTTCTGCGCGGCACACGGGCCTCGCGGTCCAGCCAGAATTCACACAAACCTTGTTTTTGACAACAAAAATTGCTAAGACTGCTGATTTGGAAATCGCGTTTCAACAATGTTGTTCATTTCCGTCGCCAGGCAACCTCATATTTGGGCGTGAAACGTGTGGTGGGATCGTTTTTTGGCGCCGCGGCATAGCATGGCGTGCACAGCATAATCGTGGCTATCTACAAAACGATGGCTTCAAACTTGCGTGTCGTACATGTTTCGTGTTGCGTTGTGCACACTCATGCAATATTTTCAGTGAGCGTTAGTCACGTTCTGGTGTCGGAATGTAGCACTCGCCTACATTGTCTAGCCTTGGCATCGCCTAGCTTCAGAAGGTTTATCGAACTCCTCCAAAGGTTCTGGGGCCCCAGGAATGGAATCACCGAAAGCGCCTACACCCCACTACCCAAGCTGCGAGGAACATACCCAAGCATCTGGTCCAGGTAGAGGACGACCCCTCTGTTGGAACTGCTGGAGCACGCGGTTGAAGGTCGCTGCAGCTTCCGCTCGCGGACCTCGGGCGCGTTTGGCGGCCTTCCGGTTGGCCTGCTTGCGCTGTAACTGCTCCAGTCGATCGCGTTGCGCCGCTTCCGGTGGGTGCTCGATAGCGCGTCTTGAGCTGCCGCGGCCCCTTGAAGCGCTCGGATCCCAAGTCCGAAGCAGCGCCGTGCATGTCCTCATCGTCGCGACCCATGGCCGCGTGCATCTGCTGGGCGGCTTCCCAGGACTCGAGCTGCTGGTTGCGGAGCTGGCGCCGCGCAGGGGACTCGGGCCCCCCCGTGGTGCCGCGGTTGGGCGGGGGCCGCGGCGCGGCCCGCGCGGGGCCCCCGCCTTCCCCGCCGCCAGCAGCGGGGGCAAGTGCAGGTTGGGGGGTCGAGCACCAGCATGGGCGCTGGCAGCGCGGGCGCCGGGTAGGACTGGGGCAGCGCGATCAGCGGCTGCGCTCTGGGCAGCAGCAGTTGCGGCCTCTCCAGCAAGGCGCCGCTCCTCGCGGCGACGCTGATTACGGCGCCGTTCAGGGGGGGCAAGCTGCGCGGCTTCCCGCGCCGTCCGCGTCTCCATCTGACGCTGGGCCGAGCTCGCCGCGGCCGTCGCGCGGGCGGCCTCGGCGCGTTGGAGAGCTTCGCGATGCGTGGCGACCGAAGCCCTGCGGGCCTCGACGTCGGTCCGGGCAATCCGCTCAGCCTGCGCATCTCTCTCCACCCCCCTGGACAGCTCCGTCTGCCGCGCCGCCGCCAGCGCGTCCAAGTCGCTGGCGCCGGCGGGCGCCAGCGGCGGCGCGGCCTGGGCGGCAGCGGCAACGGCCGCCGCTTGACTGGCTGCCTGCGCGGTGGCGGCCGCGGCTGGGTGCAGGGCGCGGGGGGCGTTGAGCTGCTGGCCAGGTCCGCCGCTGGATCTGCAGGGCCACCTCCATTTCGAACAGCGGGTGCAGCTCGAGCTCGACGACATCTCCACGCCGCGCGGCCGCGACTATCGTGCTCCCAGCGGCCGCGCACTGAGCAGACCGAGTAGGGTCTGCCTCCGTGCCGTGATTGGCCACCGCCGCGAAACGTCGACGCGCCGGCCGCCGGGCCGGGCAGCGCGCCGCGGCGCTTGCCCCCTCCGCGCCATCGCTCAGAGTGTCAGAGAGATGCTTGGCGGGGATGCTCCACCAGGAGCTCGCAACGCGCGGGGGATCAACCGACCGGGGCGCGCTGGCCGGAGCACGCGCCCCGCGCCCGGGCGGACAAGCGAGTGGGGGGGCCCGCGAGGGGCCTGGGAAACGCAGGGCGCAAGCCGCGGACTAGCGGCGCCCACTTCGCCCAAGGAAGCTCGGCATCTTGAGCCAAAGTGGCTGCGGGAAGGAGGGGGGGGGGGTGCCAGGAGGGGGCGGGGGGTGGGGGTGGGGGGGCAGGGAGGGGGTGCAGGAAGAGGAATGGGGGGGGGAAGAGAAGGAGGGGGAGGAGGAGGAGGAGGAGGGGTGGAAGGAGGAGGAGGAGGAGGAGGGGGGGAGGGGGAGGAAGAGGAAAAAGGAGGACGCGCCCTTAAGGACGGGTTCCCGAGATCCACGCGACTCAGAAACGCCGCCACCAGCCGCCACATCGACAGTCGGCGGGGAAGAAAAGAAATCAGGCGGAAGGGGGGGGGAATAGCAGAGAGACGAACGCAGAATGACAAGCTGAACCCGGTCTGTGACTTGGCCCCTCCAGGCGGCGGTCACTTTTGAATGTGCAAAGAACTCGCATAGAATAACGGCAATGACATCGCTTTGAACTGAGACGGCGACCCATAGAGCGACATGGGAGATCCCGTGATCAGCAGCAATTGAAGGTAACAAGGGCAGATGAACGAGATAATAGAAACCCAGACTGATTTAGAAAAGAAAAACTGAAGAGGAGGAAGGAGGAGAAGGGCGAGGGTGAGGGGGGGGGAGGAAGGGGAGAGGAGGAGGAGACGAGGAAGAGAAAGTGGAGGGGGAGGAGGGGGGGGGGGGGAGGAGGAAGATGAGGAGGAAGAGGAGGAGGAGGAGGAGGAGGGAGGAGGAGGAGGAGGAGGAGAAGGGGGAGGGGGATGAGGAGTGGGGGCGTGGAGGAGGAGGAGGAGGGGAGGGGGGGGGGGGGGGGGGGCGAGGGCGAGGAGGTGGAAAGGGAAGGGGGGGAGGGGCACGTGGACCGCGGTGTCTGCTGATCCACGAACGGTTGCGCATAATGCAGTTTATGACTCATCTTCGCTCAGACCAGACACGACCTCCGACTCTGATTTCTCCCAGGGCCAGCGCGACCACCTCTCCGGGCGGTGGCTGGATCACTCGGGCCCTCTCCGGAAGGCCCGCGGCGGCCCTCGAGCCACTCGACGGGCGGGATCAGGCGCGCGCCCCAGCGCCAATCTCGAGAGGCCGCGCCCCCGCCGCCCCGGTTATTCCGAGGTCAAGGCATGAGGGGGGAATAGAACTACTTCTCCATGCGTATTGAGCCATCGTGCTTCCGGAGCTCGGTTTGCGGATTCTGACGTCCAATAGGCGGAGTCGCTCCGCCTGGGCGCCAGAATCCGCGGGGGCGGGCGGAAGTCGCGCCCCCCCCCCCCCCATTTTCCCCATGCTCTATATGCATCTCAATCCTACGTCTGCTGACGGGCGCCCAGACCGTCGCGCCCAGAACTGCAAGCGACCAGCCCCCCCCCTGGGTCATCCGGGGCGCAATCGGCCAGCGGGGCCAGGGGGGAAGTGGCGCAACGTGGTGTCGCGGGGCCAGCAGGTGACCTTGCGCGCCCCCGAAGCCCCGTGGGCCTCCAGAGGGTCGCCGACACATTATATAATATCACGCGCTGTTTGGGATCTAACCTACTCTCAGGCTGACGCATTCGGCTCGGCCGTGCAGCGCTACTCCCCCGCGCGCGCTCCTCCTCGGGAGTCGTGGCGATCAGCTGCGATCTCGCGCGCTTCGCCGCGGGGTGCCCTATGTTATCCGGCGCGCCGCGGGGCGCGGGAAGCCCGCGCACCTGCTACAGTTGAAGCTTACTGCGGGCGGAAACCAGAATGGCCTCTGGCGCGCTGCGCGCGCGGTGCTCCGCCGCTCTTCGTCAGCCCGTCGGCCTTCATTGACGATGTGGCGGCAATTTGGAGAGTCAAAATCCCTCGCCCGACCCGCGAACGCATCGCGGTGACTTTTATCGGAAGACCTCTCGCGCGCCGCGCCCCTCTGCCAGTCGCAATCTGGTCGGCAGCGCTGTTGTCTCCGTGCAGAACAGAATAGCGTCGGATCTGCATGCCCTCGCCCGCGGCAAGCACAGTCGCATCGGCCTCGCACGTGGAGAAGGCTAAGTGCTATTCGTTGCCTCGCCGACCTCCAGTTGATCAGGCAGCCGTCAAGATGCGTGCGCCTGTCTTGGCCCCCGCGCCCTCGTAGGAGGCGCCCGCGAAAGACGAGGCGAAGGCGGCCTCGGGGCCCAGCTCGAAACTGTCGCCCTGGCCACCCCCGTCTCCAGCGCCAGGAAGGTAGCAGGGCCCCGTCCGACGCGTGCCCGATAAGTATCGCAGCGCCTTCTTGCCGAAGCATAGGCTCGCCAGAGGGCGGGTGGCCGCCGTCGAAGCAACCCGCGACGCAGCGCGCGCTATGTCCGGGCTTGCCCGGGAGGACGGCCAATGAGGGCCTCTGGCCATTTTCTGGGCCAGCCGAACATAGGGCAGCATCGCCTCGGAGGCCTCGTCGTCATCGCCATCCTCCCCGAGGGGCGTGGCCGTGAAGTGTGCGAGGGACATCTTGTCGAAGTTGACGCTGCCAGCCCCATTGCCGCGAGGCCCCCCCCCCCCCCTCTCGAGTCGAGCGAGCGGCTCCTCGTCGCGCTGGCGCCGTCCGAGCGCCGGGGCGCCGTCGGCCCTGAGCTCGACGTCAATGCCCGGGTGCCGGGGCGGGCCAGGGGCCGACTTGCCGGCGATCGGCTGCGAGCTCGCGCGCTAGAGCTGCCCCGGCTGGCCCCTCAAAGCTATTGCAATGGAGTCCGAGCCCATCATTGAAAAGTCGCCCACGCGCGCCAGCACGCAGCCAACGACGTCGCCGCCCTGCTGCGGCGCCGCCGCCCAGGCCGCTGGATCCGCAGGCGATTGCCGCGGCGCGCGCGGCCTGCCCTCGACGCCCGCGACGAGCGACTTGACGCGTCTGCGTCCTGCTTGTCGCTCCACGCTTTCGGGCTGACGGCCGGCGTCGCCTCGCCGAGAACGTCCGGGGCCTCGCCGACCCCGAGTCCACCGAGGCTTCTGCCATCGGGAGCGCGGTCAGCCTCGCCATCGAGGCCTCCATCATCAACTCCTGCTTCTCCTGCTTCTTCTGGTCTTCCTCCTGACTCTGGCCCTTGAGCCGCGCTCTCCAACTCCATCGGCAACGCTGCCGCCTCCGGGTGGATCGCGAGTGGGCTCAAGGACTCGATCGCCCAGCGCGCCTCGGGCCGAGGAGCCTTCGGGCCGATTCGCCCAGCCAGCCGCGCTCTCTCGGGGCCGGCGCCGAGGAAGACGCTGCCCGCCGCCCTCTCGCTCAACGCGTCGCGGGGCGCACCCCTTTCCCTCGAGCTGACCTTGGCCCCGAACGCGCGGCAGTGGGCCGCCGTCCTGCTGCGCCAGGCCGCGGGCTGGGCCGCCATGGGCCACGGGTCCCGCCTGTCGCGGGTGCCCGGGAAGCTCGGCAACGTCGCCCTCGCTCGCAGCTCGCCGGGCCGACCCCCTTCTCCGCGCGGCCGCTCGCGTTCGGCTCGTGCTCGGGCGCGCCGGCGATCAGGTTGCCCTGCTTCGAAGTTCTCCTTCGACCTGGCGCCGGCCAGCTCGCTCGCGCGGTCGCCGCGGGCGCGGCGCGCGCCGAATCACGGCCGCGATGTGATCCGACCCTTTCAAGCACGCCGCAAAATGCCGTGTCTTGGCGGGCTCCACGCTGGCCCTGGCGACCCCCGGCGCGACCTCAGCCCCCGCTGGGCCCCCCTCGCCCCAGGGGTGGTCGGGCGCTTGCGCGGGCCCCGCCGCCGCCAGGCCCAGGCGGTCGCTCTCGAGGCGCAGCCCGCCGAGCCTCGACGCCTCAAACGCGGCGGCGGCCTGGGCAACTGGCCGCCCGATGTCGCCATCAATGGGAACGCCTGTGGCGCCGACCGTGGGCTCATCATCGGGCGCCCCCGCTGCCTCGCGGCCCCCCCCTCGCGCTCGGCTCGCCTCTGCGCGCCGGCCGCGGTCGCCACCGGGGGCGCCCCCGTGAAATAGTGCCGCGCCCCGCGTCCTCGGCCCCCCCCCCGGAAGGCCAGCGCCCCCGGGGGCGCGGCCCGCTCAGGTCGGCGCTCAGTTGCCCGAGCGGCCGCGCGCTGGCATCGCGGCGGGAATGCTGGCGCGCCCTGCCATGGGCGCCGCGGCGCTGCGGGCAACCCGCGTCGAAGTGAATGTCCCCGCCCTCCCGGTGCTCGCGGGGCCTCGTCAAAAGTCCTGCGGTTAGTCGCCGCGGCCGCCGCGAGGGTCCTGCACTTCTCCTCGCGAAATTGGGCTCGGCGAGCCGCTCGAAGAATCTCCGCGTGCTTCTCGCCGATGTAAGCGCTGCCGTTCCCCAGGTGGAGGTCGACCCCCGCGCGCGCGCCGCGCCGCCGAGGGTTCCACTCCATCTCCAGCCCCATTGTCTCCACGTGCAAGGCCGGTGGGGACTGCCCTTGTATATGTTCATCTAGAACAGGCACGGCGTCACCGACAACGCGCGCATCATGGGAGCCGGCGGCCGCTCCCAGCCGCGCCGTCCGCGCGTCGTCGCCGAGGTCGTCGAAGTCCTCGACGCCCTTCGGCTCGCGCGTGGCGCCCGTGTCCGCCAGGAGGCGCCGCTCCCCGTCCGCGATCGCCACCTCGGCCTTGATGTTCATTATCTTAGCCTTCGGATGGCCGGCGTTCCAGAATGACGTTCATCATCTTAGCCTCCGGGTGGCCGGCGTCCCAGAAATCGGCGCCCGCCTGGTCAGCAAGCAGACGCCCCTGCGCCCATCTGCATCAAGCCAAGAAGCTCATCGCAGACCTCGGCGCGATCGTCGGCGGCCGTCGCGGCGCCAGCCGCCGCCCCCGCAGACGCCGCGGTTGCCGAATGACGAAGAACTGCAGACAGCGACGCCGCAGGGGCAACCGAATCAGCCAGACTGCCAGCAGCAGCCGCATCTGCCCCCCTCGGCCGGGTGCACTCAGCAATATGGTGCTGAGGGGGCCGCAGTTGAAAGAACGACCGCCGGATGGTGCAAGCTTCGGGCGGTGCCAGGCGCGCAGATTGATTGCCCCCGCTGCAGCCCCCCGACGAGCTGAAGAAGGCGCAGAATTTGACGTCCTGCTTCTTCCGTCCTTGCCCGCGTCAGCGTTCGCCTTGGGCTGGCCCTTGGCGGTGCCCTCGGGGCCACCTCGCTTCGGGTCGCCTTTCCCGCCCTTTGGTTTTCCCATAGGAGCGCCCTTCAGACGTGGATCAATTGCGGGCTTCGCGGAGGGGTCGTCCACCTGCGGCGCCGCGCCCGCGAAAGCCCTCGCCTCCGCGCTAAAGTAGCGCGGCGGCTCGTCCACCGGCGCCAGGCTCGCCTCGCCACCTCTGAGGCCCCGCGTCGCCCGCGTCCGCCGAATCCGCCGACGCCGCGTGGAGCAGCTCCCCGGGCACCCCCTTTTTCCTTTCCTTTTTTTATATAAAAAAAAACACCAGATAGCCCGCCGCCTACAGGAACACCACCGCCATGATGACGACCACGTCCTGGATGCCCTGCTTGAGCGACGTCGGAGTGAGCAGCTGCGCCGAGTCCTGGCAGCTGCTCCTGCTGCGCGGCGCTCGTTGGCGCCGTAGCCTGCGCGGAGATCTCCTCGACGCGCTCGGCAATCGCGTTGGCCGGGCAAGGCCGCCCGCCTGAGACCAATCCGCGTCGTGGACGGCCTCGATGCCCTCGCCCTGGGCCTCGGAGATCTGCTCCGCCAACCTCTCAGGCGATGACGGCGTCGCGTGCCCGCCCTGGTCCGGCGCTGCGCCCCTTCCTCGGAGCCTCGTGTTCTCCCCCTCTCAGAACCTCCATCTCCTCGCGCATCCGGCGGAACTCGGCCATCGCGCCCGCCACCTCGGTCGGCGCGCCGCGGCCCGCATCGGAGATATCGAACTGCTCGATGACGCGCTGGCGCTGCGGCGCGGGAGCGCGGGGCAGCTCTGCCGCGCGCGCGCGCCCCGGATCGCCGACGCTGCGCCCGAGGCGCAGCCTGTCACCAGCCTGGCCGCTCCCCCCGCGGCCCCAGCGGCGACCGCGCCGATGGCCTGCCCCGCGCACTGGCCGCAAGCGCTCACGAACCGCCCGAAGCCCGCGGAGTTCATCGCCATCCTCTGCTGCGTCTCATGGCTCGTGGAGGACGTCCATCTCGTTGGCGCAGCTCGTGCGCGCGATGCAACCCGTGCGCCTCGCCACGCAGTGGTTGTGAACAGGCGCGCAGCACGCCGAGCCCGTGACAGTGGGCGCCGTCATCACGTCGGCGCGCGCGTGGCGCGTTCGGATGATCCACGTGACCGAAACTGCAGCGCAGGCCGATGAAAGCGCCCAGGTGGTCGCTGAAGAGGGCGCGGGGAATGAAGCGGAAGACCCGTTTGGGCTCTTAACCCTTGTGGACCACAGTGTCTGCTGGTCCACGAACGGGTGCGCAGAATATGTATATATATATATATATTAACGACTCATCTTCGCTCAGCTCAGACACGATTCCACTCGATGATTCCTTCCAAGGTCGGCACGACCACCTCTCGAAGTAGTGGTTGGATCACTCGGACCCTCCCCGGAAGGCCCATGGCAACCCTCAGGAGCCATTCGATGGACAGGATCAGGCGCGTGTCCCAGAATGTATCCCGAGAGGCCGCGCCCCTACCGCCCAGGTGGTCCCGAGGTCGAGGCAGAAGGGGAGAAAGTAAATACTTTTCTTCGCGTCTTGAACCATCGTGCTTCGGGAGCTCTCATTGCGGATTTTAACGTCCAGAAGGCGGAATCGCTCCACCAGTGATGGGGGCAATCGGGAGGCGAAGGTCGCACTGGCCTCCCACTTGCTCCCATCACTCTATGCCTCTCAATCCTACGTCTGCTGACGGCCTCCCAGACCGTGGCGCCCAGAACTACAAAAAACTGGTCCCTTTGGGTCATCCAAGGCACCATCGGCCCACGGGGCCAGGGGGCAAACACACGACATGGCATCTCGGAGCCGGCTGGTGACCTTGAGCGCCCCCCAAGGGCCTCCGGTAGGTCACCGACAGCCGGCAGGAAAAAACGTCACCACATGATTGAATCTTACGCGCTGCTTGGGGAACTAACCTACTCATGCTGATAAATTCGGTTTGGTCGTGCAGTACTATTCCCCCACACACGAGTGAGGGTGAGGGAGAAAGGGAGAAAGGACGGGAGGGAAGGGAGGGAGGTAAGGAGGGACGGAGGGAGGGAGGGGAGGGAACGAGGGAGGGAGGGAGGAGGAGCAGGAGGAGGAAGGAGGAGGGAGGAGCGTTTGGGGGGAGCGAGCGAAACGAGGGGGGAGGGACGGAGGGAGGGGCGAAGAGAGGAGAGGCAGGGATGACGAGGAGCGAAGGAGAGTCAGGAGGGGGAGGAGGAGCGAGAGCAGTAGGTGGATGCTGGAGTTCGTACTTGTTGTTCGCAGGGTCTGGAGGACTCTGGGGGGTGGTCAAAGCAGTCTGCAAGAGGTGGAGGAGAAAGAAGAGGGCTGCACCCTCCACGGATCCTGCGCTGCATCCTTTTTCGGCAGGCTCGCGTCGTGGCGACCCCGGCGTTGGTCTCTGACACCGCGTGCATCGTGCAACCTCGAGCGATCGGCGGCTTCTCGTTCGCCAGCTCGTTCCACGTCTACCGATACTGGGCCACTGGCGGCGTTCAGCCTTGGGCGCCCGCGGCGGGGTCGCTGCCGCGTCGGCGCGGCATGAGCTCACCGCAGGCTGCGGATGCCCCCGCCCACCGTACGCCGCGCCGAAGTTCGCGAAGACGATGGCGGATGTCACCCCCATGAAGCCGAAGAAGGCGGACGATGGGTCGCAAGGCTGCACCATGGCTCCTGCCCGCTGGCCGCCGACTCTCTCGACGTGCGCTCTGGTTTCTGTATGCTGTGTGGTCGATTTCCGGCATTGTCTACTCTCGCCATCACAATCCCCGCCGTCCTCATGGCCGTACTGCGCCATCAATCTGTCAGCCCCCAACTCTCCGATCGCACCGACGTTGCCATCAGGACCAACCCCTCGATTATGACCAGTCACGAAATACCGCTGACAAATATTGGCCCCGCATGCATGGGGTCAAGGTCACAGTCCAACTCGCCAGGACTTACACGCTGCCATTACGGTCATTAGCAGCGGAACGAGAGAGAACAGGAACGGGCTCCAATGAAATCCTGTGAAGAACTGCTTGCCCACGAACGCCACGGACCTCCCAAAATCTACTGCAAGATTACGAGGTAGTTCCATCCGGAACCTGTCGAAGATTATGTTCGCGCTGCAACGGTCGATGGCTACGTCTCGAGAGCGCGGACTCCAGGGCGTATAAGAGGGGCGTGGGCGGTGCGGGGAGCGTGGCTGGGGCTATGAGACCTTCCAGATTCCAGAACCCCTCTGCGTATTCCACTACGCTACAGACCGTGATCTGGCCCGAGCCCAGCGTATGCCGAGATGGACCAGACCAGGGCCACCATGCCTGGAGGGGAAGGGCGGAGGATGCGGATGGATGAAGGCATCCTTCGACGTCGGCATGTTTCGACGACGTGGGTCCCCAAAAGTCCCGGCCCCTTCCCTTGGACCGGCGTCTCATCCTGAGCTGTTCTCTGGCGGTCGGGCCGATCAGGACGATAAGAATATTCTCTCGTGGTTCGTTCACCAGAGGTCCTCTCAAAACATCATATTGAAGGCTTACAAGTGAGCACCTGCACCATCACCGAGAGTTGCCCCCACCAGGGGAAGGTGATCCTAGATTTCGGTGTTGGTGGCAATGTTTCGGCTAGCTTGTAAGCCCGAGTATTACCACCATCGCCGAGATCGGGATAATCTTCGTTCGGTGGAGGCACATCGCAAATATTGGTGTTGGTGTTGACCATAGGCCTCCGATCATAAACATAAGCTTTCGGAAGTCCGCGCGAATTTCCTGGATCGGCCCTGGGAACGCGCCGAGGGCGGCGCCGAAGGCGCTGCCAGAGGGTCCCATGCGCCGGTCCGAGAAATCCGCGCGGAACCCAGGAAATGAATGTTTGTGCACAATGTTTCTTCTTCAAACATGAAAAGACCCAACCGAACCGAGAACCAATAACCAATAACCAGAACCGAACCGAAACTGACCAAATCAAAACAAATAAAACAACCGAACCGGACCAGACCGAATTCGTTAGAACCGAACCGGGAGGAACCGAACCCAACCAGAGCCGGAACCGAACCCGAACCGGGTGGCCCTCCAAACCGAATCGACGTGAACCGAACCGGGCGTCCCAACCCAGCCCACGCAGGACCGCAGGCCGATGACCCCCCGCACCCCAACCACCCTGGAAGACGACGGGGCTTGAGGCAGCCGGTGCCGAAGCTTGCGGGACAGGTCGTGGCAGGAGGTCGTGGCAGGTCGGGGCAGGTCTGGGCGGGTCGGGGCGGGTCGGGGGGGTCGGGGCGGGTCGGTGCAGGTTGGGGCGGGTCTGGGCGGACCGCGGGAAGGCGGGCCCCTTTGGCGGCTCCCCCGCGCAAGGGCAAGGGGCCGCCGGCAGGGTGCCAGGGTTCCCGTGGGAACCACCCCACCACCAGTCCACTGGCCATCGTCATGATCACCATCCCCCTTCTCATCATCAGCCTGATCAACATCGCCATCAGCATCATGGCACTCGCCGATGGTGCGGCAGGTGCAATGGCACATGTCATCGGCGCGCCATGATCGTTTTGAGGCCGCGGGGTGGCCTTGCGATTCCGATGTGACGCAGCTGGCTCACGCTGAGTCCTGGAGTCCATCCGATTCAATCATCATCTTGAAAGGCCCTACGATTGGATTCGATCCGATTCGAACAGCCTTTTGGTAGGGCCTAAGGGGGAGGGCTACTACTACTACTACTACTACTACTACTACTACTACTACTAGTACTAGTACTAGTACTAGTACTACTACTACTACTACTAGTACTACTACTACTACTACTACTACTACTACTACTACTACTACTACTACTACTACTACTACTACTACTACTACTACTACTACTACTACTACCACTACTACCACTACTACCACTACTACCACTACTACTACTATTACTAATTATGAAGGAGGGCGAGGATAATGGAAGGGAAAGACGAATAGTGACGAATTTCTATTCCCCGAGAGCTTAGGGGGGGGGCTCGATATGGAAGACCATTCGCTGATACGGCGGGCTGGGCGTGCGCAACCCAAAGCCTTACTAGCCGTGTCGCAGCCCGTCCTGCCCCGTCCAGCTGCCGCGGCTGCCGTGTCGGCGGGGCGGGGAAAAGTCGGCGGCCTCTATTCGAGCACTGCGGCGGCGGGCGCGGAGAATCGGCGGCCCAAAGATGGGGCCCTGAGGGATGGGGGGCCCTGAGGAAAAGCCTCCTTGGGATCGTTTCTCTGTCCGTTCGAATCGACACTCGCCCCCCGCGAGTCGTGTGTTGGACACGATAGGTGCAGACGCGTCCAACCAGGCCTGCTTGGCCGCAGGCGCGCGGCTCGGGGGTGGGAGGGTGGGGAACCCCATGGCGAACACAGGAAGATAGCTGGCAAGCACCCCATGCATCGTCACGGTCCCAGGCACTACCGCCCCAGCCTCACCTTCTCCCTGCGTTACATCTCGTTGAACGCTGAGGACGAGTGGACTCAAACAGTGAAGGTTCGGCTTGTAATCCATTTCCTATCACTGGGGCCCAATCCCTCAGGGCCCCAACCTTTGTCTCTGAACCGCCGAGAGAGCAGGCTCTGGCCAGCGCTCGCTGGCCGCTGGCCGACAGGCCACGAGTGGGGGCGCGGACGACGGATCGAGCTAGCGGGGCTCGCTCCCTCGATGCTGTGACGGAAAAACAGCGCCACGATGGACAATATTTTTGTCGCGGCGATAATGGCCGTTATGGGGGGGGAGGGCGGGGGAACCATGGCCTAACGCCCCCCCGCCGTGTGGGTCCTGCGCCACAGACTCTGGGGCCGCACGCACTGCGGCAGTGCCGGGAACGCATGTGGGCGGGGGCTATCGTTACGTTGTGGGGGGGGGAGGGGCGGAGGGTGCCAACATGAACGTCATGATCAGGAGGGGTAAACATGCTCTCAAATTGTTGGCACAGGATGCGTTCTAGCGGCCCTTGGCCAGTCGTCCTTGGCCGCTCGGCACAACACCTGGAAACCCTGACGCGTATACACGGCCTGGCCAGCGATCCTCGGCCATTGCTCAATGGCCATCCATTCTCGTCGTCATCGTTGTCCGCCCATTCTCGTCGACATCGCTCATTCGCAAAAGCTCTCTGGAGCACCCCGTATCGGCGGCACTGGCCGGAGGCCATTACAATACCTGCAAGCCCTGAAGCGTATGCACGGCCTGGCCAGCGATCGAGGGATGTGCGGCCAGTGAGGACGCTGCCCTGCGGGCCCTCGGCCGTCCTCGCTCGGGGCCGGCCACGGCCGAGGTCGGTCAAGGAACGGCGAGGCGAGGGGAGTCCCCAGGGGCGGCACAGGACATAGGCATTCGGAGGTCTGCGCGGACTTTTTGGGTCGGAGCTGGACCTCCTCCCTTGGCGCCTAGAGTAGTTCCCCCCCCTCTCCTCGACGGGCGAAGAGGGCCCCGAGGATGTC
The DNA here is from genome assembly GCA_963575745.1 of Prorocentrum cordatum. Taxonomy (NCBI): domain Eukaryota; class Dinophyceae; order Prorocentrales; family Prorocentraceae; genus Prorocentrum; species Prorocentrum cordatum. The sequence continues at coordinate 728,686 of CAUYUJ010017170.1, read as the reverse complement.
CGATGCCCGCGGCTGGACGTCACAGTGTCCATGTGCTCCTCTGGGGGCCTGAGGATGTCTCCGGGGAACTACGAGGGCGTGCTGATGACGGGCTGCGATGGGGTGGGGGCGCTGGCTCGGGGCAGGAGCATGGATCTCGGCGTGGAATCGACCATAGATCGGAGATAGGCCGGCACATCGCCCACAGATCGGCGATCGGCCCCTTGGTGACTAGATCGGCACATCCGCACACGGTCCACGGTGGGCCATCGAACCCATGTCGGCGATCTCTGGGCCATTGGGGGTCGACACGTCCCTCTGGGCCTGTTCCCCCCCGACGTTGCCTCTGAAGTGAGACCCATGGTTGGCGGCTAGCGCAGGGGGACATGAGAAAGGGCGGGCCTTCCCAAAAGGCAAGGACCCCCCCGAGTTTCGGAACAGTTTTCTGAGCCTTCCCCGAAGACACAAAAACAAACTCCCAGAAGGCGCGACGGCTACTGAGGCGCAAAGGCGTCTGAAAACTCCCGCCGCCACCGATACGGGGACCTCGGGGAAGAGAAGGGACTCCTCGCGAAAACGCGCCAACTCCCAGGGCCCCCCCAAGCGGTGCAGTGGAAGTGACAGGCGGCGTGGTGGCCTCGTATTCCCCCCGGCGCCACACCTCCGCGTTGTACCCAGCGCCGCACGGTGCCCGGGGCCCTTGGGGTCCCCACTTGCCTGAGAGACACGTTCGGAAACAGCCCAAGTCCTACGCGAGAGGTCTGCCAGGTGGGCTCAGAGTGGATTGGAAGAAGAAAAAACAACATAAGCATAAACTATTGGCGTTCCGCGCGGATTGCTTGGATCTGCGCCAGACCTCCCTTCCCAGGCGCGCGGAACGAGCCAGGGACGGCGCCGGAGGCGCCGCCAGAACGGCCCACGCGCGGATCCAAATATGGCGCATTTTTCCCCAAACAGCTTGCTGAACGGGGTGCTGTTGTGATAGAAGCTAATTCCGGCCGAGGGAAAGCTAAGCAGAGACATCCTCAAACAAATGTGGTGGTCCGGCCCGTTTCGCCTGAGACATCCTCACAACTCTCGTTTCTGAGTTGTCCGGGATTGAGCGTTTCGCCTGAGACATCCTCCTAAATCTGAGCTCTGAGAGGCCGCGCGAGAGGTGGTCCGGGCCGTTTCGCTTGAGACATCCTCGAAACTCTGAGCTCCCAGATGCCGCGCGAGAGGTGGTCCGGGCCGTTTCGCCTGAGACATCCTCGCAACTCTGAGCTCCAAGATGCCGCGCGCGAGGTGGTCCGGCCCGTTTCGCCTGAGACATCCTCGAAACTCTGATCTCCCCGATGCCGCGCGCGAGGTGGTCCGGCCCGTTTCGCCTGAGACATCCTCGAACTTCTGAGCTCTGAGATGCCCTGCGCGAGGTGGTCCGGCCCGTCTCGCCTGAGAAATCCTTGCAACTCTGAGATCTGAGATGCCGTGCGCAAGGTGGTCCGGCCTGTTTCGCACAAGATATTCTCGCAACTCTGAGCTCTCAGATGCTGCGCAAGAGGTGGTCCAGCCTGGGGGCCCAGAAGGCCACATGTTACATATCCTCCATGGGACCCTGCGAGCCTCAGGAGGCCCCAGAGAGGTCCAGGAGGCCGCAGGACGCCCAGGACAGGCCCCAGGGGCCCCCAGGAGATTCCCAGGAGGCCCCAGGAGGCCCTCTATCAGAACGTGTCAAGTTAATACACATCCGGTGTCGATTCGTTGATTTTTCCTGCTCTTGTGCCCCCCCCTCCATTTGGAGAGGCCCAAGCGGCCACAGGTTAGATATCCCCCCTGGGAGCCCCAAGATGCTTCAGGAAACCTCAGGTGGAGTTCAGGAGGCCACAGGAGGCCCAGGAGGAAGCTCCAGGAGGTCCCCAGGAGGCCCAGGAGGCACCAGGAGGCCGCAGGACGCCCAGGACAGGCCCCAGGGGTCTCCAGGAGATTCCCAGGAGGCTCCCAGGAGGCCCCAGGAGGCCGCTTATCAGAACGTGTCAAGTTAATACACATCCGGTGTCGATTCGTTGATTTTTCCTGCTCTTGTGCCCCCCCCCCCTCCATTTGGAGAGGCCCAAACGGCCACAGGTTAGATATCCCCCCTGGGAGCCCCAAGAGGCTTCAGGAAACCCCAGGTGGAGTTCACGAGGCCACAGGAGGCCCAGGAGGAAGCTCCAGGAGGTCCCCAGGAGGCCCCAGGAGGCACCAGGAGGCCCCCGCAACTCGGAGCTCTGAGACGCCGCGCTCGAGGTGGTCCAGCCCGTTTCGCCTGAGACTTCCTCGCAGCACGTTTCGCCCGAGACATCGTCGCAACTCTGGGGTCCGAGATGCCGCGCGCGAGGTGGTCCAGCCCGTTACGCTGGAGACATCCTCGCAACTCTAGGCTCCGAAATGCCGTTCGCGATGAAGAGGAGGTGGAGGAGGAGGAGGAGGAGGAGGAGGAGGAGGAGGGAGGAGGAGGAGGAGGGAAGGGAGAAGGAGGAGGCGGATGATGTGCATGAGGGAGCAGGCAGGAGGAGGGGGAAGTCCCAGAGAGCTTCAGGAGGCCGCAGGACGCCCAGGACAGGCCCCAGGGGTCCGCAGGTGATTCCCAGGAGGCTCCCAGGAGGCCCCAGGAGGCCCTCTATCAGAACGTGTCAAGTTAATACACATCCGGTGTCGATTCGTTGATTTTTCCTGCTCCTGTGGCCCCCCCCTGTATTTGGAGAGGCCCAAACGGCCACAGGTTAGATATCCCCCCTGGGAGCCCCAAGATGCTTCAGGAAACCTCAGGTGGAGTTCAGGAGGCCACAGGAGGCCCGGGAGGAAGCCCCAGGAGGTCCCCAGGAGGCCCCAGGAGGCACCAGGAGGCCCCCGCAACTCGGAGCTCTGAGACGCCGCGCTCGAGGTGGTCCGGCCCGTTTCGCCTGAGACTTCCTCGCAGCACGTTTCGCCCGAGACATCGTCGCAACTCTGGGGTCCGAAATGCCGCGCGCGAGGTGGTCCAGCCCGTTACGCTGGAGACATCCTCGCAACTCTGGGTTCCGAGATGCCTTTTCGGGATGAAGAGGAGGTGGACGAGGAGGAGGAGGAGGAGGAGGAGGCATGTTTTAACATGCCATGCCAACCCGCACTAGGCGGGCACGCAATCGACCTTGGAAACCGCAGTGGGTCTAAAAACCCTGTTTGGGGATACTGCACTCCGGCTATAATCTTCTTTGAATGATGGGGCCAGACAGTCGCACCGTATCGTCGATGCATCACCGGTGCGCTGGTAATGCATCGGCAACATCGGCGACGCATCGGCACCATCGACGTGGAAAAAAATCTGCCTCCGCACGTATCGGAAGCGCATCGGCGATGCGGGCGGCGCGATCCACCGACCCGATTTCCTCAGACCCCATCCGGAAAGCCATGTAAAGGGCCCAGACATTCCCAAAGCCGCGCTCTCGCCCCGAACCCTCGCTGACTCACCCAGCAGTGCCAGGGGCCCGAAAAACCGGCCTGGCCACGCGGTATCCACGACGACCGCCGACCCGACATTGCCGAGCCACCGGCCCTGGGGACCTCCCGCGCCCTTTTATTAGCATGAAGGGAACGGGCACGCACTGGAAGGAGGAGGAAGAGGAGGAAAAGGAGGAAGAGGAGGAAGAGGAGGAGGAGGAGGAGGATGAGGATGAGGCGGATGATGATGAGGAGGAGGGAGAAAAGGAGGAGGAGTCATGGATCCAGGATGTGGACGGTGCGCACCGCAATGGCGGGCAACAAGCACCCATGGCTTTCCCATTACGGGAGGAAGTGGGCCCGAAGGCGCGCGCACCAACGAACAGGGGATAGGCAGCTACCTCGTCGCCCAGCGAGCTGCCTCCAGCCGAGAGGGCGTGGTGCGTAGGGGGACGGTCGGCTCACTTCGTCACTGCGAGGCACTTCCCGATTATCAGCCCCTGCCACATCAGCTGGCATGCGCCACTGGGTTGTTTCCCAGGGTGAGCGGGCACACGGCCACCATGGGACTTACGGGCCACATGGCCCCGCCTCTCAACCAAATGCGCAGCCCCCCGCGCATGGTACCCATCCCCGGGTCACGGAGCGTGGCTAACGCCGCTGCCACGGGCAAAATGCCACGCGGCTGGTTCCAAAAGGCGCGAGCCGATTTAGCTGCCCCGAGCCGCCGCACGCAGTCGACTCTGACGGTGTGCCCCGAGGAGCGTGCGGCGCTGAAGCCATGAGAACTTATACCAGGCCCCCACCCTCGGGGCGGAGGAGGATGAGGAGGAGGAGAAGAAGGATGAGGAGGATGAGGAGAAGGAGGAGGAGGAGGAGGAATAATACAAAAGGCCCGAAGAAGGTTCTCGCCGCACTGGTCCCCCCAGGGACATCCGCGGGCCGCAGGACCTTCAAACATATCGACTCAGCACGCCGAACTCGTGTCCTGGAGAGGAGCGCCCCCTGGGCCTGCGCATTTTGTTCTGATTTGCCACGACCAAGAACGATTTCGGCGGCGATAAATGGGGGGGCGATACATGGGGGGGCAGCGATGGCTGCAGAAGAGAGGCCCTCGAAGGCCCTTACAACAAGCCTTTCGACCCCGAAGGGGGCCTCCAGGGCCGGAGCAGTGCACCTTTCCTCGCTTCATTTATCGCCCCCCCCCACTACGCGACCCATAAGCGACCCCCATGCCGCCGACACGGCCGGCGGTCTCTGCAAATTGCCTGCGTTGAAGGTTAATCACCCTGGGGAAGGGTGATCACAGAAACGACGCATTCGGACATCTTCTGATCACGTTTCTCGCCTTTCCAAATGGAAGCACGGCGCCGGGGCACTTTTACGACAATTCCCTCTGGAGAGGCAAGGCTCCCGAAGTGTCGGCGGTGCTACGTGAGCCAACGAATCGCTCGAGTAGACAAACCACAAACACATTGACATACTTCGTCGGAATTCCGAACATGCATGCTTGCGCTGATTTTGTCCTCTGGCCCTGCCCCTCCTTGCCCGCCCCCCCTATCCGAGGTGATTGCCCCCGAGTCGCCCCCCCATCCGCTCCCTCGTCTCTCCCGTGGGTCCCCACAGGTGACCCCCCAAAGGCGAAGTGATCCCTTTCCTCCGCCTCCCATCCTCTCAACCCCGCCAGTCCTTCCTTTCCCATCCTGTCCCGCCCCCCGCTTTCCCTGGGGGCTACACGAATAGGTAAAAGCGCAAGCGAAGCTCCCTTTGTCGGTCTCACCGAAGATAGGATGAGACGCCGGCGGAAGACGCCCAGGCCGTCAACCGCGAGGATAAAACAAACAACTGGGAGTCCTCATCCTCCTCCGACGAAGCCCCTCTTTCCCCGACGGGCCCCGCCTGCGCCCTCAAGGGGAGATAGCGGGCCTGCTGGACCCAGGGCTCGACTGAGCCAGGGTCCCAGCCGTGCTGCGCCAGGAGGCGCCCCTGCGTCCACGTAGACGCCCAAGGCGCACCTGGGACGAACGCGGTCCTGGCGCCCGGGGGAGCGGGACGCCGCCAGCGACCTCAAATCGGAGGGGGCAGAAAGTTCTGGCTCCACCCCTCGTGTTTGCTGAGCCACCTGGGGAAACGCCGCAGCTGGATCCGTTCCCTTTGCTGGCGACGGCCCGAACCCGGAGACGCAGGGCAACAGGGCTGGGCCAGCCCGCGGACCGCCCCCCAAGCGAAGGCTCCACAAGACACGCAACACATTGGACGAGGCCCAGCGATCACCGCAGAGCCTGCAGCATCGAAAACCTCCTAAAATCTCAGACAGTGGGCCGTGAGCTTACAGAGCAGACCGAAATCGGGGCCCTGGGGGCCCGGGGCAGCCTCCGACAGCACCGCCCTGAAACGCAAGGACAGTTGGGGCGGCGGGCGCGGGGCACGAGGACCACCCGACCGAGACCCAGGACCAGCCGCCTCAGGAAGCCCGCCCCATCGGAGTCTCGCTAGGCCTGCCCCTGCATGAAAACGCCCTGGCGCCCAAGCCCATTGGCCAACTTCCCGACCCATCATCAGCAGGCCTCTCAACTGACCAACCGCACGCGATGTGGACGGGTGGAGACCAACGCCTCGCTTGGCCAGGGCATCCGCGATGCCGGCACCACCAAGCCTTCTTCAAAGACGATTATCAATGCCACCTCCCCTCCCCAGGTCAAGGAAACGGGCGGAAGAAAACTCCAATCCTATCCCTCCCCCTCTCCTCCCCGGGTCGAGGAGGAGGGATGAGGTCGGTCCTCCTCCTCCTCCTCCTCCTCCTCCTCCTCCTCCTCCTCCTCCTCCCTCTTCTCCTCCTTCTCCTCCTCCCCCTCCGTCGGGGATTTTCGCTGTCCCCGATCCAAAACAAACAAGCTGAATGAACATACATTAACGGAACTCCGCGCGGATCTTTTGGATCGGAACCGGGTCCCCTGGCGGCGCGTCCAGCGCCGCCCCTGGCGCGCTCCGCGCGCCAGGGATGGAATTCCAACGCTGACCCAAAACGCCGTGTGGACCTTCACTAGTGAATGTTTATGCAGGCATGTTGTTATTCCTCTTCGAAAGGGAGGAGGAGAGACATCAAGGGCGCTCCGATCCACTTCAACGTCCACAGCGCGTCGCTCTCATCCCCAACATCGGGAGGTACGCAGAATACACGCAGGCGGAGCGCACCCAATGCCGTTAAGGTCTTAATGACTTCTGCTGCCGCTCGACGCGCCCTGGATCGTCCACGATTAGCTTCGGATGTCCATGGAGCTCTCTGGATGTACCTCGACTTCTTCAGATAGATGTACCCCGTCGATCCCTAGGAGAAGAGTCGTCAAGCCCTTACTGACGATGGAGCAGACATGAACAGGACTTTCCAGCGGGAAGGCGGCTTTTCCTGCTCCTGCAATGGGGCCAGACCACGTTCTGTATGCGCACTCGACTCCACGGCTCCTAAGAACAAACAATTTGGGCGGGCGTCAAGCCGTGCATCTATCCGAGAGGAGATGCGGAGGACGAGGAGAGAGAGAGAGGTGGGTTGATACAACATCCTGCAACGCATTGTCACTTGGCTCTCTCCCGCATGTCCTCGCCTGCCTGCTGGGCCCTGCTGGGAGACGCCGCCTCGAGCTTTCATGGGAACCGCCGTGGACCTCCGCGGCCCGATCACACATGTGACCTCGACCGGATGTCATCCCGAAAGTCGACATTTCACCCTTTCGTCCAGAGTACAGGTTTCGTCCTACTATGTCGACCAAGTCCGACGACGGACGAAATCTCCCAAACCGCAAAAAATCTGGGACCTTCTGAGGCTCCCATGGAGGACCACATAACCGTTTTGTGGTAACTCATGGGAGCCTCCTATACCGCTTTGTCGGCACTTGCGAACCGACGCCAATCGCAACTAAATCGACGCTCGTCGACGCTACATCGGCACTATTTCATCGACTACCAGACGCTAGTCGACGCTCGTGCATTCCAGAGATTGACTTACGAGAATACATGGGGCTCCCATGATTTGCTACCACACAGCCGACGCGATGCCGTGACCATGCGGCAGCGGGGTGGAGATGCCCTGACGTTCCAGATATCGCCGGCTGCGGGGACACTGCTCGGCGGCGCTGCGAGTGCATGGCCACCGCTCGGGCTCGGCCGCCCTTGAGCTCTGGCATTTCGTGCTTCCTGTTCGGTGGCAACTCTTGGGAGCCTCCCATACCCTCTTGTCGGCTCTTGCGAAACGACTCGAATCGACGCTAAGTCGACGCTAGTCGACGCTAAATCGATGCTGATCGACGCTAGCCGACGCTAAATAAATCGGCGCTAGCTCATATACTCGCAGACGCTGATCGACGCAAGTCGACGGTAAAGACGGAAGTAAAAAGGTACCCAAGGCTCCCATGATTTGCTGCCGAATCCGCCGGTTCGGCGTGTGGGGCCTCAGCAAGAGCTTCAGCTCTGAGCCTAAGCAAGAGCTTCAGCTCTGCTGGGGGGGGGGTCGCCAGGGTGGCTCTGCCGGGGGGGGCGGGGGGGGAGGGGGGGGGGGGGCATCTGGTGTTTTCTTCATGATTTGCGCATCCGGACCCCCCCTCTGGGAAGGGGGAGGGAGGGGGGTGGGGGCACTCCCCATCAGGCGTTTTCTTCATGATTTGCGCATCCCCAAGATGTTTCGGGGGGGTTCAGGAACCCCCCTCAGATCTAGCAGCTACCGCCCCGAAGACCTTCCCCTCGGAACCCGCCCCGGACCTCCCTGGGACCGCTCCAGGCACCCCCCCAGAGAAGAAGAAAGAGGACCAGAAGACTCGAAGAGGGATGAGGCCACAGAGCCGCGAAGCTCACCGAATCCGGAGCCCCGCGGATCGGCGGCACTGGCCGGAGGCCATTACAATTCCTGGGCTCTAGGCCTAATGAGCCCTACCACGCACTGGCCGTGCCACAGCCTGCGACGGCCTCGAGGTGACACGGGGTGCGGGCGAGAGCCGCTCGGTGACGAGTCGGGAGCTGCAGCCGAGCGCTCGCCACGTGGGCCGAGCAGGGTGGGAGCCGGCCACCGCGTCGGTGCCTCCCCAAACCGCTTCTCTCGAGAGCGGGGATGCTCCCACGAGCGGCGTTTTTTCTGCACCCTCGCCCTCGCGATCGCACGGACACGGACCGCACGGAGCAGCCGGGAACAAAAACGCCCCGCATCCGTGGGCTCGCGGCCCAGGGGCCTCGGTGCCAGGCTCCCCCTCCCCACGCGCCTTCCCCGATAGGCGACGCTGCAGGCGCCGCCAGGGATGCGGGAAGGAAGGCCCATCGCCGACCCAAGAGATCCGCACAGGCCACCACCTAAATTTTACACTAAACGGATCTAGCAGCGAGGTAAGATAAGGACGCCACCCCCGTAGACTTCCATGCTTAACCAACTTCAGCACCAAACGACCATCAACATCTGATAAGCATGGGTCAACGAGACTCTGATGCAAGTTTGGTACCATGGGCTGTCACTGTACGCCCGTGCTGCTGTGGGCCGCCTCGAGACATGGGGTGCACCCCCATCGTCGCCACCAAGTCGCTGGGCTCTGCGAGGATCGGGTCAATTGCACAGCACCGTACATGGGAGGCCTGGAAAGGAGCACCGACACCAACACAGGGGGGTGCCTCCACCAGGGGAAGGTGACCCTAGATTTTGGTGTTGGTGGTAATATCTCGGCCCCCTACAGGAATCCCGAGCATTACCGCCATCACCCAGATCGGGACTCTCTTCCCTCGGTGGAGGCACACCGCCGATAGTAGTGCTGCCTCCGGGCCTCCGACATACGTCAGCGCCCCATCGGCGCGACGGGACAGAGCCTGACGGTCCCGCCAGGCGGGGGCGGCCGTGAGGCCCGAGGCGCTCGGTGGCGATCTCGCCGCGCCGCTCCAGACTCTCGGAGGCTCGGGCATGGTGGGCTGGCCGTGGAGGCCGGTCGCCTCGGGATCCCGTCGGCCGGTGGACCGAGGGCCCGCACGGGTCGGCTACGCGCAAGAAGGATCACGGGCAAGAGTGGCCTTTCAAGAGTGACCTTTGGTGCGCGGCTCTCGGGGGCCGCGGGTGGGCCAAATCCAAGCACGTGGGCCCGCGCCGAAGGTCACTCTGGCGACAAGTCGCTCTCACGCGCAGCCAAGCGGGGCGCAGAAACGCCTGGGCAGCTTCGCGACCGCATGAGGGCGCTCCAGCGGGGTGGGAGCCCCGGCGCAGAGAGAGCGGCGGCAGCACAAGTTCGGCGCCTCGTCGGGCGCACCGCCTCGATTGAGCGCCTCACTAGAAGCGCGGGGCTCCCCAGCGGTTCTGGCCGAGGCCATGGCGCACAGGGCCTGGGCGAAGCCAGCTGACGTGGTCGGGCACTGGGGCAAGCAACCTGATGCGAACTCACCTCAACGAATTCATTCACCCTGGAGAGGGTGACCTGCGGTCACGCCTTGGCAGCTGCCAAAAAAGGCGATGACACCGTGGACAAGAGGGGGACCCCTAACAGTGCGCTACCGGCGCGCGCAAACTGCACTGGGCGCTGGCTACGGCAGAGTGGATGACACCTGCTGAACAACCTGGCTGGCGAATCCCAAGGGGAAAAACAATTTTCGGAAACGGGAGCCGCGACGTATGCTCACAATCCGCGCCCGCGCGTGACCTAACGGACGACAGTGCTACCGCGGGGAACGACAGACAAGAGGCCCGCAGGGGCTCTCCCGGCCACGGCAAGCCTCGGCCACGAACGAGCTCCCGGACTTGGATCGCAGGAACGGCCCCGCACCCGCAGCTCCCCGCCGAACCACGGAGCGGTCCCGACCTCAGCGTGGGTCGGCCTCGCTCCGTCGGCGAGCCGCGCCAGTTGCGGGAGAGCGCCCTCTGCGCGGCTGCGGCCGCCTGCGACGGGGGTCGGCGCAGGGCCGTCGGCGGAGATGGCAGCGCTTCTCCTGAGGCTTGGAGCAGGCGTGGCGGGGAGCGCTGCCCGTGCCCGACTGACGCGCCCCGCCGTGGCGGGGTGCGCGCCCCAGAGGCCGAGGGAGGGGGGGGGGCCCGCGGAGTCGCGCGACGGGCAGCTGTGCCCCCGGCAGCACGGCCCACGACGGTGCTGGCCCGGGAGCCGGGGAGGGCCCAGGGAGTTCTCTGCCCACGAGCCGCCTGCGGCCCCCGCGGAGGAGCAACCGACGACAGAAGCGGCAACAAACTTTCGGAGGTCCGCGCGGATTTCTTGGATCGGCGCTGGCGCGCCAGGGAAGCGTCCCCCCTCTGCGGGCGCCCGCTGTGCTGTGCTGCTCCCCCGCGCGCCACGCCCGCCAAGGAGCCCGCGCAGGCCCCCGTTGCGCGCCCGCTCGTCTGACCACCAGGCGCTCCGACGTCCCCCTGCGAGGCGCAGAAGGCCAGAGAAGGAAGCCCGACCCCGCCCGCGAACGCGCGCGGCGCCCGCAGCAGGCCCCCCCCCCCACTCCGCGGGAGACCCAGGCACAGACCACTCGCCAGACCTGAAGAGTGCCCCTGGCCGAAACTCGAAGACCCCCACCCTGAGATCTGTGCGCTGCACTTTCTTCACACCGAGCGATTCCACCGGGTCTCGGGCCTCAGGACCATCACAGATCGATCTGGCTCGAAATATGAAGCAGAAAGAAGGGGTCCAGGGCTCTGGCTGCGATGTATAGCGATGTTGTGTCTCGCGCAACGCTGGATCTCAGCGGAAGCTCCTCCCGTAACGCCAGCGCGGGGACGTGGGAGGCAGCGGTTCTGACCGACCCTGTCCCTGCTTGTGGCGGGCGAGCCCGGGTCGCTACGCCATGGGGTGCCCAATCAGCGATGATTGGCCACCTCAGCGATGGGCAGTGGCGCCCGCCCCTCTTCTTACACAGTGGCCAAGCCCTGAGATCAAACGTTGCGAGCAAATGCAACATTGCGAGAAATCACAACCGGAGCCCCAGACCCCATCTTTCTGCGTCATTTCTCGAGCCAGAACGATCTGTGATGGTCCCAGGGCCTGATACTGGATGAAAACGCCCGATGTTAAAAAACTTGCAACGCCTGGATTCTCAGGGAGAGCTCGACCCTCCGAGGACGCCTCGAGCGGCCATATCATGGCCGCGTGCCTAGTGGCTCTGGCGCGCGGATTGACCAGGTGCTGCGGGCTTTGCTTCCGTAACCTGTAGGGGCTTCTATGCTCGCCTGGGAGCTGGCTGGCCAGAAAGACCAGGCGGATAGTTGCCCGGAGCCTCTTGGAGGCCGCCCCGTGCAGCGCCTGTGGAGCCGAGGGCCCCAGATCCAGGAGGGCATCCAGCCAGGCCAGGGGCGGTAGCCGCCTGCGGGATGAAAGCAGGAGGCGAGGAGAGGGTTCGTGCTAGTGGAGGGGTGATGATTTAGAGAGAAGGGAATAAAGAGGATGGGAGGATTAGTTTGGAGAGACGAGAAAACATGAGGTGCGCTGCCCTCAGTACATCAGTGCTGTCACCCAAGACGGCCTTGCGGGCGGCAGTGACGAGGCAAGTGGCAAACCTCAACACAACATGTCGGGCCTAGCAGCTTTCACCCTGGCCCTGCTTGCCCTCTTTCGAGTCCATTCATATGCTTCCCTCTCAGATGCAATGACCATGGGCACGAGCCAATGTGGATCCAACAATCTGGCTGGAGTGTCATCGAGTCTTCGCCGTAGTGGGGTGAAGAGGAATAATAATGGAAGGCCCTGAAGGCTAAGACATCATAGCGAGGGGCAACATGAAGAGGAAGAGCAGGGATAGGAACATGTGACAGAACGCGTTTCACGGGCGCTTGCCTAGGGAACATTCGGCGGCGCGTTCCAAACCTGGGTATGGGCCCCCCCAACACTCGGCGGGCGCCGTCGATCAAAACCAGGGGGACTCCCCTCCCTCCAGCCCCCCCCCCCTCCCAACCCCCCCCTGCCCCCTCGGCGCCGGCGCCGGCGCCGGCGTTGGCGGCCGCCAGCAGTGCCCACAGCGGGGACGCAGCGACGGTGACCAGAGGCAGCTCAGAGGGGGGGGGTTCAAACCCCTCCCCCCCCAGTGGCGCCAGGGGGGGGTTCAACCCTCCCCCCCTCGCGCCAGCGCCGGCGCTGGCGCCGGCGACGGCGGGGACGCAACGACGATTACCACCACTACCACCACCACCACTACCACCACCACCACCGCCTCAACCCACCACCACCGCCACCACCAACAGCACTACACAACCACCACCACCACCACAGCCACCACCACCACCACAACCACCACCACACCACCAAAGGCGACGACGCGCGAGGAGTTCGGGAGGCCTGCGAAACTTTTCGGCGAGGGCGACAGCATTGCAGAATGACGGGCATTTTTCCGTTGCAGCAAATGCCCCCTTTCCAGGGATGCCGCTGCCACCGCGGAACGGTGGGGCCCAGGGGGGGGGGGCATCGGGCAGACAAACTAAGTGCGCCTGCGCAACATCTGGCATCGTACCCCATCCGCCCCATCATTCGCAGTTGCGTTTGCATGCCTCGCTGCGCGCCGAGACGGCATTAAGATCGGGGGCCGACCCCTGACCGGCACTAGAAGACTTGCTTAGTCGTACATTCGCACGTTGCGCAACTGGGCACGTTAGGACATGGGGCCAAAACACCGCACAGACTGCTCGGGCGACGTCTGAAAAAAAAAGAAACCAAGCACAACGACGCCATTCCGACATGAAAACACAGCGGATCGTGATGTCAACGCGCAAGAAGGGGAGACACGTGAACGAGGTCGAGGAGAAACGAACGCGCGTGTGAACCAGAAGGATCAAAGCTGCGAGGACAAATACAAACAAAAACACGAGGGCGAAACTGACGGATCATAGCAGCGACGACTTTCCGTCCCAGGCCGATCGTCAGAGTCGGCCACTGGCTCTTGGAGGCCGAAGCCGAAGAAAAGTGCCTCGAAATAGGATCGCTTCAACCTATCCCAAAAAACGGAAATCCACAACGGTGGCGGCGACTACGTCGCCGTCGCCGTCGTCGACGCGGCCCCGCGCTGGCCGCGCACCGCCGCGCGCCAGCCCCGAGGCCAGCGCGGGGGGCGCGGCCCCCGCCGCCCGCCGCGAGCCGCCCCGGCCGAACGCCGCGCATCTGCGCGCGAAGAACCACGCGCGGACAGGCGGTGAACTTTTGCGCCAGATCTGGGGAGCGAGAGCTGCGCGCACGAAAAATCGGCAAATTTCTGCGGGGCATGAGCGCGGTGCACGCCGCGGCGAGAGCGCCCGTCGGAACGGCCGGCGACGCTTCGACTGCCAAGCGCGCGCGAAAGCTCTCATTCGGAATGTTGCTCGCGCCAACCATGGCGCGGAGGAGACGAGACGTCCGCGAGGCAGAATCAGGGGCGAACGGGGCGCGGCTCTTACTTCAAGAATGTGTCATAACAGCACGCGGTGGATGGGGAGGCGAAGGACGAGGGGCAGCGGGGGGGATGCGCGGAGGGAAGGATATGGGGAAGGAGGAGGATCAGCCCCAGCGCCCACTTTATGGGTAGTGTTCTGGTAGCGCGGCGGCGACAGATCGCGGCGTCACAAATGGGACGCAGGCGACCGAGTGGCCGTGAGGGGCGGCAGCTGCTCCATCCTGCCGCCCCCGAACTTCGTTTTCAAGGCCGCCGCCGCCTGCCTCCTGTCGCACGCCCAAACGGCGTGGGCCTGGAGCAGCGAATGCCTCTCGCGCTCGGGCACGCGATTCTGGCGCTGGAATCCTCAACAAACTTAGATCGGCGCGCTTGCGTTGCAGCCCATCATGCCGAAGCGAATGTCTTGGAAATTCCCCGGTGACTTTCGAATGAATGTCTAAAATGTTTCCACGATTATGTCCACGGGACAGCGATCCGCATGAAACTCTTGCGAAATCGGAACCGTGAAGTTCCCGTGAATTTCCGGTGAATTCGGGCGGTTTTTCTGCAACGGGCGGACCCGGTGGAAGCGTAACAAGGCTTTCCGAAAAAAAACTCCGGGGCCACTCCTGGAGGAAGGCGGGGCGTGAGAGGAGGAGGGAGGGGCGGCCCGAGCCCCGCGACACGGTCGCGGCCGCTAGTTTGGCCCAGCATCACCCCGAACGGCCGCGCAACACCCTTTATGTAGAGGGGCGGTCTACGCAAATGCCTGGAACTCACTTGGGGGGGGCGAGTATGGAAGCGTACTTCATCGCGGCGCGCGGGCTCCCTTTATCCTCCCCACCCCCCCCTCGTGATCATTCCTTCTCCCCTCTTCCTCCCCCCCCTTTGCGTTTTCCAGCAAATGCTCACGTCCTCCTCCTCCTCTTCCTTCCCCCTCTTCGTCTTCCCACTTTTTGTCCGCCAGGCTTTTTTCGGCAGTCCGATGCCGTTTTTTTTCCCCCGTCATCCCCTTGTTCCTCCTGCTCACCTTTCCTGCAAATGTCCCCGCCCCCCCCCCCTCGCCATTAACCCCATGCCCCCGAGAATAAACCCCCAATAAAGTTCGGCGGTTACGGGGTGATAATAAAAGTTGCCCACCAGAGGCCAGCATAAAGATGTTGAGGAGCCAAAGCCAAGATTTAGACACATATGAACAGAGAGAAAGAGAAGAAACAAGCAGGAGAAGGAGAGGAGGAGGAAACAACAATCCACAATTCAAAACCTATTAGATTTTATGTGTAAGCGCTTAACGGAAATGAAGCTGCTCATCTGCTCGTGTAGGGTAGCTCATCTGCCTCGCTTTCCCAGGATAGTCAACCACAACGATGAAACAGTTCAGGGGGGCACGGAAAGAAGGAGAAAGGTTGAGAGAGAGAGAAAGAAAGAGAAAGAGAAAGAGAGACAGAGGACAGATAGAGAGACAGAGAGAAAGAGAGAAAGAGGTTGATAAGGAAACAGAGAAAGATACATACATATATATAGAGAGAGAGAGAGAGAGACGGAGAGAGAGAGAGAGAGAGAGAGGAGAGAAAGATGAGAAGGAGGAAGCAAGCATCCAAAGTTCAAAACATTAAGATTTTCATCTGCTCGTGTAGGGTGGCTCATCTGCCTCGTCTCGAGTATATGCTTGTTCCGCTTGAGACATCCTCGACAAGTTCCTCGATTCGCTTGAGACATCCTCGAAGAATTGCTGGTTCCGCTTGAGACATCCTTGAAACAGTGGTCGTTTCGTTTGAGACTGCCTCCCAAAATTGTTGGTTTCGCTTGAGACATCCTGAAAAAGCGTGTTCGCTTCGCTTGATGCTGCTATCTCAACGTAAGAAGGAAGTAACCTCGATGGCGAACTTTTCACGGTGATAATGAAGTTCGGCCTCCGCGCCCCGCGTCCCCAACCAAACTCTTCTTGGCCGTGGATAATCAACTCTTATGTGTATAGGGGGGGGGGTACTTTATTATCGTGGGTGTGGGGTTATTCCTCAATGTCCCCCTCGAAGCAGAAACGGGCGAACGCGACCGCCGGCGCCCCCGGCCACACCGCGGGGCGCCAGGACGTTTTGGCATCCGCATTATCCGACGCTTCCGTTACTGGTGACATCCCAGACGAAACAATAGTTTTCGAAGTAATCCCGATGCCGCGAAACTCCTAAGCATCTCCATATTCTGAGGACCTCTGCAGCGAAACCTGCGCGACAAAAATAATGGCATATATTGATCACATGCGTAAGTTCTCAATGGTGTCACGATGGTTAAACCTTTCCCTAAAAGAATGTCCACGTCGCAACACCACAGATTAATAGCATGCGGGCGCGCGAATCATCGACACAATCATTAGTCACTGCCAAAAAAAAGAAAACGGAATGCAGCTGCCATGCCACGTTTGACATCCTACGCCGAATGCTCGACACCCTGAGTCAAGGGCCACAAAGGCGGCAAACAAAGGACCTCCCTTGGCCCACGTCCAGATCAGCGAAATAATATTTTGAACCCAATCGAAGAACAAACAAATACGGTTACCAAACTGGCGCGCCTCACCCCATCATACTCGCGAAACTAGCATTGGACGCGGCATCAAAACGCCACCATCGAACGTGATTTCGGGCACGAGACGGCTTCGTTGGCACTGCCCGACAAGAGCTGCAATTTGCGCGTTAGGATATAAGTTCCGCCAGCGCGCAAGCTGCAAGTCTCCATTCGAAACCCAAATGATGACGCGAACGAATCGAATAATATTGCGTCGGCGACGAGGGCAACACATAACAAATTGCCCCACACAAGATGCAACAACACACATCTTCAAAACTACTAAATGTGAAAATTCATCTGCGGGCTTGGCCAACCTGGCAAATGCGCTCGAACACGAACCGTGCTATCATGCAGTGGGCAAGTTCAAGCGAGCAATACACAAGAAAGCGAAGGAACCGAACAGAAGGAATGAAAGCAATGGCAAGGAAACGGGGGGCGTCGCCACAGCGGCAAAGCGAGCGGTCATCGATGACACCGTGGGCGTGAGAAGACAAGCGAGCACAACATCACTCAGGAGAAAGGGGAGGAAGAAAGGGGACACGCACTTCGGCGGCGAGCACGGGGGGGAAGCGAGAAGGGGCGGGCCTTCTCAGAAGGCTCGGAAGGCCTCGGGCCTTCTGAGACATTTTCTGAGTCTTCCCCGAAGACGTAAGAGATCTCTCAGGAGGCCGGAGGGCCTCTGAGAAATCCCGCCGCCTTCTGGGAAGCCGCAGCAGCGCACGCAAAGAGGCTGCGGACCCAGCTGGGCGGAGAGAGCGGGAGCGCGCAAGGCCCTCACGCAACTGCCGGGCGGGATGACGCAGGGCTCACCCCTAGGGAGCAGAGAGGGGGCACGGAGCCGTTTCCCTCGGCCGACGCGGCGAGCCAGCCGCGTGCCAAACGACGGTCCTGCGTCGAGAGACACCGAGCTGCGCAGCACGCGCACAGCACGCGCGACACTGCGCGCACACCGCCAAACGCGCTGCGCGCCAGCGACAACACACAGCACACGCAGCGCACGCTACATAGCTCACCCAACGCAGCACGATAAAGACACACACACAAAAGGCACACCAACGTGTTAGAGTGCCTGTGCGGCCCAGCCCGCTGCTGTCGTGTAGTTTTCAAATGCGAGCCCCTCACGGATTTCGTTGCATAAAACATTGCTTGTCCACCTCACGGCTTCAGGATACAGCATACAATAGGGAGTAAACGTGAATACCAAGCACTGCACGATCTGCTCGAATTGTAAGTTGCCAGGTATGTAAGTAATTTGTGGTCTCATTCGCTGCCTTGACTTCGCTTTCTCCATTTTGGGTCGTTTAATAGTGTCCCTGGCCCAAGGTGTCCACAGGATTTCCCCGAACGCCTCAGAGGCCCCAACATGACGCGAAAAGCTGGAGACGCCTTGGGCCAGGGACACATTTGGCACCCCGCGACCCAATGACCATCCACGAAACCTTGGTGGCTGCTGTCTTTCCGCCGCGCTCCGCCGTGCTCGACGGACACGTGCCCCCGACTCATAGTGATGCTGCGCCACACAGAGTTCCTGACTCAGGGAAGTCCTGTTGCCCCAGCCCTGGCGAAACTGGTGACTCAGATACACGCCGGTCGGAAGAAGTGGGTAGAATCATGCAGTAGGAAGGCGTTGGAAATAGATTGGGTTTCCGCCCGCCCCTGGAGGACAAAGGAAGAGGGAAAACCGCTCGACTCTTGAAGTAGGAAGGCGGCTAAAGTAGACTGGGATCTGGGCATCCAGACATACCTATGTTCAACGACCAGCGTGTAGTCCTGTTGCCCCAGCCCTGGCGAAACTGGTGACTCAGATACGGTACTCCCGCCCTTCTCAGCGAAACGCCGCTCTCGCCTCACCTCGGAGGCGTGCCGAGGGGGGAAGGCAGCGAGGGCGGGCCTCCCCCCAGAAGGCTCAGAAGGCACCCGGCCTTCTGAACAACCTTCTGCGCCCAAGCCTCCTCCGAGCCCCGCAGCAGGAGAGCCGCCGAAACCGCTCCGATGCCGCACGCTCTCCACGAGAAGGCGCGGCGCGCCTCTCGGGCCTCCACGGCCTGGGGAGCACCCCGCCGCCTCAAAACCGCGCGGGCTGTGCGCGGCCCCGGCCGCCGCCCTGCAGCAGCTGGGGCGCAGGCCGCCGCCGCCGCGCCTGGGGCCGCAGCCCTCGTCGTCGCCGTCGTCGTCGTCGTCGTCGTCGTCGTCGCCGTCGTCGCCGTCGTCGCCGCCGTCGTCGCCGTCGTCGCCGTCCTCGTCGTCGTCGTCGTCGTCGTCGTCGTCGTCGTCGTCGTCGTCGTCGTCGTCTGCGTCGTCGCCGTCGACGCCGTCGTTCGTCGCCGTCCTCGCCGCCGGTCGCCCCCGCCGTCGCCGCTGCCCTCGCTCTCTCGACGCTCCCGCTGAAAGCAGGTTGGATCTCCGTCCGCCCCCTGAAAGAGGAGGGCAGAGGGGAACATGTTCGACTCTCGAAAAAAGAAGGCGCCGAAAGTAGATCGGGATCTGCGGGTTCAAATATTACCCACTCTCTACGACCCACGGGTGAACCCTCTGCCTGCCTTCGTCGCCCCTCCCCAGCCGCGCCGCCTCGTGCCGCCACCTTCCCCATTCCCTCCCCTCCCTCAATCCATTCCTCTCCGTCCAACTCTCCGGGGACTCCCTGGAGAAAGGGGGCACGGGAGGTGAGCGGAGATCCCAGGTCCCTCTCAGACCCCCTCTCCCCCTCCTCCTTCTCTCCCTCCTCCCCCATCTTCCTCCTCCACTTCCTCCTCCCCCCGTATCTTCCTCCTCCTCCTCCGCCTCCGCCTCCTCCTCCTACTCCTCCTCGTCCGGGCCGAATCTGGCCGGACCTTTCCCAAAGCTCTATCCTGGCAAGCTCTTCCACCCCGGATCGATTCTCCTGGCCCCAGGGCCAGAATCTGTCCTGGGGAGGCCGAAACCGAAAATGACCTCCGCCGTGATGTTTCCTCCTCGTCTGTCTCCTCCCCTCTCCTCTCTCCTCACTCTTCCTCCCTCCCCCCTCCCTCCCCCCCTCCCCACCCGACATGTCGCATGCCATAATAGGGGGGGCAAGCTGGCTACAGCCCAGCAAGAGTCGAGGCACAGGGTGGCGCCGCTCCCCGGGCCCCCCCCCGCGCCACGGCCCGATGCCCACCCAGTGGCGTGGCGAGGCGGGGGGGGAGGGGCGACGGCCTGCTCCGCTCCCCCATCACTGGTTGCACGGGGTGCACAACGGCTGCCCGCGGCAAGCCCGTCACTGCTTCCTCTTCCTCCTCCTCTTCCTCCTCCTCTTCCTCTTCTTATTTCTCTTCTTCTTCGATTCTTCACAGGTTGAGAATGTAAAGGTCCATCCTCGTCCGAGACGCGGGGTAGCACCGCCCTCGCGACGCGGCAACGTGGCTGGACCCCCTCGCTGGCGCGGCTGGGACTCGCCTGCGCCGCTCCTCCCCTCACTGGTTGTACGGGGTGCACAGCGGCTTGCTGGGGTCGATGCTGGCGTTCGCCACCACGAGCCCCACGATCAGGCCGTACAGGCCGAGGGCCTGGCCCCGACGCAGTTCCCCCTGATTGCCCTTCGTGCGCGCGTGCGTGCGAGCGTATGTCTGTGTGTGTGTGTGTGGTGTGTGTGTGTGTGTGTGTGTGTGTGTGTGTGTGTGTGTGTGTGTGTGTGTGTGTGTGCGTGTGCGTGTGCGTGTGCGTGTGCGTGTGCGTGTGCGTGTGCGTGTGCGTGCGTGTGCGTGTGGTTGTGTGCGTGCGTGCGTGTGTGTATGTGCGACGGGTCATCAAGGGCGCGCGTCCCGCAACAAGTAGCTACTGACCGTGGCCTGTGCCAGCGGGGCCCACATGGGCCGCTTGGGGACCTCAGGGCAAAACCTGAAAGCACCAGCTGGACCAGAGCAACAATAGAAAATAGGATGAACCCCCAGCGTGCTCTGCCATTGCAGACACGCCCAGGGGCCTTCCTAGGGGGCCTCCCCAGGGGGGCTCATGGGGAGTGCGACTCGCCCCGCGCAGCCCGCTGGCATCGCACGGATAACCAGCGAAAAACGCGGCGACGAGGAATGCCCGGCAACCGCCGCCGCGTGCTCCCCCTCAGGAGCTCTCCCCGTAGGGGCGCCTCACGCCGACTCGCCGCGTGGGACTCACGCCGACTCGGCGGGTCGCTGCGCCAGCGGCTCCAGCGTGTTGCGCGGGACCTTGAAGGCTTCTACCGTGTCCAGCAATGCGATCACGACGAAGCCATCCCCCATGTCGTGGAGGACCTCCGCCGTAGCACCCACGCAGGCGCCCTCGGTGACCCGCACCCTCGAGCCGAAGGGCAGGGCAGCGCGGGCGGCTGGCGCCAGCGGAGGCGGAGGCGGCCTGGCGAGCCGCACGGGGAGCTCATCGGCCCAATCCTCGCGCAGCTCGCTCATGCTGTCGTTGTCGTCCGCGGCGGCGGCGGCCGCAGGCGCAAGCACGAGCGCGAGGCCCATGTTCGCATCTCCAGCTGCTGCGCCGCCGCCCACAACGGCCGCCTCCGCCAGGCATCAGCGGGGCGCCAGACCCCACGGCAGCACCAGTTTCGCCTTCCTCCGCCCCAGCCCCGCGTACTGAGGCCTCACGCGGCGCCGCCGCAGCCGAGCCCCGAAGGCGGGATCAGGCGGGGGGTCCTCTGCGGGCGGTTCGGGGGCCTCGCCGTCCATCTCGACGTCCGCCTCGGCCGCGCCGCGACCGCGGCGCCCGCGCAGCCGCCGCCACGGAGGAGGCTCGGCGCCAGCTCGCGGGGGCGCGGCAGGGCGGCAGCGCAAGGCCGCCACCGCAGCGCGCAGCAGGCCCTCGGCTGCTCGCAGTAGGCGCACTCCCTCGAGGGAGCGGCCAGCAGCGAGCCCCGAGGCGGCGTGGGCTGCGAGGAGGGCGCCGCGGGCCGCCTCCTCCGCGCCTCGACGCCCCGCCTGCGGCGTGAACGCGCCGGGCATGGCCGGGTGCGAGCCGAGCCCCGCCAGCTCGAGCCAGCGCGCCCAGCGAACCAGGTTGAGCCGAACGGGTACCGTGTGTGTGTGTGTGTGTGTGTGTGTGCGTATGTGTGTGTGAGTGTGCGCACGCGCGCATCCTCTTCTCCGACTTTGGACGCCCTATCGATGCGCGCGGGGCCGCGACGACAACCAGTGTGTGTGTGTGTGTGTTGTGTGCGTGCGTGTGTCTGGTGTGTGCGTGTGTGTGCGTGTGTGTGTGTGCGTATGTGTGTGTGTGCGCGTGTGCGTCCAGTCGCACACGCGCGTCCTCTTCTCCGACTTTGGACGCCCTATCGATTCGCGCGCGGCCGAAACGACAACCAGTGTGTGTGTGTGTGTGTGTGTGTGTTGTGTGCGTGCGTGTGTCTGGTGTATGTTTTACACAGCACCCACACTCGAGAGCCAGGCTTGAATGTATGTTAACTCGGAGCGTGCCTATACCATAAAATCTTGATTTTAGAGTGCTGGGGGCAGGCGGGGGTAGAGCGACAACCCGAATCAAAAGAGGCCCCACAGAATATCCGACGCAGCAGCGGGAGAGACAACCCCACAGGACAGCGAGCGGCTCGAGAGGAGGGGGCACCCTCCGAAAGTATCTGTTCGCAGCGGCGGGGCCCCGTGTGAGGCCCGAAACATAAAAGGCCGAGAGGTACCTGACCGTGCCTCGGCCCACGGTCGGGCCAAAAAGCCTCGCGGCGAAACCCCCGAGCTCATACAAGCCCAAGGGTGGGCAGGGTTGGGAGCCGAAACTTTGCGCCAAGAGAGGAGGGACAAGCACGAGAGAGACTGCGCTACTCCTCCTCCTAATTTGCAGTTGAGGCGGCTATCGGAACGTTTACAGGGGGTGTGTAAAAGTGTGTTAAAAAACGCGTATTTACACAGCACCCACACTCGAGAGCCAGGCTTGAATGTATATTAACTCGGAGCGTGCCTATACCATAAAATCTTGATTTTAGAGTGCTGGGGGCAGGCGGGGGTAGAGCGACAACCCTAATCAAAAGAGGCCCCACATAATATCCGACGCAGCAGCGGGAGAGACAACCCCACAGGACAGCGAGCGGCTCGAGAGGAGGGGGCACCCTCCGAAAGTATCTGTTCGCAGCGGCGGGGCCCCGTGTGAGGCCCGAAACATAAAAGGCCGAGAGGTACCTGACCGTGCCTCGGCCCACGGTCGGGCCAAAAAGCCTCGCGGCGAAACCCCCAGTCCCGTCATCACTAGACTGGCACTTGTGCCTTCACGCTTCCAGCCACAGCTAGACACGAGCGCGGCACACATTCGGGAGGGGGGGAAAGGGAGATAATTTGTGTCGCTCTCACCCACCAAAAAACCTGCTTTATATTTTCCCCATATCTATCAAATGTTCAAGGAAGACAAGTGGAGGACAGGGTGCACGCGCCCAAATCTCGAGGCTCCTGCATTCATATCAAAAGATATGGCCCCCGCAAAAGGCGGGGCCTGAAATGAGAGTGGGGGCCGCAAAAGGCTGGCCTGCTCATTGCCGTCTGGCCCTGCTACGGCCAGCAGTGGATGGGCGGCTGGTGGGCTCCGCGCCTCCGTCCGCCATACTCTCCAGCTGCGGCAGCACGACCTCGTCGTTCTTGGCTGCCCCGAGCTCGTGCACCATGTCCCGCGCCAGCGGGGCCAGCACAGCGTCGGAACGGTAGATGGCCTCTGAGATCTGATGGGCGGGCCTGCGCCAGAAGGCCCTCCCCCGCTCAAGCTGTGCGGGGGTGAGCCGGCTCCGCTGCTCGATCAGCACGTGCACTTTCGTGTAGCGCTGAAGGGCCGACGTGGTCTGCCAGCGGCCCTTCCGGCGCGCCGCCTCGAGCGAGCCGCCAGCGGCGATGTAGGCCGCTGCCCCCGCGTGCCTCAGCGAGTGCGGGGGGCCGAAGTCCGCCAGGCCCGCTCTGTCGAAGGCCTGCCTCCACGCCTTCCTGTACTTGTCCTGCGAGATCGGGAAGAGGAGGTCCCGTGGTGCTGCGCCCTGGCCAATCGCCCGTAGGATGGCCTTCGTCACCTGCCACGAGACCACGACGCCCTGGTTCGCTCCCGTCTTCACCTTCTCGCCCCGCTCTCTGCGGCCCAAGGTGAGCCCGACTTCCCCGTCGGGGCCCACCGCCACGTCCGTCTTCCTGAGGAGGCCCCAGTCCTGCTCCCTCAGCCAGCCGTCCAGCTGCAGCAGCACCGCGGCCCCCTCGTACAGCTGGCCGTGCTCAAAGAGGTCGTAGAGCACGCGCCCCACCGCCTCGAACGGCACCGGCGCCCCCTCCTTCTGGAAGCCCATCCTAGACCAGGACTTCAGCGCCCTGGCCGCGACGGGGAGCCGATTGCGGTGGTCCTCGAAGATGTGCATGAAACCATTGAACAACGCCGACGCCCTGCCGAAGGGCAACTGCATCACGTAGCACATGTCCGAGATGTACCCGCCAAGCGCCGCATCCCTCTCCTCGTAAGTGGAGAAGGGGAGCCCGTGCCGCTTCACGTCCAGGAGGAAGGTCCTCACTTCCTTCTCGTAGATCTGATTCGTGGCGTCGTCCACTGCGTGCACCACGAGCCTCACATTGTGGTGCAGCTTGTCACTCGGGGCCTGCTCCCAGGCCCGAGCGCCCCTCTTGGCCAGAGGGGGGGGCTTTGCAGAGGTCGCAGCGGGGCCGTCCACCCCACGCCGCGGCATCGCTTCGCACAGCGTCAGCCCGCTCATGGCCATCACAAATGCGAAGCTCCAGGCGGTCCTCGTCGGGCCCGATCTTGCAGCCGCTGAAGTAGCTCCTTCGGCACCCCACGGCCCACGTGGCCCGCCACGGTGTCCTCCGCCGCGCCTATGCCTTGACCTCTCGAGGGGCCGTCTGCCAGGTTGAGCTCGCTCGGCACCCACCTGAAGTACCCGCGGATCCTGCAAACCATCTGGATGATGCCGCCGATCCTCGCCAGGTGCAAGAGGTCCTTGGCAGACGAGCGCCCCTTCTTGAGAACGCCCAAGCTCACCAACGAGTCGGTGAAGAACAGCACGCGGTGATTCCAGCTCTGGGACGTGCGACTGAGGTGTCGGAGCACCGCCACCACCGTACGCAGCTCCAAGACATTGTTGTGCTCTGCGTGAGTCCAACGTCCCTGAAACAGCACGTGCCACTTCTTCTCCAGCCAATGGCCCAGCAGAGGCAGGGCCGGCCCAGTCGCTCGCACAACGCGCCCGCGATCGCCCTGCAGGCGAAGCCGGGCCCCCGCTGGTATCGAGTCCCAGTGCGGCTCGAGCTCCTGCAGAGTGGACGCGCATGCCCTGCACAACTCCAGCGGGTAAGCACATGCCACCTGAGTCCACCGTAGTCCACCTGGTGATCGTCCTCGTAGTTCTCGGTGAGCACGGCCAGTCCGACTGCATCGGCTCGCGGGGCACAAGCACACCCGCTGTAGCGTCGCCATCTTCTTCACGTTGGTGATGAACGTAGTTGGCTTCCTCCATTCTTCGCCATACATGCAGTAATCCACCTCCACACGGAACACCCCCTCGAGATCCAAGAGCGCGGTCATTGGCGCGAACGCCCATATCATGCTGGTCCTGGGGTTCTCGAGGGTGAATCCAATGCCAAGGCGTAGGCAGATCTTGACCACCTCTACTGCTATCAAAGCCAAAGCGTTCCCTTCGTCTATCTTGGCCTGGTCCGTCTCCGTGCAGTCCGGCAGCCCCCACGGGTGATCGCTCGACCTCAGCGGCGGCTGCCTTGCTCTCGAAAGCGTCGCGCACGGGGGGGCAACATGCACCCACCAGAACCAGCCAGTCCTCACTCTCCGTAACAACAGCTCCAAGTTCTCTGTGACCAGTACGTCGAACTCTACGCCCCGCTGGACGTCCCAGGCCTCGCCCCACGAGTCGGTCATCTCCCTGATCGACTCCAGCAAGCGGGAGCTCCCAGCGAAGAGCTCCAACACCCCAGGTCGCCCCGTAGTGGGAGCGGCCGGGAGGTCCTCCTCCTCGCCGATCGCCTCCTGCGCTCGCTCGATCTCGGTGTAGCTCTGCTCGGTCAGGGGTCCCCAAGCTCCCCCATCTCCACGGGCAGCTTCTCGTCGGACGCCCTCCTCCGTGCAGTCGCAGGCCAGGGCGCCGAAGCCTTCGTTGGACGCATCCGTCATGTATGCTCTCGGCCACCAGCCCATCTCCAGGTTCGACTCCATGTAGACCGAGAGGGACGCGACGGCCCTCAACTCGCTCCTGACCTCCTCGGGCAAGCGGTGCGGCACAACACTCTCCTCCTCGTCGAACTCCCTCAGCCACCTGTAGGTCGCGTCCAGGATCGCAAACGAGGGGCGGAAGACCATCATGGTCCAGGTCCAGTGCCCGACCAGAGAAGCCACCGCCGAAGGTCTGAGAGCCACTTCCAACACCGCCGCCTCGGTAGCCAGCACGACCTGCTCCATCTTCTTCGGCTGGATCCTCAGCGTGTAGGGCCTCGTGGCGGCGATGCACAGGCCCAGGCCGTTCTCCATCCCTTCGCCCCAGGCCTCCTTGTGCACTGCGAGCCCCTTGCCGTTCAGAAGCTCCTTGATCATCTCCTTGTCCTCCAGGATCTTCTGCTCGCCGTCCTCGCCCTCGAGGGTGAAGCCGATGTAGTCGTCGATGTACAACATCAGCAGGAACCTGATCGCCTCCTCCTCCGATAGGCCAAACGACGGGGTGGGCTTGCCGTAAGTCAAGCTGGGGGCCTTCAGGGACTCGAAGCTTGCCTCCAGGCAGCTGTGGGCCAAGAACACCGCCCACGCTGAGCCCATGACCAAACTCGAAGCCCCAATACCAACGTCCTCCTCGCGCGGCTTCGGCAAAGCCACACCCTGCTCCATCCCGTACTGGTACAGCTCCTGCGGCGAGACATCCTCCACCACAAAATACTCCGCCAAAAACGAACCCCAGTGCAACCGATAGAACCAGTCCGGTACGTCGCCCTGGAAGGAGAAGAGCCGCCGTCCACGCAGCACCGCCTCGTCCAGCTCTAGGAGCGCGAGGCCCGCGGGGCTGCCCAAAGGCACCCACGGGGGATCCACGAAGAGCAGGTTGACTCTTCGGCAGTCCCAGATCAGCCGCGACTTCACAATGCCACCAGTCTTGGGGTCGAAGTCCTTCGCCACCGTGAACAGCCCGACATGTTCGCGTACCTTCGTCACATATGTTATCATTCCAGCCTGCGCCATCCGCAGGGCAAGTGCCAAGCGCTCCTTCTTGCTCCGCCACGCCGGGTCCGAGTAGCTCTTTGTCGCCTCGTACTTCTCCCAGTCGACTTCCCCCGAGCCCTTGATCATCAGCTGGCCGGCCTCTGTGAGGTACCGCCCAGCGAGACTCGAGATCGCCGCCACCTCCAAACTCTGGGTCCCCGGCGCTGGGAGAGACACCTGCTCCGCCCTCAGAGGGCACAGGTCGCCCTTCCTCAACTGCGGTGAAGCCTTCGATGCCGTAGACGTCGTAGGCCTCGCTCCCTTCGCAAAATACTCCGTCGGGCTTCCTCCTGCCAAGCGGCTCAATGCCGCCCTGCCGTCGTTGATGGTCCCCCACTTCGCCCTCGCGGCGTGAAGGTCCCAGGCTTCCGTCACCAGTCTTTTCTGTAGCGGCGTACTCGCACTCCAGTCCGTCTGGCACGTCTGCTTGTCCGTCAGGGTCGATGGATGTATCCAACCATTCGAACAGCCCGTCGCCATACTCCTGATCGCCGCTATCGTCCTCGAAGTCCGATGCCAGGTTGTCCTCAGCTCCTTCTCGGACAGGCTCGAACTCGACCTCCTCGACTGTAGTGGGAATGGGAGCCCAGGCAGACTCCTCAAGGGATCCCTCTCTCTCAAATCCTTCTCCCCAGTAGGCATCTGGGACCACCGAGCGACCTGCGCTCCGACGCACGGGAAAACCTGCTCGCCACAGAACGGCGCGAGGCCCCAAGTACAAGAAAGGCCTCGACGCTCCGACGCCGCCGTGGAAGACCCCACAGCCGATCGTCAGGAAGCTCACCAGCCCGATGTAGCACCACCACCCGAAAGACGTGTCCAGCAAGAAGCTCGGCACGAAAGCGGCTCGCCGCCGCGGCCGTGGTAGAGGGGATTGACCCCTCAGGCCTTGGCCAGAGCACACCACGATAGCTCCGGCCGCAACCTATTCGTCCTCGCCGGCAGGCTGCCCCGAGCGCACCTCACCCAGGTGCTTGCTGAGGATCGCCCGCCGCCTGAGCTTCTCCAGGACCTCGTCATCGGCCCCCCTGTTCTCGCTGTTGGGGTCCCCGTCGAGGCGCAGGTACTCCTCCGCCAGACTCCAGTCGACCTTGGAGCGCCACTTGCCGCCGTGCTGCGCCTTGGGCCTCAGCCAGTCGCTCTTGCACTGCACCCGCTCGTAGGCCTTCCAGATCGAGTACAGGCGCAGGCAGGTCACCTCCGCGGCCTGCGAGTTGATCAGCTCGTCGTACTGCCCCTGGCTCATCATCCTGTCAAGGACCAGGGCCAGCATGTTCAGCTCCTGCGCGATGCCCGCGCCCTGCAGCTCCTTGGAGCGGAGCCACTCCTGCGTCTCCACACGTGCGCTCCGTCCGCCCTTGTAGAGCCTCGCCAGCACTGTCGGCGCCACGCGGGCCCTGATCCCCCCCACGGGGGAGCCCGCCACGCGGCGATACTTCTCCAAAGTCGCCAGCAAGCTCTCCTTCGGGTTCTTCGACTCCTCCTTCAGCTGCACGATCTGGTCCTTCAGGGGGTCCTCGAGCTCGCCCAGGTCTCCAACCTTCTCCCAGGACGCTGCACTCGAGCTCGGCGTGGGCGACCCTGCCTGCGCTCGGGTGCTCAAGCCCGAGTCCCGCTGCACCAGCTCCTCGTGCTCCGTCAGCTTCTTGATGAACGCATCCACCTCGGCCGAGCTGGGGTCGTCTCCTCTGGTCGGCGGTGGCCCCGCGGGGGGCGGGGGAGGCGGGCCTGGCTCCGACGCCAGAGCCCCACTGCCGCAGGCAGGTCCTGCCCCCGCTCCGCCCCCGACATCCAGCCTCGACTTCAGCATGCCCACAGCGTCGGCCAGGTCAGACTGACCGCGAGCCAACTCCGCGAACAGGGTCTTGGTGTCCCGCTCGTCGCTACTCACGTCACTCACGTCATCACCAGCGTGCACCGACCCGCCGTCCGAGTCCGAACCCGAGTCGCTGTCCGAGTCGACCTCCTTTCGGCAAGAGCATCCGTATGTCCAGATCCCGTAGATCACGATGAGAACGCAGCCCAGGTATGCCGCGCACAGCTCGAGGTCGCCCGATTCGTACAGCTCTCCCAGGAACTCGCGGAAGTTGTCCAGGTCCTCGATCGCCTGCATCCCCGCCGAGACGGTGTGGTACCCCGCGGCGAAGAAGGACCCGATATGCAGCCAACGCCACAACCTCCAGCCCACAAAGAACACCGCTGCAGCACCACCCCACGTCTTGTGGGCCCACGCCGTCACCACGGTGGTCACGAGGCCCTTGCCGAACCAGGACGCCACCTTGGCCTTCGAGCTCGCCTTCTTGCCCTTCGTCAGGTTGGCCTTGGCACTCTCAGCACCAGCCTGTCCCAGCTCATGTCGCACAATGAGCCGCTCCGCGGCGATGATCGCCTGCTCTCTCTCCTTCTCATTCAGCCCTGGGTGCTCGGTCCAGGTCACTCCCTTCTTCGGGCGCGGCAGCATCCTCGCCTTGTCCCGCAGGTTGATGATCTGCACCCGCTTCGCGGGGTCGATCGCGGTCCAAACCAACGAGGTCCCTGGACCGACTCGACTGACCAGCAGCATCACCACCCCCGTGTTCCTTCCCTGCGTCTGGACGTGGACGCGGTTCCACCTGCTCCACGGCGCCATGAAACCCGCTGGTGACCCCCGCCACTCGGCGCCCCCTCCGAGGTCGAGGGGCTCGATGAGGATCTCCTCGGCCTCCTGCTGACGCCCGCCGAAGACCTCCAGCGCCCCGTCCAGCTCGCAGAGGGCGAGCGCGGTCACCAGCAGCCAGCCGGGGCGCCCGATGGCCGGCGTCGTGGCGGCGCCCGAGCCTGGCGGGCTCGGGGCGAGCTGGGGCTGGAAGCTACCCCTCTCTGAAGGCTCGAGTGCGGGCCTCGCCCGCGAAACCCACGCCTCGAGCCGAAACTTTGCGCCAGGAGAGGAGGGACAAGCACGAGAGAGACTGCGCTACTCCTCCTCCTAATTTGCAGTTGAGGCGGCTATCGGAACGTTTACAGGGGGTGTGTAAAAGTGTGTTTAAAAACGCGTAGTGTGCGTGTGTGTGTGTGCGTGTGTGTGTGTGTGCGTGTGTGTGTGTGTGTGCGTATGTGTGTGTGTGTGTGCGCGTGTGCGTCTAGTCGCACACGCGCATCCTCTTCTCCGACTTTGGACGCCCTATCGATGCGCGCGGGGCCGCGACGACAACCTGTGTGTGTGTGTGCTGTGTGCGTGCGTGTGTCTGCTGTGAGTGTGTGTGTGTGTGTGCGTGTGTGTGTGCGTGTGCGTGTGTGTGTGCGTGTGTGTGTGTGCGTGTGCGTGTGCGTGTGCGCGTGTGTGTGTGTGTGTGCGTTTGCGTGCGTGCGCGCGCGTGTGTGCGCGCGCGTGTGTGTGTGTGTGTGTGTGTGTGTGTGTGCGTGTGTGTGTGTGTGTGCGTGTGCTCTCTGTCTCTCTCTCTCTCTCTCTCTCTCTCTCTCTCTCTCAGCCCACCCTCAAACATCTCTCCGCCTCACTCTCCCCAGCGTGCTCTGGCAGAGCGTTTCCGGAGCATGTTCCGCCGTGCTCCCCGACGTGCTCCGGCAGAGCGTTTCCGGAGCACGTTCCCCCGTGCTCCGGCAGAGCGGTTCCGGAGCATGGTGCTCGCAGGCCACATCTCATCTCATCCTCCTACCATCCAAGTCCCATCCTATCCTCCACCTCTCTTCCGTGCCATCGTCGTTTGTGCTCGAGCCTCTTCAGAGTGGCCTGCGCACCCAAGCGGTGCTCACAGTGCGTAGGTCGGCCGCCACTTCGCGAAGTGCTCTGCAGCGGGCTCGCGAGGTGTCCAATTGGGTTGTTCTCGGAAAACAGTTACTCTCTCACGGCTTGGTCTAATACGGCCCCTGCGGGCGGCGACGGGTGACCAAGGTTCAGGCACCAGCTCCCCGCGGGCTGGCGATACCTCCATACTCCTCCTTACTACGTGCACGACTTCAGCTGGCACTTCTACTTCTTCGGCGACTCCTACTATGGCGTTGAGGCTGCATCGTGGACCTGGATTTGTTGAAGGTCTTCTTGCCACTGCCGAGGTGCGCATCATTATCGTGCAGTACATTGGGAAACGACCAAGATGGGTGATCTTCTTCCAGTCGACGTGCCAGGAGCTCCACGAGTTCTTCTACCCATGGAGCCAGATGTTACAGATAAGCTACCACACGGCCCTCGCCGCGGAGCCAGCGAGGATCGACCAAGCTTGGACGGACGTGACGGCTCGGACGATACCGCGGGGGTTGAGCAGCAGCTCGATCTCTTCGTCCGCCAGTTTTTGGTCAACGGCCTCGTGGAGGCCGAAGAGGCGGTGGAGAGGCCAGGCCAATTGTCCGATGGCCCCTCGCGGTGGAACGTTACAAGGACCACAATTTGGCGCAATCAGTCTTGGACGCCGTCCTCGCCAAGAGCGCGAGGTCACCACAGGATGAAGCAGCGAGCCGCCTCAGATTGTGGATGTGGAATCAACGGCATCATCGGCGCGCCATTGCAAGGATTGCCGGCGCAGTAGCAAAGTTGGTCGAGTATGTTGCGGGCCGACCTGCGGCGCATTTTCGACCGTTCCGTGGCGCATACCTTTGGAGCACGATTGGAACGGCCCTCTTCATGACAGGTATTCTTCGACTCCGTCGTGCGCTAAGCCAGCGACGGGTTCCACGTTGGGCCAAAAAGCTGGAACGCATGCTGGCCCCTGACTACAGAGTCGCTCTACAGAATTGGAATGACCCTCTCATTCCGTCCCTACTCCAATGTTTTCTTGGACAACCTGATGGACCGACCAAGGCCGTTGTCTACGCCATGGGCAGCCACTCGGGCCTCTACGTGGGCAAGGCCACGCTCCGGACAGGACCCTTACCAGGCCTCCTGGGAAGGGTTGCAGAGCACGTGCGCGCTGTTCTTCACCCACGCCACGGTCCAGGACGACGGCCAAGATACCGGCTGCTACGTAAGAGTGCTGGTTCATTGTATTTCTTGCCAATTCTATTGGTACAGTCTGAGAAGGCAAGTTTTCACTATGAGTCTCGCGCTATCAGAAGATAGCGCAAACATGTAACATGGCCGACTCACGCGAGTCAGAAGCGGTAAGCCGCCGCAGAGCCCAATGAGAACTACATGCCATGCAGAGGACTCGGCGGACGCAACGTCGTCGACCACCTTCGTGGAGAAGGGGACCCAGCACACGGACGGCGGCACCGGTCTGGACCTCTGCGATGCCCGATTCCGTCGGGCCCGTGCCTTTTAAGGTTGAGAGCGACTCGTTTGAGGCCAAGTACCCAGGCGCCCTCTCCGAGGCCGCGCCGTTCGCCACCCTGCACCGCCTCCAGCAGGCCGAGCAGTACACCCTCACGGGCGAGGAAGGCCCCTTGTGGCTATTCCACGAGAAGCGGGTTGGCCTGCTCTTGGCGCCCCTCGCCGCTAAGTGGCAGGAGCTCCCTCTGATGCAGTGCGTGACCAGACACGAGATGGGCTACCACCTGTATCGGGCGGCCTCCATGGCCCACCTCTTCTTGAGGTCCTTCCATAGGCAACGGATGGCACTACGCCACCTGGACCTACACTTGAGACGCCTTCGCCTCCCGTGCGCTCGACGTCCAGCAGTGCGGCTGCCAGCCGAATTTCAAGATAAACGATGCCGACAATGGGTAGCCTCGTCGATCCAGCAGATGGGCAAGTCGATGAGGCACGCTCCGACTCGAGAAATCTACGCACGTTCACCACGCGCTGTCTTCCAGAAGCAGCGGTGCTGGAAGGACCACGTGTCGGCCAGCCGCTTCTGCGCCACCTTCGAGACCAGTGCTCTGCCACATGTCCCGGAGGGCTCGCCCTCGGCACCTTGGCGGCCAAGCCGGCTGGCGGGGCCATGGAGACTCCCCCGTTGGCCGAAGCCGCGGCGCGCCATACGTGAGGCGTCCGCTGCGCTGCGGGAATGGGCTCAACGCGCACGACTACCACCCCAAGTTCTTCGACGAGGGCTTCGGCATCTTCATCATTGGGTTGCCCGCCGTTGGGTGGCCCCACCTGCAGCGCCAGATGCGTGGAGGCAGATGGAGGAGACGATGCAGGACGCCCTAGATGACAACGACGAGTGTGTAATTATTTCAGATGACAAGGAGTGCGACAAGGTGTGGGCCTGCGATGGTTGCGACATGATCAGGTACCTACACCAATTGGCCATGGCAGACCCAGACTGGAAACTACGAGTGGACATCTCCCCACGACGCGGCAGTGTGGATGTGGGGCCGAGCCGTAGCCGCGCTGCCCCCGTGGCTGTGCACCCGCCGCTACATGCCGCCGCCGACGGCGGCCACTCGCCCACCATGCGTTTTTTCCGACGGTGAAAGGAAAGTGCTTCTCCACCGCGGGCCAGAAGGTCTGCCAGAAGCCACTTCATAGCTGCATGCGAAGGGTCATTAATTGTTCAGATGCACCAGGGTCTAAAGGCTTTCAGATGATAGGCCGTGCAGTTCGAGATCTCCTCCATCGGTCGGGCTTGAGTTCGGAGGTCTTCAGCCTGAACCACGCAGCGGAGGAAGTCAGAGCTCTTCGGAAATCCCTCCCGTCAGAGTTATCCCCTTCGTGTGCGTGTTGTGGGACCCCCATGAAGCACCTCTCCCTCGTAGTCCTTTGAACAATGCGATTCTGGCACTATATCTCATGCCTGGTCGGAGATTGTCTGTAAGATAATTGAAGTGATTGGTGTGGATTCGACGTTGGTAAGCCAGTCCCGCACTCCGCGAACACGACCGTGGGCAGGATCGACACCGCCAGGATGGTTTAGAATTTCAGTCACTGATATACATCGAGCGTTGTTAGCGTTTTCCTGGATATCCTTGGTGCCCCTTGGCGGAATTATGTATGAAATGCGAGGGCTCCCTATAGGAGGTGTGCTTTCAGGGGTCGCCCTCTCGGTATTAATGTGTTGGTATGAGTACAAGGCTCGCCTCGATCTACCACGGCTGGGGCACGCTGGGTTTCGTCTCCCCTCAGAGCTCCAAGAACTACCAGTAGGACAACGTAGATATGTAGACGGCATTCTTGGGATGAGTACTCACTACTGTCGACAATGTACACACAACTACTTGTGCCAGGTGTACCCCATCAGGCTCAGCCCCGCTTCGCCATTGGAGGGCCCCGAGGAACCCTGCATCTGGGTCGATTTAGAGCTCCACGCGTTCCTGGGCCAGGTCCGCGTGCTCCCCAAGAACCCCAATCGGCCGTGGTTGCAGGGCTTGGAGGAGAAACGGGCCAAGTCCAACATCATCGAGTGGCCTGGGCTACCGCCCCGAAAGTTTGGCATGTTGGTCTCGTTGTTCACGTCCAGGTATGCCAGGGCCCAGTACTTGTCATTGACTATCGGAGCCACCACCGCATGGGCCCTAGAGCTGGTCCTTGAGTTGATCCTCCTCAGTTACCCCTTCGACATCATCATTGCTGCTGCTCATGCTGCACCGTGGAGTGTGTCTGCTCAAAAGGTTCGGGCGGTCCTGCGGGTTTGGCGCCACCACTTCCGCTGCGCCGGCACGCCGGCCATGAACAACAGAGAGCGACGTGGATGGCAGGGGGGCTCCTGGGGCTACCACCGTGGCTACGACCGCGGCAGGTACGATAAGTACGACAAAGACAAGTACGACCACTACAAGGACGACAGGCACGACCGCGACCGAGACCACGACTGCTACAAGGACAGCCGCAGTGACCGCGATCGTGATCGTGACCGCCGCTCCGACTCCAGGCACAGGAGGGGCCGACGCCATGATGACAGTCCCGACCCTCCTCGCTCCCGAGAGCGTCGGTCCCGCGACGCGAGCCGCCGTGCAGGCTCCCGGGACCGCCACCAGCGTGGCCACTCTGACCGTTCTTCCCAGAAGTCGATCGAGGAGCTTCGAAAGTCCCTGGCTGCCGTGGACAAGGAGTACGCCGCCTACCAGCACGACCTCCAGACCCGCCAGAAGGAGATGGAGCTTCGCAAGCAGGGGGAGTACGTGGCAGCTGCTCTGCGCAGCGCGTTCACGGCCCAGACCGACGAGCTCAAGAAGCAGCTAGGCCAGCGAGAGTGCCCACCGACGCCACCAGCACGCAGTCCGACGCCACCCAAGAACGACCAGAAAAAGGAGTTCTCACGTGCAAAACTTGGGTGGCTTCAGGCGGTAGTCGGCACCAAAACCAAGTTGCCCGCCACCGGTGGGAAGGTGGCGGTCGAGACCATTCTCGTGAAGGCGCTCAAGGACGACAAGGTGGCTACCGCCAATGCAACAAGGTGCTACGGAGCCACATGCCGCGAAAGCAGCTGCCGTCGAGCCACAAAGACAAGGTGAGTTCTTTGATTGATGTGGTCCTTGGGCGCATCGGCTGAGGACCAGAACGTAACGAACAGCTGCGTGATGATCCCAACCGCTTGATGCCAGAGGGGTATGATGAATTTTTGGTCTCTCCACATACGCTACGTGGTTATGTGCTGATCTTTTTCATCGTTGGCATCGTCCTGGGTGTGACCATCAAGTTATGGCTTCCATCAGCTGGCTATCGCCATATCGAGGTGTTGAAAGCATACTGGTTGTTAAATTGAAGCCACGTGCGTGAAGCGAGGTGTGTCCAGTATGTGATAGATACCCTGGAGCTTCCCTTTTCGGTTTTCTCGAGCAGTGAGGCGGCCATAGTCCAGTCATGTGTCTCAGGTTTAGTAGGAGTTGCAATCTCGACGGTTTTCTCTCGCGCAACAGGTGTCGACCCCCAGCAGTACCTCCAGAGGCCCTGTAGGCCCCGCAAGCGTGAAGCACTCCCAGCCGTCTCCGAATGCGTCCCCGTGGAGAGCATATCGGCTTCGGAGGGGTGCTGATTTTGCGGTCTACAGTCCTCCTTCCCTCCTCCTCCTCCCCCTCCCCTAGACATATAAGAAAAACAAAAAGAACTGGGGGACCCCGATCCTGAGGTGCCCGCTCCACTGGCTGTGCACCAGTGGTGCGAACACCCACCCTAGTCTGCTCCGTGGCCGAGGCTCGGGGAGGCAGTTCCCTCATGCGCCATGGGCTGTACCCCAGGTGGTAGATGGCACGATTCCAGCGAGCCCCTTGACCCTGTCCCTTGCTAGTAGAATCGTGAGCTGTCCCTCAGAGTCGACCCCGAGGGCAGGGCAGACGACTGCTCCACCAGGCTGCCGCAGCAAAGCCTGTTCCGCTTCGCCGCCAAGGCTGGGCCCTCCCTCCCTCTCTCCATTTCCATAGCCCACGTTTTCCTTCCCCTCGGCCTTTGGCACCAAGGTCTAGCCTGGCACGCGGTCGCACGTAAAGCGTAAGAGATTCCTTGGATGGGACTTTCTCTCTCTCTCTCTCTCAGCCCACCCTCAAACATCTCTCCGCCTCACTCTCCCCAGCGTGCTCCGGCAGAGCGTTTCCGGAGCACGTTCCGCCGTGCTCCCCAACGTGCTCCGGCAGAGCGTTTCCGGAGCACGTTCCCCCGTGCTCCGGCAGAGCGGTTCCGGAGCATGGTGCTCGCAGGCCACATCTCATCTCATCCTCCTACCATCCAAGTCCCATCCTATCCTCCACCTCTCTTCCGTGCCATCGTCGTTTGTGCTCGAGCCTCTTCAGATTGGCCTGCGCACCCAAGCGGTGCTCACAGTGCGTAGGTCGGCCGCCACTTCACGAAGTGCTCTGCAGTGGGCTCGCGAGGTGTCCAGTTGGGTTGTTCTCGGAAAACAGTTACTCTCTCTCTCTCTCGCTCTCCGGCACTCTCTGCTGGCCACAGAGCCTTTCAGTAGGCCCGCCTTGCTTCCTGTCCAGAGGCTCCCGTTTTCTCTGGCGTACTCAGCCTGGCCTCTCCTTTCCCTGTCCATCTTCCTGCGGGCCCCCGCCCTCTGCTGCTCGAAAGTTCGTGGGCATCGACGATTGTTTGTGCCTCTGTGCTGTTTTTTCCCTTCTGATCGGTTTTCGTTGCAACGCAGGGTGGCCAATGAGCTCTGAAGGTGACCCGCCATCGCTGCACCAAGGGCTGCTTCCCCTCCGCGTTGGAGGCAAAGGTGTGCGTGCGGGGCGGGTTGTCTCCATCCTTCGAGTAGGGGATCGCATGCAGAATTGATTTACCCTCAAATTGATGTTCTCGTCGGCTCTACGAAGCAATGCGTATAGTGTTCGTAGATCCACGGGACAGTCTCCGCATTTCTCGTAGACTCGACTGAAACATCAATTTTGGGATACATCCATTCTGTAGTCGAGCCCACACTCGAATCCTCGTCCCGTCCTCTCTCCGCTGCTGCTCTACTTGTGATGCTACATTGTCCTCGCTCTCCAGGTGTTCACTGTCATCTCTTCCTGTCGCGTCGACCCCTGGGGTCTGGCCCGCGGGGGGGGCTGCAGCTCGACCGTTGTGAAGGAGGTGAGGGAGGAAGACAAGTGTGAGCATGATGAAGAGATGGAAAACAACGAGGGCCCTCCCTCCTCCTCCTCCTGCTCCTGCTCCTGCTCCTCCCTCCTCCTCCTCCTTCTCTCGTTGCTGACTTTGGCCAGTGGACAGGAAGAGCAAGCTTGTTGCTAATTACTCCCTCCTCCTCCTCCTCCTCCTCCTCCTCCTCCTCGCTTCGAGCAAGAACTCTCCGGACCTCCACATGGGCGCGAGTTGAAGTGACTCGCGAAGGAAAACCAGCGGTAGCGACAAGACGCCTCAAGGAGTTCCAAAAAGGGAGAAACATAAGCAAAAACACTCGAATCTCGACCCTCCAACCTCGCTCCCTTCGCTCTCTTTCCTCCCGCTCCCCCCTCACATCTTCACTCAATCCTCCCTCCTCCCCATCACCCCAGGCGCCTCTTGGGGCCTCATTCGAGGCGCCCAGCCCTGAACCCAGAAAGGTGTGCATCTCCAGGAGGGGCGGTTCTTACTTCCTGGATTCCGCCGACCCTCCGCCGGGGGAAGCTCCCTCCTCTCTCATTCCGCCGAGGAAGAGAAGGCAACCTCCTGCCCCTTCGAAGGAGAGGCCCTTCCAGAACTGGCCGCATGGGGGCCGCCTTTGGGCCGGGGGAGGCACGTCTGGCAACCCCCGATCACCCTGCCTCGGCGAAGATGAGGATGAGGATCATGCCGACGAACAGGCGCTGCTGCTGAGCGTTGGCGCGCACCCCCGCGTCGCCGACGATGCCGATGGCCAGGCCGGCCGCGAGGGAGCTCATGCCGACCTCCCTCGGCCACGGCGAAGAAGAGAAACGCAGGAGGAGCGAAGGACGCCTGTCGGAGCCGTCTGTGGACTTCCTCGACGACCTGTGCGTTTGCTTTTCTGGCACCGCGTGGGCCCACCTCCGGGGAGTCAGGGTCTCGAGTCCCCTCCCGCTGCGCGTGGGGGGGGGGGGAGGGGGAGGGACGGGCGACGGTCAGACAGACACGGAGCCAGCGGACAGGAGAGGGAAGAGGAACAGGGGGATGAAACCGTCGGCGCTCCCAGAGGGCCACGATATCCTTTCTGAATCACGCGGGATCCGTGCCCCCAGGCACGCCGTCCTTGGCAGATCGTGCGGGGTCCGCGCTCCCAGGGCCACGACCCTTCCTGAGCTGTGGATGGCCCGCGCTCGAAAGGCCACGACCCACTGTAAACGGCAAGGGCCCGCGCCCCGAAGGCCACCGTCTCCTGGGCCACCGTCCCCGGCAAATTAAGCGGCGTCCGCGCTCCCAGGGTCATGAGCCCTCGTGCATGACTTCGGGGTCGGCGCCTACCGGAACGCGATGTTTCGGCAGTTACAAAGAGTCCACGGTAAGATGTTGCCAGTCCGGACTCCGATGGCCTCGACCCTTTCCCGCACACGTTTGGCTCGCACTGCGATCTTTTCGGCCATGCGCAACATACAAGGGATCCGCACTCCCTGGGTCGCGGTCGCGGGTGAATTGGGACGAATCCACGCCCCGGCGACGATCCCTCCCAAAAACGATACTCCAGATCACAATCTGCCGAGGGAGCGCGATCCACCGTCGCCGCCGGCCTGAACATGTTCTCTAAGAGGGGGTGGGGGGCCAGGGGGACCCTCCCCCCGCTTCCCCGTCGTCGTCGTTGGCGTCTTCGTCGTCGCTGCGGTGTCGCGTTTCCCTGCCGAGCCGTGGAGGCGGTCCGCCGAGTTTCCCTCCCGAGCTCCGCCGCCGGATCGGGGGGACGCCCCTGGTCGCCTCCTGCCCCTGGGCCCCAAGCAATTCTTGGGGTACCAAGCGGGCCCCTGTTTGGAATCGGATAAACTGCCCTGGGGGGCTGCTGGGCCCGTCGCGGTGGCCGCCGGGCGCGGCCCCGGGTAGTTTTTGAGGTACCAAACGGGCTTTCGTTCGGCTTTGCAAAAACTGCCCGGGAGACCCTTGAGGGCCGCTGCAGCGGCCCGCCTCGGTGGCCGCCGGGCGTGGCCGGCTGCCCGGGAGGCCGGGGGAGTGCCTCCAGGCCTGCCGGAGTGTGCTTCGGGCCTCTTCTCATTCGGGGTAGGCCCTTTTTGCGGAAGATGGATCGCCGATTGCCTCCCCTCCTCCCTCCTTCCCTCCATCCTGGTCGGTTCCCTCTTGGAAGTCTGCGTGGAGTTCCTGGGTCGGCGTAGGGCCCCCCTCGCCAGCGCTCTGAGCGGGGGACGCTGTTGCAGCAGTGTCCGGAGTGTGGCGAGGAGGGTCGGGCGTCGACCAGGACCTCGGCGTGGGCCCTTCGAGCAGGTCGTGGCTGGGGATGGCTTTTGAGATGGGCCGGCAGCGCGCGCGTCCCTCCCCCCCCTGATCCTCTCCCTCCATCTGGCTAACCTCGTACCTGCAGGGTGCAATGGCGAAGGATGGAGTCGAAACCAGGCGAGGATCCCTGCCGGAGAGCCGCTAATGCCCCCTCCTTGGCATCCAGCTTTGGGCGTGGCACCACCCCGGAAGGAGCCTGGAAATTCAGGGAGGCTCGGGCACGGTAGCACGCAAGTCCTCGTACGTTCCCCCTCTCTTCCAGGGCTGTTTCCCGAAAATGGTCTCATCCATCCTGGGCTGTCGTTATGGGGTTTGCTGTCGGTCGCCGGTTGGGCCCCGCAGCTCTCCACTAAAAGGGCTGAATCCGCAGTCCCAACATGCCACCTCGGTGGGAGGTCCAAAAAAGGAGGCTCTTCCCCCCCCAGGAAGAACCCCCGGGGTCTGAAACGCTCGAGGGAACAATCCCGGCGAACTGCCACCAATCCCTCCTGACCGCCTGGGGCCAATCGCGGCTGCGTGTGATTTAGATTGGGGCCAATGCCGGCTGCGTTTGCAGATCAAGTGCAAACTAACTATATCATGCAGACACTCCAGAACTACATGAGTATGCTCAAAGACGGCCACTCGCACTTTCCATCTTCCATCGCAGGTATTGGTCCCTGTGTTCTCCGACTCCTAGGGGAACTGATGTTCATCGTGTACGACTCCTGTGTGAATCGTACACGGCTCCGGTGTGAAATATGAAAGATTATAATGTATACGCTTCCGACGTGAATCGTATGCGATTCCTTTGCGAAATAGTTCCCGCCTTCACTGTATACGACTCCTGTGAAACGGACCCGATTCCGATCTGATTGTTGTATGATTATTGTGTTTCGCTACGAATCCTATGCGAATCCTAAACGGCTCTTACGCGAACCGTATGCGAATCCGATGTGGGTCGTATGCGATCCCCGTGTGAAACGTATACAGCTCTTGTGTGAAATGTGTATGAATCATGTGTGAAACGTATGCGAAACCAAATGTGCGCCGTATTCGGCGTCTATGTGAAACATATACGGCTTGTGTGTCAATCTTGCACGAGTCCTATGCACTTCGTATACGAATCCTGTGCGAATCGTATACGATTCCAATGCAAACCGTGGACGGTTCTGTTAAACGTATAGAACTGATGTTAATCGTACGCGAATCATGCGTGAATCGAAAACGGATCCTATGTGAATCGTACTCATATTCGATCTGTATCGTGCACGATCCCTCAGTGAATCGTATACGATTCCTATGCAAACCGAGTACGACACCTCTGTGAAGCGTATACGTTTCTGTGTGACTCGCATGCGCTTCCAATGTGAATCGGAAGCCGTTCCAATGTGAATCGCACGCGGTTCCCACTTGAACCATATACCCATAATGTGTGAATCGTTTACAAAAATTCTGTGAGCCCAAACGGTTGCAGCCTGAGACGACTTCGCTTCCGATGTGAACCGCATGCGATTTCTTTGTAAATCGTCTGTGGACCGGTGTGAATCGTACACGATTCCTGCGTTGACCATAAACGACTCTGATGTGAACCGTATGAAGACCGATATAAATAATATGCGGTTCGAATGTGAATCGCAGACGACACCATATGTGAAACTTGCGCGCGTGCTGTGTGAATCTTATGCGGTGCCAATGTGAGACGTATGCAGACGTGTATCGTATGCAAATCCTACCTGTATCGCATGCGATTCTCGTGTGAATCGCATACGTTTCCCTATGTGACTCGTATAACGAACCCGATGTGAATCGACTGCGATCCCTATGTGGGTCGTATTCGGCTATCATGTAATTCGTAAACGATGCCTGAATGAATCGCGTACGAGTCCTGTGTGAATCGTACGCGGTGTTTAATGCGAACCGTGTACGATCCCTATGTGAAGCATATGCGTTTCGAACTTGGCTCGTTTACGATTCCTACGTAAGCAGCATGCGATTCCTAGTGCATCCTTGACTAGTACTGCTTAAGGCATCAGACGGGCACTTCTCGAGAAGTGCGACTTACGAAGCCCACGCAAGTGGCGACAATTGTGCAGATCGCAGCCCCCCAGGGCGCCGCGAGGTATCGAGGTGGTCCGCGTGGGACCCACCTCCGCTGGGCCTCCCAGGAGCCAACGAAAGTGGCGACAGTTGCGCAGATCGCAGCCCGACGGCACGAGAAGAGGAAAGGGGAACACAGGAAACAGGAGAGGAGGAGGGGAGGAGGGGGAAGGAGGAGAAGGACGGGGCGACCACACTGCTCTATTCCAAACGAGTACCCATCCATAGGAGGTTTGGGACATTACCCTGCGACGTACCCAACCCTTTCAATGCATGTGGTGGTTACATTCGGGACCACTCAATGCTGACGGGCATGCTGAAAAACCCGCAGTGCGGAAGAAGAGCACCCATCAGTGAACTCAGAAGGGCGCAGCAAGAAGAGGGTCTCCCAGGAGCCCACGAAAAAGGGCGACAATTGCGCAGAACGAAGCCCCCCAGGGGCACCGCGTGGGACGTACCTCCGCTGGGCCTCCCAAGAGCCCACGAAAATGGCGACAAATGCGCAGATCGCAGCCCCCTAAGGCGCCGCGAAGTTTCGAGGTGTTCCGCGTTGGACGTATTTCCGCTTGACCTCCCAGGAGCCCACGAAAGCGGCGACAGTTGCGCAGATCGCAGCCCCCCAGGGCGCCGCGAATTCTCGAGGTGGTCCGCGTGGGACGTACTTCCGCTGGGCCTCCCAGGAGCCCACGAAAGAAAGTGGCGACAATTGCCAACTTCGCAGCCCCCGAAGGCGCCGCGAAGTCTCGAGGTGGTCCGCGTGGGACGTACTTCCGCTGGGCGTCCCAGGAGCCCACGAAAGCGGCGACAATTGCGCAGATCGCAGCCCCCCCATGGCGCCGCGAAGTCTCGAGGTGGTCCGCGTGGGACGTACCTCCGCTGGGCGTCCCAGGAGCCCACGAAAGTGGCGACAGTTGCGCAGATCGCAGCCCCCCAGGGCGCCGCGAATTCTCGAGGTGGTCCGCGTGGGACGTACTTCCGCTGGGCCTCCCAAGAGCCCACGAAAGCGGCGACAGTTGCGCAGATCGCACTCGAGGTGGTCCGCGTGGGACGTACCTCCGCTGGGCCTCCCAGGAACCCACGAAAATGGCGACAGTTGCGCAGATCGCACCCCCCCAAGGCGCCGCGAGTTCTCGAGGTGTTCCGCGTTGGACGTACCTCCGCTGGGCCTCCCAGGAGCCCACGAAAGTGGCGACAGTTGCGCAGATCGCAGCCCCCCAGGGCGCCGCGAATTCTCGAGGTGGTCCGCGTGGGACGTACCTCCGCTGGGCGTCCCAGGAGCCCACGAGAATGGCGACACTTGCGCAGATCGCAGCCTCCAGGGCACCGCGAGGTCTCGAGGTGGTCCGCGTGGGATCCACCTCCGCTGGGCCTCCCAGGAGCCCACGAAAGTGGCGACATGCGCAGATCGCAGCCCCCAAGGCACCGCGAGGTCTCGAGGTGGTCCGCGTGGGACCCACCTCCGCTGGGCCTCCCAGGAGGCCACGAAAGTGGCGACAATTGCGCAGATCGCAGCCCCCAGGGCACCGCGAGGTCTCGAGGTGATCCGCGTGGGACGTACCTCCGCTGGGCCTCCCAGGAGCCCACGAAAATGGCGACAGTTGTGCAGACCGCAGCCCCCCAGGGCGCCGCGAGATCTCGAGGTGGTCCGCGTGGGACCCACCTCCGCTGGGCCTCCCAGGAACCCACGAAAGTGGCGACAGTTGCGCAGATCGCAGCCCGACGGCACGAGAGAAGAGGAGAGGGGAACACAGGAAACAGGAAAGGAGGAGGGGAGGAGGGGGGAGGATGAGAAGGACAGGGCGACCACACTGCTCTATTCAAAACGAGTACCCAACCATAGGAGGGTTGGGAAAAACTTTCAACGACCGGCGTGTTTGTCGTTGCTTGTCCCCGACGCCTGTGGGCAAGAACGAGACACACGCCCACGGCACGGCTCGCGGGCGGCCCTCCTGCTCCCTCGCGGGCGGCCTCTGGGCAGGCACGCCAGCTCGTCGAACCCCCCTGCAAACCTGCCATCGCTCGGACGTCCATTCCCCGTGCATTTTTCGGTTTCGTGTCTGTTTTTGTTGATGGTTCCCTCCGAGAAAAAATACACACGTCCGAGCGATGCCAAGACAATCTCACTTGCGAGGCCCGGTCTTCGAGGAAGAGGGCCTCGGCGCAGGGCACTTGCCCACTGCCGGATTTGCCCCGCCTGGGGGAGCAGACCCGTTCCTTCCTGGCCCAGGGTGTCTGGCATCATCGACGCCCCACTTGGGGTGGACTGAGTCGAATTGAGATGAGTTGGACTGAATTGAGGAGGAGGAGGAGGAGGAGGAGGAGGAGGAGGAGGAGGAGGAGGAGGAGGAGGAGGAGGAGGAGGAGGAGGAGGAGGAGGAGGAGGAGGAGGAGGAGGAGGAGGAGGAGAGGAGCAGCAGCAGCAGCAGCAGGAGGAACACGAGCAGGAGCAGGAGCAGGAACAGGAAAATATTCAGGGATACTGGGTATGGCGCGCCACGGCACCGGCGCGTCTCACTGAAACACGAGCAAGAGGAATGAGCAGGCATCAAGGACCCCAGTGACGGACCAACGCAACATCATCTTGAAACGTAGTTTCCTCAAGAGGGACACCACCAATCATGGATCGGAGGGGAATCGGCGCAAGCCCGGTGGAGAAGTGACAGGGGGCGGGCCTTATCAGAAGGCTCGGAAGTCCCGAAACCTTCTGAAACATGGTCCAATACCTCCACGATGACACAAACCATGTCCCAGAAGGCCGGAAGGTTTCTGAAAGCCCCGCCGCCTTCTGAGGAGGCTTGCGTACTCCTTCCCGCTCCCCCCCCCCCGCACGCCCGCCGCCGAACGGAAGAGAGGGCGCGCGCCGCCCCCCCCCCGAGTGGCCGT
Organism: Prorocentrum cordatum; assembly: GCA_963575745.1. Classification (NCBI taxonomy): domain Eukaryota; class Dinophyceae; order Prorocentrales; family Prorocentraceae; genus Prorocentrum; species Prorocentrum cordatum. Next base: position 684,537 of record CAUYUJ010017170.1, on the reverse strand, counting down.
GAGCCCGGCGGCGAGGTGCGCGTATCCGAGGTAGGCGGAGTACCTGCCAGCGCGCCCTCTTCGCCACTGCTCATTGAGGGGGCTGCGGGGGGCGTTGTCATCATGCTACCATACAATAAGGGCCCGACCATAAGAAACCCAGCCGTGAGACCCAAGAGCGCCCATATATTGGTGTGGGAACGTCACGCTTTCCACAACACAACTATCGAACACCAAGAAACTAAAGGCACCCTGGAGGCAAGCAGAGTGTTTCTTGGCATGGGCCTCCATTGTAAGGAACGAGAGGACGGAACGAGAGGGGGGCTCTTCTGGACACGGCGGGCCTCGGCAACGAAGACAACAAAGAGGTTCCCTGGCCTGGGTCTCAAAAGCGGCCCACACACTTTTTCGTCGGCGGAGAAGCAAAATTGCTGCTCCAACGGGCGATCGGGGCAACCGATGCGCTAACCCTCCGGGGTGCAAGAAGGAGGGACTAGACAGACAGGGCGGCTGTGGATTGCACGGGTGTGGCTGTAGGGATACAGAGAGACACGAGGTACACATAGGGGGTTCGTGCGAGAAGAGACCACGTTCTTTCCTTTTACGGAGGCGTGGGCGCGTCCGTCACCGGCGCGCCATGATAGCTCAAGGGATCTGATGAGCCGATATGGCGGCGCACAAGGGAGCACAGAAAGAGGTGCAGGAGGAGTAAGGGCCGACAGGGGCTTTGCAATCACATCTCCTACCTTTCTTGAAGCCGAAACGCCGCCTCGCCTGAGAAGATGCAATTCTTCTCTCAATACGTACCGTAGATATCCCACGTACTACCAAAGCCTCAGTGAACGCGAAGCTGGCACAGCTTCGCGAATACGTAGGACTCGAGACGACCTCTCAGAGAGATCCTTGAACCGATTGTCTGACCCGAGGTCCGTGGCGACAGCGGCTTCACCCGAATTCGCTGCGTCCGTAGCCTGCCCCATCTGGTCAGTGAAACTCTGTGGCTCGGTTCCACGGTGGTCTAATGTTTTGTCGGTGCTCTCCAAGAAGCGATCTGCCGCACTGAGCTCCCTGGTCCACTGAGGAACCCACCTCTCGTCCTTGGGAACCAGGTCTGACCTCGAGAGACGGAAAGTCGGAGTCCTCGGTTGCTTCATCTAAGTACGCGCGTACACTCGGAAGCGCTGTCGGGGTGGCTTTCGCCGCGAGGTGCGTCCTGACCGTGCGATTCCAAGCCATGTGCCATCCAAAGACTTGCCCCTTCGCATACATCTTACCCCAAATCCCCCTCACCGTCGCAGCGTTGACCCAGGGCGCCTCGACGTAGACGCTGCCTCCGGTCTAGCACCACCCACTGCTTGTGGACATGCTGCTTGGGATAGCCTGCGCGACGGTGGCGGTCCACCTGCAGCTCGAAGATGCAAGAGCGCAGGCCCATCTCCGGGCTGACGTCCGATGACGCATGCGCCGCGCAGTGGGCGCAAGAGGCGCGGCGAGACGCCCCATTAAGAGAAAATACCGCAGACGTTCTCACAGCTCGAAGGTCCTGGCCACAGCTCGAACAGCGCCTTCTCGCTCCAGGTGGATGCCAATGCTGCAGAGTCGGCACCGTGATAGGCAGTCTCGATCTGGGCCTTCTTCTCGTGAAGCTCCTGGTCACGCTGCATCTCCCGAGCACATATCTGCGCCAAATCCACCGTCCACCACTGTCAAGTTGGATTCGCATCCGGCCCGTGGACATGAAAACCGTTGATGGGTCCCGAGATGCGATCGCGAGAAAAGCAAAGATCTCGATCCCCGATTGAGCTTCCAGAGCCAACGCGGCCCAAGCAGTCGCAGTGAAGGGGGGCGTCGACTTGGTGGTCTCTCGCCACTTCGACCTTGTGGCTCGTCTCTCAGCGTTCGCTCATGATGTTATTCAAGACCTTATCTTTGTTTTGGTTTTCCCCTGGAGAGCTTGCGAACCTTCCCCCAGCGGGCGCCGATGCGCTTCTCTTCAGGTCGAAGAAGTATATCACCCTGCTCTGCTGGAGCAGCGGCGCAACGATCAATCGGCGATGCAGCCTTCATGGCCTCGGTGACAGATCAGCCCATTGGAGGAGGGTCCTCGACGAAACCTTCGAGGTCGCCCAGTGCGCCGTCCAACTCGCTGACGCCCCCCATCCTGCGTGAAATTTCTTCTCCTCCGCATGCGTCGCCGAGCATCCTGATCTGGTCCAGGATGTCCTCGATGGTTTTCTTGCCAGCCCCCCCCAACTGTCGACCATCATATGCTGATTCTCCCGTGAGCGATGCTATGGGTTTCCACCGATCCTCGGAAGGTCGTCGCAGTTCACATTGGGGGCAATGGCCAGCGCTGCAGGTACCCAGCGAGGCAGGTCGTGGAATGGCGTCTCGACGAACTCTGACACCGGGTGCAGATCAGAGGGATCATTGAGATCGGTGTGCGTGCACACCTGGAAGTATGTGCCAAGGCTGTCGTAGTCCCCAGTCTCGTCTGCGTTCTTCAGGTAATCCTGCGAGATTTCGTGCTCGAACGTGTTGCACGACCCAACCAGACTCTGAGCGATGCAAAGTGGCATTTGCGTCAACAACTTCAGACGAACGCGGGAACCAGGTTGTCTTGGGCACTGATGGTGCACGGCCATCATCTGCCACGCGGGGCCGTTGAAGGTCGCGCTGGAACTCGAATTCTGAGCGGGCGGCCGAGCACGGCTATTGAATGCCAAGTAGTAGTAGGTCACATCGTCGGTCGGCCATCGTCCGTTCCTTTCGAGTTCAGATGGTCCGTCCGTCATAACCTCCGCAGGCCTTGCATCATCTGCAGGACCTTCTCCACCTCCACCTTCAAAGTGTAGTCCAATAGTTGTTTGCACGCAAGATGATCTGGTAGAGCGATGAGGTCCTACACGATGACACAGGCGCGGTGTGATCTCCAGCAAGACACCCCATATTCTGAACGCCCTGGTGTGACCACATCTTTGCGAGAGCTATGCTGCGGCTCCCGCGCCTTGGGTGATACCCGGTAGACGTACCCGAAGATCTTGTGCGGTGGGATATCGGGCTTGTCGTTGGGGATCTCCACCAAATCGCTCACGGGGATGAACAGTCCAGCTTCTTCGCTAAGTGCCCGGCTTGCCGCTTGCCTGGCAACGCAATCGAAGTCCAGGTCTCGCTTGTGAACAACGTTCCGATCGGCGCGATCAACTCGTCCTCCTGGGGTGCCGGCCGCACTCGAACACAACGACCGCGACCATGACAACAACGCCGAACACGACTACCACGAAGCAATGACGAGCACCACCACGCCGCCGAAGACGACAACCCCGCCATGGCGATGTCGTAGTCATCTCTGCGGCACAGTGGTCTCCCCCCGAAATCCACAATCCAAAAAGGTGGGGCGGCGGTGTCTGCCCCCTCAGGGGCGTTCAATTAAATCAACCCTGTGCAATAATGTTCGTACTCCATGCAGCTAAGCCTTGCCTTGTCTTGGTCCACCTAAGGATTACAAGAGCACGTCAGGGAAATTGTCTCATCCTAGCAATGTGGGGGTATGGTAACCCTGGTCCCCGACTATGTGGGGATTTTGAGTGGCAAACATTGGGATCCAACTCGGAGATATACGATGAGGGGGCGTTCATCTTGGATAGGTTTGCGTCCGAGTTTACCATTGTTTTCTCCTCTGAGAGACCAACTTTTTCGGAGGAAGCTCGGGGATCGGGGGCGAAAAGTCGCCTATGGATTTTGGCAGCAGGCCCCCCTCTCCCAGGCGCCCCTTCTCCTCCTCGCCGCGGGATGATCTTCAGCGGCCGCACCTCGCCGAGAGTAGTCTGGGGATGCCCGAATCGTCCCTGGCGGCTGCTGGAGGACTTCAAAATCTGGATCTCAACAATTTCGATTGGTTAACTGGGTTCCCCTCGAAATTCGGGCCAGAACGCATCTGAGGAAAGGTCCGTGGAGCGATGCTTGACATCTGCCGAGTCTCCTCGCGTTTTGACATCAATCACGACGAAGACCTCTTACAAATGTTGGTCCCTGGCCCTTGCCAAGCCGCAGGACGGTCAGAAAGCGACTCGCCATCTGAAAACATGCCTCAGGAACAGGTCGAGACATCTGGAACTTCAGGTCTCTTTGACACTAATTATGACGTCAGGGTCTGGGTCTCCGCCTTCTCCTACTCCTCCCCGTTCTGTTCCCAACTTCTTCGTCCCGGTCCCGTTTCGAGCCCCTGGAGAATCTGCGGAGACCTCCGGAGGCCTCATCGCCTCCTCCTCCTCCTCCTCCTCCTCCTCCTCCTCTGCCTCCTCCTCTGCCTCCAACTCCTCTTCCTCCAACTCCTCCTCCTCCTCCCTCCTCCTCCCTCCTCCTTCCTCCTCCTCCTCCTCCTCCTCCTTCCTTTCCTCCTCCTCCTCCTCAACATGATCACCATCGCGATCACTGCCACCGTCCGATCGGGATTCTGGCACGAGGCAGGCTGCGAAGACACTCGCGCTGATGTCACCACTGATGCGGGCGAGAGATGTCGGGCATCCGCCATGGGCCTCGCGCCCACGCGACGGGGCACGGGACCGCCCTGTGTGAGCGGTCGGAGCGGCGTCCACCGGAGGGATGCGCCACGGCCACTGACAGGCGCACTTGCCTGGCGCTGGAGCTCGGGGCGGGGGGGGCGTCGAGGGCCGTTCATAGCCTGGACTCAGATCTTGTCGGCAGGCCCCAGCACCGTGTGCCGACGACGACCGAAAGGCTGCGGCGCGCCTGATTCCTTCTGGTCCGCATACTGATTCGCGACTCGCGGCGCGAGCACTGGCGACTTGCGCATGGGCCGGCCTCGTTGCGGCCTTTCTGGTTCCGGGCCGGTCCCACCACAGAGGGCCCTCCCCTGACGCGGCTCAACTGTCAGCGAGGCTGGCTTTGGGCGCCGCGATCGGGGCTGATTGCGACATGCCCGACGCCCGACGCCGCGGACGCCGCGGGGCCCCGAAGGCCCTTGCGCAGCTGGTTTGGCGCGCAAGCTGGCGCGGCACGTCCCAACATAATATGGAAAGGAAAGGCCGCGAATGGCCGCGAGGACGGGCGAGATGTTGCGAGGGGGCTCGAGATGGCCGCGGCCACGGGCGTTGACTGGGCGTGCGCAAGGCAGCGGGGTGCCGGCAGCCCTGGCGACCCAGAAGATATTCCGTGTCGCCGATGCGGAAAACGCTGCCTGGAGACCACCGTCTACCGCTGCCCAGAGTGAGAGGTGAACGGTTCTAAGCATGCGCCACCAACGGCGGCGACCGCAAGGAGGTGGCCGCCCAAGAGGCTGCCGAGTGGCCCTGCTTCGCCGTGCATGGAAGGGGTCTTGAGGGAGACGGGCCCTGGACTTCTGTCGGGCATGTTCCCCTACATGCAGATTTTGGAGGAAAAATGAAAATTATCAACTCAGATTATAGGATTGACACAAATAGTTGAACAAGTATCTACACATCGACAAACACAGTCGAAACATCGTTTCCTGACTCATTCTTTGTTTTTTGTTTGAGAACTCCTCCTGTGGAGGGACATGCCAGACTTCACCGTGGACCCGAACATTCTCTGCAGGATCAGTTCTTCAGCCAAAATCGTTTCTGGACGGCCCCAGGGCCCGTGGGGGGCTTCAGGGGTCACGTAACCAAAATCTTCGCAATGTCAGCAAAAAAAAGAAAAGGAGGTCGGTCGGTCGGTCGCTGCTTCGGGCCTCGGGTCGAAGGTCAATCAATGGAACACATCGACTGCTAACGCATGCGACACGTACGACCTGCAGCGCGCGCAAATAAAAAAATGGCGGGCCCCCACTGGGAGTCCCGAGTTGCAGACGCCCGAATACCGCTCCACGACGCCCAAGATGGCCTCCAGACGGCCCAAGACGTCTCCAAGATGACCCAAGAAGCCTCCAAGATCCCCAGGAGGTCTCCAAGTGCATTCCCAAGAAGGCCCCAAGAGGCAAACAAACAATGCTTTTCCATAGGTTTTGGACATATTTGGGCGTTTCAACCTTTTCGGTTCCCCGACGCCCCTACACGGCTCAAGAGGCCTCCGGGATCGCCCCAAGAGGGCCCAAGAGGCCCCCAAGAGGGCTCCAAGATGCCCAAGACGGCTCCAAGACGGCCCAAGAGGCCTCCAAGACGGCCCAAGAGGGCCCCAAGAACGCTTCAAAAACGCCCCAAGAGGGGGTTCACGAAACAGAATTTCGAGCTCTCGGCCCGTAGAGGCCCCCGGGAGGCCCCAAGACGCCCTCAAAGGCCCCAAGAGGCCCCCAAGAGGCCCTCAAGAGGCCTCAAGAGGCCTCCAAAAGGCCCTCTGGAGGCCCCCCAAAAAACCCTCAGGAGGCCCCAAGACGCCTCCAAGACTCCAGCCATACGCGACTTGGGAAACACGGGTCGGGGTGGTCCTCCTCCCCCGCGTTCGGCCTCCAGCCTCGAGCCTCGACCCTCCACGACGACGACGACGACGCAGGCGGGCGGCGGCGGCGGGCGGCGGCGGCGGCGACGACGACGACGACGACAAAGGCGCCCCTCATCGCTCCTCATCCCCCTCCTCCTTCCTCCTCCTCCTCCTCCTCCTCTTCCTCCTCCTCCTCCTCGTCGTCGTCGTCGTCCTCCTCCTCCGGTCCAATTAGAAAAAAGATGGCAAGAGAAACGCCACAAAAAAGTGTTCCTTCACGCCCGTGTCCGCAACGCCAGAGGACATCAGGACGATAACAGAGCCAATGTTGGCATTCAAAGCCCGCCACCCTCCGACACGAAGGTTCTCCTATCGCATAAGATGTATCTTCCCCCGGCTCGAACGGCCCCACAGCGGGATACCGCGGGCAAGACGCCCCCACGATGGCACCAAAGCCGTAAAAAAAACTGCAAACACCTAGAAACCCCATGAAAACACATTAACAAATTTATCGACAATTACACAACTCCCGACGCCGCAGCTCCACACTGCAAACGACCACTCGGACAGGCGACCGCGGTGCGACATTATGGGCCGGCGGAATGAGCGAAGCGATTAAATAAAAAAATGGCGGCCCCCCCCCTGGGAACCCCGAGTTGCATGTTCGCTCGACCACTTGCGGTGAGATTCGAGGATTGAAACGCTCCATCAAACTGAGTTTCTCGAGTTGCTTTAAATATACGTCATTTCTGCTTCGCTGTGTGCTGTGCTGTACACGTGCTGAAGTCTTGCTGCTGCCACCATGCTGAAAAGGGGGAGAGGGGCCGCAACCTTTGCGGGCGTCCGGGGGGGGGGGAGGAGAAAACACAGATGAGGAATAAGCATTCACTGGTCACTGGTCTCCACGCGGCCTCACATGGGGGCCTATCACTAGGCTTCCGTCGTCGCCGCCGCCAGCGGCCGCATCTTTCTCACTGGCCACTTCTATGGCGGGCATCCTGCTGCCTGCCGACGCCCCCTCGCGCGCCACCTGTGGCGGACCGCTCGGGAACAGGCTTCGGCGCGTGCAGCTCGAGCAAGTGCGCCCGCGGGGCCTCGAGGGACTCGAAGGGCCCCCCCACCGAACGCGCGAGCTCCAGGATATTGGAACCAGGTACCAACGCCGACCATTTGATAGAGGCCACTGGGCGCATCAAAGACTGGGGTTCCTCGATCTCGTGGTAGCATGGGGATCTCTGGAAAGGGCATCTGCGAGTCAAACAGGCCGCAACCGCATGTTCCTGAGCTATCTGACGAGTCCTGAAGACGCCCCAGAGCACCACCAGAGCACGGCGCGTCGCGAACGCGCGCCCGCACTGGGCGCCCCCAGCGCCCAGCAGCTCGCAGCCCCAGGTCGCGGCGGCAGGCGGCGGTGGCGCCGCGCCATCGCCAGCGGGGGGCAGCCAGCCTGGCGGCGGATCGCCACCGCCCGCGCCTGCGCCCGCAACTGCCCAGGACCCAGCATCAGGCTGCAGCTCTCGCGCAGGTCCTCGCGAGCGAACGGCGCGACAACGTTCGGAGCGTAAGCGAATCCCCCCGCAGCTCCGACGCCTCGGCAACCTCCGGCAGCGCGACAAAATCGGCGACGAACCGCAGCGCGCCCAGGTCGGCGTCGTCCGCCACCGAGCCGTCGCCCAGAGACGAAGCCAGCGCTGATGCTGACGAAGTCGCCGAACACGAAGCTCAGCCTGCGCAGGGGCTACGCCAAGTCACCTCAACGCTGCCTCGCCTGTCATTGCCATGTAGCGCAGCAGCGGCTTGCCATGGTCATCAAACCGAGGAGAACCACCGTCGGCGAGAAAAGGGGTCTTCTGGCATGCGGCGCCAGCGAGAAGACGACGGCCAAGACCCGAGAGTACTTTTATCCGGCTGTAGGTGTTGCGCCTCGTTGAGAATCATCACATTCAAACCACTGTGCGCCGCCTCCTGCACCACGGACCCAAACGCGATCCGCGTCAGTCGCCAAATGCGGTTGCGCGCCCAGAAGCGGCCCATGCTGTAGTATCCCTTGCGGGCAGCTTGCAGCCTGCGCCGAAGCTCAGTCTGCGCGCTGCCCGTGATAGATGCATGGATGCCGAGAGCCAAGTTGTCGTGCTGCACCACTCCCGCGATGGCCTCAGCGCCGCTGAAAAGCTGGCGCGCCTCGTTCTTGGAGCCGCGGCCTAGGGAACAGGGCGACGCCGAGCTCTTGGACGGGTTGCGCGTGTAGCCGTAGGGCTCCAGGGCGCGCTTCAGCTCGTAGTGGGAGTGCGGGGCACGTGGCCATCGTTCCGCGCCGAAGCTACGATGCTCGCGTGGTTGGTGTCGTCGGCGTAGAGCCGAGCGCCCAAATGTACCGCGACGTCCAGTAGCGGGCGCCACGCCGTGCATAGCGCCCCGCTCGGCCAGGTCGCGGCGTCGATGTCCGCGCGCGGGGTGGGGTGGGGGGGGGCAAAGCCCCCCGCTCCGAGTGGGTCGTCGGGGTCTCGGGCAGCTCGTAGGCACCCCAGGCGGCAGCGCGAAGCCGTAGAAGCCACTCCGCGATGGGCTCGCGCAAGGTCCGCGCGAAGAACAGCGCCGCAGGGGCGTCGCCCATAAAGGCGCCGCAGCGGTTGTGGAGGCCCTGGTTCCCGTCGGCCCCTGAGACGCGGAATGTGCTGAGCTCGTGACGCTGGTGGAAGTGCTCCTGCTCCTCGGGGCGCACCGCCGCCTCGACTCTGGCGCAGGGCGGCGGGGGCAGAGGAGCCGATGGCGTTACTCATGTCCTTCTTCGTAGCGAGGGTCGAAACGCCGAGGCGCCGAAGACGACCGAGAAGCCCTTCTTGGCACAGGAGAGCGCCCTTTCGATTGCGACCTCGCTGATCGCCGTGCTCTCGAGGTGGCGGTTCGTCAGGTGGAGCTCGCTGTGCTTGCGGTCTGTACCGGGCTGTTCCAACCCTGCGCAGGCCGTGGGTGCAGCGCTTGGCTCTGCACTCGGACTCCCCGTTGTGTTTGTCCAGCCCCGTAGTGACCGAGCGGTGCCAGATGAGGGGCGCGCGCCTGGCGGTCCTGACGCGGGCGAGGATGGTCTTCAGGGCGCGGTGGAGATGGGCGCGTCGATCTCCTCGAGTACCTGTCCCAGCCCGCTCCGACCGCCAGCGAGGCGATGCCGAAGCTGCTGCTCGACTCGAAGCTGAAAATGACCGCCAGCTCCCCCCTCGTCTTCGTCTCCAGGGCGCCGTGGGCGTCGCCGCCGCCGTCGGCCATCATGCCGACGCCAAGGCTCGAGTGCAAGTCGAAGTACTTCCGTGGGGGCACTGCGGAGAGGGGGGCAGCGCGACGTCGAGGCGACTTCGACAACGCATCAATCAACTTCTCGAAGTCCGCGCGGCCAGCGTCGAGGTGGTCGTGCGCGTGCATCGGGGCGCTAGGCAGGGGGTCCAGGGATTGCTGGCGATGCTCCGCGAACTCGATCGGGATCGCATCGAAGCCGCCGCTGGCACCGACCTGGGCGAAATGCCGCACGATCTCGGTCCGCCGTGGAAGGAGGCTGTCCGCGACGTTGCAGCGCCTGCGCCGCGGCCCCCTGCACTGCGCTGCCAACAGGTTGCCCAAGCGCCATACCTCGGCAAACTGTCGACGCTGCCACACCTCATGCATGTCGTCGACGAGGAGCTGCACCTCGCTGTCGAGGCGAAATCGGCGGTGGCCGCGCAGCGCGCGCGAAGCCCTGGCCAAAGCGAAAGCCGTGCCCGCGGCGTCGCAGCCGACTCTCGAAGAGCGCGCCGGTCTGCCAGAAGCAGAAGCCGCTCCGCACGAAGTCGCTGAACTCGCTGCGACGCTGGCGCTCGCCCAGCGAAGTGCTTCTGGGCCACCGAATGCAGCTGACCGATCCAACGCCCCCAGGCCTCGTCAGGGGCCTTCGCAGCGTACAGCTCGAGGAAGTAGTCGAGGTGCTGCGAGAGGGCCTCCTCCAGTTCGCGAGCGAACGCAGAACCCCCTTGCCTGGCTGCAGCGCCTGGCTCAACCGATGGAAGTCCCACTGCGTCTGCGGCCGCGCGGGCGGCGCCTGCGGCGTGTAGATCACCTTCATCAAGATGGGAACGTGGCCCTGCGAACCAGGCCGCGGTATCAACTTCGGGCGCAGGCTGGCGCTCTTCAGCCTTCAGCGGCATCGCCGTCTGCGCTGACGGGGCCTGCCACGCGAAGATGGAGACGCGGTCGATGCGAATGGCGCGCCGAACCCCGTGAAATGCCGGCCCAACCTCGAAGTCGCTCGTCGACGCCCTGAGCGCGAACCGCTCGAGCAAATCCAGCATCTCGTCGGCTGCGCAGTGCTGAGCCTGGCGCCCGTGCGGTCCGAGAGCGGGCGAGTCCACCTGCTCGTAGACCTGCGCGCCTCGCTGGCGAATGCCTAGTCCGTCGTTGAGGTCCAAGCCAAAGAAGAGAGCGGACCGCCCTCGAACCCAGGTGAGTCTGCTCGATGTTCCATATCGCGTCGACGGTGTCCCTGTATGCTGCACGCGCAATGCCCATCGTGACCGTCTCGGGTGCACTTCGACGGGTCGGCGGCCTCGGTGGAAAGTCAGCCATCGGCACCAGGATGTCGAACCGTCCGCTGCGAAGGCGTGTCAAAGCAACTCTGCCTCTCAGCTTCGCTGGCACTGGATGGGGCGTCGACCAAGTGCGGCGCGCGGAAGACCCGTCTGCGGAGCAGTATGGTGCACCCGTAACTCTTGCTCGTGTGGGGGCTAGGGCACCAGCTGGACCGACGGGCAGTATGAATGGGCAGCGGCGTCTGAAGAGTGTCGGCATCCAGTCGATTCTCTCCAATCCCGCTCAGGCAGATCGCATCTACATAGACAAAGTATGCAGAAATGCCACGAAGTCTCCTCTGAACTCGCGCTATGGGCATTCCCGCGGACAAACTTCACCGCCCCGAAATATTCCAGAGCAGTCCAGAGCCACCCGACACGTGCGAACCAGCACGGCGGCAGCTTCGCCAGGAGCCGCCGGCCGACCGCAGGAAGATGGCGCGCCATGCGGGGCGCGGAATACAGCTGGCGCCTGCCGCGAAGGAATCACCGCCTCGGGCAGGGGGGGCTAGGAGGAGGAGGAGGAGGAGGAGGAGGAGGAGGAGGACGAGGAAAACGAGGAGGCGGAGCGTCGCCGAGGGACAGTCTCTCCTTACGCTTGCACTCGCTCTCGCCTTTGCCACGCCCCGCCAGCGAGGCCCGTGGCTAGGCGGGCGGCCTGGGCGATTTGAAACTCCTCCTGCGGCGCAGGGCGGAGGGTGGATCTCCTACTGCGGGCGTGGGGGAGACGGCGCAGGTGATAGAAAATCACCGGCCTTCTGAGATGGGCAGGCGCGCGCGGGAGAAGGGCGAGGCGAGCAGGGGCGGGATCGGGGGCAGGAGGGGGGGGGGGGGGGGCAAGGCGAGGGCCAGGAACCACGGCAGTGAGCCAGTGGAAAGAGGGGCAGTGGATATAGTGAGCAAGGCTATCTCGGCAAGCACAACCGAGCAGGCAGCCTCTGTCGTCATTGCGCAGTCGGGTGTCTGTGACCCGACCCCCTGTCCAAGTGCGGAGTGCCGCCAAGCGCCGGGATGGAGGTAACCTCTCAGGCGCGCCTCGCACCTCCGACCAGGGGGCCGAGTGAGAACATTCTGGGGTAATCCCAAACAATTTGAAGAGCGGCTTCCGAATGAGTGGGAGAAGAGAGGACGCCGAGGAATAGAGGGCGGGGGGGATACCTCGATTGAGGGCTCGCTGCACTTTAAATCGTCACTGGTGGCCCAGCACTGACGCGGACCCCATTAAGCAAATCTATTAAGAAAATCTTGTAATTTAATTCATTTTCTGGGAGAGAACGAGTCCTTATACAGAGCCATACCACGACGTCCGACGCCGATTGGTTGAGTAGCCGAAAACGATGATCTCTCAGGATTCGCACGAAAGCAAATACGAGGACGAAAATGGAGAGAATCAGTAAGGACGAGAGGGAGCAGCAGAAGCAACAACAGGAACGCAGCAAAACGCATGTTCCTCGCCTGCCCCTGGTCTTCCTCACAATTCCCCATTTTCCCTCCCCCTCTTCCCCCCTCCCCCTCCTCTTCCTGATCGTCTCCTCCTCCCCCCTGCTCCTGCTCCTCCCCCTCCGCCTCCTGCTCCTCCCCCTAATGTTCCTCCGTCCTTCTGTTCATGCTCCTCCCTCTCGTGTTCCTGCTCCTGCGCCTCCCCCTCCTCCCTCCCCTGCCCCTCCCCTTCCCGGCCTCCCTCACCCCCTCCTCCCTTCTCCCTCCTCCCCCCTCACCCCATCCTCCCTCCGTTACCCTTTTCGTGGCCCCTGTCCCATCCAATGGAGAATCCCTACGACCCCTTCCCAAACGGAGGCGAGCGAAAGGCCCTCGCGAGGAGGCGAATTGGGAGAGCAAATCTGGAGAGCAAAAAAAAAGAGGCGGAGAGCAAATCTGGGAAAGCAAAAAAAAATAGAGGATGTCTGCAGCGCCGGGCCCTCCTGCATGCACGAAAAGGTGGAGGGCAAATTTTTTGGGGTGAGATGGGGGCGGTTTTTCCCGACGGTGCGCGCAGACGGTTTCGAGGACGGCCTGGGAGGAGATTTGCTCTCCCTCCGGGGAATCCAAATTTACCCCTCAATTTTTGCTCTCCCCGCGCCGTTCCTTTTCACTGCCCCCATCTTGCGACGGATTACGAGGGTGACGGCGAACAAACTGATGGATGGCGATAGTGGCCGGCAAATGTTATGATCGACCTTCTTGGGGCGGCGGTGAACGAAAAAACGCGGCACACCAGTCATAACAATCACACCAAACACGGCGGGTACACATAGAACACACAGCACGCTGGGCACACCAAGAACACATAAAAATAGCAACGCGACTCAAGACCTCGTCACGTTTCCAACAACACAACAAGCCGACGCCAACACATTGCGATTCCCCGATCTGGGGAACTGTCTTGGGAGGCCCCACGGGGCCATCTTTGGCCGTCTAGGTGATCGCGGTTTTCAACTACTGTGCGTTAACAGACGCCTGCCATCGCACAACCTCCCCGCATGTCGCCGCGCATTGCGCGGGCACCGCGCTTTTCCCCGACGCGGGGCGCGCGGCGAATCAAAATCCGCCCAGCAAAAAAACAAAATTGCGAAGCATGATATTTTTGCTTTCCTGCGTTTTTGCTCGCCAGTGGTTCCCAACCATTGAAAATCGGGGTCCAGCGGCAGCACCGCGGGCGCCGACCAGCCTTGGGCTGGGGCGTTCAGCCCTCTGCGGTGCTGAGCGCTCCGGCGCCGCCCGGCGTTCGGCCCCCAGGGGCCTCAGCCCAGCAAGGGCCGCCGCGCGGGCCCGACCCGAGGAGCTCCGAGCTTCCGCCGCTTCCCGCAGAGCCCACGCCACCGCCGGCTCCCGCCAGAAGGAGGGCCAAGGACACATAACTTTGGCACCCGTGGGCCCGTTCCAGCTGAATTGCCCGACGCGCAGGTGCGACCGCGCCGCGTCCTCGAGGCGCTGGCGCACTCGCTCGCAACGCTCGCTGAATTGGATTCCAGTCCTCATCATGGCGGCAAGCGCGTTGCTTCGGAGGCCCTGGATCCTTGGCCCGCCGAAGGAGGGGAGGTCGAGGAAACGGGCGGAGGAAAACCAGGATCCTGGGGCGCGGAAAACCCGAGTGAGAATGTCGTTCCCCCTCCTACACATCTGCCCACAGGGATGGAACAGCTGAGACTTGTACGAGATCACGCTCAGAGCACGTTCGTGGCACAGAACTATAGATGATTGAGCGCCAGCGTGCGAGCGAGCAACTCTGGCTTCGAGCTCGGCAGCAGGGGCCGCCCACTGTCGCTCGAGAGAAGCGGAGGGGCCGACCGTGCATCCGAGGTATTCCAGCGTGGCCTCAACCTTAAACACCCGCCATTCAGGACACGCCGCGCTAAGCAGCTCGGAAGTGGGGTCGCAGAGCTCCGCCGACCAGGGGCCCCAAGGCGGGGCGGCAGCGCACTTAGCGGGTTTCAGCCGCAGGCGGGCAAGACGCTTGGAAATTCTGAACCCTCGCGCCAAAACTCTCAGGCAAGGCCCCCCCCAAACCACCGCCCCCGCGTCGTCCGCGCACCACCCCGGTCCCCTTCTGAGCGGCCTCGAGAGTGCGCTCTAGATCACTACACAAGGGGTGCACTGCAAGGACGAATCGGCTGCCTGACAGGGGGTCCCCTTGCAAGACCCCAGCCATAATCCAGAGCATAAAAGCTCGAGATGGGTCAGCACAGAGGGTGGTAGCTCGGTTGCAATTGGCTCGAACGGCAACGATTAGGGCCCCAGGGGCACCCCAGGCGGACAAGACCCCCCATATCCACGAGCGAGAGACGGAGGGGACAGCGCGGGCGTAGTCAAACGCGAGAAGGAGAGGACGGGGCCGCGCAGGGGATGGATGGTCTAACGCCTGCATGCTTCCAATTCTCGCAAAACTGTCTAGCTCAATCAGATTCTCAACGAAGTGTCTGCCACAAATGAATCCTCTCTGGCTCGGTGCGATGACTTTTTGCACTGCTCTCTTAATGGGCCAGTTCAGCCCTGCGCTGATGGCCTTCGCTCCTCTGTTGCGAAGGGAGAGCGGGCGAGTGTTGCCAGGCGCGCGCGACGCCGCGTGCAGATCAGCATGCAGCGTGCCTTTGGGCAGGAAGATGCCGATCGCGAAGTTGTAGTCCGAGCGCATGCTCATGCCGTCCAGCATCCACTGCAGCGCACGGTGGAGCACTGCAGGCCCAGAGGGCAGGGCCAGCCAGGAGGCCGCGGGGAGCCCGTCGGGCCCAGGCGCGGCGGGCCTGGCCCGCCGAAGGGCTAGGCGGACGTCTGCCAGCCGCGGGGCAGGCCGCTCATCCCAGTCCGCCTGCGGGGCTCCGAAGCGCTCGAGGTACCTCCTGGAGCTTGGCCGTGCGCTCGCCGTTGGACACCTGGAGCTCCTCCACGGGGCAGAGCACCTTGCCCCAGTGCCTGCCCAGCGCGTCGCGGATGTCCGAGGGCTCCTTGAGCTCAGCCCCGTCCACCTCCAGCACAGCGAGGTATCGGCGCGCGCTGATGGGCGCCCGCAGACGCGCTCTTCTGCGAAGAGCTCGAAGCTGGGCGCTCAACTGCATCTTCCTGTTCTCGTCGGTCTCATGCATGGTGTCCTCTTCCAGCCTGCGCCTCATGCTGGCGGCCTCCTTCCTCTGCGCGATGTTGTACCTCCGTTGGAACTCGGAGTAGTTGATGATCTGCGCTGCCTTGGCCTCCGTGTCGACCCGCGCCAGTTCCTGCGCCCGTGCGTTCTGGGTGACCACCAGCTGCGCCAGCCTCCAGTTTTGCCTCCAGCAGGCTCGGGCCAGCTGTCGCCAAATGATGGCAGACGAGCCCCTGGACCATCCCTCCGCCACGAGAAGCTCATGCTGGACGTCGTCGGCGGCGGCCCGCCGGAATCTCGCGTAGAACTTGCACTCGTCGGGGGGCGAAAGGTGCTGCAGCGGCGCCGCCTCCAGGTAGCCCTGCGCGATCTCCTTGAAGCGGGGCCCCATGGCGATGTCCCGCGGGATGGCGGCTGGCACGCCAGGGTCTCGCTGAGGCCGAGGACGTCGCATGAGCGAGGCCACCGCTAGCGAGTGATCGCTGACCCCGCGGATGTGGAGCCCCCGAGCTTCTCCGCGTAGCTGGCAGGACTGCCGGCCTTGGCAGAGCGCCCAGCGCGGGAGCCCCACAAACATCCGGTCTATGGTCGTGCTGGTTCTTGTACTCGCATTCCAGTGAGTGGGCTTGCCCGCCATCAGCTCTGTGGCACCTCGCAGCGCATCAAGCCACTGGCGCTGGCCTGGGCGCCGAGCGAGGCGGGCCGCCTGCGACCCCGAAGGTGCCTGAGTTGGGGAGGGATGAGGTTGCCCAGCACCAAGACCCTGCTGCGTGGGGGTCTGCTGGTCCAGCACGAATGGGTCCACTTCGTCGCAGTCGCCGAAGTTGAAGTCGCCTACTATGGACGCCGCGCGGCTGTCGGGAGCGTCATGGGCCCAAGCCAGGTCACGTCGGATACCCGCGGCCCCTCGCCTCCGCTGCTCAGGAGAAATCTCGTGGTTGCGTGCATTCCAATTGACAGAACTGCATGGAATCTCATACGGCATCGCATGCTCCGATCGAACAGTGCCGGGAAGACGTAAGATGCGCCCAGGAACAAGCTCATCAGGAACAAAATCGCATGTGTAGCCGTCATTCGTGCCAGGCACAATCGTCGCCGCACCCCCCGCATCTTCTCTACCTCCTGCGATGCACGAGGTAAAGCAGTGAAGCTTTCTCCCCGGCCTCTCGATCAGCACCTCCATGCTGGCCGAGGCGGCCCGCGTCTCTTGTAGCCCAGTATCACTGGACCCTTCCAATAGTTCTGGAGGTACTTGAGCTTCTTCTTGACCTTGCGGATGCCCTGCTTCCCCGTCTGCTTGAGGGCCCTGCAGTTCCATGTGCCGAGGTGGATGCTCTCGCCCTGGCCCCCCCCACGCGCGGGCCAGTCGGTCAAAGAGTCCACTGCTGTGCCTCAGGGGCCAGCGCACGGTCCGCCACGATCTGCAGTGCCTGCTCCGCCTGGCCGATCGAGCGCACCGCCGCCATGTTCCACGAGACTTGCGGCTTCGCCCCTGGCGCAGCGATTGAGAGGCGAACCAGCTGCCTCCACTTGACCGCGATGGTATCCTTGCCCACGAAGAGGCGGTCAGCAATGTGCTCTCGCAGCTCGGTGCGGAGGCGCTTGAGCTGGATCTCGTGAGAGATCTGGGACTGGTTGCGGTCCTTACCCACATTGAGGTGCACCCTGTTGCCGTTCGGCGTTCGTGAGCACTGCGGAGAACTCCCGCCACGAGGACGGGCCAGTGCGCAGGAGCTCCAGGAGCTTGCCGCACCGGCGCTCTGCGAGCCCCGTCGCGCCCAAGCAGCGTAGCTTGAAGCGGCGTCCGATCTCCTCTCCCTCAAGCCGCGTGGCGTCGGGCTGGACGGTCGCCAGGTCCGCGTCGGCCAGCAGCTGCTGCAGCGAGTCCGCCACCGCAGACTTCGGCACGTCTGCCCTCGCGGTGATCGCCAGGATCGTGGTGTCCACCGTGCGTGACCACCCCGTGGTGGTCGGTAGCCCCTTCGGAGTCGTCGATGCAACTGCCGCCATCTCCGCTCTGAGGTCGTCCATCTCCTGGCGCAGGTTGGCAAAGTCGCGCCCCTGTCCTCCATCTTCCCGAGGCGCTCATCCACCCTGCTCAACCTCTGATCCACCACTTGCGCGAACTCCAGCTGGGACTGTTGGAAGATGTCCGAGAGGTTGCGGGTGTTAGCCTGCAACTGCTCTCCCAATCTACGCTCCATGTTGGCCAGCATGCTCGACATCTCCTGCGACCCGACACTGGCCGTGGGCCCGATGTGGCGGAGGCGGGCCCGAAGCGGCGCGAGGCTGCGGCAGCCCATGCGTCATGCGGGGCCACGGGGGCAGCTGCCGCTGGAGCCTCGGCTGCAGCCGCCGCGCGCAGCGGCTCGGCGGGGCCAGCGGCCGCACCTCCGTCAGGTCGTCGCCCTCGTCCGCCTTCGTCATCTCCACGCATGCGTTGGCGTTGCCTCCTCCCCCGTGCATCTCTGCGCTTCTGCTCACTGCGCGATGTGCTGCGCTCGTCAGACCTGCGGGAAGATGCGTCACTGCTGCCAGCGCGACGGTCATCGCCACCAGCAGGCGGCGGAGGGCAGTCCTCCTGGGTCGAGGATGCGGATCTCCTGCGAGGTGAGCTGCGAGAACCCCATGCTGCCATCTGCCATGCCATACCGCGCGGGGGCGTCTGGGTGGGAGCGGGCCTGTGCCCGAGATGGGGATCTCTTGGCCCCAGCAGCGCGCAGCTCGACTGGGTTTGCCTGAGTGTGGTGCTAGCCTCGGACTAGAGGTATCCGTTGCCAGCCCGAGGGACAAAGGCATCTTGAGCCAAAATGGCTTGAGCCCAAATGGCTACGTGGAGGAGGGCGAGGAGGAGGAGGACGAGGAGGCCCGTGGGGGGGCCTCAGGGGTCCTCTAGGACCTCTCGCCTCCAGGACCCGCCTCCTCCCTGCAGGCTTGCTTCTGGCTCCTCGTTCTCGTGCCTGCAGCGCGGGGTCCACCGAGGAGGGCGGAGGAGGAGGAGGGAGTAGGGCGGAGGAGGAGGGAGGAGGAGGGAGGCGGGAGGAGGAGGGAGGAGGGCGGAGGAGGAGGGATGAGGAGGGAGGAGGGCGGAGGAGGAGGGCGGGGGAGGAGGAGGAGAAGGCCCAATGGGTCCTCGGTCCGGGCGGGATACCCCTAGAGGCCAGACACGGGGCTGCACTGGTGGGGCGGCGGGGACGGCTTGGGTGGAGAGCACGGGCTGGGCGTATGCGATCGTGGCGGAAGGTGTCCACAACCGCCCCGATTACAAGGCCTGGGAAACGTGCTGGTGCCGAGCCCCGGCAGCCAAGCTGGATCCGTGGAGCGTGCCGAGCCTCAGGCCCTCACTGAAATACACCGAGGATTGCTGGGGGCACGCGGCAAATTCTGAATCGTCTTCTGCACTCGAAGTGCGCGCAGCGCGGCTGGCATACCAGGCGCGAGCCGCCGCATGGGCCGCGACCTCTGGAGGCGGTTGGCGCGCCGGGGGCGGAGCTGGAGACGCCGCCAGGGGGGAATCCAGTGCCGATCCACGCAATCCTTGCTGATACTGAAAGTTCTCTGTTCATGTTTCCCAGAGGCTGGAAGATACTGGAGGTTCAGAGTACCATTGCTGAGGGTATAGGCTATCCAAGCAAGGCCTACGTTCATGTAATGAAGTATTTGTTTTGCGACCCTCCCCCTCCACCTCCCTCGGCTACACGCCAAGGAATAGCCCTGGACAAGTATGGCCTCTGGTGCGCGACTTCAAGCGGGGCGCGGGTGGTTGGGTGGGCCAAACCTGCAAGCGCGCAAGCCGCTGCCACAGCGCGTCGCACTCAGCGGTCGGGGACCCCGGTGGGCTCCGCACCAACGGTCACTCTGGCGAAGGGGCAAACGGGGCAAAGGTCCGATCGGACGCCCGAAGGCGTCACGCCCCACTCGTGAGGACGGCGAAATTGCATAACAGGCCTGCCATGACGGGCAACGCTGGCGGCGAAGGTGAAACGTTGGACGCAGTATCGACAGGTGTGCTTGAGGAAAGGGGAGGGGAGGAGAGGGGAGGAGGGGAGGAGGGGGGGTGCAGGGGACGGCGAAGGGTCACTCTCGATTGCAACCGACTCTCCTCCCCTCCACTCCTCGGTCCGGCCCCTGGCCGGACCGAGGAGTGGAGGGGAGGGGCCCGCCGGCCCCCGCCGACCGCGGGGCACCCGGCCGCGGGCGCCATCTTGCCGTTGATGATGATGGCCGTGATGAGGCCGTAGATACCTCCGTTCTTAGAGGCCTCCTAGATGGGGTCCGAGTGCAGTGGAGGCCAGTCCACAAGAAGCATCCCACAAAAACCCAACCCTGAGGCGCACCGAGGGCCGCGGCTAAAACGGCCGCACATTGAACTGACTGGCCAGGGCCCCCGCCCCCGCCCCCTCCACCCCAACGCGTCCCTCGCCCCGTTGTCTTCACCCCGCCCCAACTCAAAGAGCGGACGAGGGAGGGGCACTGCGAGGGAGAGAGAGGGAGAGAGAGAAACAGAGAGAGAAACAAAAAGAGAAGGAGAGAGAGGGGGAGAGAGAGAGAGAGAAAACCAAAAAACAACAACACAAGAAGAGAAATAGAGAGAGAGAGGAAACAAGAGCGTGAGAGAGAGAGAGAGCGAGATGGAGAGACACAGAGAGAGAGAGGCAAACAAACATCAAAAGAGAGAAATAGAGAAAGAGAGAGAGAGAGAGAGAGAAAAACACAAAGACAGAGAAATAGAGAGAGAGAACATAAGGGAGAGAGAGGGAGAGCTATAGAAACAATATAGGCAGAGAGAGAGAGAGAGAGAAAGAGAGAGAGAGAGAGACTGGTGTGTATATATATATAGAGAGAGAGAGAGTGTGTGAGAAAGAGAGAGAGAGAGAGAGAGAAGAGGGAGAAGAGAAAGAGAAGGAGCGAAACATAAAGAAAACCATATATATATATATATATATATATATATATATATATATATATCGAGAGAGAGAGAGAGAGAGAAGAGAGAGAGGGAGAGACAAAGGGAGAGAAGGAGAGAGAGAGAGAGAGACATACGAGATAGATAGTACCTGCGGAATTTGGGATACTAGAGAGAGATAGAGAGAGGAAACCAAAACAACATAAACATAAAAATATGCATACATACAAAGAAGAGAGGGAGAGAGAGAGAGAGATCGTTGAGAAAGAGAGAGAGAGAGAAAGAAAGTGGGACAGAGAAACAAATACATCAACACATACATATAACACCATACAAGAAATGAGAGATAGAAGAAGAGAAGAGAGAGAGAAAGAGAAAGAGAAAAAAAAAGAGAGCGGGAGAGAGAGAGAGAGAGAGATAACAGAGAGAGGGAGAGAGACGGGAATATAATATGATAGAGACAATTGAAAGGAAGCACATGAGAGAGAGAGAGTGAAATCTCTCTCTCTCTCTCTCTCTATGTCTATATAGACATATATACGAGAACCACGCGCACGCTTCGCGCGCGCGTAGGTTCTAGTCACGGCTGCGCCACGTTTTGCTGCTCTCGTCTTCGCTCGTGTGATCATCGACGACAACGATGACGACAGGGGCGGCGACGAGGGACGACGAAGACGACGACGACGATGACGACGAACCACGACGACGACGACCGCCACCACCACGACGACGAGGACGTCGACGACCCCTGGAAAGGCCCCGAAGTCCGGACAATTTTCATAGGCCCGGAATTTCGTCCTAAATGTTGGACGGTCCCGGGGCCCGTTGGGGGCGTCAGGATGTTCAGAGTTGTCCGGGAACTTCGGGATCGGCCAGAGTACCTCAGGGCGTCTGGGGAGAGGGTTCTTGGGAGCCTCTTGGGGCCTCCTGGCGGCCCCGTGGGGCCTGCTTGAGATTTTGTTTCGGGGGTTCTCGACGGTTTCTTGGGGTCTCCGGGGTGCTTTTTGGGGGGGAATGGCTCGTAATGTCGGTGGGGTAATTACCACTCGGGGCTGTGAGGGGAAGCTGTCCCGGGGCCCTCTGGGACCGTCTTGGGGGCCCCCTGGACAGTCGAGGGCCCCTCATGAACCGTCTTCAACACGGCTCAAACAGGGCGTTTGTGTCGTCTTCAAGACAACAGGATGCGAGCAAAACGTCGTTTGTGTTTAAGCCGTCGTTTTCGTCTAAAACGATGCAAAAAACGAAAACGGCGAAATCCTCAAATTGACTCGTTTCGTTTCAAAACGGCCTGCGCGAAAACAAAAACAAAACGGTTGCGTGCTCGCGCCTGGAAACAAAAGGGAAACGAAACGGCCGCGCGACGAACATTGAAAACGAAACGGCGAAACAAACAAATTCTTCTGGTCGCGCCAGCCGCGGCGCCGCCGCTCGAGACATCCCCCGTTGGGCGGCGCCGCCGCCCAACGCTCAGAAAAGAATGCGGCTGCCGGAAAAAACAAACAAACAAACAAACAAACCCCATGTTGAATTTTCAAGCGAAAGCCCCAAGAAATTTTGACGTGGTTTTTCCATCAGCCCAAACAAGGCCAAACCACAACCCGTTGGACTCGGCAAAGCCGCACCCAAAGAGACCGTGTCAAAAACCCTTGCGTTCTGCAGAGCGAAACCCAAGGAATCTTGACATGGCTTCCCACTTCAGCTCACAGCGCCCCGCACCGAAATTCGTTGAATCTGGCAGAGCCAAACCCAAGGATGCAATGTCGAAATCCCAACCCCAAGAAATTTGGGCATGACTGGACCTTGTGCCCAAAGCAAGCCAAACCACAACCCGTTGGATTCGGAAAAGCCGCGCCCAAGGAGGCCGTGTCAAGAATCCTTGGGTTCTGCAGCGCGAAACCCAAGACAGTTTGGCATGGCGTTTTTCTCCAGCCCAAACCAGGCCACACCGAAATTCGCTTGATTTGGCAAAGCCAAACCCAAGGATGTAATGTCAAAATCCCTTGGGCTCAGCAGCGCAGAACCCAAGGAATTGTGATATGACTGTTGCTTCAGCCGAAAGCAGGCCAAACCACAACCCGTTGGATCTGGCGGGGCCGCACCCAAGGAGGCCGCGTCAAGAACCCTTGGGTTCTGCAGGACAAAACCCAAGGAATTCTGTTCAGCCCGAAGCAGGTCACACCGAATTCCAACGAATCCGGCAAAGCCAAACCAAAGGATGCAATACCAAAAATCCAGAACCCAGAAGATTTTACATGACTGATCCTTTTGCCCAGAGCCGGCCAAACCACAACCCGTTGGATTCGGCAAAGCCGCGCCCAGGGAGGCCGTGTCAAAAATCCTTGGGTTCTGCAGTGCGAAGCCCAAGGAATTGTGGCATTGCTTTCCCCTTCAGCCCAAACCAGGAAATTCGTTTGATTCGGCAAAGCAAAACCCAAGGATGCCATGCCAAAATCCCTTATGCCAGCGCAGAACCCCCAAAAATGTTGACATGTCTGTTCCTTCAGCCGAAAGCAAGCCAAACCGCAACCCGTTGGACCCGGCAGAACCGCGCCCAAGGCGTCCGCGTCAAGCACAGTTGGATTCTGCAGCGCAAAACACAAGGACATGTGACGCGGCTTTCCACTTAAGCCCGAAGCAGGTCATGCGAGAATTCGATGGAATCGGCAAAGCCAAACCAAAGGGTGCAATGTCAAACCCCGTGGGTTCTGCAGCGCAAGCGCCGAAGGACTTTTGACATGGCTGCTCCTTCAGCCTTAAATTTCTTCGGATTCGTCCAGACCAAACCTGAGAAGGTCACGTCGAACTCTGCGGTTGCTGCAACGCACAAAAAAAATGCTGGCATGGCTCTTTCTTCAGCCCAGAGCAAACAAGACCGCAGCCCTCTGGATTTGACAGGGCCAAGCCCAGCGAGGCCACGTCAAAACCGCGTGGGTGTTGAGCGCCAGCTGACGCTTGAGCTGCAATGGAACGGGGCGTGCGAAAGGCGGGAAAACGCATGAGGACGCAAACGCGCGAGGAGTGTGCCGACGCGCGGCTGGGGCAATGGTAAACATAAACCCACCAGCCCTTTAGGGCGCATGTGGTCTAGAGCGCTTCCTCTTCTCACCCGAGACGGCCCAAGATGGCCCGAGGTGGCTCCAAGAGGGCCTCAGACATTCACGTAAACATGACCGACGCCTCTGATGCTACTGCTACGTTGTGCGCCTGATGCTCCACTTTGTTTCTCTACTCTCCTCGCGGCCTTCAAGCGTAGAATGCCTGGGGCCTTGCCTACCCTGCGCCCTACTACCTACCCGAAGTTTGCCTAGGAATGGGCCTCGGATAAGGCGTCGGGGTAAGGCCTGGGGTTAGGGGGTGGGCCGGGGGATACGTGAGCTCTTGGAATAAGCCCCAGGGGTAAGCCCTAGGGGCAGGCCGTAGGGGCAGGCCCTAGGGGCAAGCCGAGGATGGGCCCAGGGGAAAGCCTACCGCAGGCCTAGGGGCAAGCCCCATGGGTAAGCCTCTGGGGTAGGCGGGGGGGGGGGGGGGTAGACCTGGAGATGGGCCCAGGGTAGACCTAGGGGCACACTCTAGGGTGAGCCTATGCAAGCGCGTGTGTGTGTGTGCGTGTGTGAATGTGTGCGCGTGTGCGTGTGTGCGCGGAGGGTGGTGGTGGGGGCGGTCTCGATGGGTCTAGGGTAGGCCTCGGGGTAGACCCGAAGGGTGGGCCTACGATGGCGCGTCGGGGTGGGCCTAGGACAGGCCTAGGGGTAGGCTCTGAAAGTGGGCCTAAAGGTTGGCCTAAGCATGGGTTTCATAAGCGCGGACAAGCTCTGGAAGGTTGGCCCGCGCACACTGGGGCCCCAGAAGTATCTGAGAATAAAGAAGCCACTGCGAAGCTCTTGAGATCCCTGAGGCTTTGAGTTTCTGAGGCTACGAATTAGGAGTGGGACTTGCTTGCTCGCGGTGGCTCAAGAGCAGCGCCCAATCTATTGCAGAGGAAAGGGGCGATGTGAGTCGCAGCGAACAAGACGCACCAAAAAAGATCAGGATATAATCTGACTCTGTTGCTGATCCGGATAGGATCTGAAACTGACGGGGCGGGAGCAAGGGCGGGCCATAATTTGGTGATAATATTTCAGAACGCCCTCGGAATGAAGCCCCCGCGCCTCCGCGTCCACACCGACGAGGGCGAGACTCTGTGAGTGCCCTCTCCTGTCGCACCTCCGTCCTACATCCTAAAAACGCAATCCATGATCGACTTGCAACCGAAGCCGTCGGAGTGCATGAAGCGCCCAAATCTCCGCATGCACACTGGCGACAACGAGATTCCGCGGGCGCCCTCTCCTGTCGCACCCCTGCCCCATATTCCAAAACTGCAACCAATAATCGACTTGCAACTATATTCCCCTCGCTGCGGAGCAGCTCGCGCCCGCTGGATACCCGCTCCAAAGATGCGCGAGCCGTCGCGTGCTGACAAGACTCGTCGTCTTTGAACGTGGCTCTCCCAGCCGACAGCGCGCTGGCAGACTGCAGCGGCGAGGGGAAGGTTGGATGATCTGCCGCCGTCGCAGGAGGCGCGGGGCCAAGTCTGGCGCAGCTCTGCGGTCGTGCTCCCTCCTCACTCCCTACCAACAAGAAAGACAGATAATGTATTTTCACTGCGGGAACTGCGTCTTCAATCGCGCCAGAACACCATTCTTGGGACTTCAATACCGCGAATCACCATCTTCGCGGCCAACAGACCTGCTTATTTTCATGGCTCAGTCATTACTTGGTGCTGCCGTCTGTGGCGTTCGCAATGACCGTGGACGTTTGTTAGTGCAATGGCTTCTTCAACATGGGCTGTCGATCTACAGTCGCTTTGGGTCAACACTTCCTGAGAATTCCTGGACATGCAGACGTAGTTTCGACGGCGCTGTTGTCCAACTGGATTACATCGTCGCTGGTTCTAGTTTCGGTCACGTTGCTTCCAACGTCGATCAAGCAATTGGCGTTGGACTGGATCATCGAACGGTGCATTGTGAGCTATCTTTCGTTGGCCGACGTGTCAACAGCAACCGGAAGAACAATAGTTTGAAGGGTTGGCGGCCTATTCTGGATGTACGCGGGGAGCCGTCGAAGTATTGGGAAGTATTGAGCGACCCAGTTTTGCTCTCACGGGTCTCGTCGTTCAGCTGCGCGGAGAACATGCTGCACAGAGCGGGATCCAAGCGCGGGAGCGCGGGTTCGAAGACATTTCGATTCAAACCATCTCCAGCTCTCACGTCTTTGCGGCTAGCTCGACGCCGTGCGGGTGGACAGGCAGAGAGGAAAGATCTCACTTTCAAGATCCGCCGTACGATGCGGAAGGAAAGTCGCCGGTGGCGATCTGCGCAGATTTCTACATGCGTAGGCCAATCATCAAAGTGGAAAGCGTTGCGGCAGATGTTAAACACGTTTTCGGGCAAGAAGAGAGCAGTTCAACCGAGCCCCGCGGACTTTGCTACAGCCACGCGTGAGATCTTCAGCGGCACTTACCAGCGCCCGCCGGCGAACCCCGCCACTACCGAGCCTAGTTTCGACGAGGACGAACTGGACATCGCCATTCACCGGATGAAGAAGAACAAGGCTGCAGATAGTAAAGGTCTCGTCGCAGAGCTCCTGCATCAAAGTCCGCCGCTCTTTCGCAGTACTGTGCTGAGGTTGTGCAACCAGTTGTTTGCGCACGGCATCGTTCCAGACGACTGGAGACGTACAGTCTTCAAGATGCTGGAGAAGATGGCAAGTGCTAAAACAGTTTCGGATTTCAGACCTATTACATGTCTGCGGCTGTTCTACAAGTTGTTCTCCTACCTGGTCTTGGGCAGGATCGAAGATGCATTGGAGCATGCACAACCTGAAGAACAACATGGGTTCCGGTCCGGTCGTCGCCTCGAGGAGCACGTGGTTACTGCCAACATTGTCCTTCAGAAAACGCTCGCCGTAGGAATGCCGATTTGGATCATCAGTTTGGACTTGTCGAAAGCTTTTGACAAGGTGGCGTGGGATCCACTGTGGCAAGCACTCCGGGATCATGGGGTGTCCGACCATATGGTTTGGCTCATTCGACAACTCTATGCGGACCAAGTGGGTGTGATTGCTGGCGCAAGCACTTACAGTGATGAATTCCCTATTTCTGCTGGCGTCCGCCAAGGGTGCGCACTGAGTGCAAAGTTGTTCACGTCCGCCATGGAATGGGCAATGTCGCGCTGGAAGCAGAAAGTTCGGCATCTGGGAATAGATCTTGGAGATGGTGGAGAACATCTGACCAACCTGCGCTTCGCAGACGACTTGCTTCTATTCGCATATTCGGAAAGGGAGGTGTGCTTCTTACTCGACGCGCTCGTGTCGGAGCTGCTGAAGGTCGGGCTTGTCCTTAACGCGAAAAAGACCAAGGCGCTTACCGCTACAGCACAAGCCCCCTCCACGATCCAGACGCCGAATGGTCTGACAATCGACGTGATCAACAGGGACTCTGCTCATAAATGGTTGGGTTGCATGCTGTCCACAGGGGGGGCAGATTCCCGCACTCTGGATTTGAATTACCACATGCAATGTGCAGCCAAGGCATTCTATGCGAATCGGCGTATCCTGTGTGACAAGCGAGCCTCGGTCACACAGCGATTGAAATTGTTCAATTCCGTCGCAACGACAGTGGCGTGTTTTGCGGCAGAGCATCGCCCGCTATATTTGGATGATTTGAAAACAATGGATATCGAATTTCGTCGCCTCGTACGACAAGTCGTTGGACCACCTCCGGACGTTGATTGGGATGGCCCATGGCATGATGTACTGCATGTTTGGCACGAGCGTGCACGTTACTTCGTCGCGCGTGCTGGCATTCGCACATGGGCAGAACAATGCGTTCATCAATATTGGTCGTTTGCAGAATATGTCCAGCAGCTGCCGGAGACGAGGTACATCACGAGAGTTCTGAACTGGTCACCACGCGGTAAGCGTAGAGCAGGCCGGCCGTGTCTTACATGGACAAGCAAATTGGAAGATTTCGGCCGTGTGATCGGCTCTCAATGGCGATCCTGGTCACCAGATGTTTTCCAAATGCGCGCCGACGATTTTCATAATTTCTGCTGCCATTCGCTATGAACACGCTGTCTCACCGTGGCGCGCGCGCGTGTAGCACGCTGCCGATTGCCACCGCCTGTGCCCTCTATGGGCTCGCCTTCCGGCGCACGGGCTTGACCATGACCTTGGCGCACCTTGACTACGCGCAGCGGCTCCGAGCCCGAGCGGCCGAGAGAGCGCTGCGTGACAGTGCAGTCCATCAAAGTGTCTAGCAGCGGCAGCGCAGATGGGGGCCCGCGCAAGGTCCCGCCCTCGCTCGCCGGTCGCAGACAATCGATGCAAATCTGCACGTCCTTGAGGGCCAAATTTGCCAGCTTCTGGAACGGCGACTCAACGATGATTTCTTTCACGGCGCCGAGCTCCTGCTCGACGTCCTCGAGATCATCTGGCCCTCCGTCGTCGCCCGCGTCGGACTCCGCGGATTCCTGCCCCGAGCTCTCGGCGTGCGACCCCGCTTGGCAATGGGCGGCCCAATAGATGTGAGCCAACAGCCCGCGCTTGTCAACGCGTAGCCCAGGGCGGTTTCCCAGCACCGCTCCTGTGATGGAGGGCCCCCGCTCGCTCTGCGACTCGGACATCCTAGAGGCGCAAAGCCATTTCGTAAGTAAATGTAGCACGAGGGCGTCCTCCTCCGCGTTGTCGCAGAACCTAATGCTGCACCACTCGCACGTGGAGATGCCAACGGAGCATTTCCCCGCCTCGGCCCAGATCTTTCGGCGACGGCCGCCGCCGTCGTTCAAGACCAGATCCCAACTTTGCCCGCGGGCTGCTTCCACAACTGGAACGCACGGCTGGCGGGCTCCTCGATGCCCGATACCTTCGCCTTGGCTGCCGGAAATCTGTAGAACTCCTCGAAGCACGGCTCCAAAGCCGCCAGGAAGTTAGAGTTCACCGACTCCAGGGAGGCCTCGAGGAAGAACTTCGGCCGAAGCAAGTGGCCTGGCATGTTTCACTTCCCGCGCCAGATGTCGAACCGCCGCTCGAACGCGCTCTCGAGGGGCGCGACCATGTCCGTTTTCGTGTCATCGGGGAAGCTCGTCTTCGCGATCGCTTCGCAAGAAGCCTTCTTCGCGGTGCCCCACATGTCAATGGCGCACAACACTCCGGTGACAGGGTTGGCGTCCCCAGCGCGCAGCATCTCATGAACTGGCTTGAGCACTGCGCGCGCGTCCATGAATCTCTCCACCAGGCCGCCTCGGGACAACTCTCTTGCCTCTTTGCGTTTGCCCCTGCTCGTCTCGTCTGCCACCGAGCTCTCCGCCAAGAGCGCCGTTGCGCTGGAAGCGCGGCCGCCCAGTGACCCCCGCCAATCCGAAGGATATTTTGGACATCCGGCACGCGCTCCGGAAGCGCGCCACCTGGGCGCGCGCGTGGACGCGCACCCTACGGCCAGGGGGTGGCTTGAAACGGCCCACGTTGGCCTGGGCAGATCGGAAGCGCCCGAGCAGCTTGAAGTTGTTCTTGGCGAAGCCGCTCGCTTCGTCCGCCGACAGGAAGGCCCCCCTGGCATGCTCGAACACTTTGGCAGGTATCGTTTCCTTTCCCATCGCCCATCCACTTGCCCGAGAGGCACTCTGTCAGGAGATGAGTCGCGTGCGTCCACCAGCGCAAAGTGATCGGGATAACGCCGTGGACCCCCTCGAACTTTACTTTCGCGATGTGCAGGGCCTTCTGCTCTGCAGCGAGATTGTCTGCAGCAGTGCTTGCGACGTCGCAACTACGCGCGCGCAAGCTGGCGAGCCTCGTCAACAACTGCTCCGCGACGCCATCGCCCCCGTCGGACCCCCCCCCCCCCCCGCCCTCGCCAACGGCCACTCCCCGATGCAAGTGGTGTCCCCTTGTGCAGTCGCACGCAGAAGTTTCCGGCCATGCTCCCCCTGCACCTCGCCGCCGCCCGTGAAAGCGGCGACCAGGCCACCGGCCAGGATCGCATCCTCATGGCGAAGCGCATCATTCTCCGCCCTCTGGACCCTGCTCGCCTCCCAGAGCTGGCGCTCAGAAAGCGGGGCCCACTCCTTCAGGCCGCCGCGGCCGAGCTCGGTAAACAACAAAAAAAAAGGCGGAAGCGAGGATCAGAGGCCAACCTGATAGGGGGAGGTTGCATTCGTAGAAGACTTTGGTCATCGCATCCTCATGCTGGGCCTGTAGGCCCACTCCGAAAGTCGCCTCCGAAATTCTCTGCCTCTCCTGCGGGGCCCCTTGTAATTCCCCCTTGGTCGCGGGGGTGCTCCACTCGGACAGGCCGCGCAAACGGCGCGCCTGGTTGCGCGCGGCCAGCGGCAAGGCGCCCGCGCACGGCTTCGTCGACGCTGCCTTTGGGCGGAAGGGCACCAGGCAGATCGAGCTCTCTCGGCCCTTCCCCCCTTCCCGCGAGAAATCTCAAGGAAGGAAAAAGAAGGAAGAGTGCCGAGATAACTGGATCCGCACTGCCCCCCCCCCCCGGCCCCGCCCGCCTCGGACGAGGCCGCCGCGTGGCGCAGCGGCCGCTGCCAAACCGAAGCATTAAACCCATCGTCGAAGTCTGGGCAAAATCTGCATATCCAGCGGCGCTGCGCGCCCGCGCTCTCGATGTTGTAGCAAGCTTCTACCGGGCTCTTGCCCGCCTTCCGGTCCTTGTTGCGCCCCCCCGCATCCGCGCGCTGCGTCAGCTCTGCCGAACTCAGGCGATGCAGCTTTCTCCTCGGAACGCCTTGGGCCGAGGCGGCCGCGGCCCCCCCCGCGCCGAAAGGTTCCGGGGAAGATGGCCTGAAATCCTGTCAGCCCGAGCAGCGCCATGGCTACGAAAGATGCTGTTTAGATCGTAGCAGAGACTGTCTCGCATTTGGAACTCCTTGGGGGCGCAATCCACGCGCCCTTCGGACCTGAACGAGCCCGGTGCTCACCTCCTGGAGCACTCGACGCCAAACCGCCCGATATTTGACTTACTTGGGGGCTTGAGTCTGACATTGCTCAGCTTTCCTCCGCCCCATGGGCGGCTCTCCGACCTCCCAGAACCGGCGCTTTCGTAACCGGGCGAGACAGCGACGACAGGGGCGAAGGGGGGCAGCAGTGTAGAGAGCAAGCGCAATTCTTTGATAACACAATCAGGATGAGGCCCTCGCGCCGCTGCGCGCGCGCTGACGAAGACGCGCGCGCCGAGACTCCATGGGCCCCCTCTACTAGCGCACCCCTGCCCCAGGTCAGCGAGCGCGACCGTCGTCGCCGCCATCCGCCCCGCGGAAACATCGCGACTGGCGCGAATGCGCTGCGCCACCTCGAATCTCTTCAAGCAGCGCAGAGGAAGGCCCAAGAAGAGAATCAATCGGTGGAAGCTGCACCCGCCTCAGCCGCAGCAGAGTAGCCATCGTAAGCAAGGCCCGCGCTGCAGCAGGCCGCGACCGCGTCGACGGGCTCCACCGCGGCGCGCTCCGCAGCGACAGCGGCACCGGCGCAGTGCTCGGCCGTCTGAGCCGCGAGCGCCCCCCCCAACGCTCGCGGAGCATCGCTTTCGCGGAAGCGTCGAACTTGACGTCGAGACCCTTCGCGGCCGCGTTGACGTGGCGGGGCTGGATGTGGAGCTCCGCCACCGAAGGCAAGACGACGGTGGCCGCGTCGCCGGCAACGCATTGCCTCTGAGCCTCAATATCAAAACAGTTGCAGGTCACGATGTCCAGCGCGTGAAAAGTCTGTGGCCTTTGCCAACCTCAATTTGTTCTTGCGCGCCTCCACCCGGAGGCGTCGCGCCAGTGCTCGCGCCAGTTCTTCCACCGCAGGTTGGAGAGCCGACCTGCGCGATTCGCCGCGCGAGACTCTGGAACCTCGCTTCTGGGCTACGCTATCCACGATGCTCTTGAAGTGGCCGACGGGCATGACGAACCCGTTGTGCGACCCGCTGCGAGATCGCTGGGTAGACGCCTGCTGCTCTGCCACCGTGTCCATGCAGATTTTGAAGAGCTTGCCCTTGCCATCTGCTATCTGGATGAACGGGGCTTCCAGCGCCTCGTGCGTCTGGACGGCGTCCGCGACTGCGTGCATCGCGGTCCGTTGCAAAGAACCCATCCCGTACTCGGGATGATCGCCGTGGGTGACGATGCGGGCCAACAGACTGAAAGCGTCGATCGCGTGCTGGCGCTGCTTCTGCAAAGCCGCAGCGCGGTCCACGTCTATCGCTGCATGTGCGTCGTCCTCCATCTCCTGCAACGCCTCCTCCACCGCTTTCTGGAAGCGTTTCATTCTGAACCTGGTGCCTGCCTGTAAGTCTTCCAGATGCTGCTTGACCACGTCCCGCATGTCTTTCAACGCCCTGGGTTCGGAATGGCGAAGCAATGCCTCGGCGCGCAAAGCCTTCACCACCTGGTAGGACTCGTTCTGGACATCGGCGTGGGATACATCCGACCCACCCGATCCGGGGATCCTGACCAGCGCGCGGCACCTGACGATGCAATGCCAACAACGGTCTGGCCCGCGTCCGCTCAAGGCACCGTGGCGCCGAGAGTTCCGAGGCGTACCCCTCCCCCTACGCCCTCTTGCTGGACCTGGACAGGGCCAATCGCAGACATTCAGATTTCACTCGGAACTCCAAGACCCATGCCGAGACGAACTTTCATTGGCCGTCTTGGGGCGATATGGTCGGCTCCTGGGGCCGTCTTCGACGCGGTCGACGCCGAAACGGCGAATATCGTAAACATTTACGTTTCCCGGAGGGAATGTTGCCATTTTTGCTTCTGGAGACGCTCTCGGGAGTCTTCATGGAGGATTCTTTGGCCGTCGTGGGGGTTCCCGGAAGCCGTCTTGGAGCTATCGCCGGCACGTTGGAACGACAATTTGGGGATTCTGGGCCCTCGTGGAGGTTTGGAAACCACTTGGGACTCTCGGGTGGCGTTTCGGGGCTGCGTGGGTCTGTCTAAAGGGGGGCCCCAGAAGCACCCCGGGGCATTTTGGGACAGTCTTGGGGGCCTCCTGGACAGTCGACGGCCCCTCTTAAGCTGTCTTAGAGGCCCCTTGGAACTCGGCCCTTGGGGCCGTCTTCGGGGCCGTCTTCGACGAGGTCGACGCCGAAGCGTTGAACACCGTAAAAATCAGCGTTTTCCCAAAGAGATGGAGCTATTGTTGCTTCTGGAAAGGCTCTCGGGGGTCTTTTTGGGGGACTCTTGGGCCGTCGTGGGGGTTCCCGGAGGCCGCCTTGGCGGCCTCTGCGGAAAAGTGCCTGGGGTTGCCGTGCAGCGTGGGGATGCAGAACAAGCATGGGGAGACACATGGGAAACCCTATGGGACAACCAAGCGTGTGAGCCTCCTGGAGGCTTCCAGGAGGCCTGTGCGAGACCTGGGGCACCAGGCGGGAACAGCTCCTGGAGTTCCCTGCAACCTCTTGGGGTTCTGGTGGCTCGGGGTGGCCGAAACCACCCCATGCCCCGCCGAGGTCCCTGGGCGGAGACCCCCCGGCCACGCCCCCCAGGGCTCTGGTGGCTCCGGGTGGCCGAAACCATATAAACAACATGGGGAAAAGGAAAACCCAGCCACGTCCCCCGGGGCTCTGGTGGCTCTGGGTGGGCGAAACCGTGCAATAACACAAATGAAAATAAGGCCCCGGGCCCCCCATGCCCTGCCGAGGTCTTTGTGCGGGACCCCCCGGCCACGCCCCTCCGGCACATGTGTGTATACATACACATATGTATATGTATGTGTATATATATACATACATATGTATATACATATATATATACATATATATATATATATATATATATATATATATATATTATGTTTATAAACATATATATACACAGCAAAAAGAGATATACATAGAGAAAGAAAGAGAGAGAGAGAAACGAGACAGAGAGAGACAGAGAGAAATAGAGAGAGAGAGATGCAACTAGAGAGATATATAACACAACAGACAAGAACATAGAGAAACAGAGAGAGAGAGATAGAGAGAGAGAGATAAAGAAACGAGAGAGAGAGAGGGAAAGAGAGGTAGAGAAGGACTGGAAGGGAAATGGATATAGATACAACGCACAAAGAGGAAGGAGGAGGTGGAAGGGGGAGGATAAGGGAAGAAACAGAGGAAGAGGAGGAAAGTGGAGAACAGGAAGGAAAGAGGGAGAGGGGGATCATAACAAGTAAGGTGAAGAGGGGGAGGAGGACGAGGAGGGGGAGGAGGAGGAGGAAGAGGAGGAGGAGGAACAGGAGGAGGAGGAGGAGGAGGAGGAGGAGGGGGAGGAGAAGGAATGGGGGGGAGGAGGAGGTGGAGGTGGAGGAGGAGGAAGAGGAGAGGAGGATGAGGAAAAGGAAGGGGAGGACAAAGAGGAGGAAAATGAGGAGGAGAGGCGGAAAGGGCGGAGGAGGAGGAAACGGGGGAGGCGGACGAGATAGGAGGGGGGAAGGAGTAATTAAGCAGATGTGTAGGAGGAGGAGGAGGAGGAGGAGGAGGAGGAGGAGGAGGAGAGCAGAGCAGAGCAGCACCAATGATCCGATGAATCAGAACGCCGCAAGCCTACGGCACCCCGCAGGGCCGGAGGAAAACACAAACGGATCAGGTGTTCGAGAACCACTTGAAGGGGCGCGAGAATCTACGGGGCCCTGCAGGGGGATGGATGCCTCTGGCAAAATCGAGACCCTGCAAAAAGGGAAGGCCACGAGGGCTCGCCTATGCACGCCCACGCTCTACAGAGCCAGAGGCAGGCGACGAGTATGCCTACCCCAGCACAACCCCAACTAGGGCTCGCGGCGCGGCACAGCCCAGACGTCCGAGGTCCGCGTGGACCCCTCGAGACGGCCGCCCCCCGGAGTGCTCTCGGCAAGGCGCAGCTGGCGAAGGGCCTCGGACAACGCCCGAAAGCTCGCGGCGTCCAGGAAAGCCTGAACCGGGGAAGACCTGAAGAACACCCTAACCTCCAGGTCGCCGTCTGAATACTCAAGAATTGGAGTGGGGGTCCGAGCCTGAAGGGCGATGGGGGGGGAGCATCAGACAGGTGACCCTGGAGATGCAGCTCGGCGGCGCGGCGAGAGCCACTCGCGGCCGTCAGTCGCGCCCTCGCTGCCGAGGGTCTCGCTCGTCCTCGCCCTCGGGCCTGCACCTGAGGCCCAGCATCTGCGCGAGCCTGGGCGCCTCGCGCTCCAGCCCCCCTCTCGGCGGCGAGCCTGGAAGGTAAGTCACCGCCTTGTCCTTGCCGCCCGCCGCCAGCAACGTCACCTGCAGCGCCTCCATCAGCGTGCGCCGGCAGCCCTTCCACTTGTTGGCCTGCTGCTGAACCCCCAGCATGATCTGTAGCTTGAAGCGGCCTGGGGCCTGCACCTTCTTGTCGCACCAGCCAAGCCTTGATGCGGAAGCGGCGGCAATGGGCGGCCATCAGCTCCAGCGCGTTCTCCTTCATGATTACCGTCTGCCAGTAGCTCTTGAAGACTGCCTGTGCCTCCTCGGGTGTCGTCTCCTTGCCGTCCGCGCAGGCCCACTTGATGAAGGCCTTGAACACGTGGGCCCACGGTGGCCCGTGCTTGCGTTCCTTACCGCCCGCCTTGCAACTCTCTGCGCGCGCGCCCCGCCCCCTGCAGCGCCTTCGCGAAGCCCGCGCCCGCGCCGACCATGTAGCACGAAGCAAGCGCCAATCACCTCGGCCAACTCGCGCGCGTTGGCGAGAGCGAGCTTCGTGAGGGCCAGCAGCAAAGCCGCCGGCGCCCCGCCCTTGCCGCCCTTCCGGTTGGCCTGAGCTTGCTCCCCGATCTCCTGCAGCAGGCGGGCCTTCTTGACCTCGCTGGGCGCTCCGCCTCCCTGCGTGCGTTTCACGGCCCAGTTGGGCTCCTCGAAGTCCGTCGATCAGCACTAGCGGCAAGTCCTCGAAATGAACTCTGGCGTGGATATGAAGATCAGCCTCGGTTCAGACTTGATCCTCACACAGCCGGCGCGTAGAGGGGGGGGGAGGGAGGAGGAGCGACCGCACCAAGAAAGGAAGAGACGAGGGCAAGCGGGCAAGACGCGAGAGGAGGGCAAGTGCCCCCGTTCCAATTCGCCTCAGGCCACGGCCTCGTCGCGTGCAGTGCTGGGGCGAGGCGCGCAGTGCCAGTAGTGTAAAGAAGCGCGGCGCGTGGCGCGGCGCGCGTGATGACGCGCAGTTTGTTAAAAGCGCTGTCCGAAGGTCACCTTCAGGAATGGCGCGTTGCCCAGCCGCCCCTAGGCCGATGCGAGCGAGGGGGTCCGAGGAGAGGAAGGAACGATGTAACGCGAGGAAGTGAAGGGGGCGGGGGCAGGTGAGGCACTGGCCGAGATGATCTGGGCAAGCATCGCACCCGAACAGACCGGCGCGGCGCGGTCCGAAAAGGGAGCGGCGGCTCGTCCATCACGTTCCCGCCGGAGTCAAATATACGGCCCAGCGAATGGCTAGAATCTTCTTCGAAAGGTAGCCGGTAAATTCCTGCCAGCGGCTGGGCATATTCAGTGGCGCTGCGAGATCGGGCAGCGCCGAGGAGAGACGGCGCGCCAGGGTCTCTGCGAACTTGCCGGGGAAAAGGGAGGAATGGAAAACCGAATCGATGGGGTCGCTGGACCCGGGCGCGCCTGGATTCTTGAACAGCGGCAGTCTGCTCGTCAGCGGCCGCTCGCTGAACTGCACGCCAGACGAATGGTGAGACAGAGTGCGGTGGTTTGCCGTCAGCAAGCTCGCCCCAGCATTCGACGATGCCAAGGCTCTTCCACAGCGCGGAGAAACGGTGGCCCGAACGCGGGCCTGGCCCAAATCCGCCAGAGACAATTCTGGATTCAGCTGGTCTTGAGCGAGTAATAAAGAGCGATGCAATGGCTTCCAGTCGGGAAGCGCGGCAGAGGCCGCGCGCCGCGCTGAGGCCAGTGAAAGCGCGGCGTGATCAGTGAATTGGGGGGGGGGGGGGGGCGATTGCGACCGCGAGCGAGCACCGGGAAAGTCGACGATGCGCCAGGAGTTGGGGGGGGGGCCTGAGAATCTCACGCAGGGCGCCGCGTTCGCGCCGCAGGAGCGCGACCGGAAATGGAAAATACTGCGCGAGGTACGAGAGGACACTGATAACACATGTGTTATACAGTTTGAGCGCCGCTGCGGGGCTAGGGGCGACCGCCGCTAATTGTGCCACGCGCGACCAATATTGATCGCATGCGGCTTCCCATCGAATGTATAAAGTTACTGCTGGGCCTATGGGCGCGCCTGGATAACGAGCGTATTCTGCAATCTGAATGCGCTGCCACTCAGGCACCAGAAATGCTATGAGGCGCTGGGCGAGGGGAGTGCGCGGCAAGCGAGACGGGGGCCATAAGGGCGCAACCGCTGCCTTCTGGATATGTAGTTCGAGCCCCGCGAGAGCAGCAATGGCCCGAAACGGGGGAAGGGGGGAAGGGGGGTCCCAAGGCGAGCGAGGACGATGCCCAGATCATCTGCGCAGGTACCGAGTTGGCTCCAGGGAGGGCGCTTAAAATCTGGACACGGTGTCTAATGGGCGCATCAAAAGCCAGGGACCAAATCGATCCCGAGAGGGTGCAGCCCTGGAGAACACCTGAGCCGATTTCGAACACGCATTGGAGACGGCCACCCACGCGGGCCCAGGCTCCTGGGGAATGATAAAGCGCATGAATGACAATGAGATAGCCTGGAGGAACCCCGTGGGCTACCAGCGACGCAAGCAAAAAACTCCCATCCTAAGGATGGGGAGGCAGCTTCGATATCAAAGCTAACCCTGGTAAGGGGGGGCATCTGGGGCATCGGGGGGTGGCCTGCTCTGCGGGACTCAGAGTCTAGGGTCAGCGCGTATTGTCCGAAGTTCCGCCCCTTTACAAATCCCTGCTGCGTGCATGTTGTCCGATCCTTGACCATGCCCACGAGGCCCGCATTCACGACGTGAGCGATCAGTGGGGCGTCGCAGTTCCTGAGGAGAGGGGGCGCGTGGCACCTGGAGCTCGAAAGACGGCGCCCTGGTCCTGAGATTCGCCTCCTTGTGGAAGACACGCGAAGACCGAGTCGTCGAACTGGAACAGGGCCCAGCCCATTTCGAACATCTGCATCGCGAGGTCATGAAGTATCTGAGAGGATCCGGGGGGGGGGGGGGCTCATGCAGCGCGTGGAATCTGATCTGGGCCTGGGGCGGTACGTCTGACCTTGCGGGGGGCCCTCTGAACGTCCTCAAAGAGCTGGAACCCGCAGGTCCGCGCAATCGAACTTGGGGAGGCGCTGGGACAGGCGCTGCTGGACCGCCACGGGGTCCACGATCTTGCACGAGAAGATGGGCTGCCAAAACTGATGGAGGCCTCCGAGAATACCCCGCGAGGGAACTTGTGGTGGTAAGGGATGCCGCTGGTGTCCCCCCATTCGGTATCCTGAGCCCTGAGAGTACGAGTCGACGGCGAAACGGATCCCATACCTTTGTCTGGCGTGCGAGGTGCATCGCGGCCTTCCAACTGCCGGCCTGGTCCAACTGCATCTCGGCGCTGGACTGCAGCTGGCACTTCGCGGCGAGGGCGACGAGTCTGTCATAGTCGGCGGTGGCCGCCGTGCCCATCAGCTGGACCTGCTCGCCCCTGTTCGCGAGCTCGGGGCCGTCGTCCGCGAGGCGCAGGTGCGCGCTGCCGATGTCGGTCGCGGCCATGAAGAGCGACGCTGTGTCTGAACCCTTTCTCCAAATCGCCCGTGAAATTGCAGGAAGAGCAGTGGGCCTGCCATGCTTTGCCGAGCGACTGTGGTCTTGAAGGGGGGCGCGCTGCTGAAGGTTGCGAGTGGGTCTCGCCGCTTCTGCGATGATGAGCTTGCGCTGCTTCCAGACCGCGCTAGGCGTGACTGCAGCCTTGGCAATGTTGCCCTTCAGAAGATTGGAGTGGCGCTGGGAGTTGGGGTCGTGGAAGATGATCGGGTCGATGGCTTGCGCTTCTGGCCGTGAGGCTGAGGCGTTGACCAGAAGCAAATGAAGGATGACATGATCGCTGAGGCCTTTGTCGGATAGTGTTTCACCGCCTCTGTGAATCTCCAGGTGCGCATCCACGCTCGTCGGGTCGATGCCCGAGAGGGAAATGAGGGCGCGGTCGATTGCCGTGGCCGCTTGCGCGTTGGCCGAGAAGTGCGCGGGGAGGTCGTGCGCGATCTCTGTGAGCGAAGCAAAGAGTTGGCGCCGCCGCGCCAGCTCTTGTCGATATAGTCCGCCAAGTGCCATGAGCCGCCAGCGCGCAGAAGGATCCTCGAAGTTGAAGGAGGGGGCGGCACTGGCATCGTAGTCGCCCATGGCGATGAAGAGTCTCTGCTGGGGCGCTGCTGCTGCCCAGCTCCGTGGGGCGCGCCGCGCCTCGGCCACTCTGTCCATGTCAACTGCCGCCAAGTCATGATTGCGCGCGTTCACAATGAGCGCCTCGAAGCCCGCGGTGTGATCAACAACGCGCAGGGCGGCCACTCCTCCGCGGATACCGGCCAGAGCGACGTCGATGTAAAGGTCGACGCAAGCGTCGGCACCTCGCAAGGCCACTCCTCCTTTGCCGCGGTTGACGGGGTAGCCGCTGAAATGCGCTTGACGAAAATTCGGAAATGTGCCGATGTACGATTCGAGATCCAATTGAGAGCCGTGCACTTCTTGCAGGGCGACCAGGGCCAGCTTGCGCATGAAAAGAATAACCAGCCTTATATCCCCCCATCTCTTGCAATCGTCCTGACAGAGAAGGCTTCTGGCAGTCCGACAGATGTAGCTTCCTGCGGCCTCTGAGGCAACAGGTCTGGCGACGAGTGCGCGAAGATGTGCTGGGCGAGGAAGAAGAAGATGAGCTGCTGGCGCTGGGGGGGCGAGCGCTGGCCGACGATGAGCTGAATCCCGAGACTGAAGCCGCCTGGGCCTCGTCGGTCTTGAGACGACGATCTTCCGCTGGAAGGTCTTGAGCTGGGTGGGGTGGGTCATGCTGGGGAAGAAGTGCTGCTGCAGGGCTCTCCAGGCCCGTGAAACTGAACTATTATCTGGAGGGTTCCCCAGTCCCATCGGGGGCAACAGGGGCGCCGCGATCCCCGCGCGCCTGTCGTCGCGGCACGGCCCGCGCAGGATGGGGCCTCTGATGCCGCGGAGCTTGCCCGAGTTCACGCGGGGCGCGATTGGGGGGCCGCGGGGCGTCAGCAGCGGCGGGGCAAGGTGGGTCCTGTTCAGGTGCTGGTCGAAGGTGCCGTAGAGGACGCGGTCGCCGCCGGTGCGCCAGGCCCGGGAGGGCGCGCGCGATAAGCATCAGTTGCAGTCGCCCGCCATGGCGACCAGCTTTTGTTAAACCCACTGCGCTGTATCCTGGGCTCTGTAGGGGGCGGCGAATTCTGCCGCGGCGGTGGCCTGGTCGATGGGGGCCTTGGCCAGCGCATCTTGGTTAGGGAGAGGGAGGGGGGGGGGGGAAGAGGGGGGGGGGGGGGGGGGGGGAGAGGAAGATGAGGAGGAGGGGGGCAAGGAGGAGGAGGAGAATGGGGGGGGCCATTTCAGTGGGAGGAACGCGCAGCGGCGCCAGCGCGCGCGCGCCCGCCCCCCTCGCCCCTCCCTCGCTGCCGCGAGACATCTTGCGAAACGACCCCTCACGGAGGCCCCGCTGCCGCGAAGCTGCTGGCCGCGGGCCGTTCGCCGCGCAACGCGTTGCCGGCGAGCCGCCCGCTGCCGTCGAAGCCGCCTCCGCGGGGCCCTCGGCGTCGTTTCGCGCGGCCTTGTCGGGGGAACCGTTGCTCTGCGCCGCCGCGGACGCCGAATGCCCGGCGCTGGGCGCCGAAGCCCCGCTGCCGCGGGGCCTGGCAAAGGGCGTCAAACCCCATGCCTTCTTCGAAGCATCGAATCGAAATTTGCGCTCTACACCTAATTCGGCGCAGTAGCGAAACGTTCCTGGCCCATCGCTCTGGCCCAAACCCGCGGCCGGCGCGTTCGACGCGTCCGCGCAGGGCGCAGCGGCCAAAGCCCCCGCCTTCCTGTCGCCCCAGCGAAATCGGATGGGCGCCTGGTCGCCGCGACGCAGCGCGAAATCCCGCATCGGCAATTTCACTTTCGCCCGCTGCCCCGCGAGGTGTGGCGAGATCGCGATGGCCCGGCGCTCGCAGTCGTAGCTGTTCGGCCGGAACTCCAAGGGGCAGCCGATCAGCGCCCTGCTGCCGCGGGGCCCCTCCGCGATCTCCCGTTTTCCCCCAGGGAACTTGCTCGTCTCGCATGCCCGCGTTGTGAAACCACTTAGCTGGAGACTCGAAAGGCGAGTCGCAATTTTCTTGTTGTTTGCGCCGCCGCTTCAACGCTTGATTTCGCTGCCGATGCGACTTGTCGAGCTTCTCTGAATAGCGCAGAAAATACTCGACGTCCAACTTTTCGCGCTCCTGGGGTTTGATCGCCGCCGCTGATGCGGCGGCGCTAGGCCCCTGCGACGCACGCGCGGCGTCGGTTCCCAGCTCGTCTTCTGGAAATGCAGCCCCAGGGCGCGCAGCAGGTCGAATGGCAGCCCTCACGAAATTATCATATTCGGGCATTCCGAGACTCGGGGCGCGGGAGCGCACGACGCCAAGCGCGGCGGAGGGAGATGGGCGCGCCGCCGCTTCACTCTTGGCGGCTGGACCACCATCCTGCCGCGTCGGCCCATGCCTGCACCACTCATGGCGAAGCGATCGCGCTGTCGCTGGCGCCCGATAGCACCGTTGCTCGCGGGCCGTCTCGCGGGCGCGGGAAGGCTTGAGCAGGATGGCCACGGGTACGCGAGGTGATGGGACGGCACGCGAATTTAAGAAAGCGGAGCGGGCATAATGGTAGCGAAGTGGAAGGCGGGGAAACTAACCCGAAGGGGGTCACAGCCTGAATATAATGAGGAAGCGCAGGGGCAGGGGGTGAAGAGGTAGATGGCGAGGCAAGCTGGCGACATAAAACTAGAGCGGAGCTTGAAAAATGCATGAGGACGACGTAGACTGGGATAACGAACCCTTCTGTCACAGAGAGGCTCGTCATGGGCTCCAACAAAGGGCCCTTCTGTCACCGAAGGGTTCAAAGGTCACCGAATTACGGATGTTGGGTTACCTCTGCGATCCTTCCATGTCGATTTGGAAGCGGCTTGGGGGTCTGCGCTGCACAGGCCCCAAGCAAACCGTCAACGGGGGGGGACGAAGACTTCCATTCAAAATCGGTGCCTGATCTCTCCCAATGTCGAATCTGGCAAATGTTCAAACCGCGTCCAGCCGTGGCGACGATAGGGGCCCGTTTCTTCCTCCTCTTCTGCTGGCCGGAACCAAGAGTTGGGCCACCTCAGCCCCTCAGCAGACTGCAAATCTCAACCACCTGTCTCCCCCGCTCCTCCTCCTCCTCCTCCTTCTCCTCCTCCTCCTCCTCCAATTCCTCCCCCTCCTCCTTTACCTTTTCATGTTCCTCCTCCTCCTCCTCGGGCGGGCTGGCGCCCAAGACGCCAGCCATAACCACGGGAATGATAGAGCGCACCACCTGCGAGCGCGCCAGGAGAGTGCGAGCGAATCGAGAAGACAACAAGCAGGCGCGGCGAAGGATGCAGCCGTCATCCACTCATAAAGGCGCAAGGTAAAGATGCAAGACCCTTGCGTCCGTGTTGGTGTGCGTGCGTGCGTGCGTGCGTGCGTGCGTGCGTGTGTGTGTGTGTGTGTGTGTGTGTGTGTGTGTGTGTGTCTGCTTCTTGTGGCACCTGCACACATCTTCATGTAAAAGCCTGCCTAGCCCACCTCTTGCTGGCAACACTGGTTGAACTAGATCGCTGTTCACGTGACTGGTGGCTGCGCTTCCCGCGATTGCGGTGGCGGACGCACAAGTGTTTGAGCGTTGGTTTTCTAGGCCGCAGCAACAGGGCGTTGGTGCAAACGTTGCTGCGGAAGAGCGCGAACATGGGCGACGCACGCGAGCAACTTCGAGATGCCAGTATCGTTGTGATCGCGAAACTCGTTATCTGAGATGTGTCCAGTAGTTGGCGGTCAAACACCAATTCGATGCACCCTGGATCCCTTCGGAGTGCAACCGAACGGGTTGAGAATCCAACCGGCCCTCCCCTGTGTATGGACGGGAGGGTGGGTGGGAGGGGCCGAGCGATTAGAAGGTTCGTTTTGATCCATATGGCTCCAAGATGGCCGCCGATACCCCGAGCATGGCCCCCAACCTCGCGCAAAGTGGGACACACTGATCCAGCATTGCGTTCAGCATGCTTCCAAACAAATCTTTGAGATGTCTGAAGGAAGGGCCCACGTGCCACGGCGTTACGAAGCCGTTAAAAGGATGCCCCCGACAGGCCAACATCTCCCAAACACATCCAATTTTCCAATGGTGCTTAGAATTCCAGCAATTTCGCTTCTGATTCGCTCTTGTGGATTCAAGCTGGCTCGAGACCCAGACTATCACCAAGATGACCTCAAAGGCTAACAAAAAACACCTCGGGACGCCCCAAGAGGGCACCTAGAAACGATTACACGGACTCCGGCATGGGAACCTAAATTGAGGATCCGTCCTGTTTGGATCGGGGCGATCTCCTGGATCGGTCCAAAAGGGCCCTGAAGACCCCCAAGAGGGCTCCAAGAGAGACCAAACAACACCAACATGCCTCCAGAAACGCCCCAAGATATACCCAAAAAGCGAATGCCTTGATGAATGGCCCCTGGTGCTTTCGCGTCTCTCCGGTGTCGCGGTAAACGCTCAAACCATCAAGGCCTAGCAAGCAGCGCCCGTACGGGGGGAGGCCTTCAATTTACAGAAAAAGATGCGGTTGTGAATGTGAGGGTGACGCGGCGGCTGCGTTCCGTCTCTGTGCTACAGTGTGCTTGCGCACGCACTCCTGTAATTGGGTCAACTC
Organism: Prorocentrum cordatum; assembly: GCA_963575745.1. Lineage (NCBI taxonomy): Eukaryota > Dinophyceae > Prorocentrales > Prorocentraceae > Prorocentrum > Prorocentrum cordatum. The sequence goes on along the minus strand of CAUYUJ010017170.1, from coordinate 641,239 downwards.
GTCATGGATCGCTTCTGGATGGGCTGGTCGGGACATGCGAAACGACACGAATTGTCGCTGCACTGCGATTGAGCATCTTAAGGAATGGCGTTGTTCCCCCATTAGTGGTAAACACAAACCAGGGCAACATCGGACGCCATGCGACAGCCAACCGCCTCTTGCATCATGTCGTGGCATTGGCGAGGGAGGCCACCACCCATGCAACCCAGCATCCCCAACAAAACTATCGTCCCATTGCTATGCTGCGCACTTCTATTTGCCCATGCAAGCGCTGCTTCGGCCTTCCCTGCACGGCATCAAACACGGTGTCGTGCCTCTTCCTTGGCAATTCCAGACTTTCCTGTCCCTGGCCGCCAGATCGGGCCGCATGATTCCCATGGAGGAAATGCCCACGCCCGACTTGGCAGTGCCTCCCGAAGCCCTTTTGCGCTCAACGCTACCAACGGGTACACACGCTGCGCCTGCAGCCGACACGCACATGTTCCGTCCCATGCCGCGGTAATGACGCGCAAACACACACACAAACACTGTTTGCGTCGGCGGCTAAGCAAAAACACGGCGCTGGCGGATAAACGCACGCACGCGCACACACACACACAAACGCACACACAGGCACTGAAACTGGCCCATACACATGCACAGACAGATACGCGAACACAGACACACACACAGACGCAGGCGCAGACGAAGACGCAGACTCAGACGTAGACGGTGACACAAACGCAGACACATACACAGACACTGACGCAGACGCAGAAAACGACGCAGGCACATACGCTGACACAGACACAAACGCAGGCATATGCAGACGCATACGCAGACTCAGACGCACACGCACACGCACACGCACGCACGCACGCACGCACGCACACACTTACACTTACACTTACACTTACACACACACACACACTTACACTTACACACACACACATTTACACACACACACACTTACACACACTTACACACATACACTTGGAAGCGGAAAATCCACAATATTATGTTGTAGGGGCTATTTGCTAAATGGGGCAAGCCTGTTAGTAAAATGTTTAAAATGAAGCCGGGATCGGGGCAAAATTTGACCAGGATAAAAATCATGCTCGGTTTTTCAAATCACCGGTGGCGCCGCCGAACGGGCCTGCCACGCCTTGGGCGCCATCGGCTTCGCGAGGGAAGAAAAGCGCCCCGGCGCGGATGAAGCCGCGGCGCGTATTTGGCTTCGCGCACGACCGAGGGAATTCAGCGCCAAGCGCCTTTCACTCCAGAAGGCCCGACGTCAACAAAACAAACTTGAGGCCCAAAGGGGGCCCCAAGAAGGCGGACCGCCAAAACAATCACGCAACCAACGCAAAGAAAAAAACACGAACATGTCAAACATCGTGTTACTCAGTGACCTCTTCGGCCAAGCAACGCCGCGATAATGCCCAAGACGGCATTGGAAAAAAATCACGCGCGCGGCCAGGCGACTTCCCCGCGCCGCCCCAAGGTTCCCGAAGCGAGCCGAAATGACCGTAGAGAACACTCTGGAAAGTCTTTGGAAAATCCCCGCGCCATGCAAGATCCGCCACCGAACAATCTCGCGGACACCTAGCGCGTGCGCGCGGGCGTCCACCATGGATGCCCAACTCCGGTTTCCGAGACAATCGCGCGCGCCCGCCTGGGGGCCTCGGCGACCTCGCAATTGGCCCAGGGGCCCGCGGGGCCCAGGGAATCGAAGACAGGTTCGCAACTCCGGAAGCATCGGGCGCGGCGCCAGCCAGTCGCTCGTCTCTGGCGGACAGTAGGACGCCTGGAGAAAGACCTGGTGGAACCCAAGGAACCGCTTTTCAGAGATTCACAGAACCAGAAACCGGGGCGCGCCAAATTCTCGCGTCCGAACTTCTCTGAGAATCTCTGAAAATCTCTGAAATAGCCACCCCGCGTGAAACATTCCCATAAACCCAAAACCTCGGAGCTGGCCGAAACTCTCTGAGAGTTTTTTCGGCCCGCGAAATTTGGCGCGCCCGGATTTCTGGTTCCGAGATCCTCTGAAATCGCGCTGCGGTGGCGCCCAGCAGGTCCTCGCGCGCCCAGGGTGGGGGCCGTGGACATCGCGGGCCGCGACGGTCCCGACCGCGAGGTCCTTCCTCCTGCCCCATCGACGAGTCCACGCTCATGGACACGCTCTCTGCGCTGAGCGTGGACCGCGCCATCCGCCGGTACTTCTGCGCGACGACAGCCAACTGGCCGCCGACGGACAAGACGATTTTTCTCCGAGCTGCGCGTGCCACCGAAAACGTACAATAGCCCCGGGCTCGGGGAGAAACACTTTCGATGCATTTTCAGGCCGCCAGCGTCTCAGCTGCCGACCCGCCGCGCGCCGACCGAGAGACTAGCTGGGCCCACTACGTCCACGGCGGCGGGCGGGCGCCCAAGAGAGCTGTCGCCACGGTGCGCGCGGCGGGGCGCCCGCCCAACTGCAGTCGCTAATGCCGCCTCCATGGCGCCACAGGCGTAATATGTGTGACGCATTCGCGGGCCCCCCATCAGCGCATTGGCCAGCGCCCAAGTCCCTGAAACGCAAACCTACTGTGCCCCCCGTGCAAGCCGCGCACCCGCTCACAATGCTCGTGCACACCAGATTTTCTGCCCGCCCTCAACAGTTCAATTGAGCGCCCATGTGTTACTTGGGCTCCTCGAGCCCTCGAACACACTTTGGGAACTTCTGCGAATGCGCGCGCTACGCTCCACAAATCGGCGTTCCATTTTTCTCTGGAACTCTCCCAGAATCTCTGGTTCCGGTTTGTCCGGATCTTCCGCTCCACTGAGTGTTGTTGCTCAGTTGCGCGACGACCATGGCGGCGCGTCCGAATTGCCGAGCCACGTCCTGCGTTCGCGCCCTGAATCTCTTGTCAAGGAGCATCTACAAACCGCTGAAAACAGGTGCAAGGCTCGCCGCGACCCGATGTAACGCGATCTCGATTGCTCGACCAAATGCATCGCGGGGTGGACTGGCAGGGACGACGGGGCCCCCCCGCCCCCCGACCGGACCCTGGCCCCGCACCCCCAGGGCCTTACTACGGCAGACCTCGGATTTTACTGAAGCGAAGAAACGGCTTTACTAAAGCGAGGCAGCGGCTTTACTAAAGCGAGGAAGCGGCTCTACTAAAGCGAGGAAGAGGCTTCAGTAAAGGCGCGCCGCTCAATACATTCCGAACAAATCACTTAGGCAAAAAAGGAACTTTAGTAAGATGGAATGACGGCAGGGGTAAAATTGCGCACGGAAAAATCAGTCCTCCCATAAAATTGGGCGCGGGACTCCAAGAACGAAGGCGGGGCGCAAGTTCGCCCGTGGGCCTGGGCCCTGTCGCCGCCGTCGCCGCGATGATCGTCGTCGACGCCGTCGCCATTACCGCCGTCGTCACAGTCGGCGCAGACGCCGCAGTCGTCGTCGCCGTCGCCGTCGTCGTCGCCGCGACGCCCGCGCATTCACGTTATTACCACCGGCGGGTCGCGCGCGACCACGTGCCAGTGCGTTCGCATTTCCGCTCCTCCGACGCGGGCCCAGGCGGACATTGTGATTTTTCTTCCACCCACAACTTCTTTGAAATGCCAATGGGAAGCTCACGCCTCTGACACACACACACACACACACGCACACACGAACACACACACACAAACACACACACACATACTTTCGTCGGCGGCTTGACAGAGTCGCTGCGCTGGCGGATATGGCGTTGGTAGGTCGTACGTAGCGCGAGTCAAACAACGATGCGCGAGGAGGAAGGAGGAGGCGCCCTGCGGCGGCGGGAGGGACTCGGATACCGAGCCCGCTCAGCAAACGCATGGCAAGGGCGGCACCAGGGGGCGGGATTAGCAAGGGCGACAGCTGGGGGGGGAGAAGCCGGCAAGGCGGGCTGCCAGGCAGCAGGCCGTGAAAGGGAACAAAACCCCAAAGAGACTGGTGCGAAGGTGTGCACGCACCGCAAGGGGCCAACGGGTGCCGAAGTCACGCGTGACCTACGCGAGCACCCGGGCCAATGGCGACCAACACGAGACCACCTCAAGGTGAGGGGTCGGCCCGAAAACCACGCAAGGCGGAGGCGGGGGCGGGGCGTGGGCGGCAAAATCAGCCCGGGGGCGCGGCAGGAGGGCCGAAAGGCGGTCCCGTCGCTAAGCAAGGGCCGCGGGGGGGGGGAACACCGAACTCGTGCGCAGATGGCGGACGCAGGGCCCAAAGCGGGCCAGGAGAAACGGCAAGGCGACGGCCAGGGTGCCGGCGCGGCCAGCTTGGGTTGGAAACATCAGCGCCTGGCGCACAAAGACACACCGAGGCGGCCAGGTGGCAGAGCCCGGGCCGCGGGCTGGTGCACTGGCAGGACGTGGGCGGTGGCAGGGCAAACGGGCGGGGCCAGGGCAACAGGCGAGGTGGGGGGGGCAGGGCGGGGGGCGCAAGCGGCAAGACCAGCCCAGGCCCCGAGACGCCCGAGCACGGCCAGAGGGCCGAGGGGAGGCGAGCCCGCCGAGAGGGCAGGGGTCGCAGGGGGAACGCCGAGAGCACCGATGGTGCGAAGCCTGTGGGAGCGGCGGCAGCGCGTGCTGCCGTAAGTGGGGGGAACAAACACACAGACAAACACACACACACACACACACACACACACACGCACGCACGCAGTCACAGGCACGCACTTACACACACATACACGCACAAGCACGCGCACACGCACGCGCACACAAACACACAGACACACACACACACACACAGACATACACAGACACAGACACACAAACGCACGCACTCACGTACGCACGCACTTTCGCACGCACGCCCGCACGCACGCAGACTCTCTGTCTCTCTCTCTCTCTCTTTCTTTTTCTCTCTCTCTCTCTCTCTCTCTCTCCCTCTCTCTCACACACACGCACGCGCACACACGCGCGCGCGCACACTCACACGCACACGCACACAACACAGCACACACACGCGTATAAACAAACAACACACTACTTACACAAACCATTTTGCATATGACAAATCAGAAACTACAGACAGCCACCGTGAACACGTCGATGAGACGAGACCCATTAGGCATGGCTCTTCAGCCAGCTGTAAAGTGTAGTAAGGTAATTCAACTTTCGCACACGATCTTCTTGAAGATGAAGCGGAGAGGTGCGCGCAAGCAGCGCGGGGGAGTACGACTTCACGTTATACGCTATCAGCGGGGAGGGGATGGGACCCCAGGCACCCTCAGAGTGAAGCACGTGGAAAAAACCTGCCCAACCCCGCGCTTCGCCCTGCGTGAGGCGCGAGTATCTTCTCGCCCCTATGGGTGTCATGCGCCAGAGGGACACCCGTTGGTGTCGGTGTCGCTCTGCGCTTCGGTGTCGCCGCCCGTGGGTGTCGCTCTCTGACTCGGTGTCGGTGCCCCGTGGGAGTCGCGCTCTGCGCCAAGCGCGAGTACCATCGAGCTTGTTCAGAAGGCTGGCCCTTCCAAATTGAAGGACCCCTCATGCCCTGCGTTCCGCGTCCCATGCCGCCCTCCGCAATCCCGGAGGCAACGTGGAGGCACTTCCCCGACCGGACGGAGCGAGCGCTGGCCAGCGTGGCCCGCATTCCTCGCGCTGGCACCCCCTCCCCCGCGCACCTCTCTGGCCCCAGCCTCCAGAGGACCTCTCCCAGGAGGCGTCGGACCCTCGGGGGCCCCCGGGGGGCATCACAGGGGGAAGAATCGAATAGGAGATCGACCATCAAATTGCAAAATAGCTGTACCCCAAAATCGGAATTGTCGTCGAACTGATTTGAAATGCGTCGGATTTTCGTGGATCTACGAACGTTATACATGTTGTGTAGATTATAACAGAATTTCAACTCTTGGGTAACTCAGTGCTGGAGTCAACCTCCTACTCCCTCCCAGGGAGGGGTCGCCCACCCCCCAGGAGGGTTGGGCCCCCCTCCAGGAGGGATACAGGGTTTGCTCATGCTCTCTGCAGGGCCCTTGCGGGACCTCGCGCCACAGGCCATGGAGACCCTAAAAGGCGCCGATGCCGCGGGGCCCCGGACCTATCCCCGGGGTCCGTTCTGACTAGGATTTCGAGGCGAACCCAGCCGTGGCTACTACAGGCCTCGTAGATGGGGTCCGAGTGGATGGGGTCGGAGGATCGCGCCGCTTCGCCGATGCATCGGCGACGTTGGCGGTGCATCAGTGACGCCGGCGCGGAGCAAATCGGGCTCCACATCGAGAAGCATCGCTGAGGCATCTGCGATACGGCGCGATCCTCCGACCCCATCTACTCGGACCCCAGCCAGGAGTCCTAAAGCGACCAGGGCGTCCAAAGAGGCCCACAAGGGCGCGAACGAGGGAGGGGCAGTGGTATCGGATAGCTGGTCGGATCCAACGGAAGATTGAATAGTTGTTGCAAACGTCACGTATATGCCGCACCCGTAGCCCTTCTGGCCCTGAGAGCTGACAACTGCGAGGCCCGCGCCCCTCTCTGACCCTCAGCGGTGCGCCTGCCAGGCAGTTCCGGCAGACAGGGCAAAGCGAGCGAGCCTTGACATCGCAACGCAAGAATGAGCAGCGGCATCGGTGCCTCGTCGACGCCTTCGTCGTCGTCGCCGTCGTCGTCGTCGTCGTCGTCGTCGTCGTCGTCGTCGTCGTCGTCGTCGTCGTCGTCGTGCGCAAGGCGCCTCTGCGCCACCCCCTGCGCGCGCGGCAATCCCGCGCGCGTGCCGTGCAGCGCGCGGCCGGGTTTCGCCCGCGGGTGAACGTCGGCTGCCTCCTCTGCGCCCCCATCCCGTCGCCCCTGACCACCACCCTCTTCGCACGACCGTCCGAGAGACTGCTTTTTGTTGTATCGCGGCGCCTGCCCCTCACATCCGGCACCTCGGAGCCGCTTTCGGGCCCCTGGGTCGTCAGACATGGATCCGGGACGACAGACTGCCCAGCTTGGAAGTGGTCGGGAGCTATTCGGCGGCGGAAGGGCCAAATCGCATCGCCAGATGTCTGGACATCATCCCTCCAAGTTTATGGTCGATGTGCTGGCCCTCTTTTGAACCTACGAGGGGCCGCCATGCAGAGGCATTCCGAGACCTCGGGCCCCCTCAGAAAGTCTCCTCCTCCCTCAACGTGTGCCCCAGGACGAAGCCAGGATGAGGATACATTCGTATGGTAACGAATCGGTAATCTCCGAGAGCCAGCGGGTCTGGAAGATGTATCGGGCGCCGCGGTCGTGGAAGAGCACTCTGGAACGCTCTGAGAGCGTTGCTGAACGCTGGAGCGCTCGATCCTCATCTTGGGACTCTCTCGAACATCCCACCAGCCTTCTGGGCTCAGGTGGCCTATTGATAGCATTACTTCCTCTTCCAAACTCCCATCTTCCCTTCGGGGAGGGATACCCTCCCCCTCCTCTCCCTGTTCTTCCCAACCCTCCTGTGTTGGCTGCTCGTTTTGACTAGACGCGCACCTCCTTCTCCTCCCCCACCCCCTCCTCCCCTCCCTCCTCCTGCCTCCTGCTGCGCTGATCCATGGGAGGCTGCGAACTGCGCAACTGTCGCCACTTTCGTGAGCTCTTGTGCGGCACGGCCGAGTAGGGGAGTACCCGAATCCTCGCAACTCCCTGGGAAACTGCAAACTGCGCAACTGTCGCTACTTCCGTGGGCTCCTGGGAAAAACGGCGGAGTCGGGAGTACCCGAGACCTCGCAGCTCCCTGGGTGGCTGCGAACTGCGCGGCCGTCGCCACTTTCGTGGGCTCCTGGGATGCACGGCGGAGTCGGGGAGTACCCGAGACTGCCCAAAAGTGACGACAATCCGCCGGCCCCCTTGTGGGGCCACCAGGCTGCGAGGCGCGGGATTCGCAGTTTCCTGTACCAGTTGTAGCTTGTAGTTTCCAGTGTTACAGTTCTGCTTCTTGCTGGTTACTGTAACTAGTTGACTGATTGCTGGTTACTGTAACTAGTTGATTGACCGCGCGAGGGGGGGGGAGGCCCAAACAGGATTTTTAGCCTCACCTGGGCGCGTTGTCTGAGTTGCTGGGGGGGCTCGAAATCGACACCCCTCACGCAGATCCGCGGGGTCAGGGTCCAACAAACACATGGGATTTGCCACATTTCTGAAATTCGGTGCCACCCCTCACGCAGATCCGCGGGGTCAGGGTCCAAAAACACATGGGATTTGCCACATTTCTGAAATTCGGTGCCACCCCTCACGCAGATCCGCGGGGTCAGGGTCCAAAAACACAGGGGATTTGCCACATTTCTGAAATTCGGTGCCACCCCTCACGCAGATCCGCGGGGTCAGGGTCCAAAAACACAAGGGATTTGCCACATTTCTAAAATTCATGCAGATCCGCGGGGTCAGGGTCCAAAAACACAAGGGATTTGCCACATTTCTGAAATTCGGTGCCACCCCTCACGCAGATCCGCGGGGTCAGGGTCCAAAAACACAGGGGATTTGCCACATTTCTGAAATTCGGTGCCACCCCTCACGCAGATCCGCGGGGTCAGGGTCCAAAAACACAGGGGATTTGCCACATTTCTGAAATTCGGTGCCACCCCTTACGCAGATCCGCGGGGTCAGGGTCCAAAAACACATGGGATTTGCCACATTTCTGAAATTCGGTGCCACCCTTCACGCACATCCATCGCAAGGCGTGGTAACCCAAACTGCGAGAACTCCCTCGGCCCTTTAATCGCAAGGTGTGGTAACCAAGCCCGTAAACCATACACGTCTTACCAATCGCCAGGTGTGGTAACCATCAACCGATGAAATACATGGCGATTCTTCGCGGATTTGTGACCCCCTCGAATTGTGAACCATGGCCAGGCCATCAGTTGGTTTTGCTGATTGCGAATCGGCTTCGCATGAAGTTTCGATACTGCTTCACGACAGCGCCAAGACCTCATGACTTAGCTCTTCCATGGCCCATTCTCCGAGGGAGGGGGCCGGCGGCAGGGGGCGAAGCCCTTACGGATTACAGGATTTGAATGACCCCCTCGAATTTGAACATGGAGGCGGGAACCTCATAGAGAGAGAGTTCCCGCTCGAGACTTCCTCGCGATTCACTCACCGACGAGGTTCCCGTTCGAGACTTCCTCCAGAGTCAGGCCTGAGCAGCAAAACGTGACGACAATTTCACGATTTGGATGACGCGGGCTCCCGCTCGAGACTTCCTCGCGATTCGCTCACAGTCGAGGCTCCCGCTCGAGACGTCCTCCAGATTCAAGCCTCAGGAGCCCCAAAATGACGAGAGGTACCCGCTCGGAATCGAACCTCGAGGTGGGGACCCCATAAAGCGAGGGCTCCCGCTCAAGACTTCCGTGTGATCCAATCAAAGACGAGGTTCCCACTCGAGTTCCTCCAGACTCCAGACTGGGGCCTGAGCAACCCAAGGGTGACGACAGTTACATGATGTCAATGACCTGCTCGGATTCGAACATCGAGGTGAGCCCCATAGGGAGGAGCTCCCGCTCGAGAGTTCATCCCAATTCACCGACAAACCCAGCCCCCGCTTGAAACTTACGACTCCCTCAACATGAGTTTGCGAATGGATGTGTCCAGAGAAAACACGAACCCCACTCAGGGTGTGGGGGAAACCACAAGCATTTATTTTCGGAGATCCGCGCGAATTTCGTGGATCGGCACCAGCGGCTAGCACTAGCGGCGGCGCTGGAGACGCAGCAAGGAGGGCCCAACGCAAGTCCAAAACATCCGCGCGGACCGTCGTCATTTGGTTTATGAGGTGATTTGGGGAGGCTCGGACATTGGCATCAACACCAACAGAGGGGGGTGCCTCCACTGGGGGATGATCCTAGATTCGGATTTGGGTGGTGGTAGTATTTCGGCCACCTAGGAAGCCCGAACATTACCACCAGCACCGAGATCGAAATCATCTTCCCTCGGTGGAGGCACACAGCCAACATAGGCATCGGTGCTACAGCGGAGGCCAGTCCACACGAAACATTCCACAAGAAATCCAACCCTGAGACCCTGGGACGTCTATGGATTTTGGGTGAGGGAACGTCACGATTTCCATAGCTAAACCATCGAAACCCAAGAAACCCAGGGCACCCTGGAGGCAAGCAGGGTGTTTCTTGGCATGGGTCCCCAGTGTAACCTCCAGGCCTCCGACTGCTTTCCTATCCGATCGAGGCAGCCTTGACTGTGCGTCCTCCTCCAGCCACCCCGCCGTATGCCGCGCCGAAGTTGGCGAAAACAATGGCGGAGGTCACCCCCATGAAGCCGAAGAAGGCGGACGACGGGTCGCAGGGCTGCACCATGGCGCCTGCCCCCCGGAAACCTAGCACGGCGACCCTCTTACAGTCGGCCCGTATCACAGTCGGCCCGTACCTTGGACGCCCATTTCGAAGCTTCTCGAGCGGGCCGCGGCCAACGAAATTGGCCAAGGATGGAGGCAAGGATGCCAGGGTACCCTTGGGATAGATGCCCATCCTTATTATGCGGGTTGACTGCAAGCCCGCAAGACTGAAGCCAGGACAGGGACCAAATTGGACAGGGATGAATCGGGGATCTCGAGATCTGGCAATTTAGAGTCCTCCTAGATGGGGTCGCGGTTGATGGGGTCGGAGGATGGCGCCGCATCGCCGATACATCGGACGTGCATCGGCGATGCACCGTCGACGTGGGCGATGCATCGGCGACGTCGATGTGAAGCCAATCGGGCTCCACATCGAGAAGCATCGTCGATGCATCGTCGATGCGGCGCGATCCTCCGACCCCATCTACTCGGACCCCATCTGGGAAGCCTAGACAATTCTGAAGCATGTAGTTCACGGCCGCCGCGGCCGTTCTAGCGCGCTCCGGAACGCTCTGAGAGCGAAAGCTTTCTAAACCTTCTCCGAAGACGCAGAACAATTCTCAAAAGGCCGGAGGGCTTCTGAGAAGCCCCGCCGCCTTCTGAATTGGCCTGCACCCTTCTCTCCCAGCCCCTCCTGGGCGCGCCGCGGGGTCGGCGAGTCGCACCGCATGGACTGCAGATCGAGTCGCATCCCCGATGTACTGGCGATGCGGTGCGATCTTCCAGCCCCGCCTGCTCCAGGCCCCCTCTGGGCGGCCTGGATTACCCCAAGGCTGGAGGAACACGCTGTTTATGACTTCTTCGCGAGAACGCACGTGACCGCTCCCTCCCCGTCGCGTCACGATTCGCGCGGGCTCCGTCTGAGAATTGGCCATTCCTACGCTTTCCCAGACGGCGCCGGCGCGAATCGCGACGTGACCAGCCCACTCGCCCCCTCCCCCCGCCCCCCCGATCACAGCCGTTACCGCCAGGGGATGAAGCAAAACATGTTTCCCGGCACCGCGCAAAAAACATTGAGCGAGGCGGGGGGGCCGCAGGTACAAACGACTGCATCCGCAGGAAGCACGAACTTCTGGAGGTCCGCGCGACTTCTTGGGTCGGCGGTCGACCCCCCCTCCACACACAGCCCTGGCGGCGCCTTTGACGCCGCCCCCCCGGCGCTGGGGTTAGCGTGGGGGGAAGGGGGAGGGTCCAGCGTCCACCCAAGAGATCTGCGCGGAGTTCCGAAAGGTTCCAACCCTCTCGAAGCGCGTCGCCGCGCGCACCCCCCGACATCGTGTGCTGTCGAGCTCACGTGTCTCGAAGGAGAACGAATATTGTGGACCCCCCCCCTCCGCCCCCTGGCCTCCAGGAGGCCCCCAAGAAGCCCCGCAACAGATGCGGAGGAAGAGGAGGGCAAATTTTCGACTGCACGCAGACAGCCCGACGGGACGTGTCAAACAGCACGCATGAAATCGGGCATCCTCTTCTGGGGGTCGGCAGAAGGGCGTCAGCCTCTTGAATCATGATTGCTGATACCCCCTCACCAGTGCCCATTGCGTTGTTACAGTTGAAGTGCCCCCCCCCCCAGCGCTCGCACCATGTATTCCTTCAGGGGGAGTCTTGAGGCCCAAGCTGTGCCCCTGGGCCCTCGGCTGCAAAGGCTCCCGCCTCACACTCTCGCCCAGTATATTCAAGGGATCGCGCTTTCGCTTGAGGCTTCCTCGCGGATTGCTCCTAAATCACGCTGTGGCCTGGCCTTCCTCGCAAGGTATTCAGACATCGCGCTCCCGCTGCTCAAGCAAAGTACTCTCGCTCGAGACCTCCTCGCATGTTTATCAAGAACCGCGCTCTCGCCTCAGCCTTGTCCACCATCTAATCATAAACTGCGCCCTCGCCGCTCAAGAACCGTGCTCCCGCATAAGGCATACTCACAGTGGAATCGTGCACTACTGCCCCGCCCGCCCGACCCGCCTGGTAGGGCCGCCCGCCTGACCCTCCCATCAAGGTACCCCCAGCCCGCCCATCAAGGCCCGCCCGTCCCGCTCGCTCAGTAGTGCCCACCAGGCCCATTGCTTGGAAACCCCTCCGCCTAGATGTTCTGCCCGCCCGACCCGCCCGACCTGCCCATTAGGGTCCGCCCGCCCAACCCGCCTATGAAAGTCTGGCCGCCGGACACGCCCGTCCCCCCCGAACCACCCGCTGGGGTCCGTCTGTTCCCGCGCGCCCGACTCGCCCATTAGGATCCGCCCGCGGACCCGCTTGTCTTACCCTGCCAGAGACCCGGGTGCTGCGTGGCAAAATGTCATCCCTGGAAGAGGGGTGTGTTCATACACGACGAAGGCGGGAGTCGAGCGTTTGGGGTACACATTTTGAGTGCGACGCGGGCAATGAAGAACGAACCGCATTGCAACGATGTTTGCTGCTGATATATTGTTGGTAGCGGCCCGAGATGGTGGAAAGTGTGCTTCCAAGACAACTCGAGATCGCTCTAACACGGCCCAAGATGAAACCAACACGGCCTACTAAGAAGACCTCAAGGCGCCCCCAACGGGCTCCAAGAGGACCCCCAATTTTCTACATGTTTTTTCCCTACCTAGGCTCTGCCTAGAAGGGTTCTTACTCTCTAGCTTAAAGGGGCCGGGCAGTGGAAAGCGCCCCGGGCGGTTCCCCCAGTCCCCGCCCCGCGGTTCCCCCAGTCGCGCCCCCTGGGTCCACCCAGCTTAGCTTAGCTAAGCTAAGCTAAGCTTAGCTTATCATATTAGCTTAGCTTAGCTTAACTTAGCTTAGCTTAGCTTTGCCTACCCTAGCTTAGCTTAGCTTCGCTGAGCTTATCTCATATTTGCTTAGCTTAGCTTAGCCTAGCTTAGCTTAGCTTGGCTTAGCTTAGCCTAGCCTAGCCTGGCCTAGCTTAGCTTAGCTTAGCTTAACACAGCTTAGCTTACCTTAGCTTAGCTTATCGCAGCGCAGCGTAGAGCAGCGCAGCATTAGCACAACACAGCACAGCACAGCATAGCATAGCATAGCTATGCATAGCATAGCATATCGTAGCATGTCATATCATGTCATAGCATCGCATTGCTTGGCGTAGCGCAGCGCAGCATATCATAACATAACACAGCATATCATAGCATAGCATAGCACAGCATAGCGTAGCATAGCATAGCGTGGTATATCATAGCATAGCGCAGCATAGTATATCATAGCCTAGCCTAGCATGGCATAGCGCAGCATAGCATAGCATAACATAGCATAGCATAGCGCAGTATAGCCTAGCATATCATAGCGCAGCATAGCACAGCATAGCGTGTGGATGTAGGTGTAGGTGTAGATGTAGATGTAGGTGTGGATGTAGGTGTATATGTAGACGTGATGTGAGTCTCGCTGTTGATGTAGATGTAGATGCAGGTGTAGATGTAAATGTAGTTGTCGGTGTAGATGTAGATGTTGCTTTCCTAAATGCTCCAACTCCTAGGTATGGTCGCACTGGGATAATGGTAAGCTTTAGCGTTCTCATCGTTTCGGGTTTCCGTCAAAACAAGCTGGCCCAAGAGCCCTTCAGGTTGAAGGCGACCTGAGAGGCCAGCAAGAGGGCCTCAAGATGGCGCAAGAGGGTCCAAGCATGTGGCCGTTATGAGTCCCCCAATATGGCCTCAGGACGGCCCAAGGAAGCCGCAAGAAAACCCCAGAGACTCGCAAGACGGCCGTAGAGAGAGCCGAAGTGTCACGTATGACGGCCATCTGCGCGTTGCTCCAACTGGCGCCACACAGAGTTTGGGGCAGAAGGACGGAGATGCGAGGAGGAGATGGGGCAGGAGGAACGCGGAGAGAAAGGAACACGAGGGCTGGACGAGGCCAAAGCTGAGGACGAGTAAACTAAAAGCACATCGACTCGACGCGGAAGGGCGTGTCTAGAAGACACGCCGTCGCCGTCGCCGTCGCCGATGCACCGGCGGTGCGACTCGCCGACCCCGCTTATCGAACAATCGAAAACTGCATAAACATGCATTTTTGGAACACCGCGCTGATTTCTTGGATCCGCGCTGGACCCCCTTCCCTGGCGCGCGCAGCACGTCAGGGGCGGCGCCGGAGGGGGCCCCGGGGGGGGGCCCAGCTCCGATCCAAGAAATCCGCGCGGAGCTCCGACAGTATACAATATCCGATGTTGCAATGTTCCATCTTCGAGTGCCACATGTCATGGCCCCAAGCCTCGGGACACGAGGAGACACACGCTAGGGGGTCCTGTGCGCTCCTCGAGCAGCTGCCACCCAGATTGCTGGGCTGGCAGGGTGACGGGCCGTGGCGTTCATACTCGTTCCTTCTTCAAGATGTGGTCAGCGAGAATGCAATGCCCAGTGTACACGTAGCAGAAGAGCAGAGGGTCCGTCCCCTCCCAGATCACTCTCATCTTGATTCGGATTCCTAATGAAACAGGTCCAGGGAGCATCGATGCAGGAGCCCAACCTCTCGAGATGCTAGCGCCGTCGGTCCTCACGCACCAGAGACGCATGACCCCTTCAGCAAAGCCTATCAAATATGCATTACCAACACAATGCTGGAATAATCAGCAATTTGCCTCACGGAACCTTGGATACGGAAGGAAACAACTTATGGGTTTCAGTTCCGCGAGGCGTGCTAGGGAAGGGCCAGTGGAAGGACCCAAGGAACATCGAGTCCCTTTAGAACCCGAGATGGACCTTATCACACGTGTGGTTGCATTCCCCACATGCTTGGCCCTGGTGAAGTAGTCATGTGAACGACGAGAAGAAACTGGTCTACGCGAGAAGTCATATAGCGGTGGCTTACGCTGGCAGCCAGCGTGGCACACCGCTTGGAGAGGAAGGTGATGTCACGCGACCTCACGCGGGCACCTTGCGCCCCGCGCCATCAAACCCATTGTTCGGCGCCGCCCGTGAATGTCGGTATTATGATTCATGCCTTATCTCTGCTTCCAAATGTTTGGCTGATTCTGCGTCTCCCCCCCCCACCGCTGGCCTGAAGCTGGGCCCGAACTGTCGGCGGGCGGGAAACCGTCAGCTCCCTGAGCACTAAGGGCAAACTCGGGCAGCAGCCCGCGCAGGCTGCTTGACGGGCGCGGGGAGGCAGCGAGCGCTGCGCCTGGAGGCCAGAATTACATGCTGATGTGGCCAGAAGCGTTGGCACGGACCAAGCGCGCCGAAGCAACGGACTGGCTTAGGGCGGCAGGCGGGAGGGGCGAACAGGAAAGAGCCGAGGGGGTGGGCCGAAGTGTGGGACCATGGAGGAGAAGAACACGGGGACCATGCTGGAGACTGACCGCGAAAGCGTCATGTGGATCTTGGTCTCCGTCCATCTTGGCCAGCGTCAACTCCGGAACCCCCTAAACGGTACAGTGACCACAAAGCAAGGTGAATCAATGGGAAATCGGGGTCACCGCAAAGTTTTGGGACTCTGGTCGTTCTCCCAAGACGTCCCGGGCGACTGATGCCTCCGAGGTCCCTACACCGTGCGGTGACGGACTGCGCGGTGACGTCGCTGGGGGTTCCGAGTTCACCACGCGGTCCGTCACCACACGGTTTGGGCCCCCCGAAGCAATTCGTGGATCATCTTCGTGAGTTTGCGACGGCCAATATGGACCATGGCCAAGATCGGCGTCGACAAGACCATGGTCATGGTCAACGTGCTTCCTTTCGCGTAGGAAAGCGGGGTCGGGGGGCGCCGTGTTCGGGAGGAGGAAGACGAAGGGAGCAAACGATGGAATGGCGCCCCGCCGCATTCCCCTGGGCTGCGCAGCCCCCTCGCCGCTGGCGGGGCGGGAGGGGAGGAGCCGAGGACACGATGGGCGGGTCGGGTGGCGTGGCCGCTTGCTCATGCTTCTCAGAAAGCTCTCCAAGGCGGCAACCCACAATCGAAACCCCGCCGCGACCGAACCGAAACGCGAAAACGAGACCGACCGACAGGCCGAAAGCAGCGTCGCAAGGCTCTCAACGACGCAACAACGACACAATAATCGACCGAACGGAACCGATCCGACTGAATGCAACCGACAGTGACGCAGCAGCTTCGGCCGAACCGAGGATATCCTTTGTTCTCCCTGTTGGCGCGCTGGCTGGCGCGAGCGGATGCGGCGGGGTCGTCTCCAGCGCGTACCACTCAGGAGGGGGAGGCGGAGGAGGCGGAGGAGGCGGAGGCGGAGGAGACTGCAGCTTCTTCGTGCAGGAAGCAGGAGCAGGGGGGCGGGGTTGCCATCAGCTACAAGCTGGAACAGGCAATCCCTCGACTCTGTGCCCCCCCCCTCTGTGCCCACAAGCGCACATTGTCCAAGCAGGGCAACACGGAGGGGTGGGGCGGGGCAGGCGTGCGGGCGGCCCCTGCCTCCGCGAAGCCCCCCATTCCCTGCCCCTCGTCTGGGGTCGTTTACGAAGGGGACTTGGAAGTGGGGGGGGGTCAGCGCAGCATGACCCGAGGCATTTGAGCGGAAGAAGGGGGCCAGGAGATTAAAGGCCCCCGGCCAAGATAATTCTAGACGCTTCGCGTATCCCCACCAGCCCGTCCAGAAACGACGCCCAGGCGAGTAGAGGGTCGTCCTGAGGGGCTTTTCGGCGTCTTGGGTGCCTCGGGGGGGCCTCTGTGGGCCGTTCGGGATCCTCTTTGGGGCCTCCTGGGGGCCTCTTGGGGCCATCTTGGGGCCTTTGGGGGCCTCTGGGCGCTTCTTGGGGCCATCTTTGCCCCTTGGGTACCTCTGGGGGGTCTCTTGGGGCCTCTTGGGGGTCTCTTGGGGGCCTCCTGGGGGCCTCTTGGGGGGCCTCTCGGGGCCATCTTGGGGCCATCCTGCGGCCTCTTAAGACATCGGCCAAGGAAGTGGGGTTCCCTAGTTACAGCCCCCCCCCCAGGAGCTCCAAAAATCGTTTCCTGGAACCCTCTTGGATCGCTCTTGGAGCGCTCGTGGCCGCTCTTGGAGCCATCCTGGAACCATCTTGACGCGTCGGATGTGCATCGCAAGCGAAAAAGTGAGAACACCAAGAACATTGAGTTTCCCTAGGGTTTTGAAGCATTTTGGCCTCTTGGATGCATCCTAGTGATGCTCTTGTGGGCACTGGGAACCGTCTTGGGGAGTTCTTGGAGCGTCTTGGAACATCATGGGGACCATCTTGACGCATCTTGCGCTATCTTGAGCCATCTTGGAGGTCATCTTGAGCTCCCTGAGGCCCTCTTGGAGCCGTCTTGGGCCGTCTTGGACGCTCTAACTACCCGCGGCCCCCCCTGTCCAGGTCAGTGGGGAGGGGGTAGGGGGAGGGGTAAACCCTCCCCGAAGGGGAAGAAGGAGGGGTTAAAGAGGAAACGCTCTAAACCACCGACGCCCAGAGGGCTGGTGGGATTCTAACAACTATTGTAAGGATTAGGAAGAAGAGGAGGAAGAAGCGGGAGGGGAGGACGCAGGAGGAGGAGGAATGGGTGGACGCGGGGGGGGAGGATCCTGGAGAGCTCATATGGCCATGTGGAAACGTCTTGGGACGGTGTTGGAGCGTCTTGGAACATCTCCGGTGCCGTCTTGAGGCAGGTTGCGCTATCTGGAGGCAGCCGCTTGGAATCGTCGTGGAGCAGTCTTGGAGCGTCTTGGAACATCATCGGAACCATCTCGAGGCAAGTTGCGCAATTCTCAACCATATTGGAGGCTATCTTGGGCTCCCCGAAGCTCTTTCGGAACCGTCTTGGCCCATCTTTCACTATCTTGTGAGCCTCCTGGAGGCCTCTTGGGCGTCTCTTGGGGCGTTCTTGAAGCGCTGTTGGAGGCCTCAGAGGCGCTGGTAGAGCCCATATTGGAGGGGATCTGTCAAAGAAAGCGGAAGCACTAACTAGCGTCGCTCCTGGAAAGCCTCTAAAATCGCCTCCTGAACCGCTCTGGGAGGGCTCTTGGAGCGCTCTTGGGCGCTCTCTGCGCCGTCTTCGGGCTTTCTTGGGCCCTTCTTGGGGCTATCTTGAGCCATGTTGGAGCTATCTTGATGCCTCGGGTGGGCATCGGAAGCGAAAGCGCGAGAACGCCAAACACATTGATTTTCCCCAGGGTTTTGAAACATTTTGGCTCCTTGGGGGCATCCGAGGGGAGCTCTAATGGACACTTAGAGCCGTCTTGGGGCGGTCTTGGAGCGTCTTGGAGCATCTTCGGAACCATCTTGAGGCATCTTGCGCTATCTTGGACCATCTTGAAGGCGATCTTGGGCTCCCTGAGGCCCTCTTAGAATCGTCTTGGCTCATCTTGGACGCTCCAACGCGTCGCGCCCCCCCCTGTCCAGGTCAGTGGGGAGGGGGTGGGCGGAGGGGTAAACCCCTCCCCGAAGGGGAAGAAGGAGGGGTGGAAGAAGAAACGCTCTAAACCACCGACGCCCAGAGGGCTGGTGGGACTTCTTGGGAAGCTATTTTGGGAGGCTTGGGTTCCTCTTGGACCCGTCTGGGCGCCCTTGAAGGCCCTGTTGGGGCGCTCTTGGGGCAATCTTGGAGGACATCGGTCAAGGAAGTAGGGTTCCTTAATTAGAGCCCCCCCCCAGGAACTCCAAAACTCGTCTCCTGTACCGCTCTGGGACCGCTCTTGGAGCGCTCTTCGGCGCTCTTGGCGCCGTCATGGGGCTTTCTAGGGCCCTTCTTGGAGCTATCTTGAGCCATCTTGGAGCCATCTTGGAGCCATCTTGACGCCTCGGATGTGCATCGCAAGCGAAAAAGTGAGAACACCAGCAACATTGATTTTCCCTAAGGTTTTGAAGCATTTTGGCCTCTTGGATGCATCCTAATGATGCTCTTGTGGGCACTTGGAACCGTCTTGGAGAGTTCTTGGAGCGTCTTGGAACATCATGGGGACCATCTTGAGGCATCTTGCGCTATCTTGAGCCATCTTGGAGGGTATCTTGGGCTCCCTGAGGCCCTCTTGGAGCCGTCTTGGGCCATCTTGGGCGCTCCAACGCGCCGCGGAACCCCCTGTCCAGGTCAGTGGGGAGGGGGTAGGGGGAGGGGTAAACCCCTCCCCGAAGGGGAAGAGGGAGGGGTGGAAGAGGAAACTCGTTAAACCACCGACGCCCAGAGGGCTGGTGGGATTATCCACACACACACACCCCTCGCCCTCACCTCCCTCTTGACCGCCCGCGACTCGATCCAGCCCTCCCCTCCCCCTTTCACTGGGCTGGCGATCAGGCCACCCCCTCGGAGCAGGGTGAGTTGAGACAGCGGTAGCCCAAATCTGTCCCCGGACCGCTCCTGAGGTCCAAACGCACAAGTCTTCCAAGCTGCGTCCAGCCGTGGCGGCGAGGGGCTCCCCCCGAAGGCCAACCACCATGGTCTCAACTGGCCTTCCCCGGAGCTCAGACCCCTCCCCCTACCTGCGCGGGCCTGGAGGCAGCCAGCAGGCCCGAGGGAAAGGGAGGCCTCTTTCTCGCGCAGCTGGCGCCTCTTATTCTGCCGCACGCACGCGTCGAGGCAGGCGGCCCGGCCCAGCAGAGTCCCGAGAGGGACGAGGCGTCGGCCCGATGCTGCACAGCTGGATTATCGTGATCATCGCTCGTCGCCCTGACGTCGTGATGAAATAAACCGCGCGGGGTCCAGAATCACGACTGGAATTCTCGAGCTCTTCCTGAGGCGCATGTGATCGGAATGATCGGATCATGAACGCCCTGGGGCACGTGGAAACGGAGCCAAACACGCCTGTCGTGGATCTGTTGCAGCAGCTGCCTGTCTCTACTTTCTATGTTGACTCTTCCTGTTCTGTCGTCAACCTGCTCCCCTCCTCTTCCTACTCCCTCCTCGTCTCTGCCTGCCTTCGCCTCCTCCAGTCTCTTCCTCCTCAGCCTCCGCCTGCCGCTGCCGTCAGGGCGGAGAAGGAAAGGGACGCGGGGCACGGAGGACGAGCAGGAGGAGCAGGAACGTGGAGGTAGGGGGATGGCGGAGGAACACGCGGGGGGGAGAGAAAAGGAAGAGGGATGAGCAGGGCGAGGAAGGGAGGAGGATCGGGGACGAAGAAGAGAGGGAAGGACGGAGAATGAAGTAGCCGCCTGCACCTCCCACCAGCCTCCAGCCGTGCCGCTCACGGCGTCGGGCTGCCTGTCTGGCCGCAGCTATGGCATGTGGAGGCCTCGGGGCGTCGTTGGCCTCCCCCCCTGGACCCCTGGAGATCTCCGGGATCGACCTTCGAATGTGTTGGCTGCAGCGGCATCAGGGCCGGAGGAGGGGGGGGGGACGACCAGAGCTCCTGACCCCATCTCGGCGCCACTCGACGGACGCGCGCGGATCGACACGTGCATCGGATCGGACTGCCTCGGCACGGCGTCGGAACGGAATCGGATCGGCTGCATCGAGGTGCACAACAACGCCATATTGACATCGGGCAGCATCGCATGGTCGGAATATCGGCGTCGAATCGGACCAGTCCAGCCGAGCTCGGCATCGAATCATTCCAAATCGACCAGATCGCAACGAACCCTGCAATGCTCCAAACTCGGGGCGAAGACGCCCGTCGCGACCCTTATCACTACACCCTGGTCTGAGGGATTCCTCCCCGAATGCCCCCCCACCAATCCCTCTGTCCCCTCCTCCTCCTTCTCCTCCTCCTCCTCCTCCGCCTCCGCCTCCGCCTCCGCCTCCGCCTCCGCCTTTGCCTCCCCTCCCTCTCCTCCTCCTCCTCCTCCTCCTCCTCCTCCTCCTCCTCCTCTTCCTCCTCCTCCTCCTCCTCCTCCTCCTCCTCCTCCTCGTCCTCCCCCTCCTCCTCCCCCTCCCCCTCCTCCTCCCCCCCCCCTCCCCCTTCCCATCCCCCTCCTGCTCCTCGTCATCCTTCTTCTCCTCCTCCTCCTCCTCCTCCTCTTCCTCCTTTTCTTCCTCCTCCTCCTTCTCCTCCTCCTCTTCCTCCTCCTTTGAGTTGCCCATACCTGAGTCAGAGACTGTGGTGTTATTATTCTTCGTCCTCCTCCTCCTCCTGCTCCTCCCTCCTCCTCCTCCTCCTCGTCCTCCCTCCTCCTCCTCCCCCTCCCCCTCCTCCTCCCCCTCCCCCTCCCCCTTCCCATCCCCCTCCTGCTCCTCGTCATCCTTCTCCTCCTTCTCCTCCTCCTCCTCCTCCTCCTTTTCTTCCTCCTCCTCCTTCTCCTCCTCCTCTTCCTCCTCCTTTGAGTTGCCCATACCTGAGTCAGCGACTGTGGTGTTATTATTCTTCGTCCTCCTCCTCCTCCTCCTCCTCCTCCTCCTCCTCCTCTCCCCCTCCCTCCCTCCCTCCCTCCCTCCCTCCCTTCTTGTCCCCCCTCCATCACCAACGAGAATAGGACACTGACCCCCCCCCGCCCTCTCGGTGTACGGGCCCCCCTGGTACACTGAGGGGGGAGGGGGGGGCTAGATGTCACTTTTCGGTGGTTTCTGGAGGGGGCCGGGCGTGGAGGAGACGGGTCGGATCGGGACGGGCGTGGACAGGAGGGGCCCTCTCCCACCCCGTCCCTGCCCCCCTCTCTGGTCTTCGGTCCTCCTCCCCGCGCTCCCTCTGCGGCTGGTCCCAGCCCAGGCGACATGGCCGGGAGGCGATCGAGGTTCAGCGTGTCCCCGCGGTTGCGGCCGGTGTCAGAAGCCAGGGCTGGGTCGTCTCGGCAGGAGCCCGCTGTTCGTCGGAGCGGGCTCGGAGGTCGCGCGGGAGCCCTACGGGCGGGGGGCCTGGGGGGTCGACCCAGAGCACCGTCCCTTGCCGCTCATTCTGGCCGCTCTCAGAGGGCCACCGGTCCTCGTCCCAAGGGTCTCGCTGAGCCGCGGGGAGGTGCGCGGCCAGGTCTGGATGGTGCTCTGGCTCAGTCCCCCCCACCTTCCTGTCTTTCCTCCCCCCCACTCGCACTCCGCAGCCATCTATCCCAGGAGGCGTGCCTGCCGCCAGTTCCTTCGCCCCGTCCCCCAGTATCCAGCGCCGCCATGGCCGGGCCCCCTGCCAAGCGGGCCAAGTCCAAGGAGTGCGAGCCGGACCCCCAGGGGGGATGAAACCGGAGCGTATGCTCAACTCGCACAAACCAAGCGTCCGCGCCAGCCTGGCGGCAGCGGCGGACAGCGAGGCCAAGCACAACCCAGGCGGGCCCTGCAAAATGACCTTGTTCGAGCGGTCCGTAAAGCACTAGTGGGCACTCATGGACCCAGGGCAGCAGGCAGCCTGGCGAGCCGCGGCGGCCGCTGGCGGGCCCCCCCCCGGGCAGCCAACCCTCCCCTCTTCCCGCCAGCAGGAGGCCAGAGCTCGCACGCCCAGGCCGAAGGCACCGCGGAAGCGGGGAGCACCTCGCCATCCACTGGGGCCACTCCCCGAGACCAGCTCTTCGTCCTCGATGGCTCTCTGACAGCCCACAGGCCCCGGGCGGGCGAGAACGGCGCACGGCATCGGGGCCCCGGGGCGCCAGCGCGCCCTCACTCGGCCATCACCCACAGCGTGAGAGCCCAGCGTTCTTCCCTGGGCTCGCGTACGGCGTGCCAGACCTGGCGGAGCCGACGGCGGAGGGCAAGACGAGACGGGGGGCGACGAGAGCGAATCGTCATGCGAGGCGGGGATCGGGCCATGATCACCGCCTGGGGGATGGATCCCCAGGCGGTGATCATGGATGGATCCTCGCCTCGGCAGAGCAAGGCAAAAACCGACGCGATCCATGTACCAGTGTGACAGACGGCACTGGAGTGGATCTCGGATGCGCACGAAGCACATTCCAGCGGATACAGCTGGAAGGGTAGCCTTGTCTGTTCCAGGTAGCGGGGGTCAGCGGTGACGGGTGTCTGCCGATTCCTCTAATTCCCTCGGGGTGACCTAGGTTCGGGAGCCAGGTCGTCCTGATCGCGGAACATGTGCGCGAGCACATCGGCATGGACAGCCTGGTCGCGGAGATCTTCCACGGCCAGGTGGTCCCAGGCGACCTAATGACGCCCTGGTGGCGGATCATTTGCGTGATCGGGTGGTCCAAGCCGACGTGATCGTGGAACGACTTCGCGATCAGGCGATCCTGAACCACCTACTCGCGGAACCATTTCGTGACCAAGTGCTCCGCGAACACCTGCTCGAGGAAACACGTTGCTCCACGCGCTGGCCTTGGGGCAATTTGCCCCCCACTCGACAATCTCTGCTGTGTTGTCGGGTCTTCGCTTAAATCCGCAACGCTGCAAAAGGCAGGAGCGCGCTGGGGGGGAGCGCTTACCGTAGGGAACTTCGGTCGGAATGCCCCCCCCCAGGCGAACCAACCCTGTGGAACATCGACGGGGTTGACCTCCACTGTTCTCAATCACGTTCTGGCGGGATCGACAACAACAACTGTTGTTTACTATGCTTCTCGGAAGCGCGACCTTTACACCGTAATTAGTTGCACACTGCTAGTTGCAAACAATTTTTGATCGCCCGAACCACTCGCAGCGGAATGGTGTCTTGACGTAATTAGTTGTTCTCTGGGATCGTGGATGCGTAGTTCAAGTGGCGGGCAAGAAATGTGCCAAACGAACGGGGTCTTCCAAGAAGGCTCAAAAAAACCGAACCGAACCGGCCGAACCGAACCGGGCCGAACCGAACCGGCGCGAACCGCACTATTTATCAACAACAACCGAACCGAACCGGAACCGAACGAGACCCAATTTTGAACCGAATCGAACCAAACCAAATTCGATTCCGAACCGAACCAGATGGAACCGCCATGAACTGGAGGTCTCCAGGGCCCTGATTTTGCAAGTCTCGAGGCCGTTCGGCCCTGAGGCCCCCCAAGGCCCCGATTCTGCAAGTCCCCCGAGGCCCCCCCGGGCTCCAATTTTGCAACTCCCCAGAAGCCCCCTGGGGTTTCGATTCTGCAAATCCCCGAAGGCCCCCCGGGGACTTGCAAAAAGGCGTCCGGGACTTGCAGAATCAAGCCCCCGGGGGGCCTCCAGGACTTGCAAAATTGCTTCTGGGACTTGCAAATTGGCCTCCAAGACATGGCATTCGGGACTTTTAAAGGCCTCCATGACTTTCAAAACTCCAAGACTTGCAAAATGCATCCGGGATTTCCAAAATACTTGCAACATCGCGTCCCGGAACTGCAGAATCGATTCCAGCATTTGCAGAAACGCGTCCGGGACTTGCAAGATGCCATCAGGGACTTGCAAAATCGCCCCTGGGACTTGCAACATGGCGCCAGGGACTTGCAACGACGCCTTGACTCGCCTCCAAGACTGCTCCGTGGCGAACGCCCCTTCTAGCGAGCCGGGCAGAACCGGAGCGAAACGCATGGCGAACTGGGCCGAACCGGACCGAACCGAACCGAACTTCGGTTAACCGAACCGAGCCGAACCGGACGCATTACTTCGGAACCCAACTGGACCGAACCGAGCCAGGCACTTCATGTGGTTCACCCAACAGCAGCACGGGATGGAAGGGAGGGCGAAGGGAGGGAGGGGATGTTTTGGAGGGCGATAAAGGGCGGGGGCTGTGAGAGGAAAGGGGGAGGAGCAAGAGCAGAATAAACAAAAAGAGCCTGTATGTTCCTCTTCTGGACTTTGGTCGCCTCACTGATGATATTTGAGAAAACGTGACTCACCGCCGCTTTACTGTGGAAAATTCACCCCCATCTTCCTCTGGAGCCCAAGGATCCACTCTTCCCCCCGACTTCCGAACCCCCCCCATGCTGGACCCCCCCCTCCCCCCGGCAAAACACCACCCTCCCCTAACCCCCCCGCCAGAAAACCAGGGGAAGGTCACTACCGGTTCGAATCCCCCCCCTCCGGGCCCTCGGAAAGACGGGGGGGGTCACTACCGGTTCGAACCCCCCCCCCAGAAAACCAAAGGAAGGTCACTACCGGTTCGAACCCCCCCACCCTCCTTCAGAAAACGGGGGGGGGGTCACTACCAGCTCGAAGCCCCTCTTTCCCCTCGAAAACCAGGTGGGGTCACTACCGGTTCGAGCCCCGCCCCCCTCCTCCTCGAAAGCCGGGGGGGGACACTACCGGTTCGAACCCCTCCCCCCCCCTCGCCGCCAGCAAACGACTCCCGGTCCCTACCACCGTCCGCACCACATCCCCCACTGCTGTTCCCAGCGCCGATGTCCTCACCACCACTGTCCCCGCTGGTTCCACCACCGTCCCTACTGTCCCCGCCAGTGCTCCCACCACTGTCGCACTGTCCCACCTGTTCCCACCATTGCGCCCACCACGGTTCCACTCTCCCCACTTTCTCCAAGGCCCCAACCACTGCCCGACTTTCCCCGCTGTCCTCACTGTCCCACTGCCCCCCCCGCTGTCCCACTGTGTTGTCCCACTGTACCCACCACTGTCCCCACTGTCCTCATTGCACCTTTATCCCATTGTCCCACCGCCGTCCTGGCTACCGCCCTCAGCAATGTCCTCACGACCACTGTACCCTCCACTGTCCCACCGTTTCCACCACATTCCCACTGTCCCCGCACCACTGCCCCCACCACCACCGCCCCCACCACTGTCCCCACTGTTCCCACCATTGCCCCCGCTGTCCCCACCACTGGCCCCGCCAGTGTGTCAATGTCCCCACTCTCCCCACCGTTGCGGTCCCACTCTCCGCACTTTCCATCGTTTGCCTGGATATTCATTATCCCTGCGAGATGTCCCGATCATATATCATGGTCAGTGGGCTCCGCCGATGACCTGCAGAAGGAAGGATAATGCCGTCAAACGTACACTAAGGTAGCGCTGAAAGGAGGAGGCCGGCCCGCCGGCCGACGCACACGCGCGCGCCACAGGCTCGCTCCTTTTCCGTTTCCCTAAAACTACAGTGGTATAGCAGCGAAATCAGAAGCAGTCAGCTCAGCGGGCAGTGAGCGCAAGGCAAAGGAGCAGAAAAGGCGAAAGGATGGTGGTGCGGAAGGGGTGCCCAGGACTGGATTCTGTCATAACCAATCCAGCCAGCATTGGCGCCCGACGCGGCTGGGCCGGCGGGCGCCGGAGCATAGGGGGCGTTCCTATAGGACTGCCTTCCTTTCCGGTACCTCGGTCTCGATTCTGGGCGAGGACATCGCTGAGTTCGCTGTCCTGGAGCGGCGGTGCCGCCCGGGGTATTTTCTTCAACGATTGTGGTCGCAGCATCTGCTGGAGACACAGCTGGGATTTTCTGTGGGAGAGTCGGCTGGGCCGCTCTCCCCCTTTTCCTTCTCGAGGCAATTTGTAATTCCAATGGCGTCGCCAGCAATGAAGACTCCACAACGGCTGTTGGCAAGACATATATTGACACTAAAATGAGATTCCGTAGACGTACGCATGAAACCATAGCTTCTCGGCTGCCTGATCAATCCCAATTCCGTCTTGAGGTCTCTGATACTTCATTTCCGCATCCATTGGTCCGTTCATGAAGTGGGGCAAATGATTCGACCGCGGACCGAATCCGAAAATCCAAAGCATAATCATCATGTATCATGCATAACTTCAAGAGCTGCAGTCGCATTGTTCGGATCACGCTGCACCTCGCACCCCGGAAATGAACATTGATTCCCGCAGACACGAACAATAATCTTACTTTTCGTACAGTTAACAGAATCCACCCCCCATCTTCCGTGAGTGGGGGCTCGATCAAATGGCTGGTTCCATGTTTTGTCCACGAGCTCGGACAATCCCGGTGGTGCATCATGAATGATGTCTTTGTCCGATGGCATCGTAGTTGGAACTGTCGATACATATTCCAGAATGAATTGCGTTGCAACTCTGATAATTCCGGACCTATCGCATGGGTCAGCATTGTACTCATGGCTAGACATACAGCCAAACATAAATACATCAAACCAAAAAGGCAGCGTTCTCGCTGGAACAATCAGCTGATGACGCTGGGTTATATGTTGATTACAAATGCCGTCCGACGTCGCAGCCGTCTCTTCACGCGCTGATAGTACTTCATCAATGCGGCTGGGTCGATGATGAAGTTCAGCAACAGACCGGAAATCGATGTCTCCCTCTTGGTTCGACGCAGAAGCTCGGTTGGCTTCATTCAAGTTTGCCATTAATGCTTGAACGGATGGAAATATTATTCCTTTTTTTCCGCCATCTCTTGTTCGCATTGGTCCCAGCCTGTCTCTGGGCGAATGTGCTCGGTAATGCCGCGTTCCCAATACGATGTGTATATTTATACATATATATATATAAACAAACAGCAAGCGCAGAGCATCTCACTGGACGAGCGTATTGGTCCAGATCTGGCGTTCAGATTAATGGCCACCACTGGGCAGCGGTCGGGGCATTTTCCCCATGCTTGAACTTCAGCCATTCAATGCATCGGAGCTTGAGTGGTTCTAGATACTGGATATACGGCTCGTGACGCGCAGGCGGCCGCGCCGAGGCGCTGTCGGGCCCCCGGGAAGGGGCGGTCCCTAGGTGCGAAATTATAAAGGCACAACCTGCCAAAGCAGCCCGGGAACGTATCTGTGAGTTGCTAACCCACTTGCGCTGGCGCTGTTCAGCTTTGCTCAAATTCTCCAGCGCGTCACAAGAACTCTTGCGATTGATTTCAGCCTGTTAGAAATGATATTGGAGCCGCCCCCCCCCCTCTTCTTTTTTTTTTGGGGGGGGGGCATCTAGACGCGGGGCCAGTCCTAGGCTCGCCCATGCAGCAACCAATGCATCTCTGCCAGGCGCATGCAAATAGTTCACTCTGACGTTGTGTTTGTACGTGGCAGGGGCGAAGCATTGTAAACAATATCCGGAACCAGCCCTCGCGGCATGGTGTTGCTTGGGAATGTACCTCCCATCGTCAGTCCACATTCTCCGCGTGATGAGGTTTTTTTCCTCGGACAGTGCACTCTGCCCTGCATCCGCCACTGTTCGTCAAAGAAATATACATGTTCTAATCGTGCCGTGCGAGACAACAACCTCATGCGCAGACCGCTCTTGTGAAAATACCATGTTCCAGATCATCTGCTGCGCATTGCGTGCATTCTGCTCAACCAGCGTCAACTGCGCGATGCGAGAGATGTCATTGAAGCGTGCTTGTCCTGTCGCCACAAGAGTTCCGTCGCGGCAGATGCGATGCCTCAGGCGGGCCACCGCCCGCCCGTAGAAAACAACATATTGCAATTTCTCGTTATGCGCCGCATTCGCTTCCCAGAAAGATGGGGCGACTGCGCGAGGCCAAGTTCCCTGAGTCGGAGGTCCACCGCCGGCCGGGGCAGCGCCCGCAGCCTGATAGACCTTTGCGAGTGGAGCTTCACCATCCTTCCGCTGGCTGAGCCAGCGAGGAACGTGCTCGGCATATGCTGCAGGGAACTCACCCCGCGTAAGTATCAAACTAAGCCAGGTGCTTTGCACGATCCACTAAGATTATCCGGGCTCTTGGTAGCCCCTGATCCGAATGTGGACTCCTGGATGGTTTCTAGGGAAGTAACGTGCAGCAAGTGCCCATGACATCGCGCCATTCCGAATTCGTAAGGCGCATGCATGCGTTCTATGCTGTGGGCAAAACAAAAGTGTCCTTGACACGCGCGAAAGATGACTGGCATGGGTCTGGAAGCCAGTTCAGCTCCATCAATCGAGACGACTATGTCTCAGTTTTCCTCATCAGCGACTGTGTCGTGTGAGGCGTCTGGATTAAGAAAGGACTGCCAGTGCTCCATTAGCTTTGTCTCAACCAGAATCAGAATGTCGTCGGCCTTTATGCTAAGAACATAAACCTCTCCCGATGGCAACATTGTTCGGCCATATACTGCAAGAGCAGCGGTGGCATGAGTGATACCATCGCTCGTCAACTTCCGAATGCAATCGCCTACATGCACCCACCCGCCCGATGAACGGGCGCATTCGGCACCATGTCTGGCCATGCGCACAGCGCACTCACCTACACATTGCGCATCGGAGTGCGCTCGGTGGCTGCATTTTCCCGAAAACTCTGAGATCCGTGTCGCAGCATGTTTGCCTCCGCTTCCTCGGCTGCGCTGGTAGCGTCATTCGGCAACACTAGAGGAGCAAGTGCATTGTAGGCCCCCTGGGGGATGAAAGCTGGTCTGTCATCTGAGTCAAGCACTGCTTTGAGAAATTTGATCGCTTGATTAAATCCTCCCACATCTAACTCCCCTAGCAGTGCAAAAATTGGATCGTGCACCATGCGTGCATTTTCCTTGATGCGTGTATTTTCCTTGATCGCGTGGTAGGCACCGCCGCGAATGGCTGCGATGCGGGGCGGGGGCGGGGTGGGGGGGGGGCACTGGGCCAGCCCTGTGGGCTTGGATAACTTGCTTTCGGACTTCGTCACTCGTTCCACCACGAGCGTTCTCTCGTTGTTGTTGGTCGAAATACAGGAGGCCCCCATCGGCCGCAAATCTTGCATGACTAACATTCCTAGTTCGCACCGGGGGGTCTTGCTCCTCTGGGCGGAGCTGCTTGTGACCGAGCGTCGGCGGAAGAGTTATGCGCAAGAACACATGCGTGACTCCTGGGCTAATATCTGCGTCAACGTCTTCCGTGATTGACAAGTGAGACTTCCCCCGGCATAGGGCCTATGGGGGGTCCTCAGTCCGTTGTCTCGCGGTTCCGCAGAGCGCGAGTCACCTTCCCCATCCATCTTTGCAGCAGCTGGCTCTTCGTTGGTCCTGGTTGCACCGGTCAACGCCGCAGCATCAGTAGCCATTCGGGCTTTGAGAACTTCCCCCGACGGAATGCAATTCGGATAGCGAGCTTGGAGACAATTGCGCAAATAATGATCTACATTGTTATAGGGCAGCGGATTTTCGGTGGGTTCATTCCTCTTTTTCATCTGCTTGTTTCAGATAGCAGAGTGCCCAATTAATCATGCCACCCCTCAAAAAGGTTGCCTCTTCAGTCGGGAGCTCATTAACCTTCGAGCTGAAGTCTACCAGGGCGAGCTTGCCAGAGTCACATGAATTCATGCAGATCTGTTCGGCTCGATGCCGATCCAAAGTGTATCACCAAAAGATCTCGTGCCAGCTTGACGACCTCCGAGACAGGGTCATCGCCTTCGAGATCAGTGGGTGGCATTGTCAAGTCAATAGTGTACTTCTCCCACGCTCCGTCACCCTCATCAAGTCTTCCTGGCGTGGAGGACTGCGGGCCATTCACAATCGGTTCCGCAGTGGGGGGGGTCCGGCAAGTCAAGACAGCAAGTGTTGAGTCCCGCTTCAAAAACTGTCTGGCTAACTCTGGCTGCGCCGGGCTGCTCACGTCGCGCCTCCGCGCGCGCCAAATGTCTTTTCGTCATCTTGCAAATCAAATCGCGGAGGGACCTTTGGGGGGGGCGTCGGGGGCATAGTGAAAGTCCTTCGAACTTCTGGTATCCGGCGTAGCCGCCGGCGCTGTTGGCGGGGCATCCCTCAGGCAGAACGCCTGGTGGCTGGCACTCGCACTGCGATGCGTTCGTATATCACTAGCAAGGTCTGCATCACAGTGCTGTCGGATTGTGGCGTTCTCCATTCTGTCGCCTTCCATGACGTCATTTGTATTGGGTTGTGGAACTGATGTAGCATACTAACCGGAAAAAAAGGTCAATGCCTGTTGTTCAGTCAGTCCACTTCGTTATGCAGCTGGCCACGTGGCAAAACCGCACGGAACAAATCAAAACGAGCCATCCTAGCACCATATCAGATATGCATGAAAACTTTGGCGATTCAAGGTCGTCTGGTCCGGGTTTCGCGGCTGAGCCGGGAACCTCGACTGGCTTGTCTGGGAAACCTGTGTTAACTCGAATGCCGAGTGCCGCTGCTATGGCCACCTCAGCTGGGAAGTAGTTATCTCCTCTTGGGCCGCCTTGTCCACCTTCAAAGTCAGTCAACTCGGGGCCGCGTGGGGCACCGGCTGCAGGGTCTGTAGCAGGGTCGGTATCGGTTAGCTGTGCGTAGAGTGTCACGCAGGATTCAAAGAACTCGGTCATGTTGTACTCAATGGCTCTGACCATTTTCGGCTGTCTGGGTTGACATGGCTCATTCGGCTGCCCCGCTGAATCGCCCCCGCTTTCTTGCCATCGCTCTCCACCCAGTGGCCTGAGGCGGACGTTGTCTTCACATTTGGCGGTGGGGGGCCACGGACAGTCGGCAACTCCTCCTGCCATTCAACACGCTGTGTAGACACATGATGCTCGCATCCCAAATAACGTCCCACGTAAATTGGTGGGTCGATCTCGATGCCCTTGGAGCAGCCTTCGGAGGCTTCGTGTAAGAGTCGCCACCCTTTTTCGATTTTCGCTCTATAAGCAAAAACCACTTTTGTGTGGAAGTAACAAGTGCGCCAATGACTACATTTGATAAAGCCTTTTGAAACCACGTGTCCCTCACAATGCTGTTCCCAGTATCCACCAGACTCGCAATGTCCATAAAGTGAAAGAGTGAGGGTACATACGGGGATTCGCATGTCTTTCCAAGCGGGCGGCGTCTTGTCTCTTGGCATGGAAATCCATGTTGGAGCCCCGTCCAAGTTTGGACTGAGTGTGATCCTGTTTAGCATCAGCCTGTTGAATGCCACGTCCTCCGAACAGGCCATAAAACAAACAGCCGCTTTGCTGGCCTGCATAGTGGCCGAGCTGCTAGAGAGTGCCTGAAATGAAGCTACGTCCCCATTCTGATCTCTGACGTCTGACCCATCAAACACAACTCGGCCTTTTATATTTGCTGTCTTTATGCCCGACTGGGAGCTCTGAATTCTTGTTTTTACCAGAATGGCAAACAGGCGTCCGAAATTGTTTGTTTGCCCTGTTCGCTGTCGAACAACATCGTTGTATTCCATCACGCCTGACTCATCCCAAGTACCAATACTTCGCAACCGACCCCATTCGGTTTGCAGAGTTTTGCGAGCATCTTGGTTAATCGCGGCTTCGGCCGTGGATACGGGTCAAGCCGCGGCTGCAGCAATCCGAAGTTGGCTTAACTCAGCAGGTAATGTGTATGCTTGTTCTACGATCCGAATATCGTCAGTAAACGGGTTGTATACATATTCCGTATCAAAACTGTCTTTTTTCTCTGTGATGGAAGAGGTAACTCTGATGACTGCAATGGCATGCGGGGCACGCCACGTCGCGAAGCGGCGGCCACCGGACTCGAGGTCAAGCTGTTCCCGTCGGTCTTTAAGGGTTTTGGGAGTGCCAGGTCCTCTCCGACTGTGTCGGGAGGAACCCCATCTCGCAGGATCGTCCCACCATACCAAGTCTGTTCCACCAGACTTCTTCATCGCATGAGGTGCCCTGGTCACTCCCAGAGCCCGTATCTGTGGAGAGAGAGTTCCTCTGCCGCTCCCGCAGGGTGCAGGAGCGCGCGCCAGTCCACTTCGGTTTCATCTGGCGCAATCGTATATCCTCTCTTTGTTCTTCGGGTTTCAGCACCCGGATGGACGTTGCCCCCTGGATGCTCAATACCTTCGTTGCCGTGTTGCGCGTCCTGGGGGTCGACTGTGTCGATTCCGATATCGCGGAGAAGGGCAATGCAAAGTCCCGGGTCCTCAACCCCGAAACAACCTCTTGTCTCGAATCGGAATTGCTCCACTGCTTTCCTCCGTTCAGCATGGCTCATGTTGAACCATCGGCTTGGGTGAATTCCCGCATTGGTGGAATTCGGTAACTTCTTCAGCCATTGAGCTCCGTATCGTGGGTCTGGGTCAATGAGCCAGACTCTTGTCACGGGTGCATAGTCAGGATCGTCGTGCAACACGACGCTAATGCTGCTGGTCTTCCGTCTGCCTTGCAAGGGCAATTGTCCAGCGAATTCATCTTTACATAGGCCTGCAACAATGCGTCGTTCTTCGTAGTACCCCATAGTGTCTAAATTATGTGTGGTTCGGGCGAGGAGTTGTTCTGGTCCAGGCACTCTCGACCGTGGCTGTGCCATCGAAAAATTAGACTGGCGATCTGATATATTCTATATGAGCGAGGCCGAGTTTCTGTTTCGCGTCATCATCTAGTCTCGAGCCGCGCTGGGGACCCCGGCCGCCAGGTACCACAGGCACGTCATCCACAATAACTCCCCCCGGACTATCGTCATCGGAGTCGTCATCATCCTTTGGTGGTGGTGCGGCCTCGCCTCGTGCTGGAGGCGGTGGCGTCGGTGCACCTGGGCCCCTGTCACCAAGCGACTGTGTTGCCCGTGACCCTACTCGGGCCCCGTGACCGGCTGGGCCGTCAGATGGACCGCCTGGGAAATAACGACGTTCTGGACCTTCGTCTGTGCAATCTCATATGCTTCGCGCATAGGAAACTTAGGTTCTTGGTCTGGTGCAGCACCGTGCAAAATATTGCTGTAGACTTGATCTGACTTTTCTATGATCGGGCGCTTGCCTGCTGGCGCCCGCCCGGTTATCATGTTCAGATCGTCAAATTGTCAAAATGGTGTCGCGTAGCTTTCTGGCCCAACCACGCCCCCCGCTTTACGCGCATATCCGAGGCAAATCCCCGCGACCATCGCCCCGCCGGCGCGGGCGATCCGAAATCGAGATTCCGGAGGAGGCGCGAATCGAACAGGCGGGCCATATGGAAGAAGAGGTGCCGCACACTCATGTCCGAATCTGCGCCTCCACGGCGATTCGCCGCCATCGCGAATCCTTGCGTTCTTGCACAGGCAAAAAGATCGGACAGCATATGTCCAACAAAGGTGAGGGAAGGCTGGCCTGCATTAGCAGTGCTCTAGTCCCCATCTGAACAATTCCGCTGGGTCGTTCAGCGACAGCCATAAGCTTCTTGTTGCCAGGGATGGCAGGGTCATGTGCAATCTTTGGCTCGATGCACGCACCGCCCGCGCAAGTCCTCTCGCACCGTCAGTTTTACAGTATTCTAACTCTCCCTTGGGGCTTTGAGGTTAAGCATCAATTGCATTCGTGGATCGCAGATATGTCGTGCACACCCTGTGCTGCCGTGAAATCGGTTGCCCGGTCGCGAACAGTCACGTGCGCGGTCTCGTCGTGGAGCCCCCATGGTAGGTCATCCATCGCAAGCCAGTGGTCCCTGGTGGTCAGGTGTCCGAACGTTCTGGGATTCGCGCATGGCCTCGGCACCCTCAGCCCTTTATGTTGCGCTTTCCTTTGTTGGCGCTGTATAGGCTTTGCCAAGTTGCACGCCGATCAGAAAGGCTTCTTAGGACCATATTTCAGCAAATGCGAGAGGGGAGCCGCGCTCTTTTTGGATCGCCCAGTCGCCGAAACTGGCACCTCGACCTCAGCAACATCTGGGTCGACTTCGAGATGTACGTCGATATCAACGAGGCCACCTTTCCCCCGAACCCTCATCTGCATCCGCGTTTTTACCGGGTGCGGCGGCCGCTGCAATGGAATACAGTCCGCGATCCGTTTCGTATAGGGCCAAACTCCAGATGCCCCATGCCAATAAGGGTTCTCAAACTTAGCAGCACAACCCCCGGCTATGCCGTGGTGTGACTTCGTACAACCAACGACTTTGTCGTGATTGGGAGCAGATGAAGAATTTACAAGACTCATGACGCCTGCTGGCGTTTGCCCCAAACGATTCACGAGCTGTCTGAGGCGAATAAAAGAAATAAGTGGCTGTTTCCATGGAGTCTATAGAGGGCGGAAATGAGCACTCGGCCGTTGTTGGCCTGCCATCCGCGCAGCCGCGACTCTGAATGGAGCGGGGCGGAGGACCCCCCGCATATTCCACGTCATCCAAACGTGTCTTGGCGCCTGACGCCACGCAACACCACCGCTCGGGAACGGCGGGCTTTCCGGCGGCAGCCGCGCACGTCCACCGACCCAGCGCCTCTCTGCCAGATGGTGTCAAGTATGGTATCTTGCCCTCCACGATCACGTATGCTCTGTGACCGTTGGGCAGAAGTAAGTAGGGTCGTCGGCCGACTGGCCAAACAAAACAAAGCCGTGATCCATGCGCCGCTCTCCTACTGAGATCACCGCCGGTGTCTCCGGCATGACCAGTGCTTCAAAATTCCCACCCCTGAAGATGGGGCATGCGACGCAGACTGAACCGAGGGCCCGAGAGGAACCTCCGGCAGCATTCAGGGCAACCGAATCTTCGAATCTTTTGATCATGCCCATTGCGTCTGCAGCACGAATAAACTTCTCCGCAATGAGGTTGTGTCCACAGCCTCTGTCAACTATGAGCCTAAGCGTGCCGAGGTGCACGGGTGACTTCTCCCTACGCCCAGCAGCGGCTGCGCCACCTTGGGCGGCTCCTTAATTTTCTTCAGACGCGAGCCAACGATGCCAAACTTCGTCGGCTAAATGAGATGCTCTGAGCTGTGCGTCTCTCAACGATGCTTCCCATTCAGTCAGCATTCCATATGTTGTCAATGCTCGAAGGCAGCGCCCATGTGCTGCGGCGACGCGCCTTCCTTCGATAATTAGTCGGTTCACGAGTGGAGTGGTGAAACTTACCATTAAGTCCGCATCTACCCGTCTTCGCAGGTCGGATACAACTTTTTCCATGAGGCTCGTCACAAACGGGCGCGATGGCCTCCCTTGGAAGAGGATGTAATAGAACAGGGTTAGCGACGAGTTTCGTCAGTGCGTCGTTGCGTTCTTGCTGCGTTTCGGAAGCGGGAACAGCTTCTTCGGAACAGTTGATGAGATGAAGTGAACATGCATTGTTGAAGTCAGCCTTGACTGGTCGCCCTCCTGAATTGTTTGTAGACGACGAGATCCCCTAGCAAGCGGGGCAGGGCAGGCAAAGAGGGCTCGGCTGGCTGTGCCGGGGAGACTCTGCATGCCCCTCCCACGTCGGCTTGACCGGTGGAAACATCGTGACCACATTGCCACTAGAACCACGCGCGCGCTTCGCGCGCGCTTAGCTTCTGTCGAGTCACAGACCCAGGAATCGTTGCGAGAAGAAATTGGTGACGCGAAGCGTCGTGGGGGCGTCCTTGGACGTCTGGGGTCTCCCGGGGCCTCTTGAGGGGCCTCCTTGGGGCCTCCTGGCGGCCTCTTGGGGCGGAAGGCTCGAGCTTGCGGTTCGTGGTCCCCCTCTGGGCCCCCTCTTGGGCCCGTCTTGGGGCCCTCTTGGGCCATCTTGGGCGCCTCTTGGGCCGTCTTGGGGCCCTCTTGGGCTGTCCTGGGGCCCTCTTGGAAGCTTCTTGGGCCGTCTTGGGGCGGTCTTGGGCGCCTCTTGGGCCGTCCTGTAACGTCGGAAAACCCAAAAGACAACTTTGTTGAAAATGTACGTTTTACGAAGGGAATGGGCAAATGTTTGCGTCTAGGGGCCCTCTTGGGACGCATGTTGGAGGCTTCTTGGGGCCTCTTGGGGGCGTCCTTGGACGTCTGGGGTCTCCTGGGGCCTCTTGAGGGGCCTCCTGGGGGCCTCCTGGCGGCCTCTTGGGGCGGAAGGCTCGAGCTTGCGGTTCGTGGTCCCCCTCTGGGCCCCCTCTTGGGCCCGTCTTGGGGCCCTCTTGGGCCATCTTGGGCGCCTCTTGGGCCGTCTTGGGGCCCTCTTGGGCTGTCCTGGGGCCCTCTGGGAAGCTTCTTGGGCCGTCTTGGGGCGGTCTTGGGCGCCTCTTGGGCCGTCCTGTAACGTCGGAAAGCCCAAGAGACAACTTTGTTGAAAATGTACGTTTTACGAAGGGAATGGGCCAATTTTTGCGTCTAGGTGCCCTCTTGGGACGCATGTTGGAGGCTTCTTGGGGCCTCTCGGGGGCGTCCTTGGACGTCTGGAGGCCATCTTCAGCATCTCGGGCCCTCTTGGAGGCCTCTTGGAAGTTTCTTGGGCCGTCTTGGGCGCTTCTTGGGCCGTCTTGTCTGACTGGGGAGGCCCCCGGCAAGCCCCGACGAGCCTCCGGGCCCCCCGGGGTGCACATTTGCGGTCGAGGTCCCGGCCCCGGGCCCCCGGACCGGGTGCGCCGTTATATGTGTATGAGGCGAATGAGCATCAGCAAGACAAGATTTAAATGTGTGACGATCACCTTGGCACTGGCCCATTGTGCGCCAGTGCCTGGCCATCGTCGCGGATGGTTTAGCGTGTTCTTCGCGAACGAACAGTCTTTGCCTCGGGAGCAAGCTCCTGTCTCGGCGAAACCCCTACATGGTTTATCTGTCCCTTTTCCTTTGCCCTTGCCTTTGTTCTTTCCGCGGCCTTGACTAGATTCTCTACTTCTCGGGGTCTCGCCTGGCGTAGCTTCGCCAGCGTTCGCAGCAGCGGAATCGGCTTGCCTACAGGACGTCTGGTAGCCCAAGGACTTGCCGGCCTTGAGCTGTGCTTCTTCGTATTTGTCGCGTTTGACTTTTTCAGCCTCAGACAAGCCCCTGCGCTGCATATAGCGCCCGCCCTGAGGGCCCTTGCAGTTGCGAAGGTCTCGTGACCATGCGTAGCACACCATCTTGCTTTGGCGTTCTCGCGAGGCCTCCGACGGACTCCTCGTCCGCGACTGTGCCGCATTCGAGTTGCGAATTTGTTCGATGGAGTCGAGGAGCGAGGCCGGTCCTTTCCTCTCGGGCCTCTACTTCCGGACCTCTCGTTCCTGCCTCTGCGACAATTCTTTCCGCCGGAGGCTCTATGATCACCTCCCGCTCCCGGCCGTGCCGGCGCGGCCGGTGTCTTCGGCTTCTTGTGATTATAGGGGCAACCTTGCCCTGCTTCGAAGCAATTCTTCCCTTGCTTCACAAACTTGCAAAATGTCTCACCTTTCAATATTCCGCCCGCCGTCTTATCCGTAGGCAATCCTAATCGGTGGGCTGTCGCTGCCATGGCAGAGGCTTTTCGCCCGCCCCCACCGCCCTCAGTCATTCAACCTGTCAGGCGGGCCTGTCTATTTCTGGAATTGAGGGTCGACTCATGTTCGGAGATTGCCCACTGTTCTCTGCCCCGCATCATGAGAGATTCTATATGTAGCAAATGCCATCGATAAGTGCGCATTCCCGTGCCCGGAGGATCTGTCGACAATTCATGCCACTGCATGGCATGCTCAAGCCTCGGGACCGGTCTAATCTGTTCGTCGGAGTGCGCATGTTTTGAAGCCTTCATTTCATCCGACGGTTCCCTAGCACCGTACAAGTCTTGGTGCCGCTCCATCCATTCACCATAGAATTGGTACAAATCCTGATTGGGCTTCTGTCGATCAAAGGTCGGTTTGCAGAGGCCACGGCAAATCCAATGTTGTCCGCTCTCCGAACTGACAGAACACCAAACGCGTATTGCTCGCATCATTTCTTGGCCCGCTAGGAGACGCCCCTCTACCTGGCACGACTGCTCCATGCGATTGATTTGCAAAATATGCTGCACCGACAGACGCTGGTTACGCTTCATCTTTGCAAATTTCTCGAGCAGGATTGTAGCGACCATCGTATCAAGGCGCATCAATGACCCGGAGTCTCTAGGATTCTCTTTCGGCACATCAAGTTCCATGGCTTCAGTAACCCATGTCTGTGCCGCGTGGACATCATGCCATGATCCAGCTACCACTCTCATGCAATGTTGCCTCCATTGTCGGAATGTCTGGGTGCTCGGTATGTCGAGCAACTTTAATCCCACCAGCCCTTTGGGCGTGAGGGGTTTGGCGAGCTCTCTCTGTTCTCAACCCCCCTTCTTCCCCTTCGGGGAGGGGTTTACCCCTCCCCCATACCCCCTCCCCCTGGACCTGGAGGGGGCGTTTCGCGGGTCGTTGGAGGGGTCTTTTCCGACTCCTGGGAGGGCTAAAATTCGACACCCCTCACGAGGATTCTGGCCCCGACGGGGGGAGGCAGAAAAATGCTCGCCCCATCTGTGATCGATCGCGCCAAAGATGGCCCCAAAGATGGCCCCAAGAGCCCCAAGAGGCCCCAAGAGGCCTCCAAGAGGCCCCCAAGATGCCCCCAAGAGGCCCCCAAGAGGCCCCGAGAGGCTCCCCCGAGGCACCCAAGACGCTCCTGGAAGCCCCTGGGGCCGCCAAGAGGCCCCCACCTCGCCCCAAACGGCCTCCAAGAGGCTCCCAAGAGGCCCGAAGAGGCTCCCCCAAGGCACCCAAGACGCTCCTAGAAGCCCCCGGGGCCGCCAAGAGGCCCCCAAGACGCCCCAAAAGGCCTCCAAGAGGCTCCCAAAAGACAGCTAACTAACTACTACTACTACTACTACTACTACTACTACTACTACTACTACTACTACTACTACTACTACTACTACTACTACTACTACTACTACTACTACTACTACTACTACTACTACTACTACTACTACTACTACTACTACTACTACTACTACTACTACTACTACTACTACTACTACTACTACTACTACTTACTACTACTACTACTACTACTACTACTACTACTACTACTACTACTACTACTACTACTACTACTACTACTACTACTACTACTACTACTACTACTACTACTACTACTACTACTACTACTACTACTACTACTACTACTACTACTACTACTACTACTACTACTACTACTACTACTACTACTACTACGGCCCGAACAACACACGACCACGAGCCGCCCGAACGACTCACACCAGGACGAGGGGCCCGAACGACTCACACCACGAAGAGCCCGAACGACTCACACCAGAAGGAGGGGCCCGAACGACTCACACCAGGACGAGGCCCCGAACGACTCACACCACGAGGAGAGACTCACACCACGGACGACCCTCTCAGAAGAAAAGCCCGAACGACTCACACCCGGACGAAGAGCCCGAACTACTCACACCACGAAGAGCCCGAACGACTCACACCAGGAAGAAGGGCCCGAACGACTCACACCAGGACGAGAAACCCCAAACGACTCAAACCACGAGGAGTGTTTTTTCTCCCTCCTCCTCCGCCTCGTCCTTCTCCCGCTCCCACCACAAGGAGGATGTACAAGGAGGCGGGGGGAAGGAGGAACAGGGGAAATATGCGGGGGCAGGCGGAAACACGTCTGAAAAACACGACTGTCGGCATGCTTCGCAAGAGTTGCTGTTTTGAGATGGGCTGGTGGGGACACGCGAAGCGTGAAGAATTTCTTATTGTTGCCCAAACTCCTCCAATTCACAACCATTTGATCGGCGCGAGCGGCCGCCAGGTCGGGCCATTGTGGCCATTCGGCCCCCCGCCGCCGTCTCCGTCTGGATCGCCGTCACCGCCGGGTTCCCCTGGAGGGCCTCTAGGTGGCTTAGGCTTACCAATTTCATCAAACTGTATTGCAGCGATCATGCCTGTGCTGGGGGCTGCACTCTGATCGTTTCTCTGATCGTCGTCGCGGCCTCCTGGGTCTCCACCTCCTTCGCCAATCGCGGCTGGGCCGATGGTGACAGGGAGGTGCCCGGGCAAGTCAAGGTTGTCAAGAGGATCTGGTATCTTGGTTTTGGAAGGGACACTCCCCAGATTTGTTCCCCTGGGCACGCCGGCGCATCGAACCTTCGCTCGCCCCAAGGGACTTCTCGACAGCCGGCCCAATATTGAAATGCGATTTTGCGAAAGGAAGCGCTGGCATGGACGGAGCGGTCAGCATCGGCATCTTACCAAGATCCGACTTTTCTGATTTGAATACTGGCATGCCCATAATATCAACAAGATTGCTCGTCTGGCGCTCGGGCCCAACATCCTTAGGCGAAGCCGAGTGTCTCGGTGCCTTTTCATCGGGATCGTTGACCCGCTGAGTATCAAATGTGCCTCGAGGTTCTTCCCTTCTCTCGCCGCCACCCCGTTGTCCAAACGATTTTTTCCCAATCGCATTCATCCAAACGTTTTGTGCCCATATCCAGATGATCCCTACATGCGTCCTTCAAACAACCCTTGCGCACCTCGATTGAAGGTTCGGTACAGAGGTGACAGGCTTCGCGTTTGAGCTTGCGCGGTGCCAAACTTCCTCGCGGGACGAACAACTATCGGATGAAGGGGGCGGCTCGACATGCGCCGGCTGCGCCGGCGTTGGGCCGACCATTTCCCCGGGGTCCATTTCTACCGGCGAAGCCGAAATCATGCGCCCTACTGTTGTCAAAAATTATGCCTCGGGTTGCCCGGTTAATAGAATCTTATCCCGTGATTCTTTGTCCATCCGATGTTGCTCCAGGTCAGACCTTGCGCCGTTTTCCTCGCTCGCGGCCCGAGTGGCGAGAAAATTGTTTCTCGTCAGCTCATCTGCGTGCCCTTTGAGACGATGCCAGGCAACATCCATTTTCTTTTCACCCTCATCTCCGATTACCTGGGACTTTTCCAACTTTTGCTCTTGTTCTCGAAGGGCTCGCATGGCTTCCGGTTTTACTCTTTCGGCCTCGAGTCTCGCAGTTTCGAGTTGATTGCGGAACTCCTGATGTTCTCGCGCTGCTTGTTCTCGGGCTTCTCTCTCTCCTTCCCTCCTGGCTGCATCAACCATTCCCAATATATTCAGCTTTTTTCATCTCATCTTTCTGTCGGATTCTAACACCAGCTGTTCGGCTAGATTCTGGATTCTCAACCTGTCATTCTTCTCTCGGGCAAGGCGCCGCTGCGCTTCGCCTGTAACTCCTGCTGCGCTGGCCCCAGCGTGCTGCATCCGTTTCTGCGCATTTTCTGCAATGACATTTTTCTCATATTCCACCTTTTGTGCCATTGCATGCCTCTCTGCCTCAGAAACTGCAAGCGCGCGTTTAGCCTCTCCAGCGGCCTTCTTATCTACCTGTGCCTCACGGATGATCTGTTGAATTTGTGCACTCGCAGCCCGCAATTGTTCTCGATCCTGTCTACCTCTTTCCGCCCCCTCGAGGATGGCGATGCGATGGCAATTGCGCTCTTCCAATGTAATGCATCCTTCACGCAGCCATCCTAGACTACACTTGGGACAAACATTCGAACATTGTGAACGCACTGACCTTCGACATGACCCCCCCGGTTTGTGCGCCTTCCCTGGGCGTCGATTCTCCGCCCGAGTAGGGCATGTGGGCCCGGCATTCCAGCAGCCCCCCCGCATCGAGAAGCTGCTGGCGGTTCTATTCGATGACGCCCGCGGCGATCCACGGGCGCCAAATCCCCTGGAACTGGAACGTCTGGCCACAGGGGCCTTACTGGAACGTCCCCGTTCACTGCTGGGGGTAGGCGCGCGTTGCTCTCTTGTTCCCACACCCCTCTTGATGAAATCAACGTCCCGATTTTGTGCTAGATCGCCCCTTTCGTCTTGCACTCTTAGCTCGTCGAGTTATGGCACTCTGTTTCTGTTAATCCTCGGCAATAAGAAATCTGTAGAAACCTTGCACTAAACGTGAACAGCTTAAGTCATCATTCTCACCATTCGGCTTCTTTGCCATTGGTCGAGGAGTCATGCCTGGAAATTCTCGTGCATTCCTCATTGCGCGCATGACGTCGGGGGAGCTCGACATCGGCTGTGCCGACGAGCACCCACCTCTGTCTGGGCTTCCTTCTTCTTCGAA
The DNA here is from genome assembly GCA_963575745.1 of Prorocentrum cordatum. Lineage (NCBI taxonomy): Eukaryota > Dinophyceae > Prorocentrales > Prorocentraceae > Prorocentrum > Prorocentrum cordatum. Next base: position 598,781 of record CAUYUJ010017170.1, on the reverse strand, counting down.
ATCATCGTCCGAATCAAGAATTGGCATCTGAATTGCCTCGCCCTCTGCGTGGTCGGTTATTTCGCTTACTAACGCAGCTGCGCCTGAAGCGAGCTCGACACATCTATCAGGGAGAGGGTCGAGATGATCCGATGGACCAGGTGAGGTGTGACATCGAGCATATTCTTCATTCTTCTCAGTCGAATGAAAACTGCCCCCCCTCCGGTTGCAAGTCGCTCACATCCTCGCTGCGCCAATGCAACACGAACTGCGCCGCATGTTCTGCGCCAGAATTCTCGGCGCTCGACGTTCCTATGGCAGCGTGACCCAACAACTTATCCATCTCAATATCTAAGTCGATCAATGGCTGAAGGCCCGGATGTACCGACACCAACTGAGATGGTCCCTCGGCGGGAAGCTTGGCTGCGCCATACCTTCCGCCCAAGGTTTGTGCTCTGGGCGATGTCGTCGAGTCAACCGGGGAGTCCCCTTCTGTCAAGTCAAACATATTATCTGATGCTTGCCCTCTGGGAAGGTTGAGAGAATGTGGTCGCCTCACGGAGGCGCCTGCACTTTCGTTGCGCTCGGAAGGGCAATGATCTTCTGTTCGTCCGAACGCTCCTTCTTGTGTTCCCATGCTCTGCGAACCTAACGTCTGTGCCGTCGTTTCGGCGGATAACCAATCGTTTGCCTGGATATCCATAGTCCCTCCGAGATGATCCGATCATATATCATGGTCAGTGGGCTCCGCCGATGACATGGGGAAGAAGGGATGACGCCGTCAATCATGCACTGAGGTAGCACTGAGGGGGGGGGGGGGGGCAGCCCGCCGGCCGACGCGCGCGCCGCGGAGTCGCTCGTTTTCCGTTTCCCGGCATAGCTGCGGAAGCAGAAGCAGTCAGTTCAGCGGGCAGCGCGCTAGGCAAAGGAACAGAGAGGGCGACAGGATGGTGGTGCGGACGAGGTGCATTGACTCTTTCCCCGCGGTCCCCACCACTGCCTCACTGTCCGCACTGCGCCCACTACTGTCCCACTGTCCCCGCCGCTGTCCCACTGTGCTGCCCCAGCGCCCCCGCTGCCCCCATCGCCGCCCCACTGTCCCCACTGTCCCCGCCACTTTCCCCGCCGTGCGACTGTCCCGCCACTGTCCTCACCGCCGCCTTCGCCACTTCCCCCGCCACTGCCGCCCCCGCCGCTGTCCCACTGTCCTCGCCACTGCCCCCGCCACTGGCCCGCTGCCCCCTCGCCGCCGCCCCCGCCGCCCCCCGGTTTTCGGGGGGGGGGGGGGGGGGGTCGAACCGGCAGTGCCCCCCCCGGTTTTCCGCCAGCAGCGGCTGAACACGCTCTTTCTGATATATGGTTCAGGGCGTCGAAGGATCGCGCGACAAACCTGATCGCGCCCGCGGGGCCAGGGCGAATGCCAAGGCGAGGGGCAAGGGGAACGGGGGAGCGGGCCAAGCACAACTTGCGCAAATATACCAAACCGCATGTATGCAGTCGCTTGCAGAACTCATCACTCGGAGGAGAGGGCATGGGGCTGGACGGGGCAGACACGGCAATCTGCGCGCCCCCGGCCCCCCAGGGAGCGCCCGCAACAAACGAGGAAGAAGAGGGGGCCGCATCAGCAACAACCGCGCGCAGGTAACGCGACGGGAAACAAACGGAAAAACATACGAGACTGGAGCCCGCGCGTCTCCTCGTCTGGAGCTGGCCGAACGGCCAAGCGTCTTCGCGCGAATTTCGTGGATCGGCGCTGCGCCCCCCCCCCCCCCCCCCTCCTCGCGCGGGGCGCGCCGAGGGCAGCGCCAGGGCGCCGCCAAGGGCCAAGTCAAGTCCGGTCGAAGGGGCTGGAGGCTGGAGGCCGCTCGCCCCGCAAGCGGAGATGTGGGCGCGAAACTACGCGGAGGGAAAACGCGCGTGCAAGAGAAATGGGGGGCATCACAATCGATGCGCAACTCGATCTCGCATCGTGCGTTCCACCGCGTCATTCAAACATGCAATATCCAACCGCTGCCGGGGGAATGCTCTCGGCGCCCTGCAACGTGTCGTGTGCTTATCTCGTGCCTCGCTCTTGTCCTGAGACAGAATCGGCGTTTTCGCGGCAGGCCTCGGCGTCGAGCGTCGAACTCCGGGCGCCGCCAGCGGCAGGGCGCGCCGCAAGGCGCCGCCGGGGGCGACCCATCGCAACGAGCCAGTCTGACACTGGAAAAATGCCTAGAACGACGCGCACTGTCAGCTTGCAACGCCGCCCCGCCCCCCCCCGACTTTCGCCGGGATGCTCGTTGAAACCGACCATTGCGCGGTATTGTTGCTCGCGCGGGCGCAATCCGCGACCGATGGGCTGCCGCCGCTGCTGTCGTCGAGAGAGCGCGGGCCGCGGTGCGCGCAGCGACCGCGTCGAATAGTCTCGGGCGAAGGCGCAGCGATATAGTTTTATTCAACAGAGCTGTTTCGCGAAAGTGGAACCTGCCCCATGCGCGCCCCATGCGACACTTGATGCTGCAATCTGAAATGCTGCGCAAGTCCCCATCCGAATATCTCACCGATATACTTGCGAATCACCTGTGGCGCCATGACAGGCAACTGGCGCCCAGTAAGACGCAGCACGAGGGGCTCTTCCACGTTGGACACAGAAGCGTCGCCAGTGAATGCGCGCGACTTGCCTGCGTTCAATGAGAGGCCGCGCGCCGACAACTCTTCCGAAAGATTGTCCAGCGCGCGAGTCGCCTCTGCGGCAGAACGCGCACGGTGAACTGTCAGCCGCGTGCAGGATATTGCCGAATAATTTGGCGTCTCCAACGTCGAGGCCGCGCTGCTGAGCTCTGATCTTGAATCGCCGGATCGCGTGCCCCAGTCCACATTTGAAAAACAGCGAAGACAAAGCAATGCACCGTTTGACTCCGCGCGTCATGTCGCGCGCCGCGCTGCCACTGGCGCTGCCCAATTGGCGGGCGCTGTAGATGTCTGACGAGAGCCGCGCGCATTCTACATCAACACCCTGCGCCGCCAACGCTTATGCTCCAGCCTGTCGAAAGATTTGATGAGATCGGTGCTGGCTATCCACGGTGGGGGCCGCCACTCCCGGGCCTTCGCGCAAAGATCCACGAAACCGACGCACGCGCCGCCCACGGAACGGCGCGGTCGAAATCCTACTTCGCCACGCGCCTGTAAAACGGGTTGCAAACGCGAGAGACCTAGGCGAGCGAACATCCTATATGTCATGCGTAAAACCGCAATGGGGCGCCAGCGCTTTGCATCGCGCCTGTTGCCCGTCTTCGGCAGCATGGTAAAACTCGCCCCCGTGCCGCGCCCCGCGCTGAGCAGCGCGCTCGAGCGCGACGAGAGGCGCCCGCGCAGAGCACCGACGCCAAACGCAAAACATCCAAGGGCGACGCCGCATCTGTCCGCGCACTTCCCGCGCTGCATGCGCTTCAAGGCCTGCCGCAACTCTTCTATGCGAAACGGCGCGATGTCACGCGGCCCTCGCCGCAATGCGCCGCTGCCCACTCGCGAATGGCAGCGCGGCGGTCCATGGGGAAAATGTGTTCGAGCGAAGACTTAAACGCATCGTGATCAACTGGGCGAAGCTTGCTCTGCTGCGTCGGAAACGCGCGCGCGCGAAGCAAGTGTTCGACGCCTTCAAATGCCCGCAGCTGCGGACCAGCGCGCTCGTCGCAACGCCCGCGCGCGCGCTTCCACTGCCCCCGAGACATTAAACTAGACAGTGTGGACCTTTCTTGTGGGCCGCGTGTCTCGCGCCTCCTCCGGCGCAGCTCCCGCATTTCAGGCGCGCCCCATGGCTTCGCGCGCGAGCGACCCGCGCTGCCATTTGTCGCCGCTTGCCGGGCTGGCGCCGCGACGCGGCCCTCCAGATCCAAAATGAAGACGGCTGAGATTCAGACAGAGACTCCTGCGCAATCCTCTCATAAATCGAATCCCGGCCATCGCGAGCCGCGCTGCGCTGCCAGCGTCGAAAGGCTGGGCTTACTTCAAACGCCCCGTGAACTGCTCGACGGTTAGAGCCCAAAGCGAAAAAGTCACTCGGGCAGCAAGACTGTCAGTGAAACGAAAGCATTCAATAGCATATCGTCCATGGCCCTCTTGGCGCCCAATGAACTTCGAAACGTCCATGCATCAGGCGCGCGCCGAACAATGCAGAATTCTAAACCGTTCTCGGGACAAATCATTTGTAATGAGCACCCTCTTTCACCGAATTCAAACTGCGCGTTTTAATCACCTGCTATGCATGTTGTCCAGCGTCGCCTCCAAACAAAATCGATCTCCTGCTGTAGAAATGTGTAACATGGTATTAGATCATCGCGCGGGTGCCCAACGTGTGGCATGTATGCAGAAAGGAACGTGCAAGCACTGCCGTGGATATCAATGTCCAAGTGCTCGGCCATATTGCGCACGTGTAGCTATGGCGCCCCCCGCGTGCCGAACATGCAAACAAAGAACCGCCTCTGCGTATCTAGATGGGCCAGATGCGGTTTTGAAACGGTGCCCCCCTGTCGAGGTCAATGTCGTCCGGCGCTGCACGGGTCTCGCAAAAAAAAAAAAAACATTCCACGTTAACTCCGAAAGCTCCCCGAGCAAAAGCCCAAACCGATCAATAATATGTACACGTGCACGTTTGCCGTAAACGTTCAACTCAAACTTAACATCGACCGGCGTCCCGGTGAAACGTCTCCTGTACCCCTCGACCGGCGTTGTTCCTAGCTGCGGCCGTCGGCTTCAGCACGGGCAGGTGGAGGACGATATGGTGCTCCAGCTCGCTGTCGTCCTGCCTTGCCGCCACCTTTTCCCACCTTGCCTTTGCCCTTACCCTTGCCCATGCCGCCTCGCAGAACTTTTCGAAGTGCGTTTTCGAAAATTATTGCCACTCCGGGTCTGCGCTCAGGTACTGCTCCCGGCTGTCGCCGTACTTGATATTCAAAACTCATGCCGTCGCACTCGCCTCTAACACGATATCGCCCCCCATCGTCATCTTGCCTGCCTCCGGATCCACCCAAAACTCCCTCTTCCCGACCCACGCGACGGATCATTTCTTTGCGCTGAATAAGGAAAAAAGACTGGGGCACGCGGGTCTCGAGAGGGGTCCAACAAAAAACAAAAAAACGCTGACTTAAAATGAATTAGAATAGGCCAAAAAACCGACGTGCTGGGAACGCCTAGTTGCAGGCGAAGGATCCCGCCGACGGCCTCTGGAACGCCTCTGGAAGTTCCCTATGGGAAGACGGAGAGGCCCTTGGGCCCTTCCCCGCTGCGAGCGGCACACCAAAAAGGGCACCGTGGAATAATCTCCGCGTCGCCACAATAAACGTTTAAACTCCACGGCCACCTCAGCACCGCCACTTGCCCCTTGCCGCCAGGGCAACCTTAACTCCTCTACTATCCACTACCTGCCTCGGCCCTCAACGTGCATCTTGCAGCCAGGGCAACCTGCCTCTTTCCGCCAAGGCAACATGCCTCTTGCCGCCAAGGCAACGCGCCACCGCCGCAACCGCACCCCTGCGGGAGACACACGGGCACCTCAGACGAGGGGGACCCTGGGCGCTCTCCACGGCGCTGGCCCCAAGGAGTTAATAGACCCGAAGGAGAGACGACCCGACTCAGCCACAAGAAAACCTGGCCCCTGAGGGGCCCGCCCACCTTTGCATCACCGCCACGCCACAGTTTTGCTGCCGCCGGCTCTCACCACTACTTTCCTCCCGAGGTGAAGACTGATGATGCTGAAGATCTTCATTTCCCTTCTCGTCCTCCTGTCCTGCAGGGCCCCGGCTCTAGTGTTGTCTTCTCGTCTACTCCCCCAGAGGGGGCCCGACCATGCCCCCTCTGGGGGACGCGGCAACGGTCGGAGAACACCATTGCCGACAGGGTGCAGGATACAGGAGGAAGGGAGGAGGAGGAAGAGGAAAAGGAGGAGGAGGAGGAGGGGGAGGAGGAGGAGGAGGAGGAGGAGGAGGAGGAGGAGGAGGAGAAGGGGGAGGGCCCTCGCGAGGGAGGAGGAGGAGGAGGAGGAGGAGGAGGAGGAGGAGGAGGAGGAGGAGGAGGAGCGGAAAAGAAAAGGTCGAGCGGCAAAGAAAAGGCGAAAATGCCCGCGCAAGGGCCTGCCGGCTCGCCCCGCCGCTATTCTGGGAGGGCTCGAAAAACAGCACTGCGCCTCATCTCGGCGTCTGCACTGCGTGAGGGAGAACGTCGGGGGGGAACCGCCTCAGGGTGTGAAGCATCGACCTGGAATCGGCGCCACAACGTCGATAGATCGGCGACCGGCCCCCGAGGGCGAAGCCGCATAGCCAAGGGCGGGAGGGGGCCGTTGGGCTCCTAATCGCTGATGAGTGGGCGATTGGGGGCCGATGCCCCCCCCCTCTCCCCCCGCTTAGCTTCTACCCTGGTCGCTTTCGGCTCATAACTCGGGCCCTCTCGGCGGAAAGCGCCCCCCCGAACGCCCTCGGAGAAGGCTTAGCCGCTGGAGGAACTGCCGAGAACACACGAGGACGCCTCACAACCTCACACCTCAAACCCTCCGCCAACTTACCCCCCCTGGCGTCGCCCCTGTCTTCGCTGAGAAAGAAGGCCGAGGCGTCAGATCTCTGGGGCGCGGCGGGGCGGCGGGCGCGGCTGCGGGGCCTCGCGCGAGCGGAACATCACGAGGCGGCCGCACCGCGGCGCCACGTCGACCTGGCGGCCCGCCCGCCAAAACCCCGCTGTCGGCTGGCCAGGGGGCAGCGAGGGAGAAGGGGCGGACGGAAGGCCAGAGCCCAGACAGGCTCGCGTCATGCAAGCGCATGGCTGGAAATTGCTGGCAGCGTGCGGTCTCCGAGGGCCCTCGCTGGGCCTCGGAGCCGTCCAAAAAGCGGGTCGGCACGACGAGCTGGCCGTGGGAACGGCGATCGGGACTTCCAGGGGCCGCGTATGAAAAACACAAGAAGCAAAACATCACATGCCCAGGGAGGGGGGAGGCAATGGGGAAGCAGGGAGGGAGGGGGCAGGGAGGGTTCTCGGCCTTTCTCCTCCCACCCCGCGTCGGGCGGGCAGGATATCGGTTAGAGCGGGCGGGCGAGGCGAAGCCACGGCGAAGCGAAATTCGCGAAGCGAGACTGTTCCCGCTGTTTCTTCCTCCTCCTCCTCCTCCTCCTCCTCGTGTTCGTCTTCTTCCTCCTCCTCCTCCTCCTCCTTCTCCTCATCTCGAGACGGGCCTCCTGTGCGCCTCGGCCCTCCTGGCCTCGGGAATGGGGGGAAGAAGCACGGGGGCCGAGACACACAAAGACGCGCACGGGTAATTCGTGCTGCCACACGCGTGCGCCTGCGTACTCGTGCGCACAAGTACTGCAACGACGACGCGCTCATGTCTGCACATGGTAATGCGGAATCGTTTGAATGGGTCTCTTTTTTGCCCGAGGACGGGCGGACGGACGCGCGGAGACGTCCTGCGGGCGGGGGCCCAAGTCTGAAGCTCACGCCAGTGGTCGGAAGTCTGGAGCTCACGCCCCAGGGCTGCAAGGGCTAGAGGCGTCCAGTTGCCAAACTGAGCTTGAGCTTGGCACCTGGATGAGCTCCATGCCTGTGATCTCACGAGGGGCGGCTGCCAGCGCCAGGCGTCGGCGCAGGTCATAGAAGTCCGCGCGGAACTCCGCCAGTTCATGCTCATGCGATAATTTCTTCTGCGACCCCATATGCCCTCAGAATAGAAGAAAAAAAACGCTATAAACATACACTATTGGCGCTCCGCGCGGATTTCTTGGATCCGGACCAGACCCCCCTCCCTGGCGCGCGGAGCGCGCCAGGGGCGGCGCCAGAGAAGCCGCTGGGGAGGACCAGCGCGGATCCAAGAAATCCGCGCGGAACGCCACAAGTTTATGTTTATGCCGTGTTTTTTCTTCTTCGACGCATGCCCTCAGGAGGGACAACTGAGCGACGAAACGAAGCGGGTCTCACGCACCGTGGCATAGCGCCCTGACGCGGTGGCTCCGGCGGGCCGCAGGCGCGGCACGCTATGTTGGACACGAGGGCGCCTAGAGCCATCGTGCTACCATAAGAAGCACTGGCTCGAGGGGACTTTTTCTGGTTAAGGCGAGCACCGGCCACGAACAGGTTCCCCGACCCAGATCTGGGGAACGGCCCGATAACTATGGCCCCTCTTGAACACAATATTGTCCTTCTTTCAATATCTTGACTGTACACGCGAACTGGCGCCGGAGTCGTGCCCGCGAATGTCTGGCACTCGAACCCGTTTTTCTGCGTCGCTCAGATGCCCTCAGAAATGGCACATGTGGTTCCGCGAGGCCACCTGATGCTCCCAAGCAGCTCCGCGGAGGGCCTCTGACGAGAGCCGCAGTTCACAAAATGCGTCGCGACGACTCGGGCGGTGGATTCTGACACCGCGTGTATCGATCAACCAAGAACGATTGACGGTATTTCGATAGCGCAGATCATTCCATACTGGTCGATTCTGGGCCACTGGAGGCGTCTAACCTGAATGCCCGCGGCGGGGTCGCCGCCGCGTCGACACGACACGGATCCTCCGTGCGCTTTAGAGCATTACTGGCATATTTCCGCTATCCGACGCAAAAAGGCGCTCCGGAGGCCATCTCCGAGGAGCTTCAGGAGACCTCAGGAGACTCTGAGATGGCCCACCATGCCCTCTAAGTATTGGCGCTGCTAGGACGTAGGTGGATAAGAAGGATCTTGTATCAAGCGGACCTGAAAGGAAGGATTGGCATCAGTCTAGCTTCGCCTCCGCGCAGAGGCGCCTAAACTAACGTGACAAAGTATGGGGCAACCCCCGAGGACGCAGAACGAGGGGGAAAGAGGGAACGGGGTACGCGGACCACGAAGCACCCTACCAGCCTCTCACGCGGCCCCAGGGCGCCTTCAAGAAGGCCAGTAACCGTCCGAAGATGGCACTAAGATTTCAGGTGGACGCCCCACTTGCCCCAAGAGGACAGCAATCGAACCCGACAGAGTCCCAATAGGGCCCCCCAAACTGCCCAACAGAGCCATACCCGTACCCCTGCCTACTCACTGATTGAGAGATGTGCGTGCTGACGTACTGCATATATACTGGCAGCTGACACTACTGGCCTCCCTTGGATGCCCAAGAAACCTGACGTACTGGCAACTGCTTCGTTTCTCCGAAACCACCCACAAATCTTCAAATATGCTTCCATGTCGCTCCCAGATTTGCTCCCCCAGGATGCCCCCAATATCACCCCAGTACCCCACCTCCCAGGTACCTCTTTACATCCTTGCGTCCTAAACCTTCTCCCCTTCATGTTCTTACTGTTACTGCTCGTGTTCCTGTAACCCTTTGGAAACCCATCAAAGAATAGAGGCGACATGTGCCACATGTTACGACCTTCTGGGCGGTGTTCGAGGTGTCGCGATGCAGAAAGCTACGCTGGTACGGTGGCGGGACTAGCCGCAAGCGACTGGATGAGCAATACGGGGAAGTCCTCGGGGTAAGCCTACGAAATCTTCTGTGTCGGTGGAGGTGCACGACAATCACCAGTGCAGGTCTCGTCGTCCACGACCTCCTCCTGCTTGATGCTGATCACCGCCTGCTTTCCCTGATCCTCCCGATTTATAGTGATGGCGGGGGTCACCTCCTTGCCTTCGTAATCCGCCGCCACGTCTGTGTTGGCTGGTGTGTTGGGCCTTCGCTTTTCCAAACCATCCTGTGGTGTTGGGTCCTCGTTTTCCCAACCATCCTGTGGTGTTGGGTCATCGTTTTGAAGAGACAGCGCCCCGCGTCCCACCTCCTGTCCTCCTCCTCCCCCTCCTCCCCCTCCTCCCTCCTCCCCCTCGTTGCCTCCGCTCTCGGCAAACCTCTCACACGTTTCGTGGCCCCATAGGGAGCTCCACCGAAAGCCCCAACGGTTGCTCTCGCGTGCGGTTCCCCCACCCAGGGCAGCGTTTCGTGGCCCCATAGGGGGCTCCACCGAAGGCCCCAGTGGCTGCTCTCGCATGCGGTTCCCCCACCCAGGGCAGCGTTTCGTGGCCCCATAGGGAGCTCCACCGAAGGCCCCAGTGGCTGCTCTCGCGTGCGGTTCCCCCACCGAGGGCAGCGTTTCGTAGCCCCATGGGGGAGCTCCACCGAAGGCCCCAGCGGTTGCTCTCGCATGCGGTTCCCCCGCCCAGGGCAGCGCTTCGTGGCCCCATAGGGAGCCCCACCGAAAAGCCTCAGTGGCTGCTCTCGCATGCGGTCCCCCCGCCCAGGGCAGCGTTTCGTGGCCCCATAGGGAGCTCCACCGAAGGCACCAGTGGCTGCTCTCGCATGCGGTTCCCGTACCCAAGGCCGCGTTTCGTGGCCCCATAGGGAGCTCCACCGAAGGCCCCAGCCGCTGCTCTCGCATGCGGTTCCCCCACCCAAGGCAGCGTTTCGTGGCCCCACAGGGACCTCCACCGAAGGCCCCAGTGGTTGTTCTCGCATGCGCTTCCCCCACCCAGGGCAGCGTTTCGTGGCCCCGTATGGGGGCTCCACCGAAGGCCCCAGTGGCGCAGTTCGCATGCGGCCCCCCGTCCCATGGCAGCGCTTCGTGGCCCCATAGGGAGCTCCACCGAAGGCCCGCCCCAGTGGCGCAGTTCGCATGCGGTTCCCCCACCCAGGGCAGCGCTTCGTGGCCCCATAGGGAGCTCCACCGAAGGCCCGCCCCAGTGGCGCAGTTCGCATGCGGTTCCCCCGCCCAAGGCAGCGCTTCGTGGCCCCATAGGGAGCCCCACCGAAAGCGGCACCCACAACGCGTTACGAACAATTGCTTATGGTTGGGTCCTTCGCAAGGATAATTGAAGAGACAACGCCCCGCGTCAACCTCCTTCCTTCCTGTTCCTCCCCCTCCTCCCTCCTCCCCCTCCTTGCCTCTGCTCTCGGCACACCTCTCACACGTTTCGTAGCCCCATAGGGAAGCTCCACCGAAGGCCCCAGTGGTTGCTCTCGCATGCGGTTCCCCCACCCAGGGCAGCGTTTCGTGGCCCCATAGGGGGCTCCACCGAAGGCCCCAGCCGCTGCTCTCGCATGCGGTTCCCCCGCCCAGGGCAGCGCTTCGTGGCCCCATGGTGAGCTCCACCGAAGGCCCCAGTGGCTGATCTCGCATGCGTTCGCCCCACCCAGGGCAACGCTTCGTGGCCCCATGGGGAGCTCCACCGAAGGCCTCAGTGGCTGCTCTCGCATGCGCCTCCCCCGCCCAGGGCAGCGCTTCGTGGCCCCATAGGGAGCTCGCCCCAGTGGCTGCTCTCGCATGCGGTTCCCCCACCCAGGGCAGCGTTTCGTGGCCCCATAGGGAGCTCCACCGAAGGCCCCAGTGGCTGCTCTCGCGTGCGGTTCCCCCACCGAGGGCAGCGTTTCGTGGCCCCATGGGGAGCTCCACCGAAGGCCCCAGTGGCTGCTCTCGCATGCGGTTCCCCCACCCAGGGCAGCGTTTCGTGGCCCCGTAGGGAGCTCCACCGAAGGCCCCAATGGCTGCTCTCGCATGCGGTTCCCCCGCCCATGGCAGCGTTTCGTGGCCCCATAGGGAGCTCCACCGAAGGCCCCAGTGGATGCTCTCGCATGTGGTTCCCCCACCGAGGGCAGCGTTTCGTGGCCCCATAGGGAGCCCCACCGAAAGCGGCACCCACAATGCGTTACGAACAATTGCTTATTGTTGGGTCCTTCGCCATGATAATTCCCAAGCGTCCACAACGCCCCGCGTCCTTACCACACCCGCTGCCCTCCTCCTCCCTCCCGCCATCCCTGCTTCTACCATCCGCAGGTCCATGTCGGGACACCCATCGCACGTTTTGTGGCCCCATAGGCCCATCATAAGGAGCTCTTCCGAAGGCCCCACTGGCACCGCTCGCATGTGAACGATTCGTGGCCCCATAGGGAGCCGCACCGAAGGTCTCAGAAACAATTTGCACGTGGGGGTCGCACCCGTTTCGGGGCTCCCTTCACACGTTTCGTGGCCCGAAAAGGAGCTCCACCAAAGGCCCCAAAAGCACCGTTCGCAAGTGGGCGTCACGCCCGTTTCCGTACGCCCCTCACACGTCTCGTAGCCCCATAGGGAGCTCCACCAGAGGCCCCCATGGCACCGTTCGCATGTGGGCGTCGCACCCGTTTCGGCACACCCCTCACACGCTTCGTGCCCCCATACGAAGCTCCCCCTCCTTCGTCCCACCTGCCTTGCGGGACCCACACTCGCATATGGTTGGGTCCGTCGCCAAAGTATTTGCTTGATGTTCCTGGGGCCTGGCGAGAGCCCAACCGTCCGCTGCTAGTTTTTCACAACGCGAGGGGGTGCGGGAGGGACGCTCGGCGGATCCAAGCGGCAAAGCGACTGTGGATACCAGAGCGCGCTGCTCGACACGGCCAACAACCCGTGCACGCGCCCAGCGCGGAGGTGCACCACCTCTCGGGCCCCCCAACACCGTGCGGTGACGGACCTGAATTCACCGTCACGTCGCACGGTTTTCGGGACCCCATGGAGGTCCCAACCGCCCGAGACGTCCTCGGAGAGAGCGGCCTGCCCCGAATCCCCACCGACTCACCACACCGGACATCCTCCGGATGTTCGGTTTCCGGGCCATGGCTCGGGCACGCGGCAGCCGTTCCGGACGCTCTGGGCATCCCTGAGAACGCTCTCGGCGAGGCGCAGCTGCTGAAGCGCATCCTGCGGCAAGACACCCCCCAGGAACCCACGGAGATGTGAGAAAACGTGCGCAGGAAAACGGACTCACCACACGGGGTGGCCACCGCACCGATGGGGGGCCCCCGCCACCTGGCCAGGCCCCAGCGTGGTGCGGCCGGAAGCGCGCGCGATCTCGATAACGGCCAGCTGGCCGTGCAGCACGCGCAGCTCCGCGGGCGAGCCGTCCGCGGTCACCGTCGCGTGGATGTACTGGGCGTTGGCGCCGCCCTGGGCCTGCCACGCCAGACGTCATGAACACGAGAACGGCGCTCATGCACCGTACCATGATTGGACTCCCTTCAGGCCTCGCTCCAACGCAGCACGGTGCATAGTGTGTTGGCTCCGAGGGCCGAAAAACTATGCACCGTATCGTCCCTGGATCGAGGATCCACGACGCCTCGGGAGACGCCAACGCGGTACGGTTTACAGAAGTCGCCCGCGGGCATTAGGAGGCAACTCCTGGGAGGTCTTCGTAAGACTGCTGAAGCGCTATTAGTTTGAGAGGCCATCAAGGCAGATTTGGCCTGATTAGGCCCTGAATTAAGCCCGACTGCGCCAAACTGACCTGGTTCAAACGGGACTCTGCTGGAGTGGTCCGGTTGCCGACCATGGATCTACCAGCCCCGATGCTGAATTCAACCTCCCAGAAATTGCATCCTAACAGACAAGCTCGCGTCGTGAAAACGACAAGCACGGCGGGCAACTTGTGACCATGTTCTGCCTCTGGCAGCCCCCGACGGGCCCCGGGACGCACTGGGCCTGGGGAAAGCGTCGGGACTTCCGGGGACCGCGTATTGAAGACGTCAAGACATCGGATGTATGGGATGCCTGCTCGTCGTCCAGCCCGTCCGCCATGAAGAAGACCGTCCTGCCGCGCGCCCTGGCGCGCGCTGCGATCGACCCATACGCCTGCCTCCACGAGGGCGTGCGGTACCGCCACAGGCGCGGGCGCACCCACGGCGCAAGTGGGACGGGCTTGTCGAGCGTGGCGCGGACCAACGCGGCTGCCGCGTGAAGCCACCAGTCGACGTACGACGCGTTCTCGGGCGCGAGCAAGCACGCATCGGTGGCGCCCGGCCGCGCGCCAGGCTGTGCGGCGGGATTGTGCAGCCAGTGCATGCACGGCCGCGGCACGCTGAGCAGGTCGACGGTGGGGTCGATGAAGCGCTGGAAGGGCGGGCCGTTGACCTCGAAGAAGGCATCCAGGCTCACGCTGCAGCGCTTCCCCCTGGAGCCGCCGCACAAGGGATCACGCGCGGCGGCCCACCGCGCGGCCTGGTGCGCGAAGTCTTCGTGCTGGGACTCGCCCTTCTTGTCCTGCGAGACTATGCGGACAGGCGCACCGCCTCCGATCGAAGTGACGAAGAGGCGCGTGGGCATCGTGGTGCTCGCGCGCGTCATCATGCGCCACGAGAAGAAGTTGCACTGCGAGCCGAACTGCTGGTCGCCCCTCTCCCAGTCTGCAACGGCGTGGAGGGCACACGGCATCGGCATGAGCAGCGCCAGGCCGAGCACGACCGCGGCGGAGGCGACGGCACACCATCTCGCTGGGCGGCGCGCCAAGGCGGCTGTCATGTGCAGCGCAGCGGCGGGCACGCGCATAATGCGCCGGCCGAGGCGCAGTGGGAGCGGCAGCGAGACGGCCAGCGTGGAGAGCATGACCCATGGGAAGGTCTCGAGCACGAAGAGAGAATGGTTGGACGCGTGAAAGGTAGCTGCCACGAGCGCCGCCGCAGCCGCCAGCCACCCCGGTGGAAGCCACACGCCGACCACCATCACCGCATCCACGCAGAGCCCACCTGCTGGCAGCATCCACCACGGCAGCTGGGCCGCAGCGGCCGCCAGGCGCGGCGTCTTGGACCACGTGGCGAGCAATCGCGAGATCGTCGCGCCCGACATCCAATCCTCGCTCAATTTGGCCACGGCGGCGTAGAAATACACCGCGCTCATCGAGGAAGAAATCCGCAACCGTGCCCCCTGGCACGTTGGAAGAATCTTCCCTCCTCATCCTCCCACTTCTCATCCTCTCATCGTCGACACCGTCATCGCCATGATCGCCCTCATCAGCATGGCCATCCTCACCACCATCATCATCATCATCATCATCATCATCATCATCATCCTCATCATCATCCTCATCATCATCCTCAGCATCAGCATCAGCATCAGCATCATCAGCATCGTCATCAACATCAGCAGCAACATCAGCATCATCAGCATCGTCATCAACATCAGCAGCAGCATCGTTATCAACATCAGTCTCACCAGCATAACCATTTTCATCAACATCACCTTAACCATCGTCATCATCCCTCATCATCATCGTCACCAGCATCATCGTCATAACCATCATCAAACTCATCGTCGTGACCTGCATCATCATCAGCATCATCATCATCACCACCAGCATCAACATCAACATCACAATCAGCATCACCACCAGCATCAGCATCATCAGCAGCAGCATCAGCACCAACAGCAGCATCACGCTCACCATCATCATCATAATCATCATCATCATCGCCATCATCATCATCAACATCATCATCATCATCACCATCATCATCATCATCACCATCATCATCATCGTTATAATCATCACCATCGTCGCCACCATCGTCATCATCACCATCATCATCAGCATCATAAAAATCATAATCATCGTCATCATCATCATCGTCATCAACAGCATCATCATCATCATCAACAGCATCAGCATCAGCAGCAACATCAACATCAAGATCAACATGATCAATATGATCATCATGATCATCATGATCATCATGGTCATCATGATCATCATGATAATCATGATCATCATCACCATCATCACCATCATCAGCATCATCATCATCATCATCATCATCCTCACGGATCCAAACAACTGCCACCGAGAAAATTGATAGGGCACGGAGGCGGGAACGTCCGCAAACATATGGATAGTGACATACACATAAACTGTCGGAATTCCGCGCGGATTTCTCGCGGCGCCTCGGGCGCCGCCCCTGGCGCGCTCCGCGCGCCAGGGAAGGGAGGGCTCCAGCGTCGATCCAGGAAGTCCGCACGGAGCTCCACACATTCACGTCTTATGCCATGCTTTGCTCCTCGAGCTCACGAGCAGTTTCAGCAGCCACGGGTCGAAGCCGCGCCACGCAGGCGCAGCAGCGGCGGCGGCCGAGGGCGCCCCGGAGGGCGCGGCGCCCAGGGAGGGGCCCAGGAGCGCGGCGCCCCAGAGGGGGAGGACGCCCCGAGGCGCGGTCCTCGGCACGGTCGGAGAGGGCGAGAAGGGCGGCAGAATGAGAAGAGGACGCAGCCGCATAAACCTGTAACGTGTATTGTCAGAGGTCCGCGCGGACCGCCACACGTTTTCTGTTGTCGTGCAACGTTTCTTCGAGATTGGCACGCTGCCCAACGGCGGATGCTGTGCAACACCGGCAGCGGCCGCTAGCTGGCAGGCGGCTCTTTTTGTCTCGGGCGGGCGACGTCCGCGGCGACACCGAGAGCGAGCCCGAGCCCTGCCCAGAGTGGGGAATCTGGCGACAAACGGGTTTCCCATAATTCAGATCCTGGCCCCCGCTCGCCGCCGCGAATTATGGGAGATCGCCAGAAACCCTAGGGAATCTGGCGGCCTATTGGTTTCCCACAATTATGGGATGATTGGCGACCCTAGGGAATGCAGGCGGCAGTCGTGTATCTATGGGCTTCCCGTAATTCCGAATTTGGGGAAACGTATAGGCAGCCATATTCCCTAGGGGTTTCTGGAGGCCGATGGGTTACCCATAATTTGCAGGCGAATTATGGGACATTCGCATTCGAATTCGCTCGCGCCATGGGGCCGCCGAGCGGGATCGAGATTCAGAAAGTCGGCAAACCCAGGGGCTGCCAGAAACCCATAGGGAACCTGGCGGCCGATGTGTTTCCTATAATTCGCGGCGGCGAGCGGGGTCCAGATCCCGAATTAGGGGGAACCCATAGGCCGCCAGAAACCACTAGGGAATCTGGCGGCCGATGGGTTTCCCATAACTCGCCCACGCCAACGGCCCCCTGGAATTTCACAGAATCCTGGACGCCGCGCAAATGTGGGACATTCGCATTCGAACTCGCTCGCGCAATGGGGCCGCCGAGCGGGATCGAGATTCGGAGCCAGATTCCCTCGGGTTTCTGGCGACCTATGGGTTTCCCATCGTTCGCGGCGGCGAGCGGGGTCTAGGTTCCGAATCATGGGAAACCCATAGGTCGCCAGAATTCCCGATGAAAACTGGCCACCTATGCGTTTCACATAATTCGCGGCGGCGAGCGGGGTCCAGGTTCCGAATTATGGGGAACCCACAGGCCGCCAGAAACTCCTAGGGAATCTGGCGGCCGATGATAATTCGCGGCGGCGAGCGGGGTCCAGATCCCGAGTTAGGGGGAACCCATAGGCCGCCAGAAACCTCTAGGGAATCTGGCGGCCGATGGGTTTCCCATAACTCGCCCACGCCAACGGCCCCGTGGAATTTCACAGAATCCCGGGCGCCGCGCAATTATGGGACACTCGCATTCGAACTCGCTCGTGCAATGGGGCCACCGAGCGGGATCGAGATTCAGAATTATGGGAAACCTATAGGTCGACAGATTCCCTAGGGTTTCTGGTGACCTGTGGGTTTCTCATAATTCGCGGCGGCGAGCAGGGTCCAGGCTCCGAATTATGGGAAACCGATCGGTCGCCAGATTCCCTAGGGGTGTCTGGCGGCCGATGGGTTTCCCATAATGAGCAGGCGGCAGCCGTCTATCTATGTTATTCCCTTGATTCCGAATTATGGGAAACACATAGGCCACCATATTCCCTAGGGGTGTCTGGCGGCCGATGGGTTTCCCATAATTCGCAAGCGGCAACCGTCTACCTATGGGCTTCCCGTAATTCCGAGGGAACCCCTAGGCCGCCAGATTCCCTAGGGGTGTCTGGCGGCCGATGGGTTTCCCATAACTCGCAGACGGCAGTCGTCTATCTATGGGTTTCCCCTAATTCCAGGGACGAGCTTTTGTGAGGTCGTGTGGGTCGCGTCTGACGCCCTGCGACCTCGGGTTCCCCATAATTCGCCTCTGGCCTATAGACGGACAACAGCCCCCCCCAATCATCACCCCCCTCTTGGCTGCCCCCGACCCCTTCCCAATGGGGTGGCTTTCATGGCTGGCCCTGGGGGCCTGAACAGCTCCTGGTACCCTGGGGCCCAGAGGCGGCCACTGGAGGGCGACATTCCGCAGAAACGCCCAGACTGAAGGACAAGAAGCAGTCCTTCGGGGGAAAAAAAAACGCCGAGAGCCACAACGAAAAACAGAACAGCAGAAACGCCCAGAAACGCCCAGACTGAAAGACAAAACAGAAACAACTGGGTGAGCCTTCATGGGAGCCTCTGTGGACCTCCGAGGCCCTATCATGAACGTGATTTCGGCCAGATTTAATCCAGGTTTCAACCGTCCCTCTTCACCCTTTCGTTCACCCTTTCGTCCAGATTTCGTTCAGAAATGCCGATCGAATCCAACGAAATTCTAAAAAAACCAGACCGGACGGAAATTTGGGACCCTCTGAGGCTCCCAGGAAGGACCACACAATCGGAGGTCTCGGGGAATGCGTGCCCCTGGCCCAGGATGCCCCCAGCTTTCCGCTCCATTTTGGAGCGGGGCCCTGGGCCTCGTGAAGGGTGCTCTGGAAGCCACGGGGGCCTCCTCGGAAATCGTGGGGGCACCTTGGGCCAAAGGCACCTCTCACAACACCCGAGTCTGGGCAAGCCGGAACCGCACCGAGCGGTCCATTCCGGAATGCTGCCCCAGTTGCAGTCCACCACGCCCAGGTAAGCCACGGCGGCCGCGAAGATCCACAACCCCGTGCTCGCGGGAACGCCGCCAGGCACGGCCGCCTTGTGAGAAGGCACATTCAGTGGGGGACAGGCTCCCGGGGGGAGATATCGATCCAGAATCTGCGATACCTCGCCGGTAGACCTGGAGGGCGCCTCCGCCACCGGCCCTGGCGCGCTCCTCGCACCAGGGAGGGGGTTCCAAAGCAGATCCAGCAAATCCGTGCGGAGCTCCAGCAGTCCATGTTTATGCAGTTCTCTTCTTCGAAGATCGGCCATAGGTTCGCAGTGGCAAAGGCCATCAGGTCCCCATCGGCGATGACTGGGCGATCGGGGGTCGATGCGCCCCCCCTTGAACTTACCTCCCCCTAGCGTTGCCCCCTGGCTTTCAGGTCAGAAGTCGGGTCTCTGGCGGCCGTTCGGGACTATCCTGGCCCCCCAGGAAGCGAGCCGCAACCGCTGGAGAGCACCGAGAGGCCGAGAGGCTGGAAAAGCGCCCGTCACCGACGAAAATGCTTCAGAACCTGAAACCT
Source organism: Prorocentrum cordatum (assembly GCA_963575745.1). Taxonomy (NCBI): domain Eukaryota; class Dinophyceae; order Prorocentrales; family Prorocentraceae; genus Prorocentrum; species Prorocentrum cordatum. Next base: position 579,773 of record CAUYUJ010017170.1, on the reverse strand, counting down.
CGAACCTGTCGTCTGGTAAAACATGCATGTCCCTGGACCTCTCCTGGGGTGCATTCGATCCAGCAGTGGCCACGAGGGCGCGAGTGGGGGCCGATGCATCCACCCCTGAGCATTACCCCTCCCAACGCTTCCCCCTGAACCTGCCCCGAGTCGGCCTCGCAGCCCGCCGCTGGCGCGAGCGCGGCGGCGCCGGCGTGCGCGACAAGCGAATGTTCGGCGCGGTGCGCGTCGCTCACGGCTAGGACGGCACCGATGAGGCCTGGGGGGGGAATGCGTAGGCTCAATGGAGAGGCTAAAGATTTTCGAGCGTTCGATGTTTGGGAGTTTTCGGACATTTTCGAATGTTATCTGCGGTTTTCCAGCCTCGGGATGCCTTTCAGCAGCTGCGCCTCGCCGAGAGTCGTCCCAAAAATGCCCAAATCGTTCCGAACAGCCGCTGGCGGCTCGAGCTATGATCCGGAAACCAAGCTCGGCGGCGCGCCGAGGGGGGTTAATTAGTGAAGGCGGCGGGGCTTCTCAGAAGCCCTTGATGGCTTCGGAGAAGGCATTAAAAACTTCTCAAAGCCCGGGGGCCTTCTGAGCCTTCCGAGAAGGCCCGTCCCCCCTGCCTTCTCCCCAGGGCGCGCCGCCGTCTGGAGACAGAACCAGTCGGCATTTGAATCAGGACGCCAGGCCGGATCGGAGCGTGCGGTGGTTGAGGGTTCCTGGGGACCTCTGGGCCACGTGAGGGGTGCTCTGGAGGTCGTAGGGGGGGGCCTCCTTGGGATCTGGGGTGACACCCCTGGGCTTGACACCTCTGGCAACACCCGAGTCGGATCGGGGCCGGACCGTGCCAGCCGCGGCAAGATAATCACACAGAAGTAGCGCGGACGCGTCGGTCAGCAATGGATCGTCGGAACATCGGAGTCGAGTCGGATCGGGGCCGGCGAGAAATCTGTATCGAATCAGATCGATCAGATCGAACTGGGCGCTGCGGGGAGGACCCAGAGAGCAATCACCAGATGACCGCAGCTGAAAAGACGCAACACAATACAACGAGTAATGGAGGACAGAATAATCACCCACAGAACATGCACACCTGCAAGCACAGGCCTTCGGTAAATGCGCCAAATGGAAAAATCCGCCGACCCCTTGTGGTCACGGCGTGTGAGATGCTTCCCCCTCCCCAAACCCCTCCCCCGGGGGCCTGGTCCGGCCAGTTTGGAGGGGGTGGAGGGTGGGGGGGCAAATCCATCATCCGCACACTTGGAGCCTCAGGGGGCCCCAAAACAGGCCAAAAAGGTTCCAAAGACTCCCAGAACGGTCGAAAAGAGCTACGAATCAACAAAGATCGCCCCCAAACGCCGAAGACTGTCTCCACACGGCTCCATAAGTCCCCAAGACGTTTGAAACAATATTGCGAGGCGCCCCAAAGAGGCCCTCCAGAAGCAAAAATTGTCCAATTCCCTAGGGAACACGTGCATTTTCACCACATTCGCCCAGTCGGCTTCCACGCGGCGCAAAACGGCCCAAGAAGCCTCGAAAATCGACCCTCGCCAGCCCAAGAGGCTTCCAAAAAAGGCTCCAAGACGGCGTCCGGGCGATCCACGAAGTCCCCAGAAACCATAGCCAAAAGGGCTTCAAAACGGGGCAAGAGGGCCCCCAAAGGCTGTCCGGACGGCCCGCGCGGGGAACGATTCGGTCCAAACCACCCAAGATCGCCGCCAGACGGCCCCATGGGTGTCCAAGAGGTTTGAAAACGCGACCACGAGGAGCAAAACCCGTCCCATTCCCCAGGTAAAACGTACATGTTCAGCACGTTCGCATCTTGGGCTTTCACGAGGCCCACAACGGCCCAATAAACCTCCAAGATCGACCCGTGTCACCCGAAGAGGCTCCCGAGAAGGCTCCAAGACGGTTTCCAAGCGATCCATCAAGGCTACAGAAACCATAGTAACGGCTCAGGAAAGCCGCAGGACGGTCACAAGTGGGCTCCAAAACGGGCCAAGAGGGTTCCCAAAGGCTGTCCGGACGGCCCACGCGGGGAACGATCCAGTCCAGACCGCCCAAGACTGCCTCTAGACAGCCCCATGGGCGTCCAGGATGTTTGCACGCGCGACCACGAGGCGCTCCAAGCAGGCCTCCAAAAGCAAAAACCGTCCCATTCCCTAGGTAAAACGTACATGTTCAGCATATTCGCTTCTTGGGCTTCCACGAGGCCCACAACGGCCCACTAAACCTCCAAGATCGACCTCCGGCACCCAAAGAGACTCTCCAAAAGGCTCCACGGCGGCCTCCGGGCGCCCCACGAAGGCCCCAGAAACCACTAAGACGACGCCAGGATCGGGGCAAAGTTTGACCGGGATAAAAATCATGCTTGATTTTTCAAATCACCGGGGGCGCCGCCGAATGGGCCTGCCACGCCTTGGGCGCCATCGGCTTCGCGAGCGAGGAAATGCGCCCCGGCGCGGATGAGGCCACGGCGCGTATTTGGCCACGCGCGCGCCTCAGGGAATTCTGCGCCAATCGCGCCTCGCTCCAGAAGACCCGACGTTAACAAAACAAAATTGAAGCCCCAAGGGGGCCCCAAGGAGGCGGACCGCCAAACCAGTCACGCAACCAACGCAACGAAAAACATGTAAATGTCAAAAAGCGTGTTACTCAGTGACCTATTCGGCCGTGCAACACCGCGATAACGCGCGAGAAGGCATTGCAAAAAAGGCCCGCGCGCGGAACGGCGACGTCCCCGCGCCGCCCCAGGCGCCCCGAAGCGCGCCGAAATAACCGCAGAGAAAACCCGGAAAGTCTCTGGAAGTCCCCGCGCCAGGCAAGATCCGCCACCGAATAATTTCGCGGACACCTAGCGCGCACGCGCGGGCGTCCACCATGGATGCCCGACTCCTGTTTCCGAAACAATCGCGCGCAACCGCCCGGGGGCCTCGGCAACCTCGCGATTGGCCCCGGGGCCCGCGGGCCCCAGGGAATCGAGGACCGAGTTCGCAACTCCCGAAGCACCAGGCGCGGCGCCAGCCGGTCGCTCGTCTCTGGCTGACCATAGGACGCCTGGAAATCCGATAAAACCTGAGGAACCGCTTTTTCAGAGATTCACAAAACCAGCAACCGGGGCGCGCCAAATTCTCGCGTCCGAACTTCTCTGAGAATCTTTGAAAATCTCTGAACTAGCCGCCCCGCCTGAAACATTCCCATAAACCCAAAACCCTGGAGCTGGCCGAAACTCTCTGAAAGTTCTTCGGCCCGCGAAATTTGGCGCGCCTGGATTTCTGGTTCCGAGATTCTCTGAAATCGGCCTGCGGCGGCGCCCAGCAGGTCCACCCGCGCCCAGGGTGGGGGCCGTGGACATCGCGGGCAGCGATGGCCCCGACCACGAGGTCCTTCCCCCTGCCCCTCGACGAGCCCACGCTCATAGACACGCTCTCTGCGCTGAGCGTGGACCGCGCCATCCGCCGGTACTTCTGCGCGACGACAGCCAACTGGCCGCCGACGGACAAAACGATTTTTTATCCGAGCTGCGCGTGCCACCGAAAACGTGCGATTGTCCCGGGCTCGGGGAGAAACACTTTCGAAGCACTTTCAGGCCGCCAGCGTCGCGGCTGCCGACCCGCCGCGCGCCGGCCGCGAGACTAGCTGGGCCCACTGCGTCGACGGCGGCGGGCGGGCGCCCAAGAGAGCTGTCGCCACGGTGCGCGCGGCGGGGCGCCCGCCCCACTGCAACCGCAAATGCGGCCTCCATGGCGCCAAAGGCGTAACATGCGCGACGCATTCTCGGGCCCCCATCAACGCATCGGCCAGCGCCCAAGTCCCTGAAACGCAAACCTACTGCGCCCCCCGCGCAAGCCGCGCACCCGCCCCCAATGCTCGTGCAAACCAGTTTTTCTGCCCGCCTTCAACAGTTCAATCGAGCGCCCATGTGTTACCTGGGCTCCTCAAGCCCTCGAGCACCCCTTGGGGAACTTCTGCGAATGCGCGCGCTACGCCCCACAAATCGGCGTTCTATTTTTCTTTGGAACACTCCCAGAATCTCTGGTTCCGATTTGTCCCGATCTTCCGCTCAACTGAAATGGCAACGGCCCGGGGGAAAGGCAGGACGGTTTTAAGAGGGCTCCAAAACGTGTCTAGAGGGGCCTCACAGGCTGTCCGGACAGGCCACGCGGGGGACGATTGCTGCCGCCCCAAGGGGTCGGCGGCGTGGCGTAAGCCAATGAATCGAACACGGCTGGATTTTTGGGTAGAGGCCCCAGGTTGTTTAGTAAACGTCTGGTGGTGGGGTCGGGTATGTGTTACCCCCCCCCCCTTGAAGAATGCACGGGGAGCTCCTGGGACCCCGGGAGCCCCTGCAGTGTCGTGCCACGCCCTGGCACCTCCCTGAAGATCTCTGGAGGCATCAAAGAGGCACCGGGCGACTCGCCGACACCCCGAGAAGCCAGGCCGTGGCCCTTCCGCAATGGCCTTTTTAGAAGAGCGAAAAGAAACGGCATAAGCATAAGCATTTTGCCGTCCGCGTGGATTTCTTGAATCTGCGCTGGGGCGCCCCCCGACCCTGGCGCGCTCCACGCGACAGGGAGGGGGATCCAGCGCAGATCCAAGAGATCTGCGCCGACCGCCAACAATTTATGTTTATGCAATGTTTTTTCTTCGACTTTTACACCCCGCCGAAGGCCGTACAAATACTCGTGATTGTTCATCAGGCTCGGGTCCTGCAGTGTCACCGTGAGCTTGAGCACCGCGAAGCACCACGCGCCGGCGCGCGATCCAGCGCCCCAGCCAAGTGCCATCAGCGCGGCAGCCGAGCTCATCAGCATGCCATGGACAACCCACGCGGTCTGACTCGCCAGACGCAGCCAGGACGAAAATAAATTCGGGTGGGGATCTATCGAGAATATGGAAGATGTATCGGGCACCGCGGTTTCTCAATCTCAAACCGTTCCGGATCGCCCTGAGAGCGTTCTGGAACGCTCTGGAACGGACTTATCCTCGTCCCAACCCCGTCTGAATCGGGCTCCGAGACCCAGGGCCACGCACGAGCCGCCCGGTGGAGACCGTCGGGCACGCGCGACTCGTAGGAGAAACGCTCGTCGGGCTGAAGCCGGCCCGCTTCGTCTCTGGCCCCAACCTCGGGAAGCAGCTCCTGGGAAGTCTCCGTAAGAACGATTTAGGGCGATTAAGCCCCGACCAAATTGAGCCCAACAGTGAAGCCTGTTTAGACGGATTCAACGGGAGTTGGCCGCGAATGCACCAGCGCCGATGCTGAATTGAACCTCCCGGGAGCTGCATCCTGACCCACCTGCTTGTACATGTCTGGCGCAAGCTCGGTCACGTGCGCCGAGTACACGATCATCAGCCCGCCAAAGGCAACGCGGAAGAAGGCGAGGTTCAGTGGGCCATCGGGGGAGCCACGCATCGGATCGTTGGAGCCACGCATCGGATCGTTGAGCGCTTCACGACTCCTTCTGTCCCTCGGCTCGCCCTGGAGCTTCCAGGAGCTCTCGAGACCTACCTGGGTATCTCTGGATTCGCATCGATTTTGCGTGGACTTGCCTCGACCGCGGTTGGCGTTGGAAAGAAAGCGCGCGACATCGATCTCCGGAAAGCACGCCATCCCTGTGAGGCGATCCCCACCCGAGGGCCCCTTCTGTGCGCGCAATCCCCCTGCCAGGGCTCCTGCGGTGCAAGCCGCCCTCCCCGAGGGGGGGGTGGGACAGCGTGCGTAACAGGCGGTGCAGGGGCGCCACATCGCACGCTATCTTTCCAACGCCAGCCCTGCATGGACAGCAACGGCGCCTCACGGCGCGCTATCTTTTCCAGCGTTCACCCGCAGCCGGAGGCCCCGAGGTCTGGACCAGCTTGTCAACCCTACATCGTTTCCTGACGGCCCCGGGGGCCCGCGGAGGGCCTGGGCCAGGGGGCATATTGAAAACCTGACACTGTCCGTTCCAATGTTGTCTCTAACGCAAGCAGTCATCTGGATGTACCTCCATTTGTCTCGCTCGATCCCCGCACGTCGATCGGGGACGAGTCGTCAAGCCCTTCGAGATCGCAAGAGGCCGTGCGCGGGGCAGAAGAACGAGCGCCCTCCTCGAGCCGGCTGCGCGGTCCGCCTCGAGCCAGGACCGAGGAGAGAACAATCGGCGGCTTGCCCAGGGGGGAAGTGAGAAGGGCCGCCTCAGAAGGCTCGGAAGTCCTTCGGCCTTCTGAGAAGTCTTCTAAGCCTTCCCCGAATACGTAGAAAGCTTCTCAGAGGGTGCGCGGGCTTCTGAGAAGCCCCACCCCGCCCTCTCGCTTCTGCCAAAGGGCTCGCCGCCGAAACAAGAGAACAGAGCGAGGAGAGATGGATCGTTCTCAGCCGAGGGGCACATGGACAGATCGTGCACCCTTGGTGGGAAAACCAGAGAGTACCGATGCCACCACTCCCCGGACCTCTCCTGGGGTGCGTTCTGACCAGGATTTCGAGGCGAATCAAGCGGTGGCGACGAGGGCCTCCCAGGAGGCCCCAAAAAGGGAAAACGAGGGAAGGGTAGTGGAATGAGTACCTGTTCCTCCTCCGAGTTGTGGGACGGAAAGAAGGAGAGTAGATGCACAACACACTGCCTGAATACAATTTTTCAGAGGTCTGCACGGAGTCCTTGCATCGACACTGGGCCGGCCTCCCAGACGCACAGAGGGCGCCAGGGGGTCAGCGCTGAAGGCGCCGCTGGGAGGCCCCAGCGCCGATCCAAGATGTCCGCGAGGACCTCCGAGAAGTTATGTTTATGCAATTCTTTGCTCTTCGCGGAGGACGGGAATTCGCAGGAATTCGATGATGACCACAATGTGGCCACGAACGCACAGGAAGCCAGAGAGCCAGGCGGGTCACCAGAGTGGCTGGCATCCCGCCTGATGATGCCCTCCTCGCGGCCGATCGTGGCCTTCGAGCGGATCTCGTCACCAGGGAGGAAGTCCGTCCGAATCCGCTGAACGTTATCGTGACCCCTCTTGGAAGGGCCCTCCGCGGCAATCTTACCACACGCTGGAAAAAAAACAACCCGAACTTAGGCCGTAAATGCAGGACAGGAGCGGGGGGGGGGGAAGGAAGGAGTGAGGAGATTTGGAAGGAGAAGAGAAATAACTTCTGCCCGAATCGGAATGCTCGGAATCGAACGCCACATCATCTTCGCATCCCACGCCGGGTGCGGCTCTGGGCGGGGGAGGACACGCCAATCCCGACATGTAAGTGGTCACCGCGGTATGCCAGGGAAAAGTCTCTGGAGAAGTCTACTTGTGTGCTGAGAGTACGGGCTGAGAAGTGTGCCACTGTGCGAGACAGCTTGTGGCTTCCGCTTGGGAACCCTCGTTCTCGTCAGAACTTATCCCCGAGCGTCTCCCTCGGACACTGGGGTTCGTCACCAGCTCGAACTCGATCGATAGTGCCGACAGCCGCTATCGCCGCCCCCACCCGATGCCACTGCCGTGGGAGGGAGCCGCACACTTTTAGCTCGAGCCCAAGCGCCGGCGCTGCACACACGCGTGTCAAACTGTTCATCACACAGAATCTACACTCGTGTTATTTTCTTTGACTAAGCGTGGCTCGCGGCAGGCGGGCGCTGGGCATAGCCCTCAGTTCAACAGCAAAAGGCAGGCGTCGTCGCAAACCGCGAAGATGCCCGTGCTCGCCAAAATGGCAGTGTGGTAGTTCTCCACGTGGTAGCTCACGGCGGAGACGTCGAGCTCGTGCCCTGGGCGGAAGTCGCCCTGGTCTCGCCAGAGGCCTTCTGGTACATGTCGCGCAAGCGGATAGCCTTCATCTCGGCTTGCACCTGCTTCTCCTTCTCAGCACGGAGGAGCTTCTCCTGGGCACGATACTCCTTCTCCTGCCGCCACCAGTCGGTGTCGGTGTCCACCAGCAGTGAGCCACACTGCATGCACCTCAGCTTGTCCTTGTACTGGTTGCTCCCTCGGGTCGTGAGCTTCTCTTTCGGGTGCTCGCAGTAGTCTGAGCTGGGGCCGGTCTTGCCCTGGCTCTTTCCCTGGTGGCTGCTGCTGGACCCGTCCATCCTGAACTCCTTGATGTTGACTCCGCGTTGCACCGAGGCGTAGGTCTTCTTGCCCTTCCGGCACACGTCGCAGTTGTTGACGACCACCTCGTACGCCTCCAGGACGCCTTCCTCCAGCACCTCGCCGAAGTCCTCCTCGATCTGCATGTAGGATGCGTGCTTGGTCTTCTCGTGCAACGCGCGTGCCTTCATCATGGCCTTCTTCGTCGGTGTCGTAGACTTCTGCCGCTCCTGGTAGAGTCGGTGTGGTAGCTTTTCCCATTCACCGGCGTCATCGCCGCCTTCGTCGTCGTCACCTGGTACTGGCGGTAGCTCTCCCGGATGGGTTGAGCACGATGATCGCTGGTTGGCCTTCTTGCGGGTTCGCGGTCCACACTCGCACTGATCCACCACCATGCGGCACACTGCACACACAACCACCGTCGCGGCCGCGGCGGCGCCTGACTTGACCTCCTCGGTCTCAGCACCCGCAGCGTCCATCATGTAGATCTCCGCGACCTCGTTGGTGCCGTCCACCTTCACCGTCTCGGCCGACTCCACGATCGCACCAAGATCCTCGGTAACCTCCAGCTTGTCCTGCATGTCGCCCTCGTCGGTCACCTTCGGCTTCTTGATCACGTGCTTCTCCGTGAAGTCCTTCTCGTAGCGCTCGAGGGCGGCCTTGGTCGGCGCATAGATCGTCAGCAGCTTCCGAATCTGCGTGGGGATCCTCCTGCGCTTCGACACCTGGTCCAGGCCAGACCAGTCGACCATCTCCTCAAGCTGCTCGTAGTAAACGTCGTCCTCGCGCTGGCCGAGCGTCATGCGCCATCGGAGGTATGGCTTCGGAGCAGGCTGTAGCACGCGCGCGTTGTACCGAACGTCCGCGATGCACTCCTCGAAGTAGGTGTAGCCTTCGTGAACGTAGTGTTGTTCGGCAGGTCGCAGTCTCTTGGGGTACTTCGCGCGGTAGTACTCGCCCCTGCGTCCCTTGAGCTCCATCCTCTGCTTGGCTATGATCTGGTCGGCCATGAGGTCCTCGGTGAGCCGGTACTCGCCGGTCTGGAGCACGTACCTCATGTAGTCGCCAGCGCGCACGTCGTTCTTGGTGAGGCAGTCGGCGAGCATCTGCTTCGTGTTCACCCACTTGCTCACCACGTTGTTGAACTCCAAGTCATTCCTGAGCGCCTCGATGTCGATCAGCAGCCGCCTCTCGGAGGGTACCGTCCCTCGCTTCTGGAGTAGGTCGTAGAGCGACTTGCAGTCCGTGACCTCCACCATCTTGATGGCCTTCACGTCCTCCATGTGAGTCCGGTAGCCGAGTCCGTAGTGCAGCTCCACCAGGTGCTGCCTCAGCATGTCCCCGCTCTCGACCGCCTCCAGCGCCGCCATCGTCTCGGCAGAGAGGGTGCTGCGGACCACTCGCTTGATCCGGTGTGATCGCCACAGCATGGGCGTGACCTTGGCCGGTCTCCCTTGCAGGAACTTGTCGTCCTTATTGTCCGCGAGCAGGATGACCAAGCCCGCCTGGCTAGCGGTCTTCGTCTTGCCCACGTTGCCGTGGCTGGAATCCCCAACTGCAACCACGATCGCGTCGTCTATGTTGATCTTCTGGAAGGTGATGTCCACGTGGTCCGTCTTGGCGTCGCTCACCAGCTTGTTGAAATCCAGCAGGTCCTGAACCTTCAGGTCGCTGTCGTGAGCCCTTGCCTGGCTTTCCACCAGCCGGAACGCCAAGTCCATGCGGGTCGACCGCACCAGCCACTGGATCTGGCCATTGCCGCTGTGGAGCATCGCCCTCTCCTCAGCAGTGGCCTTCGCCTCCTTGTTCTTGCGACGCTCGCTCGAGATCGGTATCTTCTCGATGCTCTCGGTGTACTCCTTCTGGCTGCAGGTGATGGTGCCATCGTCGTTCTGCTTGAGGAAGCGCCCGCAGTGATGGAAGCCGGCCTTCGCCGTCTGCCACTTGCCGCAACAGTGAATCTTCCTCAGCTTGGCCACCTGATTGGCGAAGAACTCGGGCGAGCCCGCTACCAAATCATCGTCCACATGCGTCCCGATCAGGCCGATCAGCTTCCCGTGCTCGTCGTGGAAGATGAAGAGAGCCGGGCACAGCTTCGACCTTGAAGCACCGGGCAGGGACAGTATGGTATCTCGATGCTCCTCGTACCACAGCAGTGGTGCGTCGTTCAGCCCGTAGATGCCCTTCTTCGCTTTCAGCACCGTCCCCTCTGGGACCGCTGGCCAGCCCAACTCGGGCACCGCCGGCAGTCCGCCTTTCGGCGCGCGGAAGTACACGCGCCGAGAGTCGTCGAGGTACTTCCCGTTCAAGAACGCCGAGTCGACGTCGCCTTGCTCCAGCCTCCAGCCCTCCTGGCTGGCCGCCTCCTGCACGATCACCGCCGTGGCCACGTCCGTCAGCGTAGGAGCATTGGTCTTCAACTCCCCCGCGAGCAGCTGCTTGTCCTTGTAGCCCGGGACGATGTTCCTGGACTTCGCCTTGAGCGGATGCTGCTCGTACGACAAGTTGCCTCTCGTCGCCTCGTTCTTGTCCGTGCGGACGCGCCTCATGGGCAGGATCGCCGACTGGTCGACTCCCGCGAGCTCCTCGTCGGTAGGCCACTCCACGGCGTCGTACTCGACCCACTTGCGCCACTCTTCCAGGTCGCTCGCGTCGAAGGCCGCCTTCCACTCAGGTGGGATGCTGCGTAGCTCCCGGCCCTTCTTGGGCGTGACCTGCTTCTTCGGCGTGTCGGTCCTCCGAGCCAGGAACGCGTCCCTCGTGCGGTTCTTGACCTTGCTGAGCAGGGCGTCCTGGTCCGTCGGGTCGTCCTTGATCTTCGGCAGCCGCATGGAGCTGTTCTTTAGAGCTTCGCGTCGTAGTCGCATGCGTTCGCGATCTGCCTCTTGATCGTCTGGAAGCGTCCGTTTGAAGCTGAGTCGTGGTGCAGGCTCTGGCTGCTCAGCTCGATCTGGTTGTTGTTGCTGTTGATGCTGATGCGGAGTGCCTGGCGCAGTAGCCGCGTCCAGGTCCATAGATTGCCCCGGCCCAGCTGCTTCAGCAGGTGGGTCTGCAGGTTTATCCGGAGGAGCAGGTCCTCCTCCCGGTAGTGGTGGTACCTCGGGTAGGTCTCCAGGTGCAGGTACGTCCTCCTCCTTGTGCTGCTTCTTCGGCGTCGCCTCGATCACCGGCTTCGGTGGTGGTGGTGCTGGCTCGGCGCGTGGCGCCTTAGCCACAGGCGGGTCGCCCGCGTCGTCCTCGTGGTCCGAGTCCTTCTCGTCCCTCTCGCGGCGCACGCCTGTCTTGTCGCTCCCGTCAGGCCCAGGTCCACGCTCATCAATGAACCCCTTCTGTAGAGTCGGTCCTCCACGCCAGTGGGATAGCTGCCTGACCAGGTCCTCGTTCTCCACCATCTCCGCCTCGTTCCGCGAGGCGTGTCGTACCTGCTCCGGCGTCGCGAGCACCGGCACGCCGCGATAGCTGAGGTGCAGCCTCGTGTGGCCCTCGGTGGCCAACACGATCGCGGGTCCCCGCCAGCCGTGCTCACCCTGGAGCCTCTTCGACTTCACGTGCTTCACCTCGCGCCAGTAGTACACCAGCTGGCCCGGTACGAACGGCCCGCGCGGCGGGCGAACGCGGCCGACCATGGCCCTCCTGACGGCGTCGTCGCTATCCAGCTCGAAGAACGCCCGGTTCGCCGCAGCGCGTATCTGTTCTGCCCTTCTCGGTCCGTCCTCGAAGAGCGCTGCACTCTGTGCTGCCAGTTGCCGCTGGTCGCCCTCCATCGCCTCGATCAGCGAGGCCGGAACCCCGGGCGACTTGCCCAGCACGTACTGGTTTGGTGTGAAGCCGTTCCGCCGAATATGATCGTTGCACGTGCTAGCGATCACCGCTGTCCACACGTGCGGGTCGTCGTCCTTAGTGAGCTGCACGTCGCGGTTGAGGCGCTGGAAGTGGTCCTTGAAGAAGTCGATCGCTCGCTCCACTCGACCTTTCAGCTGTGGCGCCTCTGCTGGGACCGGCCTCATCAGGATGTTGTACTTGTCGCCGACCTCCACGAACCGCTTCGTGATGTGGCCCTTGGCCGCGTCGTAGTAGAGCACCTTAGGCGCACCAGCCCACGACAACCAACCTTGCGAAAAGCATCGCAAGCTCTCCTCTCCGGTGATGGACCTCACCGCTTTTGTAGGGATGATGACCCTGAAACCCGAGGCATCGTCCAGGATCACCATGACCATCAGCCTGGTCCCGTCCGAGAGGATCACCTCGGCCTCGTCCAAGAACACGTTCTGGTTGAACTCCGTCGAGAGCTTCAGGTTGGAGCTCCGTGTCGTCGTCGGTCTGCCGAGCTCCTTGCACACGACGCAGTCCAGCTTGTCCACCGCGTCCAGAACCTTCTGCGACACCCCGTAGGACTTCAGGCGTCGCTTTAGTGCGTGAGCCGAAGGGTGGCTCAGGTTCAGGTGGAGCTTCTTGAGCGCGCCCCACTGGGCCGTGGTGATGTCCGAAGGCTTGTCTCCGAAGCCTTCGCCTTCTTGCTGTAGGTCTCGATGTGCCTCGTCAGCTTCGCGGTCGTCTGGAGTGAAAGCCTTCGGCTTGCTCCCATAGATGTGCACCGTCGCAGGGTATGACGTCTGCACCTTCGGCTCGTTCACGTAGATCGCGATCACCGTGTCCGTCGGGAACCGCTTAGCCGTCTTGACCGTCGCGAAGTCCTGGTCGCCCGCGTAGGCGTCGCTGTAGTCCGCCAGCACGCCCTCGTCGGAGTACATCGCGTAGATCCTCCGTATAGCTCCACGAGGTGGTGTAATCTCCTCGGTGCCCGTCAGTACGCGCACGTCGATCAGCTCCTTCCTCAGCCTGAACGCCTTAGCCACAGCGTTCACCACCTGCTTGCTCGGGGACTTCGTCGTATTGCTCCCGATGCGCATCTCCTTCGGGCTGGTCCGTCGCGCCAGCTCGCGAGTGCCCGCAGCCACCAAGGTCTTGCCCAGGTCGTCCGGCCAGGCGCTAGCCTGTGCCAGCTCCGCGCTGCGCCCAACCATGTCGGCGTGCTTGTGGCTCCCGTCGCACTTGCGCTCGAGCCAGTCGGAAAAGCACGAACCGTTGGGCACCATCATGCGCGTCGGCTTGCGGATCGGGTCACCGTAGTTGTCCATGAGCCCGTACATGCACTGGTGCAGCGTGACCGTCTCGTAGAGCGGTGGCTTGTCACCGTGCCAGCTGAGCAGGTTCACGATCGGTGCTTCCCGCCACGCCCGGCTGGTGAGAGGGTTCTCGCCGATGCCGATGCGTCCACCTTCAGCTTGTATCTGGAGCACCTCCGCTGAGAAGCTGATCAGCGGCTCAAACTCCTGGATCAGGTCGTCCACCCGGTCGCCCATGCCCTGAGCACGTTGAAACTCTTGCATATTCGAGTGGGCGGTGCACGGGAATGCGACCGAAACCATCCAGGGCTGAAAGGTCCTGATCAAAAACAGGAAATCCGATCGCACCTTCGGGTCGTTGAAGTTCACACCTGTCGTTAAATCCGAGGGGGTCGCATTCGCGTGACCTCCCTTCGAAGCTACACGAGTAAAACGCGCCTCCTTCGCAAACAGCTCCCAGAGAAACGTCTCGTTGTTGTCGCGCAGCACATCGAATATGACCGCATACTCCTTCATTAGTTTGTCGATCCGCTTGAGCGTACTCCTCTTGAATATGCCCTTGTTGCCGTTCCTGATGGCCTCCTGGACCCACCGGTCGGCGTCGTCCTGGTGCTTGAAGTCGGGCCCCGACTGCAGCGTCTCCGCCACCAGGAACACCTCCGGCTCGCTGTGCTGGATGCTCTCGGTCCTGATGCGGAACTGTTCGAACAAGGGGTCCGCCTCGTACGACTCCAGGTCGAAGTCGAGGATGTCGATCCCCGCGTGACCTCCGGGCAGCTTCATCAGCTCCATGTCGTACAGGCCCAGCTCCTCGAAGTCGGCCCACTGGCCGTCCTCGCGTAAGTAGAGGTTCGTCTTCCAGTCCGCCAGGTTCTTCTTGCTCGTCAGGCCGATCATGTCGCCAGGGATCTCGAAGTACTCCTGGATCACGTGCACCTTGCCGATCCCGATCGGCATGATCCACTTCTTCTTGGCCTCGCGTCGTGCGCCGCCGAGTCCCTTGAACTTCTGGACGGCGTCCACGATGATCGGCTCGAGGCCGTACTTCGCCAGCTCCGTCTTCTGCTTGTCCAGCCAGCCGCGCCCGGCCACCGCCACGGTGGCCCCGCTGTCCAGCAGGGAGGCCGAGACGATCTCGCTCGAGATCATCACGTCGACCTCGGGAACGTCGGGCAGGCGGTAGTCGCTCTCGGTGTCGATCATCATGATGTCGTGCTCGGTGGACTCCTCGACCTTCACCGTCGCGACCTCCTGGCTCTCGACGCCCCCGTTGCTGAACAGGTCCGGCATGACGCACACCAGCGTCGTCATGGCCCAGAAGCCCAGCCGTCGTGGACGTCCTGCCTTGCTCGTCTTGCCGCGGCCCTTGAGGCCCTTGCTCGCCGGTCGGCCGGAAGCTCTTGGCGTCGTGCAGTCCTGCGTAGCGTGATCCATCCTGCCGCAGTTGCCGCACTTCTTCTCCTTTGACTTTCCTTTGTCCTTGCCTTTGCCGCCGCCTTTGCTTCCCTTTCCGGCCGCCTTGCCGCCGGCCGCCGCACTCTCGTCCACGACTCCGTCGATCTTGCCTTTGAAGAAGCCGCGTGCCGCCCTGATCTTGTTCATCTTGAAGCGGCTCTCGCGCAGCGTGACGAGGGCCTGGTGGTAGTCGTCGTCCTCATTCGCGAGGTACGCGTCCGCGCCGTCCTCGATGTAGAACATGTCGCTGTTGTCCCACTCGTAGTCGTCGTCCTCGAGGGCCGCGTAGGTGCCGCGCTCCTCGTCCCACTCGTACCAGTACCCGTCGTCGTCCTGGACCCAGTACTCGTCGAACGTGTCGTCTTCGTCCGCGGTGGGATCGCCGTCCGCGTAGTTCGCCCAGCGCCAACCGGCGCGAGCCTGTCGCTCTCGGTGCTTGCCTCCGCCACGGGGGAAGAGATTCTTCAAGGTCGTGCTGATCTTCTGGAAATCGAATGTCTCCTCCGCCCGGGCGATCACTAAGTTGCGCTCGTCTTTGTCTAAGCCGCTGCGCTTCAGCGTGTGGTAGCCCAGCTCGTTGGAACTTATCTTCGTGTCCGGGTCGACCTCCTCTAGGTTCCGCTTCGCTACCTCCATCGCCGTGCAGAACGCTGCCATAGGTTCTTCACCCTTGCGCTCGAAGTGCGTCTGGTCGAAGAACTGATCGAACGCCTTCGGCAGCTCCCTGAAGCTACTCTTGGCGAAGCGCTGGTCCTCTAGGTACTTCAGCAGCACTCGAGCGCCTTCCTCAGTCGCGTAGTCCTTCGGATCCGACTGCTCGATCAGCACACTGATCGAGTTGTCCGCGCCCAGCAGGTTGCGGTACAGCTTCGGTCCGAGCGCTCTCTTCTGCTCTGAGCTCTCACAGCTCAGCTCCGCGGCCTGCACCGCACGCTTGTACCGGGTGAAATCCTTCAGCGTCTCGCCCTTCAGCACCGGTATCTTGGGATCCACCGCGTTGTTGTAGTCACTTGCCATGGCCACACACGTCACTCGATGGGATGGCTAGTCCCGCTCGGTAGTCTGGAGTCGGTGGGGCCAACCACTCGCTCCGCTGCCAACCTCGTTCTCGTCAGAACTTATCCCCGAGCGTCTCCCTCGGACACTGGGGTTCGTCACCAGCTCGAACTCGATCGATAGTGCCGACAGCCGCTATCGCCGCCCCCACCCGATGCCACTGCCGTGGGAGGGAGCCGCACACTTTTAGCTCGAGCCCAAGCGCCGGCGCTGCACACACGCGTGTCAAACTGTTCATCACACAGAATCTACAGGAACTGAACTGAACCCCGCCCTGCCCTGCCCTGGGTCTGGACGGACGGAGGGGGCGGGGGGCGAGCGGGCAGAATGTCTGATTTGGTCCTGAATGGATCCCATATGGTCCCAGGGAGTCCAAGAAGGCTCCAGGATGGCCTCAGGAGACCTAGATTGTCCCAAGCAGCCCACAATGGCTCCAGGATGGCCCCAGGCAGCCCAAGTTGCCCCTGGATGGCTACGAGACGGCCCCAGGCAGCCCCAAGAGGGCCTCCAACATGGCACACATTATGGCCTGCTGCCGCCCGCGGCGGCCCGCCTGGCGGGAGCAGCTGCCTCTCCCGACGCCACGCCCCAGGGCCCGCCTCGTTGGCGTGGCGCCCGCCACCAAGGGGGGGCACAGACGCAGAGAAGCCGAGCTAGAGCGAGTTTTTTTTTATGTTTGGAGGTAATGGGCGTAATAAGGGGGAGGGGCGGGGGGGTATAATGTAACGCCCTCCCCCCTGCTGTGTGGCTCCGGCACCACAGTCGCGCCCGCGCGCACGACAACGATCAGCGACGAGCGACGAGCGACGAGCGGCGACGACGACGACGCGAGCAGCATGTAGGTGGCGACCTGCCCACAACGCATGTGTGCATCACAATGCTCGCGTGCACCACAACGGGCGTATACACCACAGTGCCTGCGTACACCGCAACAGCCGTGTGCGACGCAGCGCCTGTGTACACCACAGTGCTTGTGTGCACCACAGCGCCGGTGTACACCACAGCGAATGTGTAACACCGCAGCAACCATGTGCAACACAGCGCCTGTGTACACCACAAAGCTGGCGTGCACCGCAGCACCTGTGCACACCACAGCGCCTGTCTACACCACAATGCTCGCGTGCACCACAGCGTGCGTGTACACCACAGTGCCTGCGTACACCGCAACAGCCGTGTGCGACGCAGCGCCTGTGTACACCACAGTGCTTGCGTGCACCACAGCGCCGGTGTACCCCACAGCGAATGTGTAACACCGCAGCAACCATGTGCAACACAGCGCCTGTGTACACCACAAAGCTGGCGTGCACCGCATCGCCTGTGCACACCACAACGCCTGTCTACACTACAGCATCCGCGTGCACGCAGCGCTGGTGTACACCACAGTGCCTGCGTGCATAGGACAGGTAAAACGAGCATGTAGGTGAGGACCTGCTGCGGACAGCTAAACGCCACGCCAGAGAAGTGCTGAGAGTAGAATGCGACGTTCTTCCCTCCTCCCTCCTCCGCCGCCTCCACCTCCACCTCCACCTCCTCCTCCTCCTCCTCCCTATGCGGACCCCATGAGATTCCCAATGCGGCCGAGGCTCCTATGCGGACTTCTACGCGGACGTCGACAGAGATCCGGATGAGTAATTACGGCGGCAGTGCCCGGAGCGCACTGTGGGGGGGGGTGTTACGTTGGCAGGGGGGGCGGGGGCTATAATGTCCATTATGCCCCAAGCAATAAAGAAACACGCTCCTAGTGTGGCGGTGGTGTATAATGTACTCCTACAGTAGGTTCGCGCGGCGTCGGCGCGCGCACAGGTTTTTGACACCGCATCGATCGTTCAAACTTGAACCGATCGCGGCCCCGATCATTCAAGGCTGAATTCTGTCGGGTCCCGTGGCATTACACCGTGTCCCTCAATGCTTCCGCGTCGTTCGATCGTGCGGAGTTCACCGCACGAACCCACCGTATGGCACCTCATTTTGCGCATCGCTCTCCACGACGCGAGACTGCCTCGGCGCCTTCGCCCCGCGGGCCTGGATAAGGGCAGCCGTGGGGCCCAGGCCGCGACGCGCTGCGCGCCACATGACCTCCTTGCCCCTCGTGCGGATGAGCTCGAGGTACTCCCACCACGCAGGAGTTCGCACTAGGTTCGGTGGTTCAGAGATGGGGTCCTGAGGAATGGGGTCCTGAAGACGAGTGTTTCAAGCAACCTTTGGATCCATTCGTATTCTTAGGACCCCATCCCTCAAGACCACATCCTTGAACCATCGACAGATACCCCACCCGCGACTATACCCCACCTGCCCCACACTAAACGATTACACGTCGGTCGGAAGAAGTATTACGTCGGGCCTGTCCTTTTACAGTCCTACAGGGGGATTTTGGACGAAAAATGAACCATAGTCAGAACATACCCCAACATGGCAAACAAATACTCAACAACTCGTCCCCAGACTCTTTTTTTTATACTATTTTTCAACATTCCTCCTGTAGAGGGACAGGCCCGACTTAAAAAAAGTAGGCAAAAACATACAAGAGGAAGGCGGACAAAGTAGATTGGGTTCAGGCCCTCCGAAAGAATAGCACCACACAACAAAATCAGATGGAACTTGAAGCAAGACGGCGCTTGAAGTAGATTGGGATCTGGAACCCACAAATACCTACTTTCAACGACAGGCGTGTCTATACCCCACCCCACCTGCTCCACACAACACCATGATGATTATTGCGACATAAGGAAAGAGGTTTAATTTCGGAAACGTGCCCAGAGCTGTTTCACATGCAGCCCGAAGTCCGCTGGGAACTTTGGGCACCAGTGGCAGTGTCTGTGAAGCCCCAGGAGGGCCATGATCATCCAAGTGCCCTGGGCCATGTAAGGGCAAAGCGGGTCAGGCCATGGCCTCGCCAAGTGGCTGGTGGGCTGCGAGCTCACTCAGACAGCCAGCGTCGCGCAGTGATGGGAACCGGTATCTGCAGAAAAGCTAAGCATCCAGGCCAGGATGGCAATGCGGGCACCTCTTGGGGGTCAGCGCCACTCATCTGCGACGGGTTCATAACGCGGACTTGTGAGGTGGTGTCTGAGACCGCGCAGATCGATCAGGCTGGAACGGTCCTGGATTGCTAATAGCGCGGATCGTTCGATGTCGACTGGTTCCAAGGGCCGCTGGCGGCCTTCAAGATCGGATCGGACCACACCGGCACCAAAATCGGAATCGAATCGGATCGGCTGCGCCAGGATGCACAGCAACGCCACGCAAGCATCAGGCCGCACTGGACCGTCGGCACATCGGCATCGAGTCGGGCCAGCCAGAAAATCGACGCTGCATCGGACCGCTGGCCTCGGAGTGGGCCCTGTCGGTTGGTCGTCGGGGCACAACTCGGCTCTTCGGCGGCCGCTCGGCACGATCCGGGCACCCCCAAAAACTCGGGGGCGTCCAAGAGGGGGGCGTCCAGGAGGGGGGCACAAATCATGGCCCGCGGCATGTGCGCGCTGGGGACGTAATGAAGCAAAAGAGGCGCCATGAGATCTGGGGAGAGAGCATTGCCACCGCCATGAGACCCCCCCCCAGTCATCACCCCCTCTGGCCAACCCCGAAAAACGCCGTCGGCGCGGCGCAGCTGCTGAGTACTCCGAGGCTGGGAAACCGCCGAGGGCAAACCTCGGGTGGCGGCCAGGAGGGCGGGGTTGTCCAAGAGGGGCGGGGCGCAGCATCATGGCCAGCGGCACGTGCGCGGCCGAGAGGGGGGGGGGCGGGGACGCATTGAAATGAGAACAAGCCGCCGTGAGATCTGGGGAGATTTCACGGCCCCCGCTATGATGTCCCCCCCACCCCAAACATCACCCTCCTCTTTGCCGTCCCCGATAACCGAATTGTTCGCAGACCTCGAGCCTCGAAACGGGAGGAGAACGGGAGGAGCAGGAGGAGGAGGAGGAGGAGGAGGAGGAGGAGGGGGAGGGCCCTCCAGAGGGAGGAGGAGGAGGCGGAGGAGGAGGCGGAGGAGGCAGAGAAGAAGGAGGATTGGTGGGGCGGGTGGTGCCGCGCCGCGCGGCGCAGGGCGATCGCCAAAAAGGGGAGGCACGGGCTCCCCATAGCATAGCCCCCGCGACAAAGCGGCTCTCGTCCGCGGCGTCCTCGCCCGGGCGCTGCGCAAACAGCCGGAGCTCCCCGTCGTCGCCGGGCCTCCTGCGGCCGGGTCGAAGAGGGAGCAGAAGAACTCGGCGGCGAGCGAGGAGGGGAAGGGAGAAGGAGAAGGCCTTCTCAGCAGGCGGCGGGACTTCTCAGAAGCCCTGGCGCCTTCTGAGAACTTGTTTCGGAAGGCTCAAGAAAACTTCTCAAAAGGCCGGGGGACTTCCGAACCTTCTGGGAAGGACTTTTCCTTCTCACTTCCCCCCCTCGCTCGCCGCCGAAAAACAGCAGACTGCACTCGAACTCATATCTCGCGCCAGAGGCCGCCAGCCGGCCCCCAGCGGCTTTCCAGGAGCCCCAGGAAGCCCAACAACTTCTGGACGCAGGCCCCCAAGAGACCCCGAGAGGCCCCAGGACAGACCACAACCCGCCCCGAAGAGGCCTCGGAGAGAGAGGCTTCCCAAGAGATCCCCGCAGGCATCCTGAAGGCCTCTTACTAGAGGCCTCCTAAATAGGGTCCAAGTGGATGGGGTCGGAGGATCGCGCTGCATCGCCGTGGCCCAAGACGGCCCAAGAGGCCACCAATAGGCCTCCAAGACTGCCCAAAAGGCGTCTAGGAGGTCTTCCAGGAAGGCACGCAAAAGGTTTTGACAGATTTTGGCATGTGCTTCTTCTCGGCATTCCGATGCCTCAAGATGGCGTAAGAGGCCCCCAAGATCACCCAAGAGGCATGACGGCCCAAAAGGCTACCAAGACGGCCCCCAAAGGACCCCCAAACGGCCCAAGAAGCCTCCAAGACGCCCACGATGGCCGCAACCCCTGATATGCCCCAAGAGGGCCCCAAGACGACTGACCCAGACAGGCCCCCAAGACGGCTTCCGACGGCGTCAGAGCCAGGAACGCCCTAAGACGGCCAAAGATGCCCCCAAGAAGCCCTCAAAGGCCCCCCCAACCCTCGAAAGAGCGATACTCAAGAAAAAATCGCTCAGCAACCGCCGGGAGGGGGGTCCCAAAAAGGAGAGGGACCCCCCCCCCTCCAGCCGAGCAGTGGAGGGGAAGAGAGGGAAAGAGGGAGCCCCCCCCCAGGCACACCCGGCACTCGAGGCTGTCTTCGCTCCCACGCACTGGAAGGAGGGGACCCCCACCCCACCGGCACACCCGGCACTCGAGGCTGTCTCTCGCTCCCGCGCACTGGAAGGGGAGACCCCCCCCGGCGCACCTGGCACTCGAGCCCGGTCGTCGCTCCCGCGCACTGGAAGGGGGTGACCCCCCCCCGCCCCGGCACACCCGGCACTCGGGGCTGTCTCTCGCTCCCGCGCCCTAGGAGGCCCCCCCCACTCCCCCCTGCACTCGAACCTCGCTCTTTCCCCCGCGCCCTGGAGAGGAACGTCCCGCCGTCGCTCGACGTCTTGTACGACGCCGTCGTCGTCCTCGGCGTCGTCGCCGCCGTCGCCGTCATTGTCGCCGTCTACGTATGACCGTATGACCTCGTCGTGGTCGTCACGACGAAAACAAGGTCATACGACGACGGCGACGGACGACGGACGACGCACGACCGACGACCGACGACGACGACGACGACCCAGGGTCAGAGAAAACGAGACCACGACCCAGGGGTTAAGAAAGCGAAAAAACGAAACAGGGTCCGATAAAACGAAACCACGGCCCGGGGGCCGAGAAAACGGGAAAACTAACCAGCGCCAGAGAAAACGTACCCGCGTCCGAGAAAACGAGACCACGACCCAGGGGCCGAGAAAACCAAAAACGAACCAGGGTCCGAGTAAACGAGACCATGACCCAGGGTCCGATAAAACGAGAAGACGAGAAAACAAACCAGTGCCCGAGAAAACGGAACCACGACCAAGGGCCCGAGAAAACTAGAAAACAAGACAACAAACCAACGCCCGAGAAAACGAGAACACGGCCTAAAGCCGAGAAAACGAAAAAACTAACCAAGGCCAGAGAAAACAAAATAAACACCCACAAGCCGAAAAAACTAGAAAACGAGGCAATAACCAGGGTGGGAGAAAACGAGGTAACGACCCAGGGGCCGAGAACACGAGAAAACGAAAAAACAAACCAGAGTCAGAGAAAACGAAACTTCGGCCCAGGGACCGAGAAAACACGAATACCGGTCCGAGACAACGAGACCACGACCCAGGGGACGAGATCAGAGAAAGCAAAACCAAGACCCAGGGGCAGAGAAAACGAGAAAACAAACCAGTGCCCGAGAAAACGAAACCACGACCAAGGGGCCGAAGAAACTAGAAAACAAGACAACGACCGAGCGCCCGAGAAAACGCGAACGAGACCCAGGAGCCGAGAAAATGAGAAAACGAGAAAACCAAACGGGGTCCGAGAAAACGAGACCACGACCCAGGGGCCAAGAAGACGCTAAAAACGAGAAAACAAACCAGGGTGTGAGAAAACTGGACCACGACCCAGGGGCCCAGAAAACAAAAAAACGAGGAAACGAACCAGGGTCCGAGAGAACAAGACCACGACCCAGGGGACAATAAAACAAACAACAAAAAAAAATCAGAGGGGCGTGCTAAGATCTCCGGTACCTGGTTAACAGTATTTCTAGTTCGCGCGCGCGGGGAGGCCCCTGGGGGTCCCCGGACGAAAAGTACCCCGGCAAGGTCCCGGCAAGTCCCCAGCAAGGTCCCGGCAAGGTCGGGTCAGAGATGCCGGAGTTCTGTTTCGGAGTCCAAGGGCTCCAGATCGGTCCAAGAGGGCCCCGAGAAGCTTTCTAGACGGTCCAAGAGAGGCCCGAGACGGCCAAAGATCGCCCGAAGACGCCCCAGATGGCCCCAAGACAGCCCAAGAGGCCTCCAAGACGCTCCAAGGGCCTTCCAAGAGGCCTCCGAAGAGGGCCCCAAGTTGCCAAAATCGTTGATTTTCATTGGTTTTTTCGATGTTGTTTTGCGTTCTGGCCTTTTCGCTTCCGGACGCTCCAAGAGGGCCCAAGAGGCCTTCAAGACTGCTCCAAGACGGCCCACGAGGCTCCCAAGACGGCCCCGGAGCGGCCCAAGAGCGCCCCCCAGACGGCCCAAGTGCTGCCCAAGGCGGACCAAGAGGCCCCAAGACGGGCCCAAGAGGGGCTCAAGAAGGGAACCGAGAACTGAAAAATCGAGCCCTCCGCCCCAGAAGGCGCCCAGGACCCCGAAAGAGGCCCCAAGAGACTCTCCAAGACACCCCCAAGACGCCCCAATAAGCTCCCGTGAGGCCCCAAGAGGACCAACAACGTCAGGCCCCAGGCCCCAAGAGGACCAACAAATACCGCCAAGAGCCCGCCGAAAGCCCCCCAAGAGACCGTCACGAGAGCTCAGGAGGCCCCCTGGAGGCCTCCCGAGTTCTCCAAGAGGCCTAAAAAGAGGCGCCAAGAGGCCCCAAACGGCCCCACCGAGGCTCCAAGAGGCCACGAACGCGCAAGCAAACGCCTGCGATGGCACAGTACGGGCCGGCGGAATGAGCGAAGCGATTAAATAAAACAAACAACAAAAAAAGGATCAGAGAAAACGAGACCACGACACAGGAGCCAACGAGAAAACAAGACAACGAACCAAGGTCAGAGAAAGCGAATCAAACACCCAGGGGCCGAGAAAACAAGAAAACGAACAAAACGAAACAGGGCCCGAGAAACCGAGACCACGACCCAGGGGCAGAGAAAACAAAAAACGAGACCACGATCCAAGGGCCGAGAAAACGAGACTACGACCCGGGGGCCGAGAGAACAGGAAACCGAGAAAACAAACCAGCGTCCGCGAAAACGAGCCCACGATCCAGGGGCCGAGAAAACGAGAAAACGAACCAGGGTCAGAGAAAACAAAACCACAATCCAAGGGCCGAGAAACGGAGAACGCGAGAAACCGAACCAGGGCCCGAGAAAACGGGACCACGATCCAGGGGCCGAGACAACAAAAAACGAACCAGAGTCAGAGAAAACGAGAACAGTGGCCGAGAAAACGAGAAAACAAGACAACGAATCAACGCCAGAGAAAACGAGAACACGACCCAAGAGCAGAGAAAATGCGAAAACGAGAAAACCAAGCGGGGTCCGAGAAAAGGAGACCACGACCAAGTGGCAGAAAAAACGCGAAAACGAAACAACAAACCAAGGTTCGAGAAAACGGGACCACGACCACGGGGCCGGAAAACAAGAGAGGAACCGAACCAGGGTCCAAGAGAACACTACCACGACCCAGGGGACAGTAAAACAAACAAGCAAAGAAAAACAGGGTCAGAGAAAACGAGACCACGACCCAGGAGCCAAGAAAACGAGAAAACAAGACAACGAACCAGGGTCCGAGACAACGATTCCAAAAACCTAGGGGCAGAGGAAACGAGGAAACGAAAAAAAAACAAAGCTGGGCCCGAGAAGCCGAGACCACGACCCAAGGGCAGAGAACACACAAAAACGAGACCACGAACCAAGGGCCGAGAAAACGAGACTACGAACCAAGGGCCGAGAAAACGGGAAAACGAGAAAACAAACCAGCGTCCGCGAAAACGAGACAACGACCCAGGGGCCGAGAAAACGAGAAAACAAACCAGGGTCAGAGAAAACAAAACCACAATCCAGGGGCCGAGAAACGGAGAACGCGAGAAACCGAACCAGGGTCCAAGAAAACGGGACCACGATCCAGGGGCCGAGAAACCAAAACACTAACCAGGGTCAGAGAACAGGAGAACACGCTCCAAATGCCAAGAACACGAGAAAACGAAACAATTAACCAGAGTCCGTGGATATAAGACCACGACCCAGGGGCTTAGGACACGAGAAAACGTGACAACGAACCAGAGTCCGAGGAAATGAGACCACGACCCAGGGGCCGAGACAACAAAAAACGATACCACGAACCAGGGCCCGAGAAAACGACACAAAAACCCACGAGCCGAGAAAACGAACAACACGAGATAACGAACCACGGTCCGAGTAAACGGGACCACGACCAAGGGGCAGAGAACACGAGACAACGAGAAAACAAACCCACGCCTGGGAAACCGAAACCACGACCCAAGGGCACAGAAAACGCGAAAACGAGAAAACAAGAAAACAAGACCACGAACCAGGGCCCGAGAAAACGACGCCAAAACCCACGAGCAGAGAGAACGAAAAAAAACGACAACGAGCCGGGGTCCGAGAAAACGAGACCACGACCCAAGGGCAGAGAAAACAAGAAAACGAGAAAATCAACCAGCGTTCGAGACAACGAGGCCACGACCCAAGGGCACAGAAAACACGAAAACTAACCAGGTCAGAGAAAACACGACCACGGCCCAAGGGCTCAGAAAACGAAGAAGGAAACGAGAAAACGAAGCAGGGTCCGAGAAAACAAGACAACGCAAAAACTAACCAGCGCCCGAGAAAACGAGAACACGGCCCAAGGGCTGAGAAAACGAGAAAACGAACCAAGGCCCGAGAAAAGGAATCAAAAACCCAGAAGCCGAGAACACCAGAAAACGAAGCACTAACCAGGGTCCGAGAAAACGAAGTAACGACCCATGGGCCAAGAACACGAGAAAACTAACAAACAAACCAAAGTCAGAGAAAACGAGACCACGACACAGGCCGAAAAAACACGAACCAGGGACCGACAAAACGAGACCACGACCCAGGGGCAGAGAAAACTAGAAAACGAGACAACGAACCAACGTCAGAGAAAACGAACAAAACGAACCAGGGTCAGAGAAAGTGAAAACAGTACCCAAGGGCAGAGAAAACGAGAAAACGAAACGGGGTCCGAGAAAACGAGATCACGACCCAGGGGCCGAGAAAACCAGGAAACGAGAAAACTAACCAGGGCCCGAGAAAACTGGACCACGACCCAGGGGCCAAGAAAACCAAAAAAACGAGAACTCGAACCAGGGTGAGAGAAAACGAGAGACCACGACCCAGGGGAAGAGAAAACGAGAAAACGAGAAAACAAACCATGGTCAGTGAAATCAAAACCACAATCCAGGGGCCGAGAAACGGAGAACGCGAGAAACCGAACCAGGGCCAGAGAAGACGGGACCACGATCCAGGGGCTTAGGACACGAGAAAACGTGACAACGAACCAGAACCCGAGGAAATGAGACCACGACCCAGGGGCCGAGAAAACAAGAAAACGAGACCACGAACCAGGGCCCGAGAAAACGACGCCAAAACCCACGAGCCGAGAGAACGAACAAAAACGAAACAACGAGCCGGGGTCCGAGAAAACGAGACCACGACCCAAGGGCAGAGAAAACGAGAAAACGATACAACTAACCAGCGTCCGAGAAAACGAGACTACGACCCAAGGGCACAGTAAATACGAAAACTAACCAGGTCCGAGAAAACACGACCACGGCCCAGGGGCCGAGAAAACGCGGAAACGAGAAAACGAGGCAGGGCCAGAGAAAACGAGACTGCGAACCAGGGGCCGAGAAAACCAAAAAACGACAAAACTAACCAGGTTCCGAGAGAACGAGACCACGACCCAAGGGCCGAGAGAACAAGAAACAAGACAACGAACCAGGGTCAGAGAAAACGAAACCGCGACCCAGGGGCCGAGAAAACGAGAAAACGCGAAAACGAGACTACGACTAAGGGGCCGAGAAAACGAGAAAACGAACAAGGGTCAGACAAAACCACGATCCAAGGGCCGAGATCACCCAAACAACTTGGTTCGAGAAAACGAATCCACGACCCAAAAGCCGAGAAAACACGGAAACGAGAAAACGAAGCATGGTCATAGAAAACGAGGCTACCACCCGGGCGCCGAGAAAACGCGAAAATGCGCATTCTAGCCAGCGCCCGAGAAAACGAGACTACGACCCAAGGGCCGAATGTACACACATACTTGGCAGGGCGTGCGAGCGATCCATGGCAGAGCGTGCGAGCGATCAATGGCAGGGCGTTCGCCAGGGGGCCCCACCCCTCCCCTGCCTCGTGTGCCAGAGAAGAGAACTGCCACGGCCGCGTGGGCGGGGGTGGGGAGAGGCTAACACCCCTTTTGCACCTGGACAGGTAGGCCCCCCCCCAGCGCGCTGGAGATGATGAGGAAGAGTACGGAACGGAGGGAGGGACCGCCCCCCCCTGACGGCTCCCTTCCCTTTTGCTCGCCAAGGGGAGGGGGGGGCCTTAGCCCCCCCCTGCCACTCGTTCGCGAGCGGGGAGGGGGGGAAGGACGCACCCCCCTTCCGAACCCCGCTAAATTTATTTTTGTTGGGGGGGGGGCTCCCCCCTTCCGACAAGCCCCCCCCCAGCGCGCCGGGGGGGTGGGAGGGCTCCTCCCCCCTTCCGACCTCCCCCTAGATTTTTTTTGTTGGGACGGGCGGGGGGGGCTCCCCCCTTCTGACAAGCCCCCCCCCCCAGCGCGCCGGGGGGGGAGGCCCACCCCCTCTCCGACCCCCCCTGAGTTTCTTTTGGTCTTTGGGTGGGGGGCGCTCCCCCCTTCCGACCCCCCCTCTGGGATTTTTTTGTTGGGTATCGCTCTAACAAGCCCTCCAAGAGGCCCCCAGGAATCTCCCAGGAGGCCCCAAGAGTGCCCCAAGAGGCGCTCAAGAGGCCTCCTCCTCCTCCTCCTCCTCCTCCTCCTCCTTTCTTCCTCATCCTCCCCCTCCTCCTCTTTTTACTCCCCCATGCGTTCCCCGAAATCTTTTCAAACCGACTCGGGGATCAACTGGCCCGATAGCTTGGCCAAGCTCTGGCTCAGCTGTCGGGCACGGGGGCGCCTCCACAGGGGCACGGGGCGGCGGTGATTCGCCGTAGGCGTCTTCGATCCGCCGCCCCCTGCTGGCTTGCCACAGGGGTGCTCGGAGTGTTGGATGCTCTGAAAGGTTTTCGGTCTTTTAAAAACTCCCAATGGGGCTTCGGCGCAGCGCGCCCGCCACCCGAAAAGAACACAAGTTTGTCCTGCTTCAAATGGCTCCAAAATGGTCTCCAAGATGGCCGAAATAGCCCCCAAGTTCGCCCAAGATTGGTCCAAAAGGACATCCTAGACGGAACAAGATGGTCACCGATGCCCCCAAGTCGGCCCAAGAAGCCTCACAGACGGCCCAAGACGACCCAGAGTACCCCAGGAGGCCTTGAAGGCGGCTTCAAAAGGTCTCCAAGAGGTCCCCCAGGAGGGCCCGAAGAGGCTGAACTTATTGATTTACCTCTGGCTTTTGAAGGAATTTTCTGCATTCCCTTCTTTTCGGCCTTCCGACGGCTCAAGACGGCCCTGGAGGCCCCCAAGATCGCCCCCAGAGCTCCCGAGAGGCCTCCAAGAAGACCCCATCACGGCCCAAACGGCCCAGGTGGCCCGCCCCAAGAGGGCCCCAAGAGCGCCTTACGAAGGCCCAAAGACGGCCCAAACGATTCTCTGATTTCAATCATGGCGTCGTTCATCCAATTCGGCCTCTGTGGCCTGGCGACCGGTGTTTCGCCGACGGCTAGTTTCGCCCTGCTGGTTTCGCCGGGCTGGTTTCGCCGCCCAGCGAAACCAAGTCCGTCGGCGAAACCAGCTCCGTCGGCGAAACCAGCTGCTGTCGGCGAAACCAACTGCCGTCGGCGAAACTGCCCGACCCGACCGGCCCGCTAGCGTCCGTCCGCCCGACCCGACCCGCCCGTTAGGATTCGCGCGTGCTCGGTCGAGCGCGCCCCACACGTTCATGTTCCGCCGCCCGACACGACCCGCCCGCGAGGGCCCACCCGCTCGACCCGACCCGACCCGCCTGCTAGGGTCCGCCCGCCCGACCCGACCGCATGTTAGGATTCGCGCGTGCTCGGTCGAGAGCGCGCCCCACACTTTAATGCCCCGCCCATCCGACCCGACCCGCCCGTTAGGGTCCGCCCGCCCGACCCGCCCGCTAAGGTCCGCCCGCCCGCCCGACCCGACCCGCCCAATAGGATTCGCGCGTGCTCGGCCCAGCGCGCCTCGCCCGCCGACCCGACCCGCCTGTTAGGGTCCGCCCGCCCGTCCCGACCCGACTCACCTGCCAGGGTTCGCCAGCCCGACCCGACCCGACCCGACCGACCCGCCCGTTAGGGTCCGCCCGCCCGACCCGACCCGCCAATTAAGGTTCGCGCGTGCTCGGTCGAGCGTGCCCCACACTTGACTGTCCCGGCCGCCCGACCCGACCCGCCCGCTAAGGTCCGCCCGCCCGACCCGACCCGCTCGCTAGGGTCCACCCGCCCGACCCGACCCGCCCGTTAGGGCTCTCGCTGGCGGAACCAGCGCCGGCGAAGCCAGCGCCGGCGAAACCAGCCGCTCGCGAAACCAGCGGGGCGAAACCAGCGGGGCGAAACCAGCGCCGGCGAAACCAGCGCCGGCGAAACCAGCCGTCGGCGAAACCAGCGGGGCGAAACCAGCTCATGCCTGCGGCCCGCGCTCGGACACTGGGATTATCAAACACAAATCTGGGGCGAAAAAACTGCCACAGGGGAGAGGGTCGGGGCATCTGGGGCCGCACACTGGAAACATCTCATCGTCGGATGTCTGGGATACGCGGGAGAGCGCCCACGCCCAGGGATATGTTCCAATAGATGGAGGCGCAGGGTGCTGCTGTCTAAGCTTACCGCAGCCTGAGCCCTGGGTGGGCTTTTCTAGTCCAGAAGAGCGGTCACGTGAAAGTTATGTAGGCATTTGCATCGCGCGTGGGGGTGGACGGGGACGAGCAGGGTAATCAGGGCAAGAGGAGGACGGAGGGGGTTCGGAGCACGCGGGTGGGAGAACGGGCGGAGGGGGGGAGCGGGGAAAAGGAGAGGGGCGATGATCAGGCAGCGGAAAGAGAAGGAGGAGGAGGAGGAGGAGGAGGAGGAAAAAAGGAGGAAGGGCACGAGCAGGGGAGAACTCGAGGGGGATGAGGGAGAAGGGGGTAAGGAGGAAAGGAGGACGAGGTGGGCGACAACGAATCGGGGGAAGACCCCACCGCCTCCAGAGCGCCCCTCGCGAATTCAAGAGGGCCCCGGGAGCTCCAGAACGGCGCGAAGAGCTGGGGGCACCTCTGGCCAGAAGCACGGTTGGCAACACCTCGTCGCGGGCGGGAGAGGCACTTGCGCCCGCCGCCCTGCTTGCCCCGGGCTTCTCGGCCGCGGACCCGCGTGGATTACAGGGCGGTCTTGCGCGGATGCTCCTCGCCGAACGTCCATGGGGTCGCGCTTCCGTGGGATCGCGCCCCAGGTGTCCCGACGGCGAGAGCATGGACATGGATGGGTTCGTCGCTCGCGAGGCCTCTCGATGCCAGGAAAGCCAGGAAAGGGTCCTGCGGCCCGTGGACAACCCGCGTCGCGGGCGCGCCCGGCCCGGCCTGGCCGCGACAAGGAGAGGGCCCCTGGAAGCCTGCAGAGGCCCCCAGGAGCCTCCGGAAGTCTCTGGAGGCCCTCGGAGGCGAAGGGCAAACGACAAGGGGGGCCGGCGGAACGGCTCGGGGGGGGAACGCTCTGGGATCGGCGACGCGTGGCGGAGAAATCGGCGACGGGCCCCCGATAGCGAATCCGCGCGCTCCTGGATGGGGTGACACGTCAAGCCCCCCCTATCGGCGATCAATGGGCGATTGGGGGTCGATGCGTACCACCTGAGCCTATTCACCGCTAGTGCTGCCGCTGGGGAAGCCTCCGGGGGGCCCAACTCAAACCCAAAAGCGCCCCGAAACCTCGACCCTCGACCCCCTCCTTTCCTCGTCGCAACCACGAGTTGCGGACGCGAAATGCGACCGCGCCGAATGGCGCTGTCAGCGTCACCGCACACCTCAAAAAGGCTCGGGCTGCGAGCGAGCAACTCAGCACTTACAGAGTGACAGGGTGCAGCTGATAGTAAGTGACCTCTCGGCGTTTCCCTCCTGGCGCACACCCTGCGCAACCAAGGTTCACTATCCGCCCGCCCCTGGATCATCGGCAACACGCCGAAGAGTTACGCGAATGTGAGGAACCAGAGCCATCGTTCCAGTTTGGATAACTGCGGCTGGTGACACGGCGACGACATGATGAAAGAGGACGGTGGCAACGACGAGGGGCAGCAGAGAGGCGTCGGAAAACTAGTGAAAAATAACAAAGCGAGTGAGGGGGCAGGGAGGGAGGGCCTCAGCAGCGAGCACAGCAGCGAGAAGGTCGAGGAAGCGGGGACAGCTTAAATAGTGCGAGACCGAGTCTAAGGCGCCACTGCATCCGAAAGTGCAAGGACATTGTTTCTGGAATGAGTTCGGCGTGGTCCAAGCTCCTGCAAGGGTATTCAACGCCGCGCAACTAAGAGACGGGGGCATCTTGATGAGTCTGGTGCAGACTGTCTCCCACTGAATCATGTCTATTTCGGCTTGTTTGCGGGGGAACCATTTCTTTAAACGGATGGCTAACATCTGGGAAAGCGTGTCTGGAAATATATTAGCTAACACCTCGGCGTCCTCCTCCTCCTCCTCCTCCTCCTCCTCCTCCTCCTCCCCATCCTTCTGCACCTGTCCTCCCGGAGGGGAGCGCGGGTCTCCAGTCTCGGTTGAGGTAGAGCAGTATCGTCAGCATCCGCAGGTTGTCCTTCCCGTGGTAGCTGTCCTTGTGGCAATGGTACTCTGCGCCGCGCCTGCGGTTGGCAGAGTGGCGAAGCAACGGCACTGCAGAAACACTCACGCCGTGTGTGTAAACCCCATGTCACGTCAAATGTGGGATTGTATGTTCGGAACCGAGCGTGTCACATTGCACGTAGGAGCCGTGTGTATGTGTTTTCGTTTGTGCTCGTGTGTGTGTGTGCGAAGAGATGTAAAACGTGGATGGCCACACTTGTCTGTGTGAGCGGAGAAGGATGATGCGCGAGAGGGATGCAGAGGGAGGACGTTGAGACGGTTCCATTGCACAACACCTGGTTCATGTAGGTTGGTCAATCGAGGTGTCCCTCCCTAGCAGAAGACGACCAGGTTGTGCTCTCCTTTGCCTCTTCGGCCCTGCGAGGAGTGGTGGGAATCTCTGTAAGTTCCAAACTCTGTCATGATTTAATCAGCTCGTCTCTCGTTGAATGGGTTGAGAGATGGTCGCGCTGAGGAAAAACGTGGACGATGAGGAAGAGAGGGAGGACCAGGACAGAACGAGGAAGACAGGGCAGGAGGAGGATAGAGAGGCACATGAACGGGGCAGAGAGAGAGCGGATGAAATTGGAGCCCTCTCCAGGCAGACAGGCACGCCTCCGAGAGCACGGGGGTGCCAGCCCAGTCAGCACAGGGCCAACGAGGAACCCCCTCCCCTCTGCAGTCTTGCGCAGATTGGGTCAAGAGCCCAGGAGGCTCTCCGCCGACTCCTCCTCCACCTCAGGTTTCCAGAATCTGAGGAGGAGGAGGGGGCTCGCCTCCTCTCCCTTCCCCCACCAAGGGGGGTCTACACACAAACAGTCAAGTAGGCAAACAAGATCAGAAGTACATACACCCATACACACTTACGAAGTTGTATACAAGCGCTAGAACCACGCTCATGTCTTGCGCGCTTAGTTTCTAGCACAGTCCATGGCGCAAGGATCAAACGCATGTGAAACAATCATGGGCCTGCCTTTGTCCTACCTACCCTTCACGGTCCGAATCGTCCTGACTGGCCGCCTGAAGCTCGGTTCATTCATGGCCCAGTAAATCAGCCGTAGGAATTTGGGAGGGAGGGGAGAGGGAAGAATTGAGGACTGAGGGGGTTCAAGGTTTTGAACGACGTTCCTTAGGAAATTTGGGGGGCGTCGTGGGTACCTATTGGAGGCTGGCTGTTGGCCCTGGACTCTGGTGGGCCTCTCTTAAGGCCCTCTTGATGCGTCTTGGGCCCTCTTGGGGGGCCTATTGGGCCATCTCGGGGCCCTCTTGGGC
Organism: Prorocentrum cordatum; assembly: GCA_963575745.1. Classification (NCBI taxonomy): domain Eukaryota; class Dinophyceae; order Prorocentrales; family Prorocentraceae; genus Prorocentrum; species Prorocentrum cordatum. The sequence continues at coordinate 547,215 of CAUYUJ010017170.1, read as the reverse complement.
CGTCTTGAGGCCGTCTTGAACTATTCCTAGAAGCCAACGCCAGGGCAGCCGTGACCCTCCAGATTAGCTCAAGCGTGTCGGCATAGCCCTGGACGACGACCTGGCCAGGACCTGAGTACATAGGCCCCTCGTTCAAATCTTCACCATCCGCCTCAGCGTCGGTCTTCTCCACCTTGGACTGCTGATCTTACTCCTTGGCGAGAATGTGTCAGAAAGAGTAGAGTACGATCTCAGAGGTATTCGAAGTCATCCGTGATGGGCAAGGCGGAACTGAACAATCGTTTATATGAACCAATAACCAATGCCTGGGCAGCCGTACCCCCCCCAGATAAGCTCAAACGTGCCACTTGCGCACAGGGGTCGAACTCCGAGCTGCCTCTCAGGGCGTCTCAGAAACAGCCCTAAAGCCTCTCAGGGTTTCTTGTGGGCCTCTTCGGGGCCCATGGGCCTCCTCGGTGAATCTTGCGGACATCCTGGGGCTCTCTTGGGGACTTCTTGGTGGCCTGCTGGCGGTCTCGGGCGTTCTCTTGGGGTGGAAGGCTCGACATGTCGGTTCGAGCACCCCGTTCCGTCTTGGACCGTCTTAGGCGCCTCCTGGATCGTCTGGGGATCCTCTTGGGCCCTCTTGGGGCTCTCTTGGGGGCATTCTGGGCCGTCTTGGGGCGATGCTGGGAACTCGAAGGCCGTCTTGCACGCTGTTAGGAGCCCGGAAATAGATATGCTCAAAGTGCACGCTTCCCTGAGGGAATGCAGCGAATTGAGCCTCTTTGGGTCCTCTAGGGGGGCTTCTTGGAGCTTTCTTCGGGCGTCTCGGGGGCCTCCTGGCCGTCTTGAGGCCACCTTTCGCCGTTCTGGAGCGCTCTTCAGCCGTCGCGGGGGCCTCTTGGCCACTCTTCGATTTCTCTTGAGGCGCTTTGTGGCTGCGTCGGGAATACCATGGGCCGTCTTGGGGCCATTTGAAGCCGTCCCAAGGCCGCTGGGGGGAGGAAAATACAAGCGCAACGCGGATGTGCAGGAGGTGTGCCAAAGCTCGCGGGCCGGGAACCCGATATTCACCCATGTAGTGTATTATAGATCCGCCACCGTGCTCCCTGGCACGCTTGGGCGTGCTAGAATGCCAAGAGTTGTCTGGTCCACATGCGCCGCCTTCTCTCTCGAGGCCGCAGCCCATAGCAAAAATACACGACGGCCCAAGAGGCCTTGAAGACCGCCGAAAAAAAGGCTTCAAGAGGACTCTCCTGAGGGCCCGAAGAGGCCCACACATGAAAATCCTCTATTTCCCGTGAAGGATTCTCCCTTCGGGCTTCCGTCAAATGAAAATGGCCTACGACGCCTGCACGACGGCCCCAGATGCTTCCAAGACGGCCAAAATTGGTTTCAAAACGGCCTGAAATGAACCCTGGACTGCCCTAGACGGCCTCACGACGGCCCCGAGAGACCCCGAAAACCGCCACGAGAGCCCCAAGAGAGCCCCAAGACGGCCGCATAGAGCTCTCTCATCGAGCAGTGAAGACGAGACGTGTCACATTTGACGGTCGCCTCCTCCTTTTTTATCTTATGCATGATTCCCCTCCTCCTCCTCCTCCTCATCCTATGTATCCTCCTCCTCCTCTTCCTCTTCCTCCTCATCCTTCATCGTCCCCTCCCCCTCCTCCTCCTCCCCCTCCTCCTCCTCCTCCTTCTCCTCCTCGTCCTCATCATTCTCCTCCTCCTCCTTCCTCTTCCTCTTCCTCCTCCTCCTCCTCCTCCTCCTCCTCCTCTCCCTCCCCCTCCTTCCCACCACCACCACCACCACCACCATCATCATCATCATCATCATCATCATCAGCAGCATCAGCATCAGCATCAGCATCAGCATCAGCATCAGCATCATCATCATCATCATCATCATCATAATCATCATCATCAGCAGCAGCGTCAGCACCAGCATCATCAACATCATCACCATCGTTAGCATCATCATCATCAACTTCAGTATCGTCATCATCAGCAGCATCGTAAGCAGCGTCATCATCATCAGTATCATCATCACCATCATCATCCTCATCACCATCATCATCACCAATATTTTCACCATCATCATGCTCATCATCATCCTCCTCCTCATAATCACCATCATCATCAACACCATCATCACCATCAACATCACCATGATCATCACCATCATCATCGCCGTCACCATCATCTTCAGCATCATCACCCTGGTTGTTCTTAAAGCGCGCAGGGTGTTTTTTTCACTGTTTGAAAGTTGGGCTCTTGGCCAACTAAACTCTGACAAAAAACGCGTCGGTGTTTTAGGGTGTTTAGCTAAATGGTTTTAGCGTTTTAGGCCCGTCACTATGGATCATAACCCACCGGCCCCCTTGTGGGGCCACCAGGCTGTAGGCCGGAGGTTTGCAGTTTCCTGTACCAGTTGCAGCTTCCAGTTTCCACTGTTACAATTCTGCTTCTTGCTGCTTACTGTTCCTTGTTGACTTCTTGCTGCTTACTGTTCCTTGTTGATGGACCGCGCGAGGGGGGAGGCCCTAAACGCGCATTTTTACTACGGAGAAATCGTATTGTCTGAATTGCTGGGGTGAGTAAAAATTAAAACCCCTCACGCAGATCGGCGGGGTCAGGGTTCAAAAACACATGGGATTTGCCACATTTCAGAAATCCGGTGGCACCCCTCACGCAGATCGGCGGGGACAGGGTGCAAAAACACATGGGATTTGCCACATGTCTGAAATTCGGCGGCACCCCTCACGCAGATCGGCGGGGTCAGGGTGTAAAAACACATGGGATTTGCCACATGTCTGAAATTCGGTGCCATCTCTCACGCAGATCGGCGGGATCAGGGTGCAAAAACACATGGGATTTGCGACATTTCTAAAATTCGGCGGCACCCCTCACGCAGATCGGCACCCCCTCACGCAGATTCGGCAGGATGTGCCACTTTTCTTGAAATTCGGCGACACCCCTCACGCAGATCGGCGGGGTCAGGGTGCAACAACACACAGGATTTACCACATGTCTTGAAATTCAGCGGCACTCCTCACGCAGATCGGCGGGGTCAAGGAACAAAAACATATGGGATTTGCCACATTTCTAAAATCCGGCGAGACCCCTCACGCAGATCGGCAGGGTCAGGGTCCAAAAACACAATCGGTGGCACTGCTCACGCAGATCGGCGGGGTCAGGGTGCAAAACACAAAGGACTTGCCACATTTCTAAAATTCGGTGCCACCCCTCATGCAGATCGGCGGGGCCAGGGTGCAAAAACATATGGGATTTGCCACATTTCTGAAATTCAGTGGCACCTCTCACGCAGATCGGCGGGGTCAGTGTGCAAAAACACATGGGATTTGCCATATCTCTGAAATTCGGCGGCACCCCTCACGCAGATCGGCGGGGTCAGGGTCCAAAAACACAGAGGATGTGCCATCTTTCTGAAATCCGGCGACACCCCTCCCGCAGATCGGCGGGGCCAGGGTGCAAAAACATATGGGATTTGCCACATTTCTGAAATTCAGTGGCACCTCTCACGCAGATCGGCGGGGTCAGGGTGCAAAAACACGGATGTGCCACTTTTCTTGAAATTCGGCGACACCCCTCACGCAGATCCGTAGGGTCAGGGTCGAAAAACAAACAGGTCGCGACACTGCTTCACGGCGGCGCCCAGACCTCATGATTTAGCTTTTGCTTCTCCCATTATTCGAGAGAGGGGGCCGGCGGCTGGGGGCGAACCCCTTACGGATTGCTCCTTGTGTTCCCTGCTGTCTTCACTTCCGCTTTCTCGTTTCTGACGCCGTGCTTCCCTCTCAGAGCGAAAACCGCTATAAAACACACTGACACGGGCTACCACCATCCCGAAACCGGCCCGGAGGCTCGATGGCCCCAAGGAGGGGCAATTTGCCATCGGGCCCTGAGGCCCGACGCCCCAGCCAGCAGCGAGACCAACAGAAGAGCATAAGGAACAATAGCAACTATAATACAAAAACAAGGAATACTGCAGGCCAGGAGAAGGGACTGAGGACGTCGTAGATGGTAGTGTTATACTATGCAGTCTACTGATCTGAAACGCTGACAGAACATAGCTAAAATGGAGCATGCAAAACAACATGGTTTGTTGCTGTGTCGTTTTAGTGTTTTCTGGCTGGGACCTTGAAGCGCAAACCAATAATTCCTAACACGCCGAGTTAGAAAAAACAGTAGAAAGACGCCCTGGGCACATAAAAAACCCAAGATCCTTATTCTCATCTTCATCCTCGCCCCCATCACCATCACCATCACCATCATCACCATCATCATCATCATCATCATCATCATCATCATCATCACCACCATCATGCCCTGACGATGGTATTTCCGAGGCCCACCATCACCATCAACAACAACAGCAGCATCATCAGCAACATCAGCATCATCATCACCAACACCATCATTATCAGCAGCAGCAGCCGCATCTTCATCACCATCATCATCATCATCATCACCATCATCATCACCATTAGCATCATCACCACCATTACCATCATCAGCAGCCTCATCATCATCATCATCATCATCATCATCATCATCATCATCATCATCATCATCGTCGTCATCGTCATCGTCATCGTCATTCTCGTCATCGTCATAGGCATCGTCCTCGTCATCGAAATCCATCGACATTATGGTCATCATCACCATCATCATCATCATCATCACCACCATCACCATCATCATCATCACCACCACCACCAGCATCATCCGAATCATCAACATTATCACCCGAAGGCGCGCGCGGTGGAGGATCGGGGCGACAACCAAGCCGCTGGAACTCAAAGCGCCGCAACGCCAAGTCGGCGCCAAGATGCCACGGCGCACCCAAGATTCCGCAGGCTCGGGGTGACGCAAACGGGCGCAAGTAGCGAAAACCACGCTGACCTTGCGGAAGCCAAAAGAGCAGGACGCGGCAAAGGCTGCGGCCTCAGCGGCAGGGCCCCCTTCACGGCGCACCGTCACCCAGGAAACAAAAACGGGAACCCAAGGTGGGCAGCATTCAAAACAGATGGTCTCCTAGGGCCCCCCCGCCACGCCACTGCGGGGTTCTTACGGCATCCCAGCGCCCCCCATCGGACTCCAGAAGGCCATTCCCAAATATTCCCCGGCGCCACCAAGAGGGACCCACAAAAAGGAAACCTCGTCAGTCCCCCAGCCTCTCCCCATCGGGCCCCATGAAGTGTCCTTTCATTGCCTCCCGCCCACTCCCGGAATTCTCACCCCTGGGGTCCCAAGCGAACACCGCCTTCCGACCTGCTGGGCCTTAAACAAGTGGAAGGGGCGGGGGGGGGATACGATTGGCGCCATGCCTGCCCATGCGCGCGCACTGCTTCGGGAAAGGCACCATGCATCTGAGATATTGATTGGGGCCGCTCCCCCGGGAGGAGGGGGAGAGGAGGAGGAGGAGGAGGAGGAGGAGGAGGAGGAGGAGGATTTGATTAAAGGGATAGAAAGAGAACGAGAGAGAGAGGGAGGTCAAGGCCGTGCGAGACCAAAGCCAAGAGCCGACAGAAAGAACGACACTGAAATGGACCGGCATCGAATGTACCGAAAGCGGCCGGGAGAGGCCCAGCGACGCAGCGACGACACAACACAGGGCCGAACCTAACCGAACCGACCGAACTCGACCGGCTGCGACGCAGCCGAACAGATCGAACCGCGGACAGAGAGAGAGAGAGAGAGAGAGAAAGAGGTCTCGCTGGCGGCGCGAGCCTGTAGGTCGCCGCCATGACGTGAGGATGCAGTCGGAGCCGAGGCGCCTCCCGAAGAAGGCAGCAGAGGGGAAGAGTCTGACACTTCTTGCCCGCGGCGCCAGCGGTCGCGCGGCGCGGGAGGGCCGAGGTCGGGCTGCAGCAGGGCAAACTGTTCGCCGGCAGAGAGGGGGAAAGGAAGAGAACGGCCGCGGAGAAGAACTGCGGGCGGGCAGCGGTGAGATTCAGACCTCCGGCGGCTCCGAAAATCGATCCGGCTGGTTGCGCTGCTCGGCCTCGCGACGGTCCGCTCCCGAGGGGCCCCTAGAGGGGGCCAGGAGGGCCCCAAGAGGGCGGCCAGGCCTGGGCAACGAAAGCTCGATACTAAAATACAGCCCCGAAAAGGGGGTCGAGAGCTCCTTTGGCCCATACCTCGTAAAGCGGGTCGCCAGATTGTTGCCGTCGTTGTTCGTCGTCGTCGTGGCCGTCGCCGCCAACACCGCTGCCATCGCCGTCGCATGCGCCCGCGCCCTCGCCTTCCGCCGCCGCCACCTTCGTCGCCAATTACTCGTCGTCCTCGTCAGTCGACAGCCGTCAGCCGTCAGTCGTCAGTCGTCAGTCGTCCTCGTTAGTCGTCAGTCGTCAGTCGTCAGTCGTCAGTCGTCAGTCGTCGATCGTCGTCGTCGTCGTCGTCGTCGTCGTCGTCGTCGTCCGTCGTCGTCGACGTCGACGATGACGACGACGCCCACGGCAGCGGCCTCCATGAGCCAAGGCCTCCGAAATCATCCGAAGGCCTCCTGGTGACGACAGCGACTCCCTTGCACGTCCTGGGGTGCCTTCTGGCCAGAACTTCAAGGCGGAACCGGCCGTGGCCATGAGGGTGCCCCACGAGACCCAGAAAGGTCACAAAAGTCAGACGAGATACCCGATCTTCGATCCCAGACCCTCGAAGACGGCGACGCGCGACCCCGTCGTCGATCCCAAATCCACGACGAAATCGACCCCAGGGGCATGTCCTGCGGTGCGCCCTGGCGAGAGCCTCGAGGAGCATCTGGCCGTGACGGCCATGGCGCCTCACAGGAAGGCCCAAAGACGTCGCCGACAACCTCGATCCTCGGGACGACGACGATAACGAGGACGAAGGCGACGACTTGACGACGCCGACGACGATGACGACGACTGGCGACGACGGCGACACGACAGCGGAGACGTCGACGACTGACGACGGCGACAGACGACAGCGGGGACGTCGACGAATGACGACGACGACGTCGCCGGCTGACGACGGCGACAAAACGTCCAGCAAGTCCGATGATCGAATCCTCGTGTTCTCGAGCCTGGAACCTCGATCATCCAACTTCGATCCTCGAAACTCGGATCCTCGAGTTCTCGACCCTGGACCCTCGATCCTCAAACTTCGATCCTCGACCCTCGAATCCTCGAGTCCTCGACCCTGGACCCTCGAACCCTCGAGCCTTCGAGCCTCCCGAACCCTCGAAGCCCCTCAGAAAGACGAGCGGCCAGCGGCAGACATACCGGCCGGCGGCGACGAGCGGCGGCCGACGAGCGGCCGACGGACGTCGAGCGGGAGCTTAACCATGCCGATACCGCTTTGGACGTTGCTTCGTGGGGGGTCTGGGATGTTCCAGTCGGGTCTGGGATGGTTCCGACGATGATGAGTTGGATTGTCGCCTCGCACTTAGCGAGGTCCGTGGTGATGAACTTACCATTTAGCACGTTTCGTGCTTGTGGCAGGAAAGACGTGACTGGGCGTTTTTTAATGGTTAATGCGGGGTCGACAAAAGGGGGGGCGAGGAACCATGCGCCTCACGTACCCATTTTGGGCCCCATATGCACCCTCTCTGGACCCTGAAGTGCACGAAAAGTGAAGCGTTCTTCACCCTCCAATTTCTCGTCCCCCCATTACGCGACGCCCGACCGCTACTCTCCTGGCCTCTCCCAAATTTCGCTCGGACCAGACTCTCGGGGCGAATCCAGCCGTGGCGACGAGGCCTCCCGGGAGGCCCAGCATGACGAACAATACATGAAACCTAAGGGTAGCGGTATCGGTGCATGTTCCTCCTGTGATAGAAGCTTCCCAGTCCGAGTAGGTGGGGTCCGAGGATCACGCCGCATCGCCGATGCGTCGGCGACGTCGGCGATGCATCGGCGCCGTCGGCGTGGAGAAATTATGGCTCCAAATCGAGCCGCAACGTCGACGCATCGGCGATGCGGGGCGACCGTTCGGTCCCATCCACGGGTCCCCCAGGAGGAGGCCCAGATTCAAAGCGGCCCCACATGGCGAAACACGAGTCAAGGGCAACGGAATCGGCACAACTGCCTGCTCTGAGCCGACGGCCGAAGCCTCGGGACGGCGAGCGGCGCTGAAAGAGACGCGGCCGAGGCCTCCACGGGGCCCCCCTCGTCGCCCGAACTGCCGCAAGCCGCCGCGGCGGCCAGCAGCGCGGACGGGAGCCCGGCAAGACGCAGGCACACCTGCAAGGGGGGGTCTCGCCGTCGTCGTCGTCGTCGTCGTCGTCGTCATCGTCGTCGCCCGCGACAACTATGGCGACACACGACGCCGGCCGACAAGGACGACACGTGACGACGGAGGATGCTGGCTGCGAAAACGGTGGCGGCGACGGCGAAGGCGACGATTCTTGGATCGGGGAGTCGAGGTAGTCGCCGTCATCCCGAAAGTTCAGTTTTGTCCTCCTCCTCATTCCCCCACGCGAAGGGGTCGCTCCCTGGCAGAAGCGTTCGTCCCTGGGTTCGTTCCCTGGCGGAAAATGGAAAGCTCCGAGAGGTCTGTCCCACAGCCGAGAACTGTACAGAATGTTCCCTTGTGTGGGACATTTTCGAAGTTTCCCAGAGACGTTTGACAAAAAAAAAAAAGAAAAAAAAAAAAAAAAGAAAAAAAAAAAAAAAAAACGTGGGCCTTCATGCTTTACTTCCACGGCGACCATGTACGGCGTCGCCCATGATAGCAGACATGATGTTGGGGAACGGACCCAGCAACACTGCGATGCTGATGGTATAGCTGATACCCAGGAATCATAATCTGAACAAGCTTTCAAAAAAAAACTTCTCACAGTTTTTGAATTAGCTGCTCAGAGGCCGTTCGCAGGCTCTACACATGTTTTCAAACATACTCCTGGTGAACCTGAAGATACTGCAGGATCATCCGAGTATTTTTCAAAACCCCGCAGGAATCCCTCGCACGAGGGGATCGCCCAGCAGCGGTAAGGGCCAACAGTACATCCTGGAGCAGATCAAGAGCCACCTGCGCCTGACGACGTGGACCAGCCACCTCCTCCACAGGCAACCATTGAACCACCTCGGCGATGGAAAATGAAGCAAGCAGTGGATCCAAAGTCGCTTGATCAAGGTAGTGGTGCGACAGTGGCTCAGTTGCCCGAGCGCGTAACATCCGAGGAATCTGCACAGGCGATCAATGTAATATCGCTCTCAGACTGCAGAGCAAACTGTCGCACGTACCTCGGGATGACGTGCTTCGGTCTTCTCGTCGAGGAGGGTATGGCACGGTTATTATAATAGTTGTGGCAGCGATTCCTTCCAAGCGCGTAGACTGTATAAGGTGTCGACAACATCCTACTCAGCTTCAGCTTGGAACCACTGCGAGTCCACAGTTTCATTCCATATTGCGCACTGTGTTGTGGTTCGTATAGGACATGACTGTCACGGCCGTTGCTGATGAATGCATCAGCTACGCGCTCGCCGCTCGACACACTAGACGAATGTATGGATACAACATTCCATCAGCGGATACATGATTTCGGACCTGCGCGACGGCTTCTTCCGGATCAAGAATGGCTTGAAATTGCAAACCTGAAGTCCTGCGAGCACTTCTCGATGAACAGAGCTTAGAAGGAGTCAAGGTCATGCTGCAGCTCCACAGCGTGATCGTCGCATCCAGATTTACGCATCGGCAACGCGAAGTTGTGGGCTACGGCTCAGGAACAAGGCTGGGATGTCAGCTGTGAGCCGGGCATCGAAGAGTGCTGCATGACAGTCGATCGTTCTCTACGTTGTGGTGGAGACAAGGGGGCAACAGCATTTGCAAGGGTTCAGCCTCGAGTGCTCTGCGACTTCGAGAGCCCTGGTCTAACGGCGCAGCTTGGCATCCTGAAGAGCGCCTCGACGCAGCGGGGATCTCGCCGCGGCCTCGCGCGGCCGCCGTCGATGCCGCCGCCACAGGGGATAGGATTGCCTAGCGCGCGACGCGCGAGTTCCAAAGCGCGCGCCAGAAAATGCAGCGAGGCTTGTGAACGGGGCCAAAATTGACGCGCGGCGGGGGCCCGATGCGAAATGCGACCCTGCAGGGAGAGGGGCAGCTGACCGTGCCTGACCACAACAAAACGCGCCAGAGAACAAAATGATGTCATCCTGCCCTTGGTATCCAATGCTGGCGCCGCTTCGCCGCGTGAGGCCTCGCATCGGCTTCGCGCGGTTCCTGCGTCGTGACGCGGATGCTTACATAATAGGTTTTGAGTTCGCGAGCTCGGTTGAGCAGTTGACCCCCCCCCCCCCTCCCCCAGCACTCCGCAAAGCTTCGGCAAGTTGTTCGATGAGTCTGAAGGCCAATTCTCGCTCGCGCCTCCAGACCTATATGGGGCGGAGCCGAAGATGTGCGCCATTGCCGAGATTGCGGCCTTGAGCGCGTCGCCTGAGAACGACGTCGGCGGCGTTCAAGGTCGGCGCGCAGCGCGAGAGGGCAACTTCGACTCAATGAGCTCGATGGGGAAATTTGGTATTGTGGAATCGAAATAAATGGGGAAATGCGCGGTCACGGAGCTGCCTGCGAGCGTCGACGTCGCGAAAGCATAGCATGCTCTCATTGCCTTCGCCCGCGTCGCCCTGAAAAACGCCTCCGATAATGCGACGCGCCCATTTCCGACGCCCGTGCATCGTTGGGGGGGTTGCCGCGGCTCGAAAAGGCGACGATAAACAGCGATCTCGCTATCAAATAATTCGGCCTTGACAACGTGCAAAGCACTGGGTGAATATGCCTGCGCCCCAACCCAGCCGTCGAAAATCTAGCCGCGAGATCGCGCGGCCCGAGTCGCTAAGGCTCCGGCGGCAAATCGCACGACGACGCCGACAACGACGATCACTACGAGAAATCGCATGGAAATTTGAGGTCGGGCATCAGGGGGTTTGCCAGGCTGGCCCGGGTGAGTGTTAGAGGGGGCCGCCTTTCTCGCGCCCCCGCGCAGGCGCGCGCCGGCGAAACGCGGAAGGCGAAGAGGGGAGGGGGGCGAAGAGGGCGACGGGGGGAGGAGGGCGCAGGGGGGCGGGGCGGAGGGCGGCAGAGAAAAGAGGCGAGGCCGGGGGGGGGGGAGAAAGAAAGTGGACGGACGGAGGAAGAGGAGGAGGAAGAGGGGGGGGGCAATGGGGGGGGGCGGCCGGGGAATATATAGAGCCCAAAAAAGACGTACGCGCCCAGCTATGCACATGAACGCGGCCCCTTGACCCGCGAGACTGGCCGCGTGATGCGAACATTCGCGCAATGCGAAAATCTCGAAAGCAGTGTGGATTCATGTACGCGCACGCCCTTCTTTCGCTCCTGAGAATAGGGAATAGGAGGGGGGGTGGGGGGGGGAAGAGGAAGGGGAGGGCGAAGGCGGGTTCGGAGGTGGGGCGAGGCTGACGAGCAGGGGGCGAATCAAAAAGCCCCCCCCCTCTTCCTGCCCCCCCCCTCCCCGACGAAACTTCCAGGCGGCCTTCCTGGCTCCGGCGGTCGCGAACCAAACGTTATGCGCGGCTGGTGCGCCGCCGCCGATCCGGGGGCCTTCGCGGCGCCGGGGGGGGTCGCGGCCTTCCGGGGCCTTCCGGGCGGTTAAACCAAATCTGATTATGAAGCCTCGCAGGAAATTATGCTGCAAGCGGGCGCGCAAAATAAATGTTGGCGATGCTTCGAAGTAATAGTATTTCGTTGACCCACCTTCCGGGCCACCTTTTGGGCCGCCTTCCGGGGTAACTCCCGGGCCGGAAGGGCGGCGCCGTCGACGCCGGCCGACGCTCGCGAGCGCCGCCGGGCCACGCCGAAAATCGGTCCGACGCCTCCGGGCGCCGCCCTCAGGGCGCCACCTCCCGGGCGCGCTCGCGCCCGCGACGGGGCGGGCAGGCGGGGGGCGCGGGGAACGAGGAGGCAGAACGGGGCCGGAAGCAGGCGCGAACGAGGAAGTGGGGGGGGGGGGCGGGGGGGGGCGAGGAAGAGGGGGGGGGGGGATGGTGCGAATGGATGGGTAGGGGGGGGGGGTGGAACAAGGGGGGGCGAAAAAGCCCGGCCTTGAGCCCCCCGCCACCGCCGCCGGAGGGCGCTCGCGAACCGAGGGCCCGCCGCGAAGCGACGACGACGACGGCGACGACGGAAGAGACGACGACGGCGACGTTGCCGGCGCGCGCGGCCATTCCGAGGCGGGGCGAAACGAGGGCGCGGGAGATTGTCGGAAACAAAAAAAAAACACAAGACCCAGATGGGTGAACCACGAAGAAAGTTGATAGCAAAACTGGCAAAACAACGAAAAGAGGCCGCGGACGAGCAGCACCGCGGAGCCAAAGCGACGGCTCAAAAAAAACAAGTGCTTGAAATGACGCTGCGTAACCTTGATTTCGGTGATCTTGCCGACTGCCATCGCGGCGAAGGCTGACGAGGCAATTTTCATGGCGGCGACTGCAGTTAACTCCTTGAACCCATTCTGGGGGACAACATTCAGTCAACCACTTCCCATTTATATATGTAAATTAAAATGCATATATATAACTGTTGGTCGGCGTTCTCCAAAGCAACGCGGGCGCGGGCAGTGGGCTCATGGCCCACGGCAAGTTTATTCGCGTTTGCTCGTGAATTTCTCCCAGGGCAAAGATGAGGCTAGTTCGTCGCTTGAACTGGAACCGGACCTCGGCGGTGCGCCCTGGGCACTGGGGGCAAGATGATGCGGCAATCTTCTTCGTGGCCGTTCGGGCCTCGGGGCGGTGGGCGCCGTCGAATGCGCCGCCGGCTCCGGACTATCGGGCGCCGTCGACCTGGCCGGTGCGACGATTGCCGGCACCGGCGGGGCTGCCTCCAACGCTTCCTCAGCAACCTGCAAAAGCTGGCGCCGCCGCGTCACATGAGAGCACAATGCTGGAATAACTTATGCCCCCGCAAGCCCCGCCAGCTCCGCCAGCGCCACCGACGCCGCCGGCGGCGCTGCGAAACGTCCAAGCGGCTTCGAGCACGCGGCGGCCCCCGCCACAGACGCCGCCACTTCAACCTAGGGTTCCGTGGCCCCCTGATCGAATGCCCGAACGCGCAGCTTCTCCGCAAGCTCCAGCGGCGCCGAGTACGAGGATGATTCCTCGGAGTCCTTTGCCGCGTCTATCGCCATGTGGGCGGTCCTATCCCAGGCGAGAACGTTGGTCGACGGCTCTCAGATGTGCAGCTCGGCACTTCAGGAGCTGAATGCGCTGGCAGCCCTGACAATCGCGTTGACGGATGCTACGTGTTCCAACTGAAGCAGAAAGACCACGTCATCTACTACCTCCACGTGCAAGGCAACGATCAACGACTCTGCCAGCATCAGTGCCAGCGCCAGCAGCACCCCCGACAATTCCACCAACTGTGGCGACGTCAGCACTAGCTCCGCTAGCTCCGACTCCACTTCCGACGACGTCTCCGGCGTCAGACGCGCCTCCGAGCAGGCCCGAGGCAGTGCTGGGTGCTACTGCGCAGCCAGCATCGACATCCGCAGCAGCATCGGCAAATACCTCGAAAAAGAAAGCGCGTGGACAGCTCAGCTTGTCTGTCTCCAGACCAGAAAGCACCGTGACTGAGCGCCGACGGCCGCCGGGGCATGCCTTGAGGTCACAGAGCAGTCGACTTCAGGAGGGGAAGCGTCGTCGTCGGGTCCGACCCTGACAGACGCCTGGAATATTTAGATGAGACGCTCGACAAGACCACCAAGTGCGACAACTTCGCGGCAAGAGACCTAGACAGCCTTAGCGGACTACCGTATCTTTCGTTGCAGGGCGGCACCGAACGGAACGCGAGAACGACTGCGCTGTGGATTCCGTGAACCATGCCATTCACGACGCCAAAATAGGCGTCTGCCCGAGCTGGATCATGTCTAGTCCTTCTCGGAGGTCATGGCGTTTGTAATGACCGGGGATATGATGAAAGTTCCAGCATGCCCAGTTAGGAAGCACCACCGCCTGATAACGTCTCAAAGCTCGCTCTGACATCGGTCTCGGACAGCGCCGTTGATGGCCCCGGGGGTCGGAACTGGGCAGACTGGTCAAAAAGAACCGCGGAATGCCCGCGTTGCCGGAGAAACTTCCTGGACTGGTAGAAGACATGCTTCGTCTGGCGCAGCTCCACATCCTCGCGAAAATCCCATCACAAGGTTCCAGTGCGACCTACGTGATTGAGAACCCGGACATCAGCGCGGGCTGCTTGGAAGGCCCAGAAAATTTCAATATGCGGTCAAACATGCAGCCGAGCTCGGCCATGAGACGCGACAGATTCGTCGAGTTCGGTTCAGGCCGCCTCCGAATGCGTGGAGACACCTTCGTGAGATCGAAGACAGTGGCATCTGCGCCAACAACTCCGACAACTGCGAGCCCCAAGACGGCCCCAAGAGCGCCTAAGAGCGCTCCAAGAGCGCCCCACGAGCGCCCTACGAGGCGACTTTTGGGGCTCCCGAGGGAAAGCGCTAATCAATGCCCCCCTCTTGTTTGATCGATGTCCTCCAAGATGGCCCACAAAACGCGTTCAAGGTTTCCAAGAGCGCCTCAAGGGGGCTCCAAAAGAGGCGCCCAGGAGGCCCCAAGAGGCGCCCAACAGCCCTCCAAGAGGCTCCCGAGAGACCCAAGAGGCCCCTAAGAGGCTCCCCGAGACGTTCCAAGTGGCCCCCCGGGACCGCCAAGAGGCCCCCAAGACGCAAGAGAGGTCCAAAACGGCCCCAAGAGCGCCCAAGAGTGTCCCAAGATCGCTCCAAAAAGGACCCTTCATCTGCGTGCTGTCCACTTCCCCGATCGAGGCAAATCCTTTGGGCATCATCTCTGGATGGGCTGGTGGGGTTACATTTTTGGTCGCGGCCGCGGGCGAAAGCGCACACGGCGTGTCGTAAGACCGGGGCACAGGCCTACTAATTGACAACAGCAAACGAGAGCCGACACCTGAACAGCCCCAGCAGACTAAGCGGCGCCTCAGCTGGTGGGGTTACTTTTTTTTCGTCGCGGGCTCAAGAGAAAGCGCAGGCGCCGAGTTGAGCTGGTGGGGTTACGCGAAGCGTCTAGAACTTAGAATTTGTAACAATTTCACGGATGCGGATGAAGGGCGGGTCACTTTCAAATGCGGTTCTCGCCCTAGCTCCGCGCACATTCGTTCCAAACGTTTGAAAGAAATTCATGGATGAAGGGCGGGCCGTTTCCAAAACGTGGCTCTCGCCGTAGTGCCGCGCACATTCGTTTGAAGACTTGACAGGAGCTTCACGGATGGAGGCCGGCTCACTTTAAAGGTGACCCTCGCCGTAGCGCCGCGCGCATTCGCCTTTCAAGTTTTCATGGGTGCAGGGCGGTTCCTTTTCAAAATGTTGCTCTCGCCCTTGCGCCGCGCACAGCCATCTCAAGAGTGTACAGCAGCTGCAAGGATTGTTGTGGTTGACGTCCCAGACATTGAGTTTTGGCAAGCTGTACGACTGTCAGGGCGCTACAATCACGTTGACTCGCGGTATTGAAGTTCCAATGGCGGCGTTCGGGCACGAATCGGGTCGTCAATACACAATAGTACTTAACGTCAATATGCGGCGTTGAAGTCTCAATAATGCTGCTTTGGCATGGCTCGGGATGTTGGCAACGGTTGTCATTCAACGGGGCACTTCCCACAGTGGAAATAAATCCTGTACAGGAGCATCTGAAAAGGAAACCCGAGAGGGTGCATTGCAACACCGTTGGCGAGTCTTGGGTTTACACTGGTCCTTCCTCCTTCTCCTCCTCCCTTTGCTGCTCTCCTCCTCTTTCCTCCTGCAAGCAGGGGGGCAATGGGTCATGTCCATCCAGTAGTAGGAGGAGAGAGAGAGAGAGAGAAAGTGAGAAAGAGAGAGGGAGGACCAGCTAGCTGCGATCGCGCCATATCTGACATCCTACACCTCCCCCCCGTCATGGGTGTCGCACCTAGAACCGCCCCAATTCTCCAGTCGTGTAATGCGCAATCTGAGAAGGGGAACTGAGTACATTGAAAGAAGTGGCAAACGAGCAGGAAGATGATCAGGAGGAAATGGAGGATGAAGAAAGAGGTGGACCAGGAGGAAAAGCAGCAGCAGTAGCAGGAGGAGCAAGAGGAGAGGGGAAGGGAGCAACAACCACGAGGAAACAATCGGATCTGGAAATGTGGACCGCGCTGGGGCTAGAGCGCAGGGAGCAAAGCGCCGATCCTGAAATAAGGCAATGCTGCATCGGGAACTCCATATTAACACACCGAAAAGTTGGTTCCAATGGGACACAACAACAACGACACTTCGAACCCTGTTTAAACAAATGCACGGAGAGGGCGGGATACGTCCAGGAGGACGAGGAGGAGGACGGAGTGTGGAGGAGAGGAGAACGAGGAGGGGGAGGGGGAGGATGACGGAGTGTTCATACTGACGGAGTGTGGAGGAGGACGAGGCGGAGGGGGAGGAGGAGAGGAGAAGGGGCAGAAGGGGGAAGATGGATGGGGGAGGGCTCGTGTTTCTGGTGACCTAGGTCACCCAACTTCCCGCATTGCGCATCGCGCATCGCGAATATCTTCGCGCCATCGCGCCGCCCCCTTGGGGAAGAGCAACCGCTCCGGCCCAGATCGCGACGCGCGAAGCGGGGTTTCCTTGGCGCCCTCGAAGGTGACGTCACGCCTTCGCGGGTGACGTAGTGAACTGCCGATGCACGGAAGGTGCGCACGGCGCTCTCAGGTTTTCTTCCATAAAGGAAGAAGGTGGACGAGATGAGGGGGAATACGTGCATGATGGTCGAGGAGGAGGGCTAGTGTCCAAATCAACGGTTTTGGTGATGGGCTGCCGATGAACGGGGGGAATCGCGCTCATCCATTCCGTGCAGGGGAAATGGGGAAGGAGGAGGAGGAGGAGGAAGACGAGGAAGGTGGAAGATAGCGCGTGCCCGTAGTCATGTTTTTTGGTAATGGGTTGCTGCTGCAGGTTGAGGGGGGGCTCGCAGCTTCGGTGGCGGGCTCAACTCAAGGTCGGTCGGCGTGGAAAAGAAGCCTCCCTCTGAGAGATAGAGCGAGCACCAGAATCCTGGGAGCTGAAGAAAGCAGCCGGCGTCGACACGTTAGTGTCGAGGTCGGGCTCGCACGGGCCAGGTGGTATATATCCGCCGTGCCCCCTTGCACTTTGAGGCGTGTTAGAATCATGAAGGCTAATTCGTGTTCTGTTTGTAAGCCTTCCAAGTCCCACCCTCACATCCCGCATCGCTGCATGCTCCGCCCCCCCTCCACCGATCCCCTCTCCCCCCCTCCTCATCCCCCTGTTACTCCTCCTCTTACCTATCCTCATCATCATAATCATCTTAATGTTACGTTCCAGCACCGAATCGGCGCAGGATGACATGCGATATGTCACGGTTCACCCAAACCTCGTGGCGCGAGATGTCACGTCTTACGTCTTTCTGTCAATCGCCACCCAAGGTGCGTGGCTGGTGGGGCGGCGGGACTTGCCGCAGGAAACTGGATACAAGCAATGATCGAATGTCCGTGCGAGACGCGCTTCAGCTGATGCACTTACACAGGAAACACTGGCTGAAAGCCACAACTTGTTCACTTAACAAAAACCTATCACGCCGTCTGCATCCGGGTCGCGTCGTCCTGCCTTTGTCTGAGCGCATTCTTCGCCCTGTTCCCCCGGAACGCGGCCTGGATCTGGGTCGCGTTGTCCTGCTTCTGTCTGAAAGCCTCTGCCAAAGAGACCAACCAAAACGGGATTTCCAACCGTGGCGTTGGACCCGAAATCAGCGAGCGAGCCAGGAAAATTCGAAACAATGTTTCGCTCAATTCGGAAAACCTCAAACGTCACGACCAGAAACGGAAAAGGCCCCTCGAACGGGAATCCGGGTCAACACTGAATGAGGTCAATTAAGGCCACGTCCCGGATCCCATCCAGCCGCGTAGTAGATCTAAAACCTGGATCAGCGGAGGGACCGAAAAGAGGTGAGGAGGTGACGGCTCCACCTGGCTCCCAACCGCAGGTCAGCCAGAGGGCATTGGTGGGCGGTGTTTTATTCTGGGTTTCGACATTTGATCGAAGGGTGGGTGAGGGGGGGTCTGGGCCTGGGCCGGTACTCAACCGATCTGCTTCTGCCAGTCGCGGATCCAGAGTGGGAGGGGACCTGACAAATCGCCAGACGCAGCCGCCAAAAGCAACCAAGATCTGGTCCATGGTGGTTGTTTTTTTTTCCCTTCCCGGGTAGCGGCCGTTACCCTGGGGGGGGGGGCTCGGGCGGGAGGGTAGCGGGAACGGCGGCCGCGGCGTGCGTCCGCCAAGGTGCGTCCGCGCCACCGGCGCATCAATCGCCTGTGTGCACCGCACTCCCCGTGTATACGACGGCGCCCAATGCCTTCGTGTAACACAGCGCCAGCTGTGTACACACCACAGTGCTTCCGGACACCACACAACAGCCGCGTGAACTGCAACACCACGTCGCCCATGCACACCGCAATGCCTGTGTATACTGTAGCAGCATATGTTTAGAATAAGATTCTACAAACGATCGGTTGCTTATAATAGGAGTATTAAAAGAATCCTTATGGAAAATAGAACGCCCTTGGATTCCACAAAACACAATTCTCTATATTCTATTTGTTTACAAACCGCTCCGGAAAGCGGAGCGCCTCTGAATTCCCCAAAAAGACATTTGCTTGATAAAGGAATACATCTGAAGTTTGGGCGCCTTTGAAGTCCACAAAACACAAAAATTAGATTTATACATCTTGAACAAATCCCTTTGGAAATTGGAGCGCCTGAAGGTTCCACGTTACGCGCGTGCACCACAACGCCTGCGTGCACCACAACGCCTACGTGCGCCACAACAGCCGCGTGCATCACAGCGTCGGCGTACACCACAATGCCTGTGTGCGCCACATCGCTCGCGTACACCACAACGCCGGTGTACACGGCAGCAGCCGTGTGCAACGCAGCGCTGGTGTGCACCACTCTGCCTGCCTGCGTGAACCACGGCGCTTGCGCACACCACGGTGCCCACGGGAAAAGGGTCTATAATCAATACGTGCAGTATGGACGGGTGGCAAGGACGCAGGACCCTTGGAAACCGAACTTGTTTTTTTGTTTGTAAAAGCTGGCCAATGAAAGCGGCAAAGGACAAGCCGCAGAGGCAAGGACACAAGAGTACCCTAGAGAAGGCGCGCGTCCTTCTTTGAGTAACTGTCAAGCAATCGGAACCGAACCCACCGCGCCCCACGAGGGTAGTCAGGGTTGGCTGCATCATGTGTTACGGTGTTGCTGTCATGCAATGTGTTTGGTCGGTCCAAAGTTTTATACTGTCGTCGCCCAGCGATGCAAACAAACAATGCGTTTTGTTGCGCGCCTGGCAGTTCTGTAACACTATAAGCGCGCCTCACGCATACTTGTGGTGAAGTCGGTTTTGTGGAATGTCTACAGCGCCGCGCGTGGGTCGCCCAAGATCGGGGCTGACGGTGAATGCACTTCCCATGCTAAGCTCAAGAGCAAGCGCTTCGCAAGTTGGGCATGACTTACATTACCAACCGCTCAAACGCCAAACTCGTCTTCTTTTAAGTGCGCAATTCTACACATTCGCGGGCACACTTCACGACGAACCCCACATATATTCACATTTCACATATATTTACTCTTGCCAAGCAACCAATCCTTTTCATAACGCAATTCGCATACAACACACACACACACACCAGCACATCGGGTGCGAATGCGGATTATGCCACAAAAACATTCGGTGCACCCCCCCGGAGGCCGCGAGCCGCGCGAAGACTGCGCTGACTCCAGGCGGCAGCGCGCGGCCTGTGCTACGAGGGCCTTCGGTGGAGCGCCCCATGACGCCGCGAACCGCAAGAAGAAAAACTGCAATCGTTTGGGCGGCGGCAAGCGGCCTGTGCTTCAAAAGCCTGTGGTGACGTTCTCTATGGGGCCACGAACCGCGCCAGTGCTGACATAGTCCAGGTCGCGCAAAGCGACCTGTGACACAAGGGCTAGTGGCGGGGTTCCTTATGGGACCCTGAACTGCAATAGCTATCAACGGAAATAGCCTGGCCAGCGGCATACGGCCTGCACCGGAACAACGATCTTCGATCGAACTCCATATGGGGCACCGAACTGCGGGGGGTGCTGGATTAGATTGGGCGGCGGCTAGCAGCCAGCGCGAAAAAAACATTCGGCGCAGCATCCTGTGGAACCAAAAACCGCGTGAGAGACTGCTGCAATGCTCTCGATGGCGACGTGCGCTGCGTGCAACAGAAGCCATCGGTGCAAACCTCTATGAGGCAACGGTGCGCGCAAGAATTGCGTTGAACATGTCAGGTCGGCGGCGCGCGGTTTGCGAAACAAGCACAACTGCGGCCGAACTCCCTATGCCTATGGCGCCACGAACCGTGTGAATAAAGAACTGAAGCGGTCTGGGCGGCGGCACGCATGTTGCCAAATGCTTCGGCGGGGCTCCCTTCGGAGCCACGAACTGTGTGAATAAAGACTTCGGGTGGACTGGGCGGCGGCATGCGGCCTGTGTTACAAAAGCCTTCGGTAGAACTCCCAATGGGGCCGCGAACTGCACGAGGGGAGAACTGGAATGTCTGGGCGTTGGCAAGCGGCATGCGCTGCAAAGGCCTTCGGTGTTACTATCCCACGGGGCCGCGAACCGATCGAGGGGCGCGCTGACATGGTTTGGGCGGCAGCACGCATCCTTTGCTACAAGAACTTTCGGTGCAACCCCCTTTCTGGGGCCGCGAACCGCGCGGGGCGCGTGCGGAATTGGCATCGGGCAGCGGGAAGCGGCCCGTGGTACAAGATCCTTCGGTGCAGTCCTATGGGGCCACGAATCGTTCGAACGGCGCGCGGAAATTGCATTGGTGGAGACTCCTGAGCGAAAACCCACCACCCAAGAGAGAAGAGGATAGATGATGACGGATTGAAACGGTTTGGAGGAGGAGGAGGACGAGGAGGCGGCGGTAGAGGAGGGGGAAGGCAGGCGATGAGGCGTTCAGCGATCTGGTTTCTCAACGAAGACCCAACAGACAGGAGGATTAAGACACAAACTACGGCCTCCAAAAGCTCCTTCACAACACGCTTCGGATGGTTCAAATGCCTCCGCGTCGCTCCCAAAGCATGCGAACGGCGGCGCGAAGGCAAACAGAGTCCGCTGCAACGCAGTCCAAAGGCTTCCAAATCGGCCCATCGATCCCCCATGGGGCACCAGGGAGTCGCCGGGATGCCCACCGAAAGAAAAAACACAAAATCCGAATGTGGCACTGCTACAAGACATCAAAACAGCTCCAGGACGGCCCACTGCAGGCACCGCTCAGGCTCCACCAGCTCAGTCTCGCGCGCCCAGTGTGGCGCAATCTGGAAGCAGCATCGGTTGACTCTCCCGACTGCACCCCGAACGACACGACAACTCTGGGACCCAAACAGCGCTTTGGACCCCCAGTCGCAACGGAGTCGAAAGCCCCCGGGGGCCCTGTCGAGCCCGTGCCAGGCCCCCCCGGTCATGTCCCAAACCACTGCCGAAGGAAATCCAGACCCACCGCCGCGGGAGCGCCCATGGGGGCCGCGGTGGGTTCGGACTCCCCTCGGCAGTCTTCTCATATGTGTTAAAAGCGATGCCGAGGGAATCCAGATCCACCACGGGGGGGGGTCCGGACCCACCACGGGCCCATGGGGGCCTTCGCGGAACCTCCCATGGGCTCCCCTGCAACCCCTCTGGCCCCCGCCCCCAGCCCTGCCCGCCGCCCCCGTCTCTGCCCCTCCTACCCCCTCCTTTCTGCTCCTATGCCCCCCTCGTTGATCCTTCCTCCAATGCCGTCCGCACACAGTGTCAGCTCCGAACCCCGCCAGATTACAATGTAACCGGGGGGTATTGCTCGCCCAAAGATTAAAAC
Organism: Prorocentrum cordatum; assembly: GCA_963575745.1. NCBI lineage: Eukaryota > Dinophyceae > Prorocentrales > Prorocentraceae > Prorocentrum > Prorocentrum cordatum. The sequence goes on along the minus strand of CAUYUJ010017170.1, from coordinate 525,363 downwards.
AGCCTGGTCCGAGCGAGCGCCAATCATCGGAGGCGCCCCTCGCCCGCATCATCTTTCAACTCATGACTTTGGTCATCGCTCCGTCCCATCGTGCTGGCGCATATTTTCCGTTTCTCCCCTTCTGCCCCTCCAAAATAAAATAAACCTTGCGAAACAGCCAACCATTCCGGAACGCAGTGCAGCAAATAAGCAAGGCAGCCCGACACGCACGAGCACATTGAGTCCGCATGCGAAATCTACCACAAGGGCCTTCGATGGAGCTCCCCATGAAACCGCCAACCGTGTGAAAAATGAGATGACATAGCATGGGCGGCGGCGAGCAGCCTTCGCCGCAAAATTCTTCGGTCAAAACTCCGTATGGGCCCACAGACCGTGCGAGGCAGCGCTGAATTGACCTGGGTCGGCTGCGCGCGGCCTGCGCTCCAGATTTGGCTACTGAACACGAGAGCGATGCTGCTGGAATGGCTTACGCGGCGCACTGCAGCACGCGCCGCCACAAACGCCTTCGGCGGGACTCCATATGGGGACACGATATGCGAGGGGCGCGTGCTCAATGGTCTGGGCGGCGGCGCACGGTTTGTGCCCGAATACCTTTTCACTGGAGTTTCCGAATGCGGCCACGGATCGTGTGAGGACAACTGAAATGGTCTGGGCGGCGGCGCGCGGCCTGTGTCACAAACGTCTTCGGCGGAACCCTTTTTTTAATGGTGCCGCGGAACACATGGCAATCGACCTGACATGGTCTGGGCGGCACCATGCGCCCTGCGCGACAAAACCCTTCGGGGGCTGCGTATGGGGCCGCGAACCGTTCGATGGGTTTGTTGCAGCGGTCTGCGCGGTGGCATGCGTTCTGTGTGAGGAAAAAAACATCATGTAGACCTCCCCGGGGGTGCGCGTATTGAATGAGCTGACGTTGTCTGGGCGGTGGCCAGCGGCCTATGCCTCAAGGCATCCAATGGCGTTCCCTATGGGGACACGAATGGCGTGGCGAATGCGACGAAATGGTCCGGGCGCGGCGCGCGGCCTGTGCCGCGGGGGGGGGTCGTCGATGAAATTCGAAAACTACTGAACCGCGAACCGCGAGATTGGCGGCCTCAAATTATCATGGTGGCGGCGTGCGGACTGCGCTCTGCGGGTTTTCGGTCGCTCCTCATAGGGGCCTCGAACCTTGCGAACATTGATCTGGAATGGTCGGGGAAGCGGCGCGCGACCACATCGCGTCGGCAGGGTTACGCATGGGGCCGCGACGCGCGCGATGGGCGTGCTAGACTGGTAGCGGCACCGGCATGCGGTTTGCACCGCAGGGACTTTCAACAACAAATCGCTCGGGGACAACGAGCAGCGCGCGGCGCGGAAGGCGCGCTGAGATTGCCTCGGCGCGGCCACAGGACGAAGGCACACCACGCAAGAGAAAAGGGGATGGGTGATGAGGAAACGAAGCGGAGAGAAAAACAAATAGGAGGAGGAAAGGAGTGGAGAGAAGAGCTGAAGGGATGAGGTGCGAAGCGCCGCAAATTCAAAGCGAGAACCTGAATCGCAGGAGGGCCGGGGACAAAAACGAAACAAACCGAGAAGCACCCGCGACAAGGGCGCGCGCGGCGCGCGCGCGCCAGGCAAACCAGCGGCACGCCAAGCACACGAGGCTCAGTGGCCACACTGGGCACAGCACGCGGACGAAACGAAAATCACAAACATGCAAGCCGCGCCAAACAGATAGCGGGACCACCTGCCAACGCGCGCGCACGACGCTGGCACCGCCCCTCGCTGCAAGGAGCCTCCGATCCGCGACGAGCCATCGCGAGGCCTCCAAGTCACCTCGCACTACATGTTTCTGGACAGTGGCGTTGGTTCGGAACGGGGCCCGGCTCTAGAGGGCGAGCGCGGACATGCAATTCCCTGCCTAGCATTGCCAACCGTGAGAGCTGCCGAGCTTGCGCGCGCTACAAACATCGACGGCGCGTGCGGACACGTTCGCATGCGTTGGTTCATCTCGTTTCTGCAAGCGCCCAACAAGGAACCCAGCTCGCGCCCGTCCAAGGCCCGCCGCGGGCCACGGCCCTCGACGCCCTCCAAAGGCGCGGTGGGTTCGGTCCCGATTGGTTGGTAAGCTTTGTTTATTCGCCGCGTTGAGTGTCTGTATCGCACTGCAACTGAGCACCGGCCAAAAGGAAGAGAGAGAGCCACCGCATGTTGCAATTGCGGAATGGTGGTCGAATCAGCCTGCAGTGGCTGAGCCATCGCCAGCTGCAGTGGACGACGACGACGACGACGATAACGACAACGACGACGACGACGACTGCGAGCGCCAAAACACGTTTGTGAGCACTAATGCGTACCGTTCAGTCCACGCCACGCCTGTGAGCACAGCGCCATACTTGCGGGGGATCCGCTCCCAACATGTTGGGGGGGGGGGGGGGCAAGCCCCAGAGCACGATCTTTAGCGTTACCCGTGGGAGGGGGGAGTGTTGGCCTGGGTAGCGATCGTTACGCCGGAGAGGAACAAAAAAAACGCTCAAATGGTGGAGGGGGGGTGAAGCGCGGGAGGCCCGCGCCGGTCGGTGAAACAATACATACAATAATCCCACCAGCCCTTTGGGCGTGAGTGGTTTAGAGAGCCCGCTCTGTTCTCAACCCCCTTCTTCCCCTTCGGGGAGGGGTTTACCCCTCCCCCTACCCCCTCCCCCTGGGCCTGGAGAGGTCCTTTCGCGGGTGGTCGGAGGGGTCTTTTTCGACTCCTGGGAGGGCTAAAATTCGACACCCCTCACGAGGATCGTGGCCCCGACGGGGGGGGAGAAAAGTGCTCGCCCCATCTGTGATCGATCGCCCGAAAGATGGCCCCAAGATACTCCCAGACCCCTCCCAAAGAGCCCCAAGAGGCCCCAAGAGGCCTCCAAGAGGCCCCCAAGATGCCCCCAAGAGGCCCCCAAGAGGCCCCAAGAGGCTCCCCCGAGGCACCCAAGACGCTCCTGGAAGCCCCTGGGGCCGCCAAGAGGCCCCCAAGACGCCCCAAACGGCCTCCAAGAGGCTCCCAAGAGGCCCGAAGAGGCTCCCCCAAGGCACCCAAGACGCTCCTAGAAGCCCCTGGGGCCGCCAAGAGGCCCCCAAGACGCCCCAAAAGGCCTCCAAGAGGCTCCCCAAAGACATCCCAAGAGACTCCGCGATGCATCCAAGAGGCCTCTGGCCCTTCTGCTCGTCCTCCCCTCCTCGTCCGCCTCCCCCTCTTCCTCCTCCCTCCTCCCCTCCCCCACCTCCTCCTCCGATTCCTCCTCCATCCTCCCCTCTTGGGATATGGCGGCATCCCCTGTCCTTCGTTTCTCTGTATGCTCCCACACTTCCCTGATCGAATCAAAGCAACTCCTCTGGGCATCATTGCTGAAAAGATGACCAACAAATCCCGACAGTCGGTACTCTTTGCTAAAGTGGCTGTTTTAGGATGGGCTGGTGGGGATTCGCGAAGCGTGAACAATTGCGATTTGGCTGGCCCCCGTGATTGGTGACCCCCATAGCCTGCGCCCAGATCCTCTCAAACTGGCTGTCGGTCCATATCTCGGGCCTCAAGCGATCGCTCGGGACGAATCTGGCCTCCCCGAAGGCTCCCGACAAGGCGCCTCCGATGGAAAACACACTGGGTCCCGAACGCCTCTGGAAACGTGCGCAGCCCTCCGACAAAGCACTCAAACCACACGCATGCCCGAGTGACCACGGCAGCGTGTTTGTCGGGGGAGTCCAAGGGCGGGGGGGGGGCGTCCAAGAGGGGGGGTTGCAACTCGTCACCCGAGGCACGTACGCGGCCCATATGGGACCAGGAGGCGTATTGAAATAAGAGGAGGGGCCATGACATCTGGGGAGATATCTTGGCCCCAGCGATGATACCCCCCCCCATCCTGGTCCTCCCCCCTCTTGATTGGATGCCCCAAATTGGTTAAGGAAACAGGGTACGATGTCTAACAGCGGCCACTTTCTGGCACGCGACTTGTTGCTTCAAACGGATCGAACGTCCGCGGCGACGCCAACGGGCGACCCCTGCGCAGCATGGACAGGAACCGCTGTGAATCTTGCCCCCGTCCTTTCCGTACCCCTTTCGCGGCCATGCCTTGTCTTGGACGCCTCCGAATTGGGGCCAGCCCTCTTGAGACGGGGCGGGTCTTCTCAGAAGGGTCGTAAATCCCCCAGCCTTCTGAGAAGTTTCGCTTCCTTCTCCGAATAAGCAAAAACCTTGTCAGAAAGCCAGAGGCCTTCTGAGAAGCCCCACCGCCTTCCGAGAAAGCCTTCTCCTTCGCGCTTCCCCCCTCGCTCGCCGCCGATGTATAGACAGAACCTTCCAGAACTCCGCGAAGATTTCTTGGATCGGCGCCGGAGGCGCCGCCAAGGGAGCCAAGCGCCGACCCGAGGGATCCGCGCGGACCTCAGTTTTGTGTCTGTGCAGCGACTTGTTTTTCGATCCCAGACCTCTCCCGGAGTCCAAACGCAGCAATTTCCTAAGCTGCGTCCAGCTGTGGCGACGAGGGCCCTCCCCCCTCGACGGCCAACTACCGTTGTCTCAACTCGCCCTCCTCTGCTGGACGCCCAGGAAATTGGGCCAAACCTCCTTGGGGGAACAAGCGGGGGGGCGCCTGGGAGCTCCCCAGGGAAGCCCGAGTCGCCAGGAGCCCGCCAGTCGGGGCGAATCCAGTCGGGGCGACGGGGGCCTCCCAGGAGGCCCAAACAGGCGAAAACGAAGCAAGTGTAGGATCTATACCCTTTCTCCTCTCAGAGTTCGGATCGCCCCCTGGCCTTTTTTACGACTGGAGCCCCGCACCCCATTGTTGCTGCTGCATGTTACGAGCAAGGTAGACATGTGTTGGTCCAGGTTCCCGATACTGGGCGAGAGCGCCTTGTGTTGAAAGATGGCAACGCTCGGATCTCATTGGACGCCACCCACGGACTCCGGATCCGCCGTACCGTACTGTGGGTGATTCTCAACATTGAAAATGTATCGAAAATGCCCCCCGCGCGAAACAACAAAAACGCTCAGATTCCCGCCTTAGGGAGAGAGATTGCGAAACTTCCCGCAAAAATATGGCAGAACACAGCGACGGCAACGTGGGGCGGACGTCGGCATCAACATAACTTTAAATCAGGGCGGGACTTTGCCCGCACTAATTGCAAAATCGCCAAAAAGATACGGCGCACATGGGGTCAGGGCCGGTTTGTGGCCGGAAACAAAGCTTTCGCCCGCACTCAAAGTCGATCGTGACCGATCGGCCGCGACCGAACTTGAAGCAAATCGGTCGCGCCGATTCCAAGAATTGGAAGCAACATCGGTACATGGCGACCGACCTAGTCGGCCGCTCATCCGATGATCAGGGCCAGCCCCACAGCAACATCAAATCTTGTCCACAACCGACAGTGGCCGCTGTTGGGCGGGCGAACTTGTGTCTCAAATGGACAACGCCCGCGGCGACACACAAACAACGAGTCTGGTTCAACATAAACAAATACTGCCGCCGGTTTGTGCGCCCTTTTTTTGCGTACCCGTTTCGATCGCCCCGACCAAAACACGGCTGATCTGGGTCGGAGATCTACACCTGGGCCAATCAGGCTCTGCAGGATTCTGCAAGATGCTGCAAGATCCCGCGCGCGCAGAAAACCGGGTCAGTGCACCACCGGCGCTCTGGCAGACCCCCGCTTGGATTGACCCCGCGTCGAAGCTCCCGACAGGACTCTGGGCCGAGTTTGGGCCGGCGCCCAGGCCTTCACCGCCCTGCTCCCTCGGAACACCGCCTGGATGCGGGCGGCGGCGCACTGCTCGCGCGCCCCCCGCGGCGCCGTCCTGGCGGCCGCGGCCTCGGCCCGGGACTGGCAAGCCTGGGTTCTGCGAGCCACTCGCATATCGATCGAAAAACGAACCGATACCGAATCGATCTACGATCCTGAAACTCGGTGGCGACATCGGCCTCCGTAGGCCGTCCTTTATCCGCGGGGCCGTCAAACAACGACTCGGGAATGAGAGACCAACCCCAAGGAAATGGTCGATATCCGGGGGGGCCGACGCCATGAGCAAAATGCAACGCCGAGGATGGGGATTGCAAAGCGAGGCGAAGCGGAACGAAACGAGAATGTGTAGAAAAACAACGATCCTCCTCACTCTTCTGACTACCCCCCTTTATGCTCCTCCTCCTCCTCCTCCTCCTCTTTTTTCCTCCTCCTCTTCCTTTTTTTTTTTCTCCTCCTCCTCCTCCTCCTCATACCCTTTTTCCTGTCGAACCGGACAAACAGGGGGAAGGGGGGGCAAATCAGCGAAGCAACTCTCGTGCTTGGGATCCCCCCAGCGCGTCGAACAAAACGCCCGGCAACGGGGCCCAAACCAACTGCATGCCGCAGACTTCATTCCGCCGCTTTCCCGATCCCCCCTGTCGGCCGACCCAAACCACAAGCCAAACCCGGCCGCGCTGGGGTCGCCAGGTCTCACGTGTTTGGAGACGTTTTGCTTTGGACTCACTCAAACGAATTTACATGCATTCCATTTCCCCGCGACCCCCCTCCCGCCGCCTTCTCAAGCACCGCTGGGCCGAAAAGGCGTGGAAATGAGCCCCGACTTGCGCGAACTCCAAGCTTCCTTTCGGGCCTCCTCACGCCCCCCCTCCCTTCCCCACGAAAATAAACGGACCAAAACTTTAAAACGGCCTCTTTTATCGCGACGTGACGTGAAGCGCGCTGGGCCCGCGCTGGTAATAGCTCTCGTTGCAGTCGTGCCACGTGTCGTCGTCCTCCGCCCAATACTCCTGATCGTAATCGTCCGTTGGCTCGTCCTCCGGTTCGACATGTAAGATTATTCTTAATAGTAATCTCGTTCCTCTTCGACGAAATATTATCTCCGTGCGTGATTCGGCTCCTGGCTGATGCTCCCCTGCCCGAAAGTGGCTTCCACCGCCTCGATCACCTTCTCCCGGGTGGTGTCCTTGCCGACCACAGACATGATGACTGCCTTCTGGTCCGCATTCTAGCCCCCACGTCGTAGCGTGAGCCAGCCTCGAACTGTGGCGGGTCGTTCGATGTCGCGCGTCTTGAGACTCCGTTCTGCTGCTCGAACTCGCGAGAAGTAGGCGAAGAACGCTTCGCCTCTGAACCGTTTTAATGTGTAAACGTACTCCTCGAAGTCATCCGCGAGCTCGGTGCGATCGCCCCATCATGAACCACTTCTGTAGCCTCATGAACATCTTCGCCGCGTTCGCCTTGGTGAAGTCGTCCGCTGAGAGATCCTCCGCGTCGTCCCAGGCCTCGCCGGTGAGACTTGCACTGAGCATGAGAGCCGCTTCACCTCCCTTCCTCTCCAGCGTGAGCTTCGCTATGAAGATCCTCGCCCGCTGCTCGTAATTGTTCCACTGGTTGAGTGTGCCGCCGAAGCGTGGAACTCCTCGCCAATGTGGAATGTCTGACCCATGCCGAAATTGAACTGCAAGGGGTCTGTACAAATCGAACTGCTGATGTCCTGTTCAATTGAACTCGAAACGTCTGGTGGAATCAAACGTGGACTGCCATGAGAAATCAACGGTGGATTGTCTTATGAAATCAACGGTGGACTGCCCTATGGATTTGTTGGGAAAAGGCAAAAAAGTTGTCGAAACCCAACCGCGATAAATCGACGAAATCAGCCGCCGAATGGTTTCCGTAACCGGAACTTATGGAGTGGTCGAACGTTTTAGTGAAACCGCCGCCGTGGTATGGAAGGTCGAAGCGTGAGACTGGCGAACCAGGCTCCGCGACCAAGATGAATTTTTCAGGTCCTCGAAATCTCTGATGGCAGTCAGAAAGATAATAGAGAATTGCATCGGGATGTTTTTCACACCGCTGCGCTGGTGACTCAACGGCCCTGCAAACATGTGGGCCAACGTGCGTTACGGTCGGAGGCCCCTTCGTCCCCCGCTCGTGATTATACCGCTGTTCGCGCTCTGATAATATCTGGCGATGCTGCATAAAACTCGATGTACACCATATATATATATATGTACTAGAACCACGCGCGCGCTTCGCGCGCGCTTAGGTTCTAGTCGACCCCATCCCTTGAGGAGGTCCCGTATCCACTGAAGTGATTGCCCATTGATGGTGTAAGCATGAGGTACAAGAAGCATCCATAATGCTGGCCGAACAGAACCCAAGCACCGACAATGACATATGCTCCTTAATCCGCCGACCCTGTCGGCGTGTGTGAGGCGCTCTTCCGTTTGTCGTCGTCGGTGTCGTCGTCGACGTCGCCGTCGCCGTTGTCGTCGTCGTCGCCCTCGCCATCTTCCCCCTTTCCCCGGGCCCTCTTCCTCAACCGATCCAGCCAATACGAAATCGAATCGAACAACGAAGGGAAGCACCTTCCCTTGATCCCTTCCCCAACGGGGGGGGGGTCCCGGTGCAACTCCCGGGGGGTGGTCCCGGCGGGTGGTCTCGGGGGGTGGTCCTGGGGGTGGTCCCGGGGGGTGCCCTGGGGCCCGCGGGGCTCCTGTTATTGTTTTGCCGATCCCGAATATGTGGCGGAGGGTCCCCGGGACCCCCCAAGAACCGGGGGGAGAGAGCCTCTCCTCCCTCCCCCCCAGCGTCCCCGCTTTGCCCCCCCTTCCAAGCGTCCCATGCTCCCCCTGTCCACAGGAGGGAGCCCCCCCCCCACGGGCCAGTCCCCCCCTCCACAGGGGGGAGCGACCCCACTTGGACGTCGTCGTCGTCGCCGCCGTCGTCGTTCAGGGTCGGCGGCACCGGCAGTAAGGCCTCTCCAGTATTCAATTCGAAGCTATGCAAGCTAATTTAGCCAAACACATGCAAGGCTATGAATGCAATGCAAAGCAAAGGAAAGCGATGCTCATCAGTGCAATGTGGATCACGAAACAATGCAATTGCACATGCGACGGAAAGCAGCCCAGTGGAATGCAATGCAATACAATGCACGATAAGACAAACGACCGAGAGAGTCCGAGGCGTCACGGAACTCAGAGATCCCAGGGACGAGCCGCCCTGGGAAGAGCCCAAGAGGACCCCAAGGGGAGCCCAGGACAGGGTCAAAGGGCACCCAAGAACATCCAATGAGTTCTCCGAGAGAGGCTAAGGGGGGCCCAAGCGTGGCCCCGAAAGAACTCCAAGCAGGCTCCAGAACGAAGCACAGGAGGGCCCCAAGAGGCGCCCCAAGAAAGCCCGAAGATAACGACAGAAAGAGAGGGTCCAAGGAAGTGCCTCCTCAGCGCGACAAAAAAAAAACGCAGAGGCCCACAAGGAGCCCCAAGAAGCGCGTTCTCAACAGCCCCATCCCTTGAGAAGGTCACAGCTCCACTGAAGCAGTGACCCACAACTGGCTTGAGCTCGAGGTAAAAAAGTACCGATCATGCGGATGGAAGCGAGACCTACGGCCCCAGATGAAGGCGGGGTTCACATGGCGCCCCCCCGTCAATTTCGGCACGGCACTCACACGGATCTTGTCCCCCTGGGAGCTCCCCTTTCGGGTCCAGGGGCGCAAAGTTCGCAGGCGTCGCTCCGCCCATCTCGGCACACCCAACACACGAATCGTGTCCCAGAGGGATGTCGTTTCACGTGCGGCCTTAGTGTGGGGATTCGCATAACGTCACGTCCCCCCCACGCGTATGTCGACTGTCTCCTCACACGAATCGTATCAACAGGGAGCTCCACCGACGGTTCCAGAGCCAACGTTCGCATCCCGCCGCCCCGCCCATGGCAGTAAATACACCCCTGATCTGGATCGTGCGTTCGGGGCGTCTTCGGTGCTTCTGTGGGCCACGCTTCTGTGAGGCCTCTGAAGCCCTGAGATGGATCGTGAATCGGGAGCCTCTTGAAGCCTTTTCTGGGAGCCTCGTGCAGGACGTCGAAGCGAGACCTCCCACACGCTTAATTACGGGTGACTACTGGGAAGCCTCCTGGAACCGTTTTGGGAGCGTTTTGGGAGTCTCTGGGGGCCTCTTGGGACCTTCTTGGGGGTCCTTTTGGGGCTCTTTGGAGCTCTTTGGGGCCCTCTTGTCCCGTCCCGGGGTCCTCTTGGACCGTCTGGGGCGCTTGGGCCGTCTTGGGGCCCTCTTGGGCCGTCGAGGGTGCCTCCTGTGGCCCTCTTGGGGCTCCCTGGGGACTCTTTTGGGAACCTCTGGGGGCCGTCGTGGGCCGTCGGGGGGGCTCTCATGGGCCGTGTTGGAGCTCTCTTGGGACGTCTTGGGGCCCTCTTGGGGGCCTCTTGGATCGTCTTGCGGCCGTCTTGGGGGCCTTTGGGTCCGTCTTGGGCGCTGTTAGGACCGAAGACGCGAATATGTTAAAAACGTACGTTTTCCGGAAGAAGTTGGCTGTTCTTGCCTTTTGGTGACCTTCTGGGAGGCCTCGGGCCGTCTTGAGGGCCTCTGAGGCCAAACACATCGATTTCCCGCTGGTTTGTGAAAGATTCGAATTTCTCGAGGACCTTTTCGGAAGCCTCTCGGGCACCCTTGGGGGCCTCCTGGGCCGTCCTGGAGCGCTCTTGGGGTCCTCTTGGTGCGTCTTGGAGAGCTCTTGGGCCATCTGTAAACAGTCTTGGGCGGATTTAGGGCTGCTCTGAGCCTCGGGGGCGGGTCCTGGAGGGCTCCTGGGAGGGGGGCACTACCTATGTACAAGGGGGGGGGGCCCTGCGGGTCCCCGGGGTCGGAATCCCCCATATATGTGTGTATGTATATATATATATATATATATATAGATAGCATACCAAGGGGCTGCTTTCGCTAAGTTCGTTCATTCGGGCTTTAGGATTACCAGAAAGTTTCGGCTCCTGCCACTTTTTCGTCTTCGAGCCTGGGCGGGCGGAATGCGCGGAGCCCTGCGATGCTCGCACACAAAATCTGCCCACGGCCATGGCGGACGCCCAACCCTCCGAACCCTCCTGGGGAAACCAAGTCAAGTACCAAACCCGTTGCTGCCCGGACATCTCCCGGGGCACGTCCTGACCAGGATTCCGAGGCGAGTCCAGCGGTGGCGACGAGGGCCTCCCAGGAGGTCCAAAGAGGCGAAAAGGAAGGATAAGGGTCTAGCAGGGCGGGTGCCTTCCCCTCCTCGGAGGCCAACTTCGCGGCGGCGGCGGCGGGCCGCAGCCGCGCCAGTTCTTCGCGCAGCGCGCCAGAGCGGCACGATCCCGCCAGCAGCCGCCGCAGCCGCTGTCGCATGGCGGGTGCCTTCCCCTCCTCGGAGGCCAGTTTCGCGGCGGCGGCGGGCCGCAGCCGCGCCAGTTCTTCGCGCAGCGCGCCGGAGCGGCACGACCCCGCCAGCAGCCGCCGCAGCCGCTGCCGCATAGCGGGTGCCTTCCCCTCCTCGGTGGCCAACTTCGCGGCGGCGGCGGGCCGCAGCCGCGCCAGCTCCGCGCGCAGCGCGCCAGAGCGGCACGACCCCGCCAGCAGCCGCCGCAGCCGCTGCCGCATGGCGGGTGCCTTCCCCCCCTCGGAAGCCAACTTCGCGGCGGCGGCGGGCCGCAGCCGCGCCAGTTCTTCGCGCAGCGCGCCGGAGCGGCACGACCCCGCCAGCAGCCGGCGCAGCCGCTGCCGCAAGGGCGTCGGCGGCGGCCCTGCCGGCGGCGGCTCCCGCAGCGGGCGGGCGGCTGGGCATGGGCTGGCCTGCGGCTGGCGCGGGGTCGGCTGCCTCGAAAATTAGAGCCCAGGCGCCCTTGGGTCATGACAAAATCCGGGCGGGAGGGTTTTTGATGTGTTCCAACCTCTGGGGGCCCTTGCCGAGCGCTCGGGGCCGCCGCAAAAAACGGCTTGGAATTGGATCGAGAGTTCTGGGGGGCGGCGTCGTGAAAAAATATGGCCTCGAGGGTCTGGGAGGCTCGATGTTGCTGCGCCAGTCTCCTCGCCTTTTCCTGCTCACCTCTCAAACCTGATACTGCAGAAATTGCAACATGGCCAGCAGTGAAGCCCTGATCATAGACTTCGTTTTCCTGTTTTTTTCCGAGACCGATCTGTGAGGGCCCCAGGGACCGCCAGCGGGCAAAAAACGCCAAGGGCGAAACAAATGCAGCGCCCGGATCCGAGGGCCTGGGGCGCTTCTCGTCGCCACGGCCAGATCCGCGTCGGAATTCTTCACAGAACGCCCTTTGGAAAGGGTCTGGAGGTCGACGCCTGCCCCCCGATCTCGCTGCCTGGGCGGGCCTGCGGCTGGCGCGGGCCCGACTGCCTCGAACTTCGAGGGGTCGTCCGAGGTTTATGCACGTTTCTCACCCTTTCCGGGCCTCATAGGGGAGGGGGGCGCCCAAGAGGTGGGGGCGCAAATCATGGCCGGCGGCACGTGCGCGGCCCAAGGGGGGGCCGGGGGCGAATTTAAACAGGAAGAGGCGCCATGAAATCTGGGGAGATATCGTGGCCCCCGCCGTGAAAACCACCGCCCCTGATCATCACCCGCCTCGATCTTTCCCGCCCCCGAACTTCTCGTCGTCGAGACATGGCCGCCTCCGCCTCGAAACTCTGGGCCCCCCCGGGCCGGGTCTGGAGGTCGACGTCTGGCCCCGGATCGCTGCCTCCGCGGCGGGGGCCAGCAGCTCGCGGGCGGCGCGCGCCACCGCGCCCTGGACGGCGTCCTCCACGCGGCGATCCAGGTCCTCAGGGGAAGGCGACACACGGTCGGGAGCTTTCGGCGGCATCTCATGGGAGCCTCCCATACCATCTTGTCGGCACTTGCGAGTCGACGCTCGTCGACGCTAAATCGACATTAATTGGCGCTAAACGACGCTAAATCGGCGCTACCTCATCGACTCTCAGACGCTAATCGACGCCTGTCGACGCTAAAGACAGAATTGCAAGGTTACACAAGGCTCCCATGATTTGCTACCGAAGGATCTTGTGCTCAGCATATCGCCGCGGCGGCCCTAGCGACACGCTACCGATATGCCTCGCGAGTGCATGTCGTGCAGCTCTCCGCGGGGCGGGGGGGGCGGCTCGGAAAGGCTCGGGACGCTGACGCAGGGGAACCAGGACGTGGATAGCGTGTCGCGCCGAAGCGTGGCGGGCCAGAACAGGCGGGCCGACCAGCGATCCAAATACTCCCGACCGTAGACATGAACTTTCGGAGGTCCTCGATGATGTTCTGGGTCGGTGCTGGAACCTCCGCCCCTGGCGCGTGGAGACAAGTTTATGCTTTATGCTTACGCCGCCTCTTGAGATCTTCCTAGAGGACCTCCACCAAACCGAGCCGGCGGATCCCTGACGGGAAGGCAAGACGAGAGAGGGGAGAGGGGGACAGGTCGGGAGTTGCGAGATTTGGTTCTGGCCGAAGGTGTCCCCAACTTTTGGCGCCATGTTGGGGCCCTCTGGGCCTCTCGGCTGTTGTTTACGCAACTTGCTCTTCTTCGGTCCTCGGAGAGGGAGAAGCCAACATGCACCGATACCGCTGCTCCCTGGACCTCTCCTGGGGCGCGATCTGACCAAGACTTCGAGGCCAATCCAGCTTTGGCGACGAGGGCCAGTGGCCCGGCGAAGGCCCCCAGAAGCCGAAAACCGGGAAGCACCCCCGAATCATCGCGTTCAATGTCAAAACGGCGAGCGAGGGAAGCGGGGCTTCTCAGGAAGGCCTCCGGGCTTCAGAGAGGTCTGCTGCGTCTTCGTGGAAAACCCAATTAGAACACTTCTCGGAAGGCCGAGGGACGTCCGAGCCGTCTGATAATAGTAACAACGGCATAAACAAAAACTTGTGGCGATCCGCGCGGATTTCTGGGATCTGCGCTGGACACCCCTCCCTGGCGCGCGGAGCGCGCCAGGGGCGGCGCTGGAGGCGCCGCGGGGTGGAGGGCTCAGCGCGGATTCAAGAAATCCGCGCCGAGCGCCGAAACGTTTTATATGCATGGCGCTTTTGCTCTTCTTCGAGTTTAAATCCGCCCCTTCTCGCTTCCCCCCAGGGCTCGCCGCCGATTTTCTTTTCCTCTAGTCCTCCCACATGCGCCGCTCCAGCCGCTGCCCCAGCGAGGAGAGCCAGGCGGCCTCGCCCTCCGAGGGGGGGCAAAGCTGTCCGCGGCCGGCGAGGGCGGGCGCCTCCGCGGCCGCGGCGCACGCCGCGGTGCTCCCCGAGCAGGCGGAGGAGGTGGAGCCTGACGACCCCCTCCTGCGGCCTCCTTTCCCTGACCTTCCAGGAGCGCTAAAACATACCTCCTGAGCTCAGATACCAAGATTCCAGTCGAGTTAAGCAGTCCGGATAGCTCTGGAGTGCTATGTCTTAGCCACTGGGAGGTCAGGGGCGGCCTCTCTTCGTCGGGGGGGGACAAAAAGGTTAGACAGCAAAAGGTTGGGTAAATAATCGGCTCACGTAGCTGGCTTTCCCGGAGCCAGGAGGCGCCCAGGTATCGAGGAATGGGCCTGGCGGCGGGGCCGAAACAAGCTGCTGCATGCAACAGATTTCTGACCCCCTCCCCGTCCCTATCCCCCCTTGAGTTCGGCCCGATCCCTCGTCTTCCTCCTCCTCCTCCCTCCTCCTCCTCCTCCTCCTCCTCCTCCTCCTCCTCCTCCTCCTTCTCTTCCTCCTCCTCCTCCTCCTCCTCCTCCTCCGTCCTCGTCCTCGTCGTCCTCGTCGTCCCTCCTCCTCCTCCTCCTCCTCCTCCTCCTCCTCCTCCTCCTCCTCCCTCCTCCCCTCCTCACCCCCCTCCCCCTCATCACCCCTCCTCCTCCTCCTCCTCCTCCTCCTCCTCCTCCTCCTCCTCCTCCTCTCCTCCTCCTCTCTCCCTCCTCCTCCTCCTCCTCCCTCCTCCTTCTCCTCCTCCTCCTCCTCCTCCTCCTCCTCCTCTTACCTCTTACCTGGCTGCGGAGGCGGGTCCATTGAGGGCCTCCGAAACAGGGAAGGAAAAACTTCAGGGCCGCCTCCATCGAAAGAGATGTTTCCAGCTACTTACGGCGGTTCGATTCCCATGCCAGCAGCCCGACAGGATGCGACCCTGAGGAACGAATCGCTCAGGCCAAGCCTCGAGATGTGTGGGGGGGGGGTCCCGCTGAAAGACGTGTGACCACTCTCTTGCCATGGGCAGTGAGGCCTGGAACACACTGCTTGCCTAGCTTCAAGACCTTGCCTCTCACTGGGACCCCCGTTCTTCCGCAAACCTGGCCCCGCCCAGCCCCGCGGAAGGAATCCAGCCGATGGGAAGCATGAGCCGACGCAGGGGAACCCAGGGCAGCCCGAGAGGAGGAACGACTCTGGGTCATGAGACTCCTTGACGAGACAAGCCTGGCACCGCCACACCCCCGAGGCGGACCGTTCAACTCGGTGTTGCGGGGCGGACATGAACTGCTCGAGCCTTTCTTTACGGGCCTGAAGAGACTGGGCAGCACGCAACTTAGCTTATTCCTGGCGGTTGCCGCTGGCGGAGGCCCCACACAGGGTTGGCGCCTGCTTAACAAAAGACAAGAACACCGCCAGGGGCGAATCAGTCGCTTGCGAATTCAATTTATCTGTTTCGGCTATCTACCAACGGTTGCCAAACGGGATCAAGACCATCCTAGCAGCTTCATCTGCCGCGAGGTCGGCTGGGCAATTTACCTGCCAGTGCGCCACTTCATATCCTAGGGCCCTGGCATCCTCGAGACTGAGATGGGCGCGAATGTGCCGCACCTGGATGGGGCGATCACCTACTGCTCCCCGGAAATCTCTCCAGAGGGAACCTAGCTGCCTAGCTTCCTATGTTTAAACCGCAGACCCGCTCGGATTCCTTTGACAGCGCCTCCATTATCAATGACGCTGAAAAGAAGCCCTGCAGTGCATTGAGCAACTCTCAAAATCGCCAAAAGCTCTGCTGCCGGGGTTGGCGGTCGACTGGCAGGGGTCATAAAGCCCAGCCGATGTGGTTTAGGTGGTCTGAACGGAGAATCGCGAACCCCCAACCACGCCGACGAAGCCCGGGGTCAGTCAAGTCCTCCCCCCCCGACCCGTCCGACCCAATCACGCACCCCTCGTCAAGTGCTAGCCGTCCTGCCTGCAACTGCGGGCTGAGTCTCACAGATCCTTGAATCGGCGCCCCACGCAGGGAATATGTCCATGTCCAGGCCAAGGGCGGCGAGCCTCTAAGCCAGAAGCTGGGTGCCTCTTGGCTACCATCTACTGCCTGTTGAACCAAGCTCCTTTTAACTCCGAGATCAGTCGCAGGGCAGCTCCAGAGCTGGCGGAGGAACGCCTCTTCAGGAGCCCCATGCCCTGGGCACAAGGGAGACCCCCAGGGAAGATTAGGGCCCAGGAGAGGCTCCGCGTCACACAAGCCAAATCAAAAATATTCCCCCCCCTGCTCCTCAGCCGCGCTAACCCCTTGATCGACATGGAGCCGAACTCATCTTCCAACGCCTGCGCATGCGAACCGGCTGAGCGCTCACCAGGGCGGAAGGGGCGGCGGGCTCCCACCCCCCCAAACCGACGGGGGTCTGGCCAGAGGGCTCCAGGGTAGATCATTTCTAGAACTGCTGCCTGATCATGAACTCCCATGGCCGCCCGACTGCCCGGATGATCCCGGGGCCATTCGGCTTCGAGAAGGCACCCGACCGCTGCTGCGACAAAACCATTCGCCCGCTTCCAGCGGTTGGCCGCATCTCCAAGCCTGTCCCGGGATTGACCCCAAGCCACGCTGAGTCCGTGCTCATTGGCTTGGAGGAGTGCTGGCAAGAGGTGCGTCCAGTCTCCGAGGACTCGCATGCGGGTTGAAACCGTCGGGCCACAGCGGGGACCCTGGAAATCGCACCGAAAAACAGCGGTAGCACAACCCCCTTCCCGTCTCCACACCGCGCCCGCCATTGCTGTGCGGGATCGACAAGCCATGGTGGGACTGACTCATTGGGCTTCACATCCCCAGAGAGCCTGGGGCCGCCACCCGGCGCGAACTAGACACTCGGCTCGCCTACCTGATTTCACAACGCGCTTGATGTTGGAAGCTCGCTGCGATGCCTTGGCGAATCGCTGCTTCAACACTGCTGCTGAACGAACTTTGCCTACTACGCCTATGCTGACGTGTCACCGCGAAGAATGTGGCCAGCCGAAGCGAGAGCAGACAGCACTTGGGAGGCGAGGGAACAGGGGGTGGCAAGGACCTGGCTTTAACTGGACATGGTAAAGCCAGAAGACTCGAGCATATCTGCGAGGCGGGCTGGTTTCTACTGCCTGTTGAAAAACGACTCCACCGCGACCCTTGGCTGAGATCGTCCACCCAAGATTCCAGAGCCAGGGGGCGATAAGCCGAGTTGGCCGCCTCCAGGATATCCCAGAGAGCTACTTTGGAGACGTCAGCGCTTGGGGATCAGCCAGCAGGCAGGCTACGACCTGGCACAGCTTGCCCTGAAATGGAGCCTGCAGCCCTGAGCATCCGAGGCGCTCGGCGCATGTCCAGAACTAGAGCAAGAGGCATCAATATGCTCTACTCGCTGGGCGATGCTCACGACCGCTTCGAGCGGAACACGATCGTAGAATTTCTCCAAGTCCCAAAGAATATGGATCCTGTACCCCATGGGCGAAACCACTTCACACTGGGTCTGCCGCAGGAAGGCCGCTCGCAAGGCTGAGGGGTCTCGGACAGCTCTGTCCCAGAACTGCGCGCGAGTTAAAACTCCCACCAGCCCTCTGGGCGTCGGTGGTTTAGCGCGTTTCCTCTTCCACCCCTCCCTCTTCCCCTTCCGGAGGGGTTTATCCCTCCCCCTACCCCCTCCCCGTGGACCTGGACGGGAGGGGCGGGGAGGTGTCAGGGCGTCCATAACGGCCCTGGCGAGGAAGCCAAAATCATTGACTCTACTAGGGTGTTGGCCCCATGTTGGCCTCCTGAGGGGCAACCCTAATTGAAGCTCCCCTCTTCTTTGATCGATGTCCTCCAAGATGGCCCCAAGAAGCTAAGTCTGTGTATGATGAGTACGTCTGGGTATGAGTAAGTCTGAGTATGAGTAAGTCTGTGCATGAGTAAGTCTGTGTTCTGGGTGTGTTCTTGTTCTCTGGAGTCGGCGGCATCCAAGAAATAACAATAATTCCATCTTAGGATATGGGGAATAATGCACCTGCGCGCCCTGCCCCAGACCCTGTAGAGACCTCGGATTACAGCAACCGGGCGATCTGCAACGACACACTTTCAGATGAGCTGATCTACTACTGGACGGAGCTCTGGTGGCCAGGTTAATTCAGACTCGATTTCCTCAAGGATCTGTTGGAGCTCCTGAAGGGCCTCAGGAGGCAACTTGAGCCACTCCCGAGGGTTTGGGAGATCAGCACCTTGGCCGACCGAGGCCTCGAAGCACTTGCGGGCCTCCTCCACCTGTTCAACTGAGAGCGGTTCCCGCTCCTGCCTGCGGAAAGGCCCACGCCAGGACGGAGAAGGCCCCCGCGATCCAGCTTGCCACAAATCCGCCCACCTCCGAGCCTTCACCCCAAGCGCCTCTCCTGGATCGACAACCATTTCTCCCGACGCGTCGAGCTCGCAGCTGAACTCGGTGGGTTCTGACCCCCACGTTTTGGCACGAAAGTGCAGAGCGCCGCGCTCCCTCTCGCCATGGAGTCCTACATCCATTGCTTGAAACTCTTGGTAGAGGCTCTTGAGATATGCGCTTCAAGAGGACGTAGGAGGGACGAAAACTTGCTAAGGCTGGCCCTCAGGTCCTCCCCCGACGCAACCGGCCCAGGGGGGCCCGAAACTTCGGGCGCCTCTCAGGCAGGAGGCGTGGCAGCTTAAAGCCGCGGTGGCAAGTCGCTGAGAAGGACTCTGAAACGGTCCGGGTGGGTCGTTCTTTCTTCGGCAAGCCCTTCCATTCAGTGAACCGAGAATGCAGCGCCAACCAGACTGAGAGATTGGAGGTCTCTGAGAATCACCCTTCAGGCTCGGTCGCAAAGAATGGGCTCCCTGCACTTGAACGCGCTAGCCACGGTGC
This sequence comes from Prorocentrum cordatum, assembly GCA_963575745.1. Classification (NCBI taxonomy): domain Eukaryota; class Dinophyceae; order Prorocentrales; family Prorocentraceae; genus Prorocentrum; species Prorocentrum cordatum. The sequence continues at coordinate 506,524 of CAUYUJ010017170.1, read as the reverse complement.
ATGCTGGCGCCTTGAAAGTTACTTGGCACATCACGATTGGCGTGGTAAAACTCAGCTGAAAGACACAAGTGCGTGCAGGCCCTAGACCTCGGTGTGACGGAGACTCCTGCTGCCACTGGGGATCTTCGAAGCCCCTCTGCAAGAGCCCCCTGGCGCGCCTCTGGTGAAACTCCCAAGGCACATCGGGCCCCAGAGCACGCACCGGCGGAAGGCGCAGGCTGATACACCCACCCTCCTCTATGCGGTCCTGGCAAAGCGGGAGGCCCACGGAACCAGATACCAGGAGGAGGATCATGACGCCAAGGAAGGGTAGGACTAGCATTCTCTTTACCACAATGCTTGCACCACGTCCACCACGATTCATTACGCTGACATCCGCACTCGCTGCAACAACAACACTTCCCGCGAGGTGCCTTAGCTTGGATGTTGCCATCATTTGGCATGAACGCGACAACCACCCAGAAGGCCACTCAAACGACACAGCGTGCAATTATCCCCCACGCCAGAGTAACCAACGTCCTTGAGCCAAATGGCTACGGACTTGAGCCAAAATGGCGACGGACCTCCTCCATCTCCTCCTCCTCCTCCTCCTCCTCCTCCTCCTCCTCCTCCTCGATGTCGGCCCCACAGCAGCATCAACCAACATCGAATCGGGAAGTCGGACCGGATCGAAATGTGCGTCGACTCGGGCTGCATCGGCACGGGGTTAGAATCGAGTCGGATCGGTTGCGCCAGTAAGCACAACAGCGCCATGCAGGCATCGGGCCGCGTCGGATCGCTGAACATCGACATCGAATCGAGACGGCCCACAACGATACTTCTCGAATCGGATCGGACCGAGGTTGCCCTGCGCGGCCGACGCCGAGGCGGACGAGCAGGCGGCCGCGGCGGCGCAGGGGCCTCCGCCCAAGCTGGCCGCCAGGCGGCTGTCCGCGGCGTCGGCCCTCGCCTCCACGGCGGCGACGGCCTGCTGGAGCCGCGCCATCGTCCTGCACAGGCCCTCGACCTCCTGGGCCAGCCAACCCTGCATCTCGTGGCCGAGGACGTGCTGCGCGCTGGCAATCTCCGCCGCGTCCACGCCCGCTGCCTGCGCGCGCGACAGCGCCACCCGGATGGAGGCGGCGTCGTGCTCCTCGGCGGCCGCGGCCAGCTCCTGCTGGGCCGCCAGCCTCTCGGCCCTGCCCGCGTCCTCGAGCAGCGCGCCCCCCGGCCTCGCCCCGCCCAGCGCGCGCCGCCGGGAGGGCCGCGGGCCGCCGCGCCCGGCGCCGCCGCCAGCGGCGACGCTCCCGCTCGGAGCGTCGGCGTGTTCGGCGGCCTCCGCCTCTCCGTCTCGCAGGTGGCCCGCCTGCGGTGGCTCTCGCTCGGACGCACGCATGCTCGGCATGCTCGCCGCGGCCTTCGGGGTCCTGGCGGCCGCCTTCTGCACGGCCCCAGCCGAGCCCCCCGGCTGCTCGTCCTCGGCCGCGGCGAAGGCGCCGCTGCGCCGGAGTGCCGGCTTCAGCGCCGACGGTTCGGAGGCCGCGGAGTCCGAAGAGAACCCTCGCCAGAGCTGCGGAGCGCCCTTCCTCGGGAGCTCCTTGGCGTCTGACGTGTCAGGCGAGGGCAGCGGGGAGTCCTTGACCTTCGGGGTGCCTTTCTGCGGGAGGTCCTTGACGCCTGGCGCGTCAGGCGAGGGCAGCGGGAAGTGTTTGCCATTCGCCTGCGAGGCGCCCCTCCAGAGGGCATCTTTGACGGCTGGCGCGTCAGGAGAGGACAGCGGGAAGTTCTTGTGATTCACCTGCGAGGCGCTCCTCCGCAGGGGATCGTTGGCACCTGGCACGTCAGGCGCAGGCAGCGGCGAGTTCTTGAGATTCACCTGCGTGGCGCCCCTCCGCAGCGGGCTGGTCGCTGCGCCTCTGCCGTTCGCCTTCTCCCTGCCCAGCGCCTCCCTTCGCACGAACAACCCGTGGTTGGGCTCGCACGCGAAGTACGGCACCCCCTTGACAGACCCGTCGTTCTTACCGCTGGGGGTATCGAGCTCCACGCCCATCCACTCGCCCTCGGCAAAGTTCGTCCGTCCAACGAACTTGAGGACACCCCCAGACTTGTGGCTCTCCACGAAGACCCGCTCGCCTGGGCACGAGGGGGGGCCCAGGGGGAAACGGGTCCTGGGCCGCGGGGTCTCCCCTCATGCTGCATGTTCTGAAAAGAAAGAATACAAAAAAACGTCTGTCCCATCGCACCAACCGCCCGTGTCGCATCTAACCCTGTGCCGTGCCCCATGTGCACTCGCCGCCAAACGAACAAGCACATGAAACGCGCCGCGCATTTCTGCGCGGGGGCGTGCCAAGCCCGAAAGCGCAAACAACGCGGGGAAAATGCATCAACCGCCAGGGCAAGATCGCGCGGCATCGACGCGCGCAGATTTCCGACGCCGCGGCGATCGCTCGACCTTGAACCGACGATCAAAACTCGATCGTTCCAGGTTGAGTTCCGTCGCGTCAAAATGGCGCCACCGCGTCCCTCTGTGTTTCCGCGCCGCAGGATTCAGCCTTAAACGCCTTCGCTTGTCGCTGGCGCGCCAGCGCCGCATGCACCTGCCGCAGCGCTCTGACAAGCCTCGCGACGGCACCAGCCGAATCGGGGAGGAGGAGGAGGAGGAGGAGGAGGAGGAGGAGGAGGAGGAGGAGGAGGAGGAGGAGGGGCCCTATCGCTCTCCGCCGCGGGGCCGGGAACGGGACGGCGCGCCGTGTGGCCGAGGGACCTGGCCTGCGAACGCGCGCCAGTGACGCGGGGCGCGACGCGGCGCGAGAATCTCGCCTGAGCAGGGGTGGGCAACCTGAACATCTGCCCAGCCATCAAATGGCCACGGCAGACCTGGTGCTCGTAGCTCGGCAGAGGTTCGCGACGCCAGCGACGCGCCTGCAGCCATTACCAGGTAGGAGGGATGCGCTGTGGGCGCGCCAACCATGAGGGGCGCCAGAATCGAATCTTTCCCCGCGGCGCGCGGAGAAGAAACCCAGAACCAGGTAGGAGGGACACGCTGTCGGCGCGCCAACCACGGAGGGCGCCAGAATCACATATTTTCCCGCGGCGCGCGGACAAGAAAATGGCAGACGCAAGCGCGCTCCAGCAGGCCCCGCTTTGGCAGGATTCCTGCCAGCCTCAAAGCCGAGATTCTTGCCGGGTTCCTCATACGCGCACGGCAAACACTGAAAATGTGAGCCTCAAAAACCACTACTGCCCGCGCGGCCAGTGCCGCGATTGCCGGGGCCCTGGGGGGAATGTTTCGCGAACGCGCGGTTGACTTTCCAAGAAGGCCACGACGCGCCCCACAAAACGCTCCAAGATGCCCACGACGGCTCCGTAACGTATTTTGACAGATGCCCGCCGTCTGCAAACGTGGGTTGTGGCTCATTTCCCCATACGGCGAACACTGAGAAGGTCAGCCGCAAACATCACTGCCGGCTGTGCTGTCGATTCCGCGATTGCTGGGGGCCCCCCCAGCACGTATTTCGAGCAGTCCTCCCCCAAGGCCCCTAAGAAACCTCCACGACGTTCCACGAAGCGCCCCAGACCTCTAGGAAGCATCCAAAAAGGCACCAAGAAGCCCCAAGCAGTTGCCCAAGAAGCTCTCAGGAGCAACACGCCACAACCGCCAGTTCCGCAAAGGGTCGGCGGTGTGGCGTAAGCTCAAGAATCACATTGGTCGTTCAATCTGAAGTGTCCGCGCCAGGAGCATGCGCCAACACTTTACGCATTTCCCTGCGCCACCGGTTCCCGCGCACGAGAGGCGATCCAGCAAAACTCACTGACATGATTGGGTTGCAACGCGCACCCCGGGGCCTGCGGTGTCGTGGGGGCCCGGCCGTGCCTTGCAATGCACATGAAATCCAATGTACACAAAGCCTCAGCGGCAGGCTTTTGTTTATTATTACACGGCAGAAAGAAATGAAGGTTGGCGGTCCTCGGGCGCCCTTGGGAAACCACAGAGCGTTCACGGAAACGCCGGGCCTGGCACCCCGCTCTATATCTGTATATATGTGTATGTACATTTGAACATATGTATATATATATATGTATGTCTGCCAATGCAAGTATTTTATTTACAATGACATGCTTGTAACTTGCGACCCTGATACCGTGCTATATATACCTACAAGCATACATCTATACATACAATATGTTTCGATCTGCAGGGCGAGAGCGAACCTCTTCCGCTGAAAGCTACGCGGTACGCGCACAACTTTAATTGGCTGAGAAGGGGCGGGAGAAGGCGGGGCCTCACGCGGCCAGGGGCGGGCGAAGCCCAGGGATCAGGCGGTGCCGAACGGGACGTGCAAGAAAAGGTACACCTTGGACAGGAGCCCGGTGGTGAAGTCCCGGGAGGAAAAAAGGCCGGTGGTGTAGCCGTCAGCGGCGCTTCGAGAACACCAGCCTCACGTACCTATACATACAAACACACATACGCATACACACATACGTCCATACATTCATCCATCCATCCATCCATCTATCCATCCATCCCGCTTCTCGGGAGCTTTAGGGGTCGTCTTGGGCCTCGTGGGCCTCTTTGGGATCTCTTTGGCGCCTCCTCAAGGTTTTCCGAAGCCTCTTGGGAACGTCCTTGGAGCCTCGTTGGTGCTTCTTCGGGCGTCACGCGTGAGTCTCCTGTAGCCTCTTGAGGCCCCTTGGGTGCGCTCGGGGCGCTTCTTGGGAGCATCTTGCGGCGCCCTAGGGGGTCACGCGCAAGCCTCGTGAGCGTACAGGAGGCGAAAAAGTGAGAACGCCAACGAACTGGGACCCCATTTGGGAAGCCTCCAATTGACCCTCCCCAATCATTCCTCTTTTGAGGAGCCTGCTCAGTGGGGGAAGCATCGACCTGGATCGGCGATACATCGCGGACAGATCGGTGATAGGCCCCGGCGATCGGAGGGGTCGACGGATGCTGGGCGGGGGCGATACATCACGAAGCTGGGCGGGGTCGACGATCGGGCCCAATGTATCGTCGTCATACCGGCGAGTGGTTGCGATGGGGTATCGATGCATCTTCCCCTGAGCCTATCCTATCTATCTCCCCTGCTGACGTTGCTCGCTGGTTTTCGGGTCATGGCTCGGATGTTCGGCGGCCGTTCGGAACGATCGAGACACCCCACAATGCCCTGGGCGAGGCGCAATTGCCAGAAAACACTCCCAGGCTGGAGAACCGCCGGGGGAGGGAAGAGGAGACAGGATCTGCCTCCTCCGAGTGCGCCGCCATCTTGGATGGCTCGTGGGTATCTCCCGCGAGCTCTCTGAGGCGTCTGGCCCTTGTGACCGTCACTACACGCCGCATGCCCTACATGCCCTACATGCCGCCACGCTGGTTCCGGGCAGGCTGCGCGGTCCGGCGGAAGGGGACGAGGGTGACGAGGAGGGGAAAAGCCGGCAGACGACGACGAACGCCCAGGCGGGAGGCCAGGGCCGGCAGGCGGGCGGGCAGGCAGAAAACGGGCCAGGCGGAAACAGCAGGCAGGGAGCAGGAGGAAAGGAAAGGGAGGGAAGCAACGAGCAGAAGGAAGAGGAGGAGGACGAGGAGGAGGAGGAGGAGGAGGAGGAGGAGGAGGGCCCTTGTGAGCCTCTTGGAAGCCTCGCGGGCGCCTCCTGAGGGCTCCTTGGAGCCTCTTGGGAGCGTCTTCGGTGCCTCGTTGGTGTTTTTTTCGGGCGTCATGGGAGGCCTCTTGAGGCCCCTTGGGTGCGCTCGGGGCGCCTCTTGGGAGCATCCTGGGGCGCCCTAGAGGGTCACGCGCAAGCCACGGGAGCGTATCGGAGGCGAACATACGAAAACAACAAAAACAGTTCCATTGGTGTTTAACAAGTTTTGGCCGCTATCGGGCTTCCTCGGAGCTTGAACGGTCTTGGGGGCTTGCTGGAGGCTTCTTGGCGCTCTCTTGGGTGCTTGTAGGAGCCTCGTGGGCCATGAGGACGTTGTCGTGGGCGGTCTCAGAGCCCTGTTGGGATGTCTCGGAGGCGTTCCAGGCCGTCCCGAGGCTTCCTGGGGCCGCCTGGGAAGCCTGGGAGAGCGTCTCGAGGCTCCTGGGGCCACCTGGGAGACCCGGGATGGCGGTGCAGGCGCTGGCATTTGCCCGAGATGTCAACAAGGTGGGGGTCGGAGCCCTGGGGGTAGGTACGCATTTGTATTACACATCAATTGCTTTTCTTCGTCGGCAATCCAATATCAGCCAGCGTTGACTCCAAATATATAGGAGGACAGGAAGAGGACGAGAGGAGGATGGGATGAGGACGAAAGGAGGACGGGACAAGGACGGGAGGACGGGAGAAACAAAATCAAGCAAGCGCAAACAAGCAAGCGGTAGCAGGCAAGCGCAAGCGAGCAATAACAAGCAAGCAAGAGCCAGCGATCAAGTGCAAGCAAGCAAGGGCACGCAAGAGCAAGCAAGCGAGAGCAAGCACGCAAGAGCAAGCAAGCAAGTGCAAGTGAGTGCGTGATGCTGATGAAGAGGAAGCCATAGGAATCATAAGGATCCATTGGAATCGCCATTGGAAATAGCTGGGGGGTCCCGTTGGGAATGAGGGGGGTGCCATTGGCAAAAGGGGGGGGGGCCATTGGAAATGAGGGGGGGTGCCATTGGAAAAAAGGGGGGCGGGGCTAAAGACCAATTGCTTATGATGAGCTAGGGCTCCTATAGGGCAAGCCTATTTGGAGAACATTGGCCCTAGGACCCCTCCCAGGGTCCAATCGCACCAGATTTCCGCGCTGCGCCCAGCCCAGGCGACGAGGCCCCCCCGAAGCCCCCCCCCCAAGGGAGGGAGGGAGGAGGGAGGAGGGTGGTTGGGACTCCCAACCACCCTCCTCTGGGAAATCTCGGTCGATCCTCCTCCACTTTTCTTGGCGATGATCGCCAGCGACGATGTCCCGACTTGATCGCAACGTGGAACCCCAGAGGTCTGGAGACATTCCCCTGGGACGCTCTTCCTCCCGAGCCGTTTTTTTGACGGCCCTGGGACACGACGCGGGCCCCAGGCCAAAAATTAGGGAAAACCTTCTGCCGTGGTTTTGCTCACGACGCCAAGTGTTCTGGGTTGGTCCGTCCTCCCAATCCCCTGCGAATGGGGATCAGAGTCAACGGAATGAAAACTGATGTTCTGGGAAGAATGCTGGCTTGGGCCAGGCATTTCCAGAAAGGAATGACTTGCCTTGGAAAAGGCAAGGGCGGCATCGTCGTTGAAATATACGACCCCGAGTGAGGAAATCAGCGAAATTGAGCCTGACTTCTCCTGACCCCCAAAAGGCTGACCCCCAGTAGCAGGCGAAAGATCCTGTTCTACTTTTGGCGCTGCTCGCCGACGACCAGGTGCGCCGCGCTCCCGCGCGCCAGCGCGGCCGCGGCGGCGGCCATCGGGGCACGCGCAGCCTCCGAGGGCGCTGGCTGCGGGGAGAGGCAGCCTTGCGAGCACTTCGGGCCTTGGGCGACTCGGGCCGGGGCGGCCTGTGGCGCACGCCTGCTCGAGAGCTGCGACCCGGTGCTCGGACCTCCGTCTGTCTCTCTGGGTGCAGAGATTGCGAGAAGAAGAAGAAGAAGACACTGCATAAGCACACACGTTCGAAGCTCCACGCGGACTTCTTGGATCGGCGCTGGCCCCCCTGGCGCGCTCCGCGCGGAACCCCGAACGTTTCATGTTGACACAATGTTTTGACTATCCGATTTCAGCCACAAATCTCTTTCGGTAAGTTCGGCCTCTGGGAGCTCCTGCCGGGACCCTCGAGTGTTCGTTGACGAAGAAGGGGGTGAAGAAGCGTGCGTGCGCCTTTCGTGCACCTTTGAGGCCCGCGCTAGCAATTCAGGGGCCCCTTGGGGCCTCTTCCCCGTAATCCTCGATCCCCCGCATTCATTGCCCCGCTGGTTGCCGTCCTCCCGGGGCCGCGGATACGGATGTTTTTCGCCCACGTTGCATCGGCGACGCCAGCGATGCATCGGCGTGGGGAAAGCTGGCCCCACAACGAAACACATCGCCGATGCATCGGCGATGCCGTTCGATCTTCCGAAAACTTACTCGGGCCAAAGTCCTCACGCTTCCCCCTGCCATCGCTCGGACGCCCATTCCCCTTGCGCTGCTTGGCTTCGCGATTCCGTTTTCCTTCAAATGACGGCCCCGTTCCTTTTCGTCGCTCCACCGGTCCCCTCCGTTCCCGCCCGCCCCCGAGCGGGCCGCGAGGCACGGAGCCCAGAGAACGCGCACCCACCGAGGGCCCCTGCGGGTGGCCCCGCCCGCAGGCCTCCCCGCCACAAGGGGGGCGGCCTGCCCCCTGGGCGGCGTCGCCGTGGGCGTGCGGCGGCGTCGGCTTGCCACGTGGGGCGGCGGCGTCGGCGTACAGCGGCGTGCGTCGTCGGCGTGCGGCGGCGTTCGTCGTCGGCGTGCAGCGGCGTGCGTCGTCGGCGTTCGGCGGCGCGCGGCGGCGTCGTGCAGCATCGGCCCAGTGAGGCGAGGGGGCAACAGCAGCCACTGGGGGCCTCGCGCAGCGGGGCCGGCAGCCGCTCGCGCTCCTGGTTCGTCTCGAAGTGGAGCCTCCGCGCCCACGGCGGCGGCAAAGACCGAGAACCGACCCAGGCCTTCACAATAACAAACAACCGTGTGTCCAGCAAACACATGAGCAAAAAGGGCATGGCAGCGATTGGCGGGTGCTCGACTGCACCTCGCCTGCCACAGGAGGAGGAGGAGGAGGAGGAGGAGGAGGAGGAGGAGGAGAAGGAGGAGGAGGAGGAGGAGGAAAGAACTCAACCAACAGCGTATTTCCGTACTGCCGTCTTCCATTTGTCGGCTGGCAGCGAATGCGGACTTCCAGACACCTGCAAAGCAGTAGAAAACAAAACGATGTTGTTTCGCCGTGTTCGGCTTCTGGGGGCCCCTGCTGGACCCCAGGACCGTCAACGACAATCCGGGACGAAAACCAAGTCCTGGGGAACTGGTCCAGAGCCAAGGGGACCGCGAGTGGATAAACATCGAGATGTCCGATGTCGAAGGAGAAAAACCAGGGCGACAGCAGAGCAGAGGCCCACCGATGCAGATTTTTTCGTCACGGCGAGGCAGAGGCAATCCGTTCGCGCGCAAGCTGGGGCGAAGCATGCACATTGCCAAACCCGAAGGGGGGCGTGGAGGAAGAACGGAAATGGAGGGCACTCACTACAAACAAATCTTCGGCAGGACTGGCCAATGCGGCCCGTCGTTGCTAAAGGGTCCTGGCAAATGGACGCGGAGCGGCGTCGCGCCCACGCCCAAGGGCCGATGCAGCGGCTGCAGGCACAGAAAGCGTAGAAAAAGTCAATCCAGCACAAGGGGAGGAGCAGCGAGCGAGTCCACTGAGGCGGGTGGCACCCAAGTGTTGGCCCAAAGGGCGCACATTTGGGGCATTGCTGCGGTGCGACGGCAGCGGGATGCGAAGAAACCGGGACTGCGAAGGGGCTGGCCAGCGAGTCGCTCGCGGCAGCAAGATGCTGCGAAACATCAGAGCTGGGCTGCCGCTGGCTGGACTGCAAGACCGCAGCGAGTCGAATTGGCTGCAGCGCCGCGGAGGGCAGCTGCCGGGGGCTGCCGAGCCAGGTGTATGCTGAAAGTTCTGCACTCTGACGAGTATAGGGGATATGGGGCCCAGACTGGGGCACGAAATTCAGCCAGCAGTGAGTCGCTGTCACTAACCATGGCAACGCAAGAACCAGCGCGACTGAGCTCCTGCACAGGTTGACGTAAGCAGGAGCCACCAATGGAGAGGGAGCCCGACATAGTCGCGGGAGCACACCCTCGCGCGGGCGGAACCTGATCTTGAATATGCCACACAGCAACAAGACCGTCAGAGTCTTCCGTGACGGGCCTAGGATAGAGGCCAGCGGGGTGAGCGGCAGCTCCCGAAGAGAAGGCGAGGAGATGCTCACCCAACTCTTCAGCCCTGACGGCCGTCTCAATGTCCGAAGCCCCCCCCCATTCTGACGGCAGTGGCCGGCGCGTGGTTGCAAGACCAGATGCGGCGGCGACACATCGCGTTTGGCCTGCCGCGCAAAGGTCGCGCTAAGTCCACCTGGTAGACCAGGCAGAGCGCGCGCCCCCTCGCGGGGCAGGCCTCTGTGGCAAAGACACGGGCGCGACTCTTTTCAAGTGGGGAGGGGTGGACTTCTTGCTGGCAAGAGACCCCCTCGTAATGTCGCAGCGAACCCTGCGGGGCAAACCGCGCTTGGCCGCGTCGCCCCTCAATGACGCGCGAGCGTAAGCTTCATGGCAGTGCATTTGAATGAGAGAAGGAAGCGCGCTGCCCACGCGGACCTTGAAACACCTGTCGTCTCGCCAGAAAACCAACGCGCGACGCGCAGGGACGGCGCCCCGCAACACTTCGCCACGAGCAACTATCCTTGTTGAAAACGGTGGACCAGGCACGGCGCAGCTCGGGAATCATAATAGACCGCTCTAACTGAAATGTCAGGGCCAGCCGCATTTCCTCGGCCCGGCGAATAATAGGCGCACAATCGATGCGCCAGCAAGGGCCCCTGTCTAGAATTGCCGAAGTGGTGAGCGAGCGGAGCTTCGAATGAGGACGGGCAATGCTGATGGGCTCGCGGCGAAGGAGATGCAAGCAATGGCCGGGCACCCCCGCCACTTCACTCCCGTGACTCGCCCCCGCCAGCGGGCCAGCAGGAAGAATAACCAAAAACTTATGATGTTACTTCTCTTGGAAACCTAATCTAGAAGCCTTCCTGCAGCTCGCCGCGATCCTGGCCTTGAGCTTGGCCGATCTGTCCTGGGCTCTGAGGGCGCGCCCCGCAGCGCAGTCAATGCCTATGTTGAAGGCGAAAGGCGAGCTGGCAGGGCCAAGGTCCGCAAGCTGGGCAGCGACTTGCTCTACAACGTGCTTCGACGAGGCAACGGTGGCAGTCTTCTTCGTGGCGAAATTGCAGCCTAAGACACCCTCAACAATAAAATGCAAATAGCGGGCCCTGGAGACAACGCTGGACACCGCGACCTTAGACGACCTGTTGCGCGGCTAACCCTGCGCATCAATGTGCGCGTCTAAGAGTGGGCTGGGGAACGAGGCGATCACATCCTTCCATTCCATGAGCCCTGATCAGGGCGGCGGCGCACGAGCGTCCCGCGACGGCCCCTCCGGCAACGAAATGAGGGCCATCAGTGACCCCGCCTAGGCAGAGAAAACGCCCACCCGCGTAGGCAAACATGGAAAGCCGCGTCAGCACAGGGGGGAAGTCATGTCCGTAGCATCGAGCGTCCAGCTCCACAAGGCTGACGGTTTCATAGAATTTCCGAAGGTCGAAGAGCACCGAGCAGGAACACTAGCCATCAGCAGCGCCTCCTGCCGCCTCGACAGCTTGACGCCGAACGACGCCCGCCGCCCCTTGATGCTGGCCAGCAGCCCAGTGCCCCCCCGGGGGTGTTGCTGGACCCAGGCCAGAGCGAGGGGGCGCCCGAGGAGCCCCCGCACCCTGCACCAGGAACAGAGAACCCCAATCGGTCTGCACCCGCCACTCGGCGCCGAGAGGAGAGCTAACAGCGAAGCGGAAATCTGAGGAGGGAGAGCTCCCACCGCTTCCATCAGCCCAACGACAATGCAGGAACAAGTGAGATCCATGCCCCCGGGCAGGCGAAAGTGGCCACAGTGGAAGCCATCGAGAGACACGGCGGAATCCTTTTCTGTAGTGCTTGGAATCAGCCTGGATCTCTTCAACCGGTAACCGAGGTAAGGGGTCGATCAAGGATCCGGCAGGTCTGGCCCCCCTCGCCACTTCCCCGCGACGCCGCAAAGCGGCCGCCTTCAGCCATGAGCAGCGACAAGGGAGCTGACACCGCGCAGCCTCGAACGCTGAGGGCGGGGGCGGGGGTCCAGGGAGACGGGCCCCGCATGAGTTGATGCGCGCGCATGGAACCAGCATCGATGCCCACGCGCAGCCAAGCTGACCAATCATATCGGGGCTTCTGGCCAAACAATTTGGTGGCCATGTCGAGCTCGCTCATGACCTCAGCCTCGAATGCTTCAGAATCTGAGGGGGGGGGGGGGGGGGGGGGGGGGGGCGACTGCGCTGAGGCTCGGACCAGCTCAGCAGCAAGGGCGAAAAGTAGAGCACGGGTGCCAACATGATTGGCAATGTACGCAGGAGGCTCGGCGAGAAGATTGCCCAGCGCAGACCCCTGGCGGACGCGGCCAGAGCGCCTGGAGGGCATGCGCGCGCGCCGCTGTGCAACGAGCCACTTGATCGCTCGGAGTTCAGGGTGCTCGGCGCGGCCTTCCCCAGCGAGGATGGAACGCGGCGCCAGTCGGGGCCCCAATGTTCGAGCGCCCAGCTTAATGAGTTCCGCCCCGAGGATCGGCGCCCAATCTGTCTCAGCATGGTTCGCCCAAGCCTGGTGGAGGGGCCCCAAGAGGCTGATGGCCCCCTTGTAGTCACCTCCTTCAGCGCGGTCAACACCTCTCTCAGCTACGCCCAGATCGCGGGCCCGCGAGAACCCCCAGGACGACGGCCAAACGCGGGCTCGACGGGCAGGGAGGGGGCTCGCGAAAACTGAGCGCCAGCGAGACCGCAAGTTGAGAAAATCAATGAAGATGAAAAGGGCGTTGAGGCGAGAGAGACGCGGACCAGCCAACCTCGCAAACTCGCATGCCCTTGGCAAGACCCCCCGAGCACGCGAAATAATCAAACGCGTCGGCAGCCCCATGGGGAAAGCGCGCGCATGTCGGAGGAGCCGCGACAGTGCCGCGCAGCCTGCTCGCAAAGCCCGGCACCTCGAGGAGCGGGGGCTCGAAGTTGCGGTCCGCGCCCGCAGCACAAGACAAAGGACTTTGCGACGACGAGATGCCAAGCCGCGGCGAGATGCTGCGATTGCGGCCCGAGAAGGTCTTTAGACATATAGAGGTAAGACGAAACCGCGATGATGGGGGGGGGGGGGGGCAGCAGGGGAGGCGAATGTAACCGGCGAGACAACGACTGGGAACAATCTCGCCCCCTCCGTGCTCTGCAAGCCTAGCCGTGACTTGGCAAACATCGGAACTCCAGCTGGGTTATCACCAGCTAGCGCGATCGCAGCATCTGTCCACGACGATTTCCAGCCTCTCTCGGGGCACCGCGAGCTGGCGGCCTCCACGTCAGCGCCTCTCGAGCGGCGTCGCGGGCACCAAGGAACACGGGCGCGCGGATAGCTTCCGATGAAATCCTCCATGGCGCCCCGGGAATTACATTTGACGGCCGTGATATTTAGTTCAACCTCCATGGCCTTGTTGGGGTCCAGAATCGACTCGGGCTCAGCTGAAACGAGCGCTGGCTCCGACGCAGGCGCGCCAGAAGAAGAAGAAGAAGCAGAAGCAGGGGGGAAAGATAAACAAATGCTTATATGACCAGTCTGGCGGCGATCCAGCACAAGGTGGGAGCAGGAGAGGTCCGCCAACGATGCCAGCGATGGCTTTGTCGCGCCTCGAAACATGTCCAGCGAGACTAGCGAGCCTGGCGCGCGGGCCCAGCAGCGGCAGCGCGACGCATGTGACCGAAGAGGCCCCATTGCCGCCCTGCTTGCTGCCAAGAGAGACACTGGGCCATGGGTAAGGCTTGGCAGGGCGATCAAAATCTACCGGGGCACAGGCAACCTTCCTGCTGCAGCCGCTAGCCTTGCGAGGCACGGGGTTGACAGGAGGCGGGCGAAGCGCAGCATCGGCTCGGACAGAAAGAGAATACCGTCGCTTCCTGGCTGATCAGTCTGACACCTGAACGCCAGAACACGCGAGGAACGTCGGGGGCCCTCGACTACTCCAAGGTTGGATCTGGGCCTGCGATGGGGGGGCCGGAAAAACGTCGCTGGGCGCAGACAAAGCCTGAGGGCCCCTCTGGAAGAACATCTCTGAGCCCGGGGCCTGAAACTAAGCCGGGAGGGGCCTGGGCGAGGCCAACCGCTCAAAGGCTTCCAAGGGGTGGGGGGGCGGGGGGGCTAAGCTGCAGCAGAAGCCGCGGCGATCTTGGCCGCCCGCTCGCGCGTGCCAGGCCGAGGCTCAGAGGGCGAAGCCGAGGCGGCAGCCTGACCTTCAGCGCGGGCATCAGGAGCCGGTGCTCCTTCAGCGGGAGGAGGAGGCCCAGCTGCAGCTGCCGCAGCACAGGGGCCTGCCGAGCCTGGGGCGTTGGCAGCCTTCTCGCCGCTGTCGGAGCGCAGACGCTTCGCCGCGAGCCTCTTGAGGTGGGCCTCGTGCCCCTGCCGAGAAGCGCCCACCTTCTCCTTCGCGTCACGGAAGAGGTTGCCTGCGAGGCCTGGGATGCCTTCGCGTACTTGGGTAGCACGCGCCTCCAGCTCCTGCTTATCCTCTGGCTTGAATTCGTACACGAATTCGTCAATCTTGACGATGCCAGCAGCTGACAGGTCAAGAAGCGCTTCTACTTGTTGGGACGCGGCTGTGCTACTTCACCGTCAGAAGGAGGGGCCTCGAGCTGCGCGTGTAGCTGGCGCACCAGGTCGCTGTGCTGCTTCTCCAAACTCTCCCACTCCTCCCTGAGGCTGGCGACATGCCTATATGCTGTTCCATGGCCTCGAACTTGGGCACAGCGCCCTCCAGCTTATTCCCAACCTGACGAGCCTTGGAGTGAGCCTGCTGAAGACGTACCTCAAGGCTGGCAGGACGCGGAGCTTCAAGTGCTTGGGCTGCCATCCGATATGATTGTGCCGAACGAGTGTCGCACATCTTCTCAGCTGGTACTCCTCCGGACACAACTTGGGCGACACAGCAGGTTGAGTGGCGGGCGCCCCCACCACGCCTCCAGCCCAACCAGTTGCCGCCGAGGAGCCACCGCCGCCGCCCTTGAAGTGACCAGGCGGTACGTACTGGCGGGAGCCCTTTGGACGCGTTGTTCCAGACACTGTCAGCAGCTCGAGGTTTGGACGCGCCATGATGCTTGCACCACGTGAACCAGCTGGCGTTGCGACCGCATGCGCGTCCAGCGCATTCCACGTGGTGCTGAGGATGGCACTTGAGACTGAAACCCAGGGACGAGAGGAGGCCAAGCATTGCGAACATTCGGATACACCCCGCCATCTCCTTGGACCCACGGCGCGTAATAGAAATCCTGGCAGCCCGCCCTTCTCTCCCTTGGAAGGAGCGCCGCCGCCTGGGCCTTTTTTCCCAATGCTCTGCGGAATGCCGTCGTGAATGTGTAGCTGTGGTGCTCACAGCTGGTAGGAATGAAGAGGAAAACACACCACCTTGGCCCGCAACAGCCATGCCGTTCTGAAGTTGTCCGTTGCAAGCGCAGGCAGAAGCCTGAGCCATAACGGCTCAGGAGGAGGGGGAGGAGGAGGAGGGGGAAGAGGAGGAGGAGGAGGAGGAGGAGACACGCTGCGGAAAGAAATGCAGCACCGTGCAAAATCACGACCGGAGCCCCGGACTAAATCTTCGCGCGGACTTTCTCGAGCCGGATGGTGAGGGCCCTGGAGACCGAGAGCGGGTGACAGTGCCCAGCGCGATCAAAACATGCGACGTCCGAGTCTCGAGCCAGGTCCTCCGACAAGGCCGCAAGAGGCCCTCGGGGGGAGGCCTGCGGCGACGGCGGCGGCGGCTCTCGCTTTGGTGGGAGGCACCAGACCGACCGCGCCCCGATGTTGCAGGGGTCCTTCGACTGGGAGACCTCGCCCGCTGCCTGGCCGGCGGCGGGAGGAGCTGGCGCCGGCAGCGCCGCCCCCCCCCCCAACTGCCCCGAATTCAGGCGTTGCTCAATGGGTGTGCGAGGATTGGGGGGAGGGCGAAGAAACGCGCATCTTTCGTGTCCCTCTCGGGCCCCTGAAGTGCACGACCGGTGCACCCTTCTTCACCTCCCCATTCATCGCCCTCCCATTGCGCAACGCCCGACCAAGGCGCGACGACCGCGGCTCGAACGTCCAGGGTGAGAAGTGCTTCCAGCGCGTTCCGCCCTCCTCGGGCCGCCGAGGAGGATCCTCGTCGCCACGGCTGGAGTTTCAGCAGAAGCCTGGCCGGAGCCTCCTCCGATCGAGCCAGGGCCAGCCAGGGCCGCGCCGCGAACCCCGGCCCGGCCACGGAGCAGCTCCCAGACCCGGGCCAGCGAAGGGCGGAGAAGGGGGAAGCAGCCCTACGCATGGCTCTCAGACCTGAGTCGGCCAGAGTAGTAGTAGAAGAAGAAGAAGAAGAAGAAGGAGAAGAAGAAGAAGAAGAAGAAGAAGAGCAACAAACACTGCAGAAACAATAACTTTTGGCGCTCCGCGCAGATTGCCCAGATCCGCGCCGGACTCCTTTCCGCGGCGCGCGGAGCGCGCCAGGGGCGGCGCCAGAGGCGCCGCCCGGGGGGCCCAGCGTCGATCTAAGAAATCCGCGCGGAGCGCCAAAAGTTTATGCTTATGGCGTTTTTCCTTTTTCGATCCAAAACCTGGATCGGCCAAAAGGGATCGGTTGACCCCCACGGGTTCGTGTCGTGCCGACCCTGGCGCTGGTTCCTGACGCCACGGGGATCGTTCAACCTTGAATGATCTGCAATTTCCGAAACGCCAGATCGGTCAACATCGACCGACTCTGGCTCGCCAGCGGCGTTCAACGTTGAACGACGGCGGCGGGGTCGCCGCCGGTCGACACGACGCGAACCTCACGTGTTCCACCATGGACACCTTGTTTCCATCGCTCCTGGGCCGTCTTCGGCTGTCTTCGGACCGTCTTCGGCGGCCTTCGGTGTTCTTCGGCGGTCTTCTGACAGTCTTCGACGGTTTATTGCAGCCTTCGGCGCGAAAGCTGGATGGCTGCGTTCCACAAGGGGCCCATGATCAAACACCAAACGACCCACTTCTGTTTCGCAATACAAGCCACCTCTCGATACAACACGTCGCTAATAAGGCGACCCTGGAACACCGTACGAACCAACCTGCAAGATGCAAGATACAAACTCATGCTATGAACCGTGGCCTGGGCAGCAAATCGGCAATGCAGCTGCAGTCATCTCGTATAAGAAGGACGCACGATGAGGACGCAAGGGCCTTGGAAGGCCATGTCGACACTTTGGCGAGCGGGGCGCAGCCAGCGAAAGCGGCCAAGCATGGGGGCAACCTTGAAAAGTCGCTCACGCTTGCTATGCGGGTTGACTGTAACTCTAAGCCTGCCTGAGGTCTTCATCCCGAACCGCTTTTTGACAGTCTTGGGGCCCGGGGGAGGCACCCAGGAAGCAGCGGGAAATCTGCAAGACACCTGCTCCCCAGGCAGGGCCCTCCATGAAACGGGGACGTAAAGGGGAGACCGGCGGCCCGTGTGCCAGCGCTGGATGGGCGCCGGGAAGATCGGTGAAATGAAAGGGGGGGGGAAATGCGGGGGCGAAAACACATCTGCTCAGATCCGGTCCTGGGACACGTCCCGTGGGCGAGCCTGACCAATGTGTCGAGCCGCGCCCACCCGCGACGACGAGAGGGCCCGTCCCTCCCCCCTCTGCTGGCCAGGACCAGGTGCCAGGCCACCTCGGCCCCAGAGGCCCGCTCCAACCTCAGGGCCCCGCCCTTGATTGGCGGTGAGCGAGGTGGGGAAGTGAGAAGACGAAGGCCTTCTCAGGAGGCGGCGGGACTTTTCAAAAGCCCTCGCGCCTTCTGATAAGTCTGTTCTGTCGCCGAGGAAGGCTTAGAAAACTGTTCAGAAGGCCGCGGGACTTCCGAACCTTCTGAGAAGGCCTGCTCCTTATCACTTCCCCCTGGCTCGCCGCCGATTTGAGGCGTCGAGCTCTGCCTCGCAACCGGTCGGAGCGCCCGTTCGGCCCGGCCCACGCGAGCGCCTCCAGGGCGTGAAGCTCGCGCAGCACGTCGGCCGCCAGCGCGCCCTCCAGGGTTCCGTCGATGACGGTGGCGCCGACCCCGAGAGACAACCTGCGGCTTGGCGGCGCGCACGCATCGGGAGCAGGCGCGTGGGCGCCTGCCCTGAGATCCTGGCGTCGCCATGTGCTCAAACGGAGATGCACTGGCCCGAGTCAATGCAAACCTGGGTCAGTCAGGCCTGACAGGATCTTGCAAACTCCTGCAAGATCCTGCACCCAAACCGCAGTGCAGCCCTGGCTCTGCAAAATCCGCCGACCCTGTCGGCGTGTGGAAGAGGCTTCTCCGTCTGCTCCCTCTTCGTCGTCGTCGATGTTCCTTCTTCTTTCCCCACAGCGTCGTTGCTTCTACCCCTCTCCCAAGGCCGTCGCACTTGAGTCGAAGGGAAGCCCCTTCCCTTTGATCCCTTCCCTGGGAAAGGGGGGGGGTTCCCGGGGTAGCTCCAGGGGGGGGTCCTGGGTTTATACGCCGCCCTCCCTGGGAATCCCGGAGCCCAAAAAGGCCCCAAGACCGGCCAAGAAGGCCCCAAGAGGCCCCCAAGATGATCCAAGAGGGCCCCGAATCGCCGAATTATCTGTCCAAGACGCCTTGACGGCCTCCAGACGGCCCAAGAAACCTGCGAAGTCCCAAGAGGCCTCCAGGACCGTTCCCACGAGAGCCCCAAGAGGTACAAATCATGGATTTCCCATGCGTTTTTGAAGGATTTTGGCGTTCTCGCCTCTCCCGCTTCCCCACGCGCCAAGACGGCCCAAGAGGCTCCCAAGAACGCCCCGACACGGCCCAAGAGGCCTCCAGGAGGGTCCCCAAGCGGCCCAAAAGTGCCCCAAGACGGCCCAAGACGCCTCCCAGATGCACAAAAGGCACCCAAAACGGTTCCATTTCGGGGGAACCGAACGGACATTTCGAGCCCTCAGCCCCGAGAAGCTCCCAAGAGGCCCCCCAGGAAGCCCAAAGAGGCCCCAAGAGGCCCCCAAAAAGCTCCTAGGAAGCTACAAAACAAACTAGGAAGCCGCCGACAGAACACCACCCCACACCACACAGACAGAACGCTGTTATTTCTCCCCAGTGACAGAACGCTGTCTCCAGGGTCGGCGGCATCGGCCGTAAGGCCTTCGCAATCCTGCAAGGTCTGGCGCTCTGATTGAGCCCTGCCTCTTGAGCCCCGGCTCAGTACTCGGCAGCGACTTCGCCCGCTCTTCGGGCCCCAGGACCTTCACAAATCGGTTCGGCTCGAAACGTGAAGCAGTAAGCTGGCGTCCAGCGGCGCACAGAAGTCGGGAGGGAGGAGGAGAGAGGCCTCTCAAATGGGGTCCAGGTGCGAAGAAACTTAAAGGTACCGGTGCCGCTGCTCCCTTGACCTCTCCAGGGGTGCGTGCTGACCAGAGACGAATCCGTCGGTGGCGACCAGGGCCAACCGAAGGGCAGCAGTATGGGCACCCTCGTCTCCGCTGAGACTTGATGAAATCGGGGATCGCCGATGCATCGCCGACGAATCGGCGACATCATCGCCGATGCAGCGTCGAAGTCGGCGGTGCATCGGCGACGCATCGGCGGGTTGGCGGCGCACACGAAGCGGTAAGAGGAAGGAGGAGAAGGGATGAAAGAGGAGTGGGGAGAAAAAAGGAGGAACGAGGAGGAGGAGGAAGGATGGAGGAGGCGGAAGCGGAGGAGGAGGAGATGGAGGAGGAGATGGACTAGGCGGAGGAGGGAGATGATGATGATGAGGAGGAGGAAGAGGAGGAGGAGGAGGAGGATGAGGAGGAGGGGGAGGACGGGGAGGAGGAGGAGTACACGTCCCTGAACCGTGACCGAAATGTGCCCAAATAGGGAGGAGGAGGAGAAGGATGAGGATGAGGATGAGGATGAGGATGATGAGGAAAAGGAGGATGAGGAGGAGTTGGAGGGAGGAGGGAGGAGGGAGGAAGGGGGGGAGGGGGGGAGTGAGGAAGTTCGAAGAAGAAACACCTACACAACGACAAACGTTCGAAGCTCCGCGCGGATTTCTTGGATCGGCGCTGTACCCCCCTGGCGGCACCCCCTGCATCGCCCCTAACGCGCTCCGCGCGCCAGAAGCACAAACACCGCGGACATCCGAGAATGTTTGTGTATGTTTGTTTGGTTTTCGGGGCATGGCGGCGCGCGCAAACCGGAAGGAAGGAAGAGGCGGCGGCGGCGGGGCTCTGCGAACACGCGTGTCAGACAACCCAAAACGCGACATCATTCAAAACCTGTCCAAATGCCAAGAGTGCGCTTCGTTAGCTGTGCGTGAGCACGTAGCGGGGGCTCGAGTGCGCCTCGGCTAATCCAGCTCGCCGATATCCTTGGGACTGGGCCGCGCTGGAAACCACGACACACATTGTATTAATCGGCAACGCCAGCGGACGCGAGCGTGTGGGTCGAGACCGGCGGGGCGCGCCGGGCACAAGGCGCGCGGAGCGGGTGGGCAAGTAGACAGCCTCCGCGAAGGAGGAAGGAGGACGAGGCCCGAAGGGGAGCAGCAGGTGGACCATACTGTCGAGGTAGAAGGCGGCCAGCGAGGCACATGAGCATCGCTGCGGGCTAACAGAAAGGGTCGCCGCAACTCTACTCACATCGCTAGCAAATTCAAATGGAGGAAACCCCGCCCCACGTCGACACAAAAAACTCCTCGAACGGAGTACGGCACAGGGTCGAGAGACGGAGGCGAAGCATGATGATGATGCTGATGCTGATGCTGATGATGATGATGATGATGAGGATGAGGATGAGGAGGAGGATGAGGAGGAGGAGGAGGAGGAGGAGGAGGAGTACCTGGATTATCCTCCCGACGACAATGTCGTCTCCTCCGGGCGCGCCCACGCTCGCCCTCGGCGCCGCGGGGCTCCGCTCATGGCGCCACGGGCGTGGGCGCGCCCGCCGCTGCAGGCCCGCAGCCTCCAACTCTCGCGCTGCGCCTCCGCGTCGTGCTCGCGGTGCGACTTCCGCGCCAGCTGCTGGTCCGCAGCCTGCAGCTCTCTCGCCGAACGGATTCTCCGCGTGGGGATGGAGGGCGTGACGACCCGGGGCTGAATTCCAGCCCCCCCTTCCCCGCCGCTCGCTCCTCCATACTCGGCCAGGCCGGACCTTCTCCTTTGGCCAGGCTGGCCGCGTGCGTCCGTCTTCTCGCCCTCCAGCGCCGCCCTATCATCCTGCTTCTCGATGTAGTCGGCTTGGCTGCTTGCTTCTGCAGCCCCTGCTGCTCTGAGCGCCGCCTGCGCGAGCCACCTTCCCAACCTCTGCCATCTTTCCTCAGGGCACTGCTCTGCCTCAACCTCTGCTTCGGCCTCTGCCACCTTCCCAGCCTCTGCCTCAGGCTCGGGTTCTTGTTCGCCACGTACTTCTTCAGGACTGGGCGGTTCGCAGGGCTCGCCCTTCTTCACCTCGTCGTCGGGAGATGGTCCTCGTGTCCGTTCTGGTCCGTCTGGGGATCGCCTCCCCCTGCAGGATGCGCCGCGTCCCGCTGCCAGTGCTCTGCGTCAGCCAGCTCCTCCCAGTGTTTCAGCCTGTGCGCCATGGAGTCGCAGCTCGGCTTGCCCGCGCATTGGCTTTGCATCTTGTCGCTGAGGTACTCCGTCACCGAGCTGGCGCATACGCGGCAGTACCACCTTTTCTGGCTGCCGTTCCATCTCAGCGGGTGTGAGGCGCGTGCGTCTGCACCGTGGTAGCTGGCGTTTCTGCCCTCCTCTGGTGGCGGGCCGCCACAGCCTTCCTTGAACCATCCCCCGACGGTCTCGAAGTCCGCGGAGCTCTTCATGACCGCCTGGTTGCAGCAGGTGCAGGTCGAGCCCGTGCCTCGGCGAGATCTGCTCAGTGTGCGTGGTGGGCGGCCTCGTCTCTTCCTTCCCGAAGTAGTGTGCCCTGAGCTGTCCCTTCCGCCTCCTCGCTTCGGCCTCCTTCTGCCACGCTCTTTTCACCTCCCTGCGTTCGCCTGGCCTCCTGGCGATGGCGTCCTTCGTGCTGATGGCGACGAGAGATCTCGCCAGCGCGGCCGTGGCTCAGGCCCACTCGTAGCAGCTCATATCGTTCCTGGGCATGGCATGACTCTACGCCCCTCGCTCCGCCAGCTTGTCTGATGTTCGGCTGCCTTCCCATGCTTCTCGTGGGGTCCCTTTGGCTACGGGCTCCTCCGCAGTCACGCGGCCGTTCATGTGTCTGACCTCCACTTATGGGCGACTTTCTCCTCCTCTGGCTCGAAGTGATGCACGCATCCTCTTCCGCAGAGTCGCCGTCGGTACCAATTTGCTCCTCCCTGTAGCCCCTCTCCTCTCGCCAGTCGATGAAGGTGATCTCGCTGTCGGTCCAGGACGCGACGGGCCCTTCCGTCGCCCCGAGGCAGCGGATGAGCGCGAACGGCTCCGCTCTGTTGTCCGTCTGCTTGCTTCCTGGGAGGGCCCCGTACTGACCCGCCTGCACGTCGAAGTTCTCGCGCCTGGCGGCGCTGCACAGGATGGCCTAACTCCATCCGCAGCGCCTGCGTTTACCGTCGCTGCTGCGCTCGCCTCCTGAGCCGTCTCCGTCGGCGACGAGCTCTCCACCTTCTGCTGCTCGACGTCGGCGTGGTGCTTGCGCTTCGCCAGTGCAGGCTCCATTGCCCTCCTCAATGCAGCATTGTGCTGGGGTAGTCCACGGTGCTGGTGCAAGGCCACTGAGCCAGAAGATAAGGTTGGTCGCCGCCTCTTCCTGAGCCCCCCCGGCGAGCCCTCCCGTCTTCTCGTGGATCACGCGCGGTTCCCATCGCCGAGCAGTTGCCCCAGATGCGGCGCAGGTCTGCGTTTTTCTCGCCCCGCTCGCGCCGATTGTCCTCGCACCCGAATCGCCTCGCACGCCTGCCTTTTGTCCATGTACCTGCGCAAGATGACGCGACCGGCGCGCCGTACTCCAAGTAGTTACCATTCTTATTCAGCGCCTCCAGGTGCTTGATTGTATCCGTGGCTTCTTTGCCTCCTTCTGCTCCTCCTCCGTTGTGGTGTTGGGCTGATTCTGCCCATTGCATCTGGGTTTTGCCCCTCAAGAGCGACTTGATGATGTCCTCGGGATATCCGTCCTCCTCGCCCTCCGGGAACTTCCACATGTCTCCGTTCTGGTCGATCCATATGTCTGGTGCTCGTGAGTCCCAGCCCGCGGCCCGGAGCATCGGGATGATGCTGCCCATGGCTCCTCTGCGCTGCTTCCATCCTAGCTCCTCCTTCCAGCCAGAAGTACGCCTTGGGCCGCGCCCACTTTGCCTGAGCTCCGATGTCAGGGCATGTACTCCAGAGGCCGAACCAAGCCTTCAGCTGGCCCCTGGGGATGGCAGCCTTGGGGTCGATGCCCTATAGCGCGAGGAATGTGGTCAAGCATCGTCCTGGCCAGGCTCTCCGCAGCGCCTGGGCGCATCTTCTCTTGGCTCTTTGCATGGCTGCTGCGCTGAGTCCGTAGATGACTGCACCATACCTCAGCGATGCGACTGGCCCCTGGTGTGCTACTCTGCGTCTCCTCAGCTTCAGCCCCCTGAGCGTCCGCCCTACCTGTCTGGGCCGCCGTTCCGCTGCCTGCGCTCGAGAGCCATGTGTTCCGCGGGCCGCGGTGCCTGTAGCCGCTCTCTCTGCCCCCAGGTCTCGCCCTTCACTTGCTGCCTTTACGCTGGCCCATTTTTGCTTGAGCTGCTCGCCGATCTTCTTGGTGGTGGAGCAGTCCAAGGTCATGATGGTCGTCTTGTCCACCAGGTTTACCCCGTGTTTCGCGAGCTCTCCCTTAAGCACCGCGGTGCAGGCGACCATCTGCTCTTCGACTTTCTCCTTGCTTCCCATGGTTATGATGCTGGTGTCGTCGAACCGCGCCCTTCGCAAGGGCGTCGGCCAGTTGGATACGACCGCGCGCGCCACCGTCCTGGCGATGTTGTTGGAATGGCGCGGTCCCGCCAATATCGACACGTCTGCAACGATCGCGTGCAAGTAGCTGCCGTTGCGCCTCAGGAACCTCGCGCTAAGAGTGCTGTAGCACCAGCATGGTCAGGATCCGCGGGTTGAAGTTCATCCTTGGCGCGTCTGGAATCAGCGTGTCCAGCCGCAGGCTGTCGTAGACCTTCCCTATGTCCGCAGGCGTGCACCCATGGAAGATCTTCAGCTCGTCGCAGCACCCGTCGGGGAGGATCCTCCTAATTGCTTCACGCAAGCAGCTGTTGCCTTCCGAGGCCGCGCCCCAACCCTTCTCCTGTGCCTTGGCCCACTGTCGGACAGCCGGCCTGTGGAGGGGTTTCCACGTGCGGACCAGCTGCGACAGCAGCGCCGGCGCCCGATCGCCCTTGGCTGGTTCGGGCAGAACCATCACCGGCGAGCAGATGAGCTGCCGCGGCCACGTCAGCTTGCGTTCGCACTCGTTGAACATATCCACGATGGCCTGCCTGCCCTCGGGTGGAAGCCTCCCCAGGTCGCTGCAACTGAGCCTGCCGACCGCTTGGGCTCGATGAGGCTCGCCCTTCAGCGCCGAGTCCAGGTCCTCCAGGCTCCAGACGGTCTCCTGCGTTTTCATCGCCTGCCCTCTAAGCTCCGCCAGGATGGCGGTGTTGCTCCAGATATTGCTGAAATCCGCCGCCTTTGAATCCACTATGTCCACTGGGCAGTCACCGGTGGCGTCCCCATTAGCGATCTCCTCCTCTCGGCGGCAAGGCGGCTTGGTTGCGCGGTGCAGAACTCCTGGCTTTGCTTCCGTCTCCGCAAGCCACTGGCAGAAACTCCTCGTGCTTTCCCTGTGGTCACGCCTCGCCGCCGCCTCTCTGCCTCTGCTTGCATCGCCATTACACTGATGGCATCGTCTGCGATCTACTCCAGCCTTTGGAGCCTGTCCCCCAGACCTGGTAGCGTAGCAGCGCTGTGGCTGATTGTGGGCCCTGCAACGGTGGAATGGTGCACGCCGGCGCGCGCCCTGCACGCGCCAGCTCCTCCTGTTGACTATGTCCTCTTCCTCGCGTCCTCAGCTTGTCCAGCAGGCTCAGCGCGGTCTCCACTCTGGCCCACCAGTCCGCTCTCCTGTCCTTGAACTTCACGCTTGTCTCACTCTTAGCCCTGTTGTCGTCCTCCTCCAGCTGGTAGCCTTGGCCTCCACCCATGAACCTTCTTCTGCCACTTGGGTGTATTCTGTAGACCACGCAGGAGAGGCTCTCGACAGCGACGAATGTCTTCTCGAACATATTGCCGAGTGCTCGAGCGTCCACCTCGCTGACCTGGCACGCCGCGCTCGTATCGATGTAGTCAGGCGCCTCCGTGTCACGGGATCTCCCGTCCTCCATCAGGCTAGCCGCTTCCAAGACGTGGCCAAGCTTTGTGGTGTCTCGGCCTCCAGCATTCTTATTGATATAATCCGTCTTTGCCTCGAGGGTGTTCACTGCTGTGGCCTGTCTCTCGGCTGCCTCTGCCTCGGTCTCTTCGGCCTCCGCCTGGGGCCCCATCCCTGGGCCCCCTTGCTGCTACGCTGCTCCTCCTCTGGGTGCGGCGCCCCCTCGCTATCGGCTCCTCCTCCTGCTGGGAGGCCGTGGGTCTCGAAGCCCTCCAAGCCCTGTGGTCCTATCGCGTCGATGTCGGAGGACTGGCTGATCAGGTCGAAAAGGGTCGATTTGGGGCGCCCGAAATGGGCGCGGAAAGAGTGGGCACAATGCCCAACAACAAATGTTGCCCCGAACCAGCAGCGGCCGCTGTTGGGCGGGCGGCCTTCTGTCTCGACTGGACACAGGCCGCGGCGGCGTGGACAGCGAATCCTGTTCATAATAAACAGGAACTGCTGTTGGGCATTGTGCCCATTCTTTCCGCGCCCATTTCGGGCGTCCAGATCGACGTCCTCGCCGCCCATCGTGGAGCGCCTATTGCCCCCCGGCCAGGGCCCCAGAGACCTGCCACGAGGCGTCGCGGGGCCTCCCGAAGGAGGGGGGGCCACGGTGGTCTCCCGCAGGTCGACCTCCAGCTCGCCCTCGATGCATCTGGATCCCAGCCCATCTCCTCGCCGTGGGCTACCATCCGAGCCGCGTCCTGGCTGGAAGTAGTCCACGCAGGGGTGCGGCTGCCATCCGCCGTTCGGTGTCAGTGCTTCCCATCTCCTGTTGTCCAGGTTGATCCCCTCCTCGATGCGGGGTGGCACCTGCTCTGGGCATGCCGAGTTTGTCGCCTCTTCTGCCTGCTGCTGTGCTTCTCTCTGAAACTGCCTCTTCCCCGAGCGCTTACTGTTGGGCGCGGGCTGCGTCTTCGGTCTCGGCGGGTGCGGGAAAGCCATCGGCATGTTCAACCTCCTCGTCCCGGTGGCCTTCGCTTGCCTGTGGAGCGCGATCTTGATGTCGATGTGGGGCCCCCAGGGTACCTCGAAGACTGCCTCTACGCCCTTGGCCAAGCTTGCGACTTCTTCGTTGGCCATTGCGTAGTCGATGTTCGACTGGCTGTTCCCCGCGAATTACGCGCGGTCTCCATCAGGGAGGGCGATGAACTTGCTGGCTCCTATCGCCTCTGGCCAGCCCGGCTCCCAGAACTCCCGGGGTTCTCCGTTGAAGTCGCCGTTAATGATCCAAGCCCCTCGCAAACCTCGGATGAACGCCGATAGGCCCGTCAGCTTCCTGCTGCTGATACCCTCCCTCAGCGGCCGGCCCGTGTCCAGATAGAGGCTAATCACCGTGATGGGCGTGCCCTTCAGGTGCCAGGTGACTGGCGCCCAATCGCACGTGTCCACGTTCCTCGCGTGCTTCCCTATGCTGGTCGCGTCCGCCGTGGTCGATCCAGGCGTGGGCCTCGCTCTGAAACTGGTAGCTCGCAGGTGGCCTCGGAGGGTGGCTGGCGCGCCTCCGCTGGTCCGCTTTCTGCGCCCGCGCTCGCCCTCGCCGCCGTGAAACAGGGCTCGTGCCCCGTCTTGACACGCCACTGCTCCTCCTTATCCAAGGCTTCTCCTCCTGGGATGTGCGTCTCCTGGAGCGCGTGGGCGTCGTGGCCCTGCTCCTCCTGCATCTCAAACCACTGCCGCGCAGTGGGTCCTCACGTGGTTTGGTTGGCGCTGAAAAGAATGCGCTCTCGGAGCTCGCCACCGCCGCCTAGTCCGCGGCGGGCCCCATCGCGCCTGGCGTCAGCTATCGGCGCCCTCGGCGCCCTTGCCCCACCCCCCCCCCCCCCTTCCCTCCTTTGCGCTCGCGGAGTTCACGAAGGTGCTCCTCTGCTGCTTCGGGTGGGGGTGGCGCGCTGGTCGCCGATGCCCCGCCTCCGACTCCGCCCCCCGCTGCCTCCTCTGATTGTGTCGACGCAGGCTGCGCGGGCAGGGCCCCCGCTGAAGGTCCTGCCTCGACCATCCTCTTCTTCGCCGCCTGCGCGATCACCTTCATCTGTTTCTGCGCCTTCTCCTCGGCCGTCGCCAGGTGCTCGCGCAGCTGTCCCGTGAAGTTCTGCGCGTCGGCCGTCACCTGCGCCGCCGCCTGCCCCTCTGCCGCGGCGGCTTCCTTCCGCGCCTCGTCGTCGAGGCCCTCCTCCGCCAGGTCGAACTCCATGGCTACGCCCGCCAGCAGCTGGCCCTCTGAGAGGGCGTCGACCGCGCCGCTGATGAGCTGCTCGACTATGCCTTGGGGCGTCCTCGCCGCCTGCTTTCTTTCTGCGTTGCTATTCTCGGTCGTGTCCTCAGCCTCCAGCGCCGCTTCAGCCTTCTCCGCAAGCCAGGTCTTCGCCTTCTCGGCCGCGTGGTCTGCCTCCTGCTTCGCCTTGAAGGCAGCTGCGCACTGTCTGTTGGCCGTCTTTAGCGCCCTGGCCGCGGCGGCGAGCCTTGCCGCCCTCGACTGCTGGGGCGTCGCCGCTGGCGTGGCCGCCTGGGGCGCCGCCGTTGCCCCCGCAAGCTGCATCCTGATGGCCCCTCCGTTCGCTGGCTGAATGCCGCTGAGGGCGCTGGTGGCCATCTGCCGGGCTTGGGCGACTTCGGCCGCGCCAGCCTTGCCCGGGCCCTCGGCGCCCTGCTGGCCTCCGCCTGCGCCGAGGAGGGCGAGTAGCTGCAGTGGCTGGCGCTGCTGCCGCTGCTGCTGCTTCTCCGCTGCCTTGCCTGCGCTGGGCAACAGCTGGCCGCAGGAACGCGCGCGCCGCATGTCGCATAGGCGGTCCGCGCACCACCACTCCGAGCAGCACTTGCACACCGCGTAGTCTCCAGCGTTGGCGGTGCTGCTCTGACCGCAACTCCCCTCGCCAGCGCTGCTGCTGCTGCCTCCTCCTCTTCCGTGCCAGCTCTTGTCCTGGCCGCCGCAGTCGCTGTGCCAGCTGCCCTAGCCCCCTCTGCCCTGGCTGCCCTTGCTGCCACCGCCGCGCCCCGTCTGCGGGATCGCGCTGCCGCGGTGCGCCGCGAGCACGGACTCCATCTTCACCGCCTGAAGCACCTGGCACGCGGTCGCTCGCAAGCGGCGCTGGCGCCGGTGCCAGGCTGGCGACGGACTGCGCCGCCTCACTCTCGTCGCGCTGGCCCTCGAACCCTCCTCCGTCGGGCCCAGGGCGGACTCGCGCCAGGGGCGCTGGGGGCTGCCGCGATGGGCCCGCCGCGCCCGCCCGCCCCGCGGGCGAAACAGCTGCGGGGCCCCCCTCGGAGCCACCACCCAGGAGGAGGAGGAGGAGGAAGAGGAGGAGGAGGAGGAGGAGGAGGAGGAGGATGACGAGACGAATGGGGATTGGAGGAAAAGGGCGACGACGAATGCCTCTCGGAGCAATGGGTGACTTCGCCGACCCACCAGGGAACTCCAGGACCGATCTGGCGGCCGCGAATTCGGGCCTCCAGCCCGCCCACAACTTACAAGGCTTCAAAACCGTAAGTTCGGATTTACAGGCTACACGAAGAACCCTGGAACCTGGCAGGAAAGACCGAAAGGCTCTCCCCGAATCCCGAGGCACGAAGCTCACGGATCACGCGGGCCCCTTTCAAGGATGGCTCCTGAGGAGGGGGGGATGAGAAGGGGGTGAAGGGGGGGCGACAGCCGCGCGGGGCGGCGCGGGAAATCCTGGCCTCAAGCCTGGCGCGCGCCGCCGAACTCGAGCATCCTGAACTCAGCCTGCTCACCTGACTCCTCCGAACCTCATCTGCATCAGACTCTCTAGCAGCATGCGAGAAGTTAGAGCCAACACTGCCACTCACATACTAAGTAGCTTGGCATCGTTAGAACATCTAGTCGGTTGCTGCACCCAACACTCCCATAGAAGTCGCCGTCCCACCCGTACCATCATATAAAACCAAATCGTCGACTGCACCCGCACTCCAATAAAAGAATTCGCATCCATACCAGGATCCATCACAATGGCAGCACCAGTGTACTGAGCACTCACACTCCCTCGTCCGAGCACTCGCTCGAGCTCATCGGACCACGCCTATGTTGCGTTCCGCCCCTAGCTGCACCAAACAATCTCCTAACACACGCAGAGACGCGTGCACATTCATCACTATATTCGCAATGTCGCTTGCGAGTGCCGAGGACACTTTCACGAACGGGTACTCGCGCATCGTCTCCTGGATGCTGATGCTGTTGATCTCCTGCTGCCAATATTTGAGCGTCTTGTGGCACTCGCGGCGCCCACGGGATCCCCTGCCTCGAGACACCCTTCGGTGAACCCCACGAGCGCCGCTAGGGAGACGGAGCCCGTGGCCTCGACCTCGGCGTCTTTTCCGCAAGCCCGTAGGTCCTGAGCGTTCTCGATCCAGGCGCGCACTCCGGCGAGATTCTTGACCACTGGCAACGCACCCCCGGGGATGAGGAACGTCATCATAGTGATAGCCTCGGTCTGACGTGTGCAAATGGTGACGTTGAGGAGGAACTTGGCTACTACGGGCATGATCCGCTGAACCTCGTCTACCTCCATGCGCTCGAGATCCCGAAGCTCCTCTGGGGCAATCAGCTTGTTCGAGGCCTTGCGCTTGGCCCCCTTCTTGGGTTTGGTACCGGTTGCCTGGCCATCTGCGCGACGCGGGCGATTCTCGCCTGGGCCGTTTTCTTCTGACGACTTCAGAGCAGGGAGCGCCGCAAACATACCACGAGAAGGACGAGGAGGAGGAGGACGAGGAGGAGGAGGAGGAGGACGAGGAGGAGGACGAGGAGGAGGAGGAGGATGAGGAGGAGCAGGATGAGGAGGATACGACGCTGGCTGGCGAACGCCGCGCTCCAACCGAGGGCGCATGGCGTGCACAGGCGAATGAGAGGTCGCGAACGACCGCCCGAGTGCCAGAGAAGGTCAGCAGCTCCCATCCGCGGGATGGCGGAGCTGACGCTGGCACAGCAAAAAGGTGGAAGAGGACGGAAGCCAGAAGAACTGAAACGCCGCGGGGAGCACACCGAGAGGGGTGTTCCGCTCTCGCGGCACTAAGCTCCGTCCTCAACATGCAAATCAGAAACTCGGTTCGCTAGGAGCCTGACCCAGTGGGTCTCGGGGTCGGCCACGTGGAGAGGGCGAGGGGCAGGGATCCTGCGCGAATCCTGTCGCCCCTCGTCCGCAGGATGAACGCCCGCCAAAAACTGCTTCCTGTTTCGGACAGCCCTCTCCGAAAGACGATGGGCAACACCGAGGGACGGGCAATCTACAAGTAGGTGGCCCGCCGTGCCAAAGGTGAACATGCCATAGGAAACACACAAGCACGCATGCCCCGACGAGACCCAAAGCCGAGGGCCCCTGGCCGCAAGGGCGGGGACGGGACCCGTTTCAGGCAAGGCACATGCGGGCACCGTACTGGCGGCCAGCGTAGGTCGATCCCTGCGTTGGCCGCCAATACTCCCACGCTTGTCAGGTTGAAAATGAAGCCCCTCTCTCTCAGGTATGCTGAGGGCCTGGACCATTCAATCTCTTTCTTCGGAGACGGGATCGTTGACGCAGACAGTTGGCTTGAAACTGACCCGAGGACGCAAGTGGCGCTCCTGGCTTTGGGTGGACGGACTTCGGGACCTCCGAAGGCCACGGGAAAACGGCGCCGCCACCTCGGGTCCGAGAGGCCCAGTGCGAGATCGAATCGAACGAACGAAACCCAATGAGGATGAGGAGGAGGAGGAGGAGGAGGAGGACAGCTGAGGAGGCGGCCGAGTTACGATCGCCAGCCAGCCGCACTTCGGGTGCGAGCCTTCGAGGCCCCTTCGTCGCTCGGAGGAGCAGGATGAGGTAAAGGTAAAGGCGCTTGGGGGGTCTGGCGGCTGGTCAGCACCTTGCGCCTCCCAACCCACTCCTTTGATGGGGGGTCACGGCCGAGCCTGCGGGAGCGACCTCGGGGTCACATTGGTCCTCTTAGGGCCCCGCTTTGACGAGGGTCCCAGAGACGCCCGACCAGGTGTGAAAGAGGGAGGCCGCGAGCAGGGCCCCACAAGGCCTTCGCCCAGGGCCGTGCTGGCCGACCCTGTTGGCCGCACAGAAAAGAGGAGGTGGACGACCCCACCCGAGCGACGGCGAGCGAAGGAGGCGGAGGAGGAGGAGGAGGAGAAGGAGGAGGAGGATGGCCCGAGGTGACGCCACGGGTGTGTTCGCGCCCAGCGGCCTGCCTAAGAGAAGGAGGGCCTGAGGGGTGCCCAGCTCGCACCACCCTCACCCAGACCCGCATACGGCCGTGGCCACTCTCCACGGCCTCTCGTGAATGGGTGCTCTGGAGGCCGCCGGGACCTCCTTGGACCAGGGTCGCCTCTGGCAGCACCCAGAACAAGGGGTGCCTTCTGAGAGGGCAGGGGGGGGCTGCTTGAAAGGCCGCCCCCGACCACCCCGCTCGCTACCCCATTGCGCGCGACGCCACCCGGGGACAGGCGCCGCAAGCACGGGAAATGGGGGCAGGCCCTGACGCTACATTTTGCTGTCGCCTTGTGCTGCCCCCCCCTCCGCCAGCCCGAGTCGTGCACAAACATACGGCGGCTTGTTGTTGGCTGGCATCGGCCGGGGAGAATAATTAGACAGATCGACTCAGGATGAAGCACCCGGTCCTTGAGAAGGGGTCGAGACCTCTGGGGGTCCACGGCGTGAAAAATCACAGAGTCGGGGGTCTGAGTGCCGTGGGGTCTTTTTGGGCCGCACTGTACGATCTCCATAACCAGACGCCGAACTCGCAAAAGGCATCCCCAAACGCAATTGCCTTGAATGAGCCTGGCCTTTCGTGTCGGCTCCCAGGGCATCAAAGAGAACTCTGTCGCGCCGACAGGGCGCACACGGATAGCATCATCAACATGTATCGCAGAGGACCCGCAGTGGAAAGAGGTGGCAGCGCGGGCACAGATACGCGGCGTGTCCTCCCGCCACTCTATACGTATACCAATACGACCACCCTGCGGGTGATGAGGAGGTTGGGGGTGGAGGGGTGCCAGCAATGGGCAACAGTGGTGATTCTTGCGTTGCCGCTCGCTCTTGGGACCATCGATCCCACTATCGATCCCACTCGATCGATCTCACTATCGATCTCACTCGATCGATGTCACTGTCGATTTCACTCTGGATCTCGCTATCGATCCCACTATCGATCTCCCTATCGATATCACTCGATTTCACAATCGATGTTACTATTCATCTCATTATCGATCTCACTATCGATCTCACGATCGATATCACTATCGGTCTCACTATCGATCTCACTATCGATCTCACAATCGCTTTCGTCATCGGTCTGACTATCGTTTTCACACCAGCGGGACACCGGGACACCGGCGAGACACCGGCGGGACACCGGCGGGACACCGCGGGCCACCGCTTGCCGGAGGGAGAATCATGTGGTCCGGCCAGGACCCAGCTACAAGCGGGACACCGGCGGGACACCAGCGGGACACCGCGGGCCACCGCTTGCCGGAGGGAGAATCATTTGGTCCGGCCGCGCCTCAACCACAGGAGACTTTCCTCTCGCCCGCCCACGCAGCTT
This sequence comes from Prorocentrum cordatum, assembly GCA_963575745.1. Lineage (NCBI taxonomy): Eukaryota > Dinophyceae > Prorocentrales > Prorocentraceae > Prorocentrum > Prorocentrum cordatum. Next base: position 473,875 of record CAUYUJ010017170.1, on the reverse strand, counting down.
CGCCTCGCCCGCACGCACGGCACGCACGAACACGCAACCGAAACCGATTTCCCGCTCGGGGGCTCTCCGTTCCACTTCGATCTCACCCCCCAACCTTCGACATATGTGTTTGTCCTCGCACATCCTCACCAGTCCCGATTCTCCTGCGCCGTCCTGGCTTCGAAATCCCCTCCCTGTATCCGCATCGTTTTGCAACAGCACGTGAGTAGTGACACGACCCTACCTAATCAATATTTGGAGTCGACCCATTCCGTCGATTGCAATGGTTTGAATTGATTGGTACTGCTCTGCATTGCTTCTAATTGCTTGCACTTGTCCACTGCTCCGGGCCCATGCGACAACATATACGTATGTGTTATATGAATGGCGCGTCCACACATGCTGGCGGTCAGACGCCTAATATGTTTTTGCTCGCGCAACTTCCAAATTCGCAAGTTTACCGATTACCCAGCAGAAAGACCACTTGAGTTCAACCTTGAACAGTCGGCGGCTGTTCGATCGACAGATTATTTCATGTTGGCGGATTCAGAACCACTCTCGGCGTTCAACCTTGAACACCCGCGCCAGGGTCCCAGCCGCGTCGGCACGACGCACACCTGCCGCCACTGGTTTCCCGACCGGCTCCAGGCGCCCTACGAACCGAGGAAAACAACCAACAACAACAAAAAAACGCCACGCAGCGGGGCCAAAACCAGGCCGCGTGCAGCAAATCTCGCCCAGCTCGAGGGTCCGCTACACGTAAACACGGTCTACGGACCCGTGAATCTGGCGCGTGCGCGCCAGACCCACGGGCCGGGGAAGGCACCCCCGAAACCTGAGGCAAGTGACCGTCGATCCAACGACGGCGCCGCGCCGATTATGTTCGGTAACGGAACCTGTCACTAACCCAGGCGCCTGAATCCATGTTTGCGCTTCCTCGGAGGAGGAACGCTCCCCGGCGCGCGAAGCGCCAAGGGCGGCGCTGGAGGCGCCGCCGAGGGGCCCCGGCGCGGATCCAAGAAATCCGCGCGGAGCGAGAAATTGTGTATGCAAGTTACTATGTTCCTCAAGCCCTGGAACAGGGGCACCCCGGGCAACACCCAAGGATCGGGAATCCAAAATGGTGACGGACCGCGCGGTGACGTCTCCGGGCGGTTCGTCACCGCACTGCCTTATCGCACTGTCTTGAGACCTCGGAGGCTCTGGTCGCCCGAAGCGTCCTTGGAGAACGGCCCGAGCCCCAAAACCGCGCGGTGACCCTGTATCCCCACTAGCTCACGACACCAGCCCTCTTCCAAATGATCGGCCTCTGCGCCATGACTTGGGCCCCTGTCGGCCGTTCGGGACGATCTGGGCACCCCGAAACGCTCTCGGAGAGGCACAGCTGCTGGAAGGCCTCCCGAGGCAGGACCCCCCCCCAGCAACCCACGCAAACGTCCGAAGACTTCGGAAAACGATCTCTCCACGCGGTCCGGCCTTCACACCGTTTGGAGGGCGTTTTCCCTCAGACTCATGCAATTTCACTTGCATGGCATTCCCCCCTCCCCTCCGCAGCCTTTTCAAGCAACGCTGGGCCGAACAGGCGTATAAGTGATCCCCTCTTTGCGAAGACTCCAGAGCTCCTTTCGGGCCTAGCCAGTTCCGCCCTCCCCCTCATGCAAGCAAACTCGTCAGAACCAAGAGAAACACTACCTCCCACGCTCGGGCACACAATAGCGTGGATGAGGACTCCGTGGACCTGGCGCGCTTTGGCACCAGATCGACGGATCAGGGAGAGTTCCCACCCAAACGGGAGGCCCATGAATCGTAAGCTGGCGAAGAAGAGCGCCGACTCAGTATGGAAACGGGACCCGTCGCTAGCCCACGCGCCGTAATCCATTTTGGAGCGCATGGTTTATTCGCGGCCATAGCGGGCGCTATGGGGGTCCTCCCCAGACGGCGGTGCCGGACGCACTGCGGCAGTGCCTGGGGCGCACTGAGGGGGAGAGCGTTACGTTATGAGGGGGAACGGGAAGGGGGGAGGGAAGGGGGCATAACGCGCGTTATGGGCCAGATGGTAAAAAAAAAAAAAAAAAAAAAAAAAAAAACACTCTTGGCGCTTCCTCGACACGCAGTGTTGTCACCACGCCCGTGGGGGGCCCCCGAGAGAGAAGCGGTCGGCAGCGGCGGGCGGGCGACCACTCCTCGCCCGGCCCCCGCGGCTCGGCCGTAGCGGGCAGCCCCCACAGCTCTGGCGGCGGGTGCGCCAGGGGCGCCCGGAGGGGGGGGGGCGTCGCCGTTGGGGTGGAGTGGTGAGAGAGAGGAGGGAGAGCCAGAGGGAGGGAGTTCGGAGTTCAAGGGGGGCCCTGTCCCACGTTCAAAGGCCCCTGGCCGCGCAGGAGAAACACGAGCCTCCGCGTGGCCAGGGCAGCGCGCCCCGCGCAGGAGGAACACGAGCCTCCGCACGGGGCCGAGGCGCAGGAGGAACACGAGCCTCCGCGCCGCGGGATATGGACCCCTAGCCGCGCAGGAGGAACACGAGCCTCCGCACGGCCAGGGCAGGGGCGCAGGAGGAACACGAACCTCCGCGCCGCGGGATATGGACCCCTAGCCGCGCAGGAGGAACACGAGCCTCCGCGGGCCAGGGCAGGGGCGCGGGAGGAACAGGAGCCTCCGCGCCCCCGCGCGCAGCTCAGATCATCCCGCCGTGCCCGTCAAGGCCGAGCACGTCGCGATGGTTGCTGCGCTCCTCGAGCACAGGGCCTCGAACTGGCGGACGAGGTCCGCGGCCTCCTCACGGTACCTGTCCTTCTCGAAGCCGTTCGTGGCGCACGCCTGCATCAAGGGATCGCTGCTGCGGATCTTCCCCTCCATTGGCATCTCGGGGTCGTTGCGATCCAGGACCACCGCGTCTCCGTCGCTGCAGACCGAGCCCACGACCATCGTCTCCAACTGGTCGGCCATATCCGAGGACACGTCCATCCCCGACAGGTCCGCGACAAGACCCGTGGAGCTCTCCGTGTCGTCCATGGCCTTGTACTCTGCCCGCTTGACGTCCTCCACGACCTTCTGGAGCTGGATCTCCAGCTCGTGGAGCTTCCCTTCCACCGCCTGGATGCGGTTGGTGTCGAACTTCTTCTGCGGCATGTGCTTGACCTCGCCCTGGGCCTCCTGCAACACGCCTCTGGCCTGGGGCCGCCCGAGCGCGCTCACGACCTGCTCGGCGAGCGTGCCGTTAGGATGGGCGACCGCCCTGCGCCCCTTGTTGCAGGCCTCGACCCTGCGTGCCAAGCCCTTCCGGCCCCGCTGGATCAGTTCCTGCTGGGTGACCTGCGCGGACGGCTTGGAGTTCTCCTCCCAATCCAAGGCACGGCCAAACAGGGTGCAGAGCTCCTCGAACTTCTCCAGCATGTAGGAGTCCTTCTTGTGGTCGCCTGCCTCGGCAACCGCCGCCTTCGCTGCTTCCGCAACCGCAACTTGCAGAAGTCGCTCCGTCAGGGCCCGACGGGTCGACAGACCAGCCACCGCACGGAGCACCGCCGAAACATTCTCCTCCACCTGCGCCATGCCGGGCGAAGGGACCACGCGCCGCGCGGGGGAAACCGAGCCAAGAGCCAAAATGGCTTGAGCCAAAATGGTTACGGAAGCCAGAGGGGGGGAGGTAGGAGGAGAAGGGGAGGAGGAGGAGGAGGAGGAGGAGGAGGAGGAGGAGATTGAAGAGGAGGAGGAGGATGAGGAGGAGGGGGAGTGAGAGGGGGAGGAGGATGGATGAAGGAAGGACGGCGCAGAAGGAAGGAGGATGGATGGAGGAGGAGGCAAGGCGGGGAATGCAGGGTGGGAGGAAGGGGGGAGTAGGGAGTAGGGAGCAGGGAAGAAAAAGGCGGGAGCAGGTGGGAACAAGGGGATGGAGGAGTCTTCCTGCTCAGCCTTCCAGAGGTGGGCGCTTGACTCTCCTGACGCCCATCCCCCGCTCCCCCGCCGGGCCAAGGCCAAGCGGGGTGGATGGCAAAGTCACCCAGGGACCCCTGAGCGTTCCTGAACCCTGGCCCCTCCTCACCTCCCCTGGTTCGTCGTCATGCTGCGCGCTTCCTTCTTCCTGTTGCTGGCCACGCGGTCTTTAGTCTGCAGGGCGTGGCGGTCGCCTCCCGTGTCGCCGCCACACCTGCAGACTACCACGCATGCCTTACATGGTCAAATGTCGCCATTACATCTCGGCCTTGCTACGTGTCGGGGCAGGCGGGTGACCCGCCTCCACATGGGCCGCTTCGTCTCTGTGGGGTCCTGGGCATTGGCGCCAACACAAACTCAGGGGGTTGCATGGGGAAGATGATCCTGCATGTTCGTGATGGTGGTTACTTCTCTGCTTCGCGGTCACCTAGGAGGCCCGAATATTACCACCATCGCGGAGATCAGGATTATCTTCCTCGGTGGATTCAACCGCCGATACTGATGCTGGTGCCAGCCTCTAGGTCTCTGATCTCTGCCTCTCATCTCCCACGTCTGCCAGGCATCTACCCAACCACCCCCCTCCCACTCTGGCATGATACCTTGAGACTGCGCCCTCTTCCCTTTGCAACGTCCTCCTCCTGATCGCCAACCTCTCAAAACCTTTCTGGAGACTCACAACTCCTGGGCCACCTAAAACCTCCCTCCACCTCCCTCACGGTTCGTTTCGTCCTCCTCGTCCTCCTCGGACCCCCCCCTACCTCCGTCCTCCCCCTCCCTCCCCCTGCTCCTCTTCCCCCTCCTCCTCCTCCTCCTCCTCCTCCTCCTTCTCCTCCTCCTCCTCTTCAATATCCTCCTCCACCTCCTTCTCCCGGTCCTCGTCTCCCATCAACCTATCTCCTCGTCCTCCTCGTCCTCGTCCTCGTCCTCGTCCACGTCCCCGTCCTCGTCCTTGTCCTCCTCCTCCTCCTCCTCCTCCTCCTCCTCCGCCTCCGCCTCCTCCTCCTCCTCATCCTCATCCGCGTCCTCCTCCTCCTATTCCTCCCTCCTCTCTCCTCCTCTTCCTCCTCCTCCTCCGCCCTCCTCGTCTCCTCTTGTATCCCCGTTCTCCTTCAAACAACTGGCCTCAGGACCTCCCCCTCCCCCTCCTCCTCCTCCTTCTCCTCTTCCTTCATGTTCTTCTCCATCATGGGCGCTGGTGGCTTCCTGAAGCCCCGATCCTCATCCTGATCGTCCTGGCGCTGACGCTGTGGACGGTTCTAGGCCAAGCCCTGGCCAACTCGAAGGCACCCTCCACCCAGGCCGACGCCACCCTAAGAGCTGGGTTCAGATCAAAAACGCCCTGGGCGTTGGTTTAGTGTCTTCTAGTTTTGGCTCTTGACAGGCTGAAAACGCTTAAACGAACGCGACATGGTTTAGCGTTGTTAGGGTAGTGTGTGTGTGTGTTGGCGGTTTCAAGTTCGTCGCTGTGGTACAGCGTATTGTTACGCCTGGTTGCACCGTCGTCGAAATATCCCCCTTGTCTTTTCTGCCAGCTCGGCTCCCGTGCCCCCTGCCCTGCCACCGTTCGCCCGTCTTGCCCCCCCCCCCCATCCCTCTCCCAGGCCGACTCGACGCACCTGCCTTAACATACATGAATTGCGTGCACGAGGGGGGGGTGGGCAACCATGAGTTGCCGCGCGGAGACCTGAACACGCAAACCAGAACAAACAAACGACGCTCTGACACCAATCTAACCCCTGCAGGGGGGGCAATAAGGGAGGGCGGGCTTCCGCGACGAGTCACCAACGACGGCCACAGGACAACAAACTTGTAGCAAGAAGACGGTAGGGATACGTAAGGAGAAGGCCACACGCAACGCACGGATCTGAAAACGCAGGAAACATTGTCTGACAAACGCTAGAACACGCATCATGCTTACCATTCAAAATATGTTGTTGAGACCTGAACGCGCTAAAAGAAATGGTGTCCACAACGCCGAACTGAAAACGCCAACAAAAACGCGCTGGGCATATTTAAGAGGAGCCAAGCCTAAGAAGCCCCCCAGAGGCCCCAAGCAGGCCCCCAGCAACCAACTATACCCCCCCCCCCACAGGCACCCCAAACGCTCCAAGGGGCCTCCCAAGAGCTGGCAAGCGGCCCCATCACGCCCACAGGGACCTGAACGAGTTCAGGGTAGCTCCGCTGGGCATCGTGTCAGGATGGGCCGGTGGGGATACGTAAAGCGTGAAGGGTAGCTCCTGCCAGACGCACGAGGGGAACGGCAGGAGCACGGCGAAGGAGGACGACTGCTCCTCATCTTCCTCCTCCAACGGCGACCTCAGAAACGGGGACGTCGACGCCGTCGACGTCGTCGTCGGCTTGATGTTCCTCCCTCTCTTCTTCCTACCCCCTCCTCCATACCCGATCCCCCCCTTCCTTTTGCTGTGAGAAAAACTAGCAGCAGGGCTGCTGCGTTCCGGAACAGACGGGGAAACCAGAGAGGACGAGTGCGAGACAATAGTAGCGTGATCAATAGACGAGGAAGGCATAGACTGCAAATGAAAAAAACGGCACATGCGGCGATCGCAGACTAGGAATAGGCAGACACCTGGGCATAGCACACTTGCTTTCCCATCAACTCCCGCCCACCCTCCATCCCCGTAACGAGCCACCCTCCTCTGTGTAGCGTGTGCGCGAGAAGGACCGTGCAGGGTCGATTTCAGATACCCTCTGAGGTGTTCAACTCACCTCGGAAGAAAACTTGCGCAGCGCTAGCGTTCCATTGGCAATCGTGTCTATCTGAAGATGCCCGTGATCCTGCCCTCCCCGAAAGTCAGGTGTAAAACGACCGCCAGCCACCGCTGCTGTATACTCACGACCTCCAACTCCTCCTCTTAACTGCCCTCACCGAGGGTCCTAGACAAGTCAAGTTCATGCTTGGGCCTGGCGCTGCTAAATCACGCGTTGGCACGCTCAATATTGCAGCGTTGGCGGTCGACACGCTCATCAGTCCCTACCACCGAGATCCCTCCTCAGCCATCTGCACTCGCCGAATGGCCTGGCGGTCTACATTCTCGCAGCGGTGGACTCTCTCGGTATTTTACTGTCCACGCAAGGAAGGTCCATGCTGGAGGTTGAACTTAAAACGTAAATCGTGGCGGCCAGCAGAAGATACGAAAGTCTGCCAGTGTACCTGCTCCAACTCCAAGTCCTAGCATCATGCTCCTCCTCGTTGGAAGCCTTCACCGAATGTTATCGCTTGAAAGTGCGGCCTGGGAGATACGAGCGCGCATCAACATGTGAACGAAACCCGTCTCCGCAACCACATATCTCCAAAACGCCACCCCAGCCCGTCCTCGGCCCTGACCCAATTGCTGCCTGCCTGTTGCATGTTGGCGGTCGGCGGCGGCGGCTGTGGGGCTGGGCGGGACGCCGCTTGCTCCTTGAGAGCAGCGCGCGTTCCTGGTGCGGCTGATCGAACTTTAGATCACGCACTTTGGTATGAGACGAAGGAAAATCGTCCGTCGTGATCCTGCGGCGACGCTGGAGAGAAAACCAGCAGCACATGTATCGTGCCACATCGGCAGCAACACAACATCGACAACAATCGCGGGGCTCTGCCGAGAACCTCGGTTTGCAGCAGGCTGTGGCCACACCGCAGAAACTCTGCGTGTGCGAAATCCTCCCACCCACCCCCACCCCGTACTACTACTGATTTGTTTCACTACATGTCTCTTCGTCCCTTTTGCGCGAAGCGTGAATATTTTGCAAGGCAGACTACCACATCAATGCAGCCGTAAGCGGCGGCTTCAGGGCTTGCATGCACCAACGGCAAGCGTTTCCTCACACCTGCTGTAGCGCCGACTGTCAGCTTATTGAGACGGCTGCACGTCGCTGGCGTGCATCCAGCGAGGCGAGCTGCTGCGGACAGAGCCCGCACGAGATGATTACACCTGCAAGGGTACTACGCACCCCAAGCAAACGGGCACGACGTCCGGGTCGCGCCGCACCTCGAGCTAGGAGATCCGGAGGGGGAGGGCTCCCGACCATAGTCAAGGTGCGACCAGGGACTTCACGCTCCCGCAAGAGGTCACCAACAAGCGACAGACGGGCAGCCGCCATACTGCCGATGCTGACTCCGAGCCGCTGGGACAGGATGTGCTCTGAGCTAGCCAGGCCTAGGATCGTTTCGAGTATCGGCAGCCACAACAGACGGCGGGCAGCGACGGGGCGGCGACAGGGCGGCGACGGCGACAACATAGCCGCCAAACCGCCAGCCAGGCCCAGACGGCGGGTGGCGACGAGGCGGCGACAGGGCGGCGACGGGGACAACATAGCCGCCAGACCACCCGCCAGGCCCAGACGACGGGCGGCGACGAGGCGGCGTCAGGGCAGCAACGGCGGCAACGCAGCCGCCAGACCGCCAGCTAGGCCCAGTTCCATAGAAGAGAGGTAAGAAACCCTAAGTGCACGACTGCTTGGGAACACATCTTGTAGGGGTCTATGAAGAGGAAGCTGGGAGGGAGGGCTTACTCCAACAACATCGATGCGTCTTGGGTCTACACTGGTCCTCCTCCTCCCTCCTCCTCCTCCTCCTCCTCCTCCTCCTCCCCCTCCTCTTCCACCTCCTCCATCCTCCTCTCAATATCCTCTCCCCCTCTTCTTCCGCCTCCCCCCCCCAAGCCTCCTCGTCCTCCTACTCCATCTCCTTCTCCCCCTCCTCGTCCTCCTCCATCCTCCTCCTCATCCTCCATGCTCCCCCTCCCCCTCCTCCTCCATCCTTCTCAGGTTCTCCTCCTGCTCCTCCTGCTCCCCTGTCCTTCCTCCTTCGCCTCCTCTTCCCATCCTCCTCCTCCTCCTCCTCCTCCTCATCCTCTTCCCTTCCACCTCCTCCTCCTCCTCCTCCTCCTCCTCCTCCTCATCCTCATCATCATCATCATCCCTTCCTCCCTTCCTCCCATCATCATCCTTTCTCCCTTCCTTCCTTCCCTCCCCCCCTCCTTCTCTCCTCCTCCTCCTCCTCCTCCTCCTCCCTTCTCCCCCTCTCCTCCTCCTCCCTCCTCCTCCTCCTCTCCTCCTCCCTCCTCTCCATCCTCCTCCTCTCCTCCATCCTCCTCCTCATCCTCCTCCATCCTCCTCCTCCTCCATCCTTCTCATGTTCTCCTCCTGCGGCTCCCTTTCTTTCTCCTCCTCCTCCTCTCCTCTTCCTCCTCCTCCTCCTCCTCCTCTAATCATCATCATCAGCATCATCAACATCATAATATCATCATTCATCATCCTCATCATCATCATCATCATCATCATCATCATCATCATCATCATCATCATCATCATCATCATCATCATCATCATCATCATCATCATCATCATCATCATCATCATCATCATCATCATCATCATCATCATCACCATCACCATCACCATCACCATCAACATCAACATCATCATCACTTCCTCCCTTTATCCCTTACTCCCTTTCTCCCATCCTCCCGTCCTTCCTTCCTCCCTTTCTCCCTTCCTCTCACCCTCCCTTCCTTCCCCCTTTATCCTCCTCCTCCTCCTCCTTCTCCTCCTCCTCTGCCTCCTCCTCCTCCTCCTCCGCCCCGTGGCGCCCCACGGCCCCGGCCGCCTCGGGCGTGCCGCGGCTCGACGTGCGCATCCGCCCAGTCGCAGCGAAACTCCGCAGGCGCCTCGCGCCACAGCGGAGCGGAGGGGGGCGAGGCTCACGCTGGGGTCACGAGGCCGATCCAGGGTCGAGGATCCAGGGCCGACGATCCAGGTTCGATGGTCCTGGACCGATGGAGGCCCGAAAAAGCAGGATCGGCTGAAGGACGAGGCTCTGGGTTCCGGGCCCGACGGAAGATCGTCGAGGATCGAGACTCGGTCGAAGGTCGAAGATCCAGGATCGAGGGAGTGGGGGGGGTGAAAGGCGGGAGACCCGTTGTCACCGAGGTGCGCGCACGGGTGAGAATGAGTCAGCTCCTCTGCCGATCCCGAGGTGCGTTGAAAGTCGTGGCTTGGGCTGGGGGGTGAGCGAAAAGTGCGGTGCCGCCTCGCCCAATAAGAGGCCGTGCCCTTGGGCGGGCGACATCCGCGGGCGGGCCGTGGGCTGGCTGGTTGGTTTGGTACCCGCTCCGCGTGCACCACCACCCCGCGTTGGGACCACGTGTTCTCGGCTGTGGCCGCGGAGGGGCGGGGCGCCCTGCTGGACTTGGTCCGCTGGCTTGCGGCGCGGGTCGCGCGGCTGAGGGCGGCACCGTCCTACTCCGCCCGCGCTGGCGGGTCCCGCACTGGCGGGTCCCGCACTGGCGGGTCTTTCAGACCTCCTCGTCCTCCTCCTCCTCCTCCTCCTGCTCCTCCTCCTCCTGCTCCTCCTCCTCCTCCACCTCCTCCGCCTCCTCCGCCTCCTCCTCCGCCTCCTCCTCCTCCACCTCCGTTCCGCCTCCTCCTCCTCCTCCTCCTCCTCCTCCTCCTCCTCCTCCTCCTCCTCCTCCTCTCCTCCTCACCGCCAGCATCTGCCCGCACTGATGAGGGCTGTCGTGCACTTGCGCTCGCCAAAGGTGGGGCCGGATCTCGTCGCCGCCCTCGGGTCGCATACCGTTCCTCTCCTGCCTCCCCATCTTCCTGTGTCTCTTCCTCTTCGTCGTTGTTTTCCCTCCTTTCTCCTCCCTCCCCCCTTCGCGTTGTTGTTCCTTCTGTGGTAGTCGTCGACGTCGTCGTCGTCGTCGTTGTCATCTTCGTCGTCGTCGTCGTCGTCGTCTGGCCGTCGTCGTCGTCGACGTCGTCGTCGCCGTCATCGTTGCTGCTGCTGTCGTGGGCGTTGCCGTCGTGGCTGCTGTTGTTGCCGCCGCCGCCGCTGCTACCGTCGTCGGCGTCGTCGGTGCGGTTGGCGTCGCTGTTGGTGCTGACGTTGCCGTCGCCGCTGCGGCTGCTGCCGCCGCCGCCGCCTTCGCTGTCGTCGTTGCCGTCGGCGTCGTCCCCCTTGCCGCCGTTCTTCTCCTCGTCGTGGCTGGGCCACAGGAATTTCATGTAGGCGCGGTTGGAGAATGTGGAGGCTGCAGGCGAAATTGTACCGCGCATTTGAGCGCCGCCAGTGGGCGAGGAGGCAGGAGAAGTGCTGCGGGGGCCCTGGGAACCGTCTCGCAATTGCGACGCCTGGCGCCCGCAGTGCGGTCACGCGCGCAAGGCACTTGCCACACTGCCAGAGCCCTAATCGGGACGGAGTCACGCCTGCCCTCTGCCCAGGGCATCGGCACAACGCGCCCCACTTGGGTGCGCACGACCAGACCAGACCAGGCCAGACCAGGGAGGAGGAGGAGGAGAAGGAGGAGGAGGAGCGATGAGAAGGAGCAAGGATGATCAGGAGGAGGAAGAGGAGCGAGGAGGGACGGCGGGGACATTTTTCGATAGACAGACACGCAACTACGCACATGCATGTACATGATACCGGAGAGAAACCCCAATAAACATCTTTTTCGGGGTTATGGGGCTATAGGGCTCTAGGGCTATAGGGCTATGGGGCTGTAGGGCTGTAGGGCTCTAGGGCTGTAGGGCTATGGGGCTCTAGGGCTCTAGGGCTCTAAGGCTATAGGGCACCAAAGCACCTGGGCACCCCCGGGCGCGGAAATCGGCGGCTCACCTCATCCAGGCACCCGGGCATCCGGGCGTGCCGCCGAAATCGGCGGAGCACCTAATCAGACCATATGAATCCGCGAGGACTCCTACAGAGAATGACGGTTCTTCAGGTTCTTTTTTGTGTAATATGCTGCCTGCTCCTGGGTGTCGCCACGTTGCCGCCAGTGCCGCCTCGTGAGCACCTCGTGGGAGCCCCTCGCTTGGGGGAGGCATGCCGAGGTTGCGCCACGTTGCCGCCCGTGCCGCCTCGTTGGGCCCCCCGTGCTCTGAGCTCACACGACATAGCTGCGCCTTATAGGTTACGCCACACACCTTACACCGCATATATTACACAGCATAGCTTGACTCACGTAGCCTACAGCCCATACCTTCCGCCTCCAGATCACACCACCTAACTCACACGACATCCTTTACACCACACAACTTGTACCGGTTTGTTCTCACGGGTTCTGCTCACTCCAAGCAGCGTACACGCCATAGCTTTCGCCACACATTTAGCTTACAGAACATAACTTCCACCTCAATAGTGCAATAGCGCAATGCTTGGGGTCAAAGCTGGATAGCCTATATATATATATATATGTATATATATACCTGTTATATGTACGTACCAAATTTGTAGATAGTACAGGTGTATAAATACGTATGGTGTGTGTGTGAATGTTTGGGCCCTCGCCTCGGCCAGTCGGCAGCTAGGTGTTGCATCCAACGGATGCCCTTGATCGCAAGATTTGCATCCAACGGTTGCCCTCAATCGCGGATAGGTCGAACCTCGCGAGTTTGGGAACTGATCAGATCGGACCCCACCCGTGGAGCGGAGAGGTTGCCCCACGCAAGCATCGGCACGGCTTGCCGGCCCGTGCCGGCATGAGGGCCGGAGGCCTGGGCAGTGTTGGGTGCATGGTGCCGTGGCGGGAGCCGCGAGCGGTGAGGGCCTCTGACGATTCGTGTGGATTTTCGCCCTGGAGGGCCTGGGCAGCGGAGGTGTGGGGATATTGTGTTCTCTTCTGACGCCGCATCACATCGAGTGCCAATTTAGTAGGGGGCCGCTCTGGAACTGGTTTGTTCCACTCCCAGCATTTGAGGTCACCTCGTCTGGAGACGCCACGCTCTGCCACCAAGGTGCCGAGGTCCACGGTGCATGTGGCTCGCAAGTGTTCTCCTTTATGGTCGCCAAATCACAGAGGTCAATGTCGTTGTGTTTGTGTGTGTGTGGTCAGATTCCCCTCTTCCTCAACGTGTGCGTCGCGGAGTTCGTGGCGATCAGAGGCGGGGTGGAGCTCGCTGGTTGAAACATGATGCAGCCATCGCGCTACCAACAGGAACGCTTAATCAGGAACAAAGGGGCCTGCTGGCCCTGGCGAGCCTCGGCCGCGAATAGGTTCCCCGACCAGACGCGAGGAAGGGCCCCAAGAAAACAGAGCCCGTCCCGAGCGCAGGGTGGTGCTTCTTTCAGCGTGCCGCAAGCGTACCTCGCCGACGTCGCCTCACATCGAGTGCTAGTTTCGCACGAGGCCGCTCTGGAACTGGTCCGTTCCACTCCCAGCACTGGGGGTCACCTCGTCTGGAGACGCGTTCTGCCACCAACGTGCCGAGGTCCACGGTGCGTGTGGCTTGCAACGTTCTTCCATAATCCCTTTCTCCCACCCATCTCCCTCCTCAGGACCTCAGGAGGGAGAGGATGAGAAAGGAGGACGAGAATGAGGACGAGATGGAGGACGAATGCGAGGAGGACGGAGGGGAGCAAAACACACCCGCCGGCGAAGCGATCACACTCGTGCATGCTTCGGAAACAGATCAACACACTAAACTCCGCCGAAGTCTCCGACTGCGGACGCGGCGGCTTCTCGTTTCTCCCGTCCAGGACCACGGACGAGGCGGAGGAGGGCGCAGAGGAGAGGGGGGAAGACGAGGAAGCCGCTCCGCCCCCTTCCCACAGTCCGTGCGAGCCGCGCGCGCGGCATGCCGAGCTCCGAGCGGCGACGGCTCCGCTCGCGATGCGGGGCGGGGTCCTCCCCGCGAGGAGAGGCCCTGGACGGCCACAGCTGCGGACGGCACCGGCCCGGTCGAAGGTCGGGCCGCGGCGCTGCGCTTCCTGCGGCCTTCGACGAGCGCATCGGCTCTGCGATCGAGGCCCGCGGTGGCTTTGCGACGGCATCTGTCCTCCACTTTTCTGCCCTCAGAGGCTTTTCGCTCCCCCGTGCATTCCACTCCCACACACTGCCCCCCCCCCCTTTCCCCTCCCACCCGCTCCCTCTCACTCTCCCCCCTCCTCCCTGCACTCCCCTGCCATTCCACCCCTTCCCCTACCTCAGACAGAAAGGTATGTGTAAACATACACATCTATACGACTACCCGTCGGGTGATACGAAGGTTTAGGGGGAAAGAAACACCTGATGGCAACTGCGATGATTGTGAGGATGACGATGCTGGTGATGCACCCTCGAGTTGGCGACGACGCGTGATGACGATGCTGCGTCGCGATGTGATCTGACTATCGATATATCAACCGATCTCACGTTCGATCTCACTATCGATCCCACTCGAACGACCTCACCATCGATCTCACTACCGATCTCACTCAATCATGTATTGGCATTGAATTGACATTTCGCCCATGGGCGCTTGCGGCACTAAGCGAACTCGCCTGGCAGAGACCGGGTGCATCGACCCCAATGCCGATCTCACGGAGGATCGCCCCTGTCGATCTCCCTTCATCGCGGTCGGTGTCCCTATCGCTTTCTGTCTATCGATCTCACTTGCCATATCACCCTCAATCGATGCCACTATCGGTTTCAGGCGATCAATCTCAGTCGATCCCGTGGCCAGTGATGGTGACATCGAAGACCGTTTGGCGTATCGGGTTCTCTGCGATCTCACCCACAAGTCTCGCTATCGATCTCACTAGCGACGCTGGAAACCACCTGATACGATCGGGACACCACCAGGGCACCATCGGTACACCACAAAGGCACCATGCAGACACCACAGGGACACCGTCAGGACACCATCGGAACACCACTCGGGGCACCTATCGGGAAACTACCAGGACACCCGACACTCCGAAAAGACACCATCAAGACACCAATCGGGACAGCAATCTGTTCACAAATCGGGACACCGACGGGACACCGACGGGGCACCGACCGGACACCAACGGGACACTTACGGGACACCGACGGGACACCGACGGGACACCGACGGGACACCGACAGGACACCGACGGGACACCGACGAAACACCGAAGAAACACCGACGGGACACCGACCGGACACCGACCGGACACCGAAGGCACACAGACGGGACACCGACGCGACACCGACGGGACACCGACGGGACACCGACAGCACACCGACGGGACACCACGGCGGGACACCCCCAGCCACCGCCCGCCCACAGGGGAAAGGGCCGGACAATTCTCTTGCCCCTCACTTGCCACAGCGGAATCTTGTTTGCCTGCACGAACGACACGTACCCGATTCCCGGTCGGGGGCTCTCCGTTCCACTTCGATTTCACCCCCAAACCTCCGATATATGTGTATGTTCCTAGGACACGCTCTCGCTCAGAAGATCATTTTGGAATCTAGCCGAGCGGGTAAAGGCCGCGAAATTCCAGCGCCCTCCTCCCCTATTCCCATCTCGTCCCCCCTTGCCCCTCTCGTCCCACTCCATCCCGCCACTCCGCCCTCCACCATGAGAGCCCACTCTATCGCGCACTCCGACCAGGATCCCCAGGCAGATCCAGCCGTGGCGACAAGGGCCCCCCATGAGGCCCCGAGAGGGCGAAAAATGTGAAACTCAGTCTCGTCCTCAGCCTCGGCCTCTTCGTCGGCGTCGACGTCGTCGGCATCGTCGTGATCGTCGCTGTGATCGTCGCTGTTTTCGTCGTCGTCGTCGTCGTCGTCGTCGTCGTCGTCGTGATTGTCGTCGACATCCTCGGCCTCGTCGTCCTCCTCCTCCTCCTCCTCCTCCTCCTCCTCCTCCTCCTCCTCCTTCTCCTACTCCCCCGTCCCCTGACCTCTGCAGGGTTGCGCTCTGGCCGTGGCGACGAGCACGCCCCCCATGTGCCCAAGAAGGGAGGCGAACAGGGCCTACTACTACCCGCGATCCCTGGTCCTCGGACGTCGATTCCTCTCCTCCCCATTTCTCCTTCTCGTCTCCTTCAGCTCCCCTGGGACACGCGGGCGGGCCTTGGTGAACGACTCCACGGGAGTGACCACCCTTGCGGCGGCGGAGGGGAGACGCGCCCGATGGAGAGGGCAACACAACAGCAGCCTTGGGCTTCGACGCCCTCTGGTTTAAGCATCGCCCTACATCCTCGCTTCCCCCCCCTCCCTCACTCCTGCCATCTCTCCCTCCCTGGTCCCCCTCCCTCCCCTCCCTTCCTGCCTCCCTCTCTCTCCCTCCCACCCCCTCTCACTTGTAATGAATTATGATTTCGTCATTTTGCCATTCCATTCCATTGCCTCTCCCAACCTTCCCTTCCTTCCCCCTTCCCTTCTTATCCGAACCATATTCGCCTGAACTATGGACCCCATCTGGGTATCCATCCCCTCCCCCTTCCCATTTCTCCCTCCATTTTCCGCTCTAGCATATGTTTCTTCTGAAGGTCGATCGTTTGCTTCTATCATGACAAGCCGCTGCCTCAGCTCCACACGCGATTTAGCTAAACTTACCCCGGCGACGTACCCAACCCCTGCGCAATGCGGGGCAGGAGCATGGGAGAATTGACGAGAGGGCGGCGACGTGGCATGGACGCATATACTCCTGCGAGCGGCATTCAGAAGGTCCGCAGGTCCCCAATCGAGGGAAACACGATGAGTAACTAAGTGAACCCCTGAATCACTCAGGAAGACGCAGAATCCAAAAGGAGACGGTGGGCAAGGGACTTGAAACGTCGGCGGGGCAACAACAACAACATGGCATGGCCCCCCAGGGACGGCGAGGCCCAGCTCAGGTCTCCGCTGTGCCTCATTCCGCTGGACCCAGCAGCAGCCTTCGAAAGTGGCGAGCCCACCAGCAGCCTTCGAAAGTGGCGACCGTCTCGCAGATCGCAGCCCCCAAGGGACGGCGAGCTCCCTCTCTGGTCATCGTCGTTGCGTCCCCGCCGTCGGCTGCTGGCGGCCGCCAGCGCCGGCGCCGGCGCAAACGCGGGGGTGGGGACCCCCCCATATATGTGTATATATATACACATATATACATACATACATACATACATACATACATACATACATACATACATACATACATACATACATACATACATACATACACATACATATATATATATATATGTATATATATATATATATATATATATATATATCCGAGAAGGCAGAAAAAAGGGGGAAAGAGAGAGGGCGGGGCACGGGAGGGAGGGGCGGACGGAAAGAGCGGGAGTTTGGGGTATGGGGTGGAATGGGAGAAAGGGGATGGTAGGGAGGGGAAAGGGGAGGGGCGCGTGTGAGCGCAGGAAAAGGCCAGGTAGGTGAAGGGGAGGCGGGAAGGAGGGATCGGGAGATTGCAGTGGGGGCGCGCATCAAGAAACCATGTGCTTTCGTCGGGGCGTCCTGGTGTTTTTCGCTCCGCGAGCTGCGCGGTGACTCCCCGCAGCCATTGAGAAAACTGCTGCGTTCAGGGAGCTCCGCACTTCCCCTCGCGTGCACCTCGCGCGCGGGTTTTCGGGGTTGGGTCTCTTGCGAGGGATTCTTGCGGCCGCGCCCGCATTGCTTGGAGAGGGGAAGGTCGGGTCGGTCGCCGGCGCGAGGGCGGGCGCTTCTGTTTTGCCGCTCTCGCCGTGCACTACGCGGGCACGCTGAAGGAAGGGGGCGCCAAGTTCGACTCCTCTGTGGACAAGGGTAGGCCCTTCGTCTTCAAGATCGGCATAGGCCCAGGGGGGCCACCCGCCCCCATCCTCCATTATCCTTGCTCCTCCTCCTTCATCGATGGCGCGCTGGATGCTGACCGCGAACAATGCCACCTGCGGAGCGCCTCGAGCCTTCCAATCGATTTTCTCGCCTGCTTTCTGCCGCTCCTTCATGGCCTTCGAACTGTCGTCGTGCACTCGTTGGCGCTCGTGGCCTTCCTCTCCAGGTGCAGTGCCAACTTCGTCGTGCTGTTGCCCATGGTGTCCTGCTGCTGGCCCTTGTCCTTCCTGCTTCGCTTGTCTTGCGCCGCCGATCCCTGGGCCGCGGCCCGCTTCGCTGGGGGCGCCATCCAGTCTGGCATCTCGAGGTCAGCCGGCGTGGCCGCCGCTGCCGCCCCCGGGCATGAGTCGAAGTGCCCTCAGCAGTCGTTCCCCCAGCGTTGCGTTTCAGGTTCGGCAGCACAACGGGAACAGGCAGGTGCTGGACCAGATGATTACGGATCTCGGAGTAGCTCGCCCCCTCGAAATCGAACCGGGGACACTTGCAGAAATTCTGTTCGCGAAACAATGCTCTCGAAGAAGCCCCTTCTCGGATCGCACAGTCCTAGACGAAGGGCGCTCTGCAGGCATCTGCTCGCAGCGACCTGCGTAGCGAAAACCCGTTCACATACGATGCAGGCGTTCGGAGGCGTGCGCACGCGTGCAATGTTGCGCGCGTGGCGACTGTGCCGCAGGCGCGCCGTGAACGCCCCCTGCGTTCGGAATGTAGCCCCGCATAGCGCCCCATCCTTCATGTGCGTGCACGCGTGCTTCTCCTCCTCGCCCCTCCTCCTCCACCTCGTCGCCCTGCCCCTCGCAGCCCCCTCGCTCCTCTGCCAGCCCAGGTGGGGCCGCGCGAACAGAGAACGCCGGGGCCCTGTACTCGCCGAAGTTGCTAGATCGATGAACTCCCTAGCCTTGCCCTGGCCAATGCATACGTGCCACGGGGGCCCCGCGAGGTCCAACAGGAGGCCCGCGCGGCCCAGGCGCGCGACAGCCGCGGCACGAAGGTCGGAGCGCATCTGGAGGCCCCAGGGAGACGCGGAACTAGTCAGGCCGAACCCGGGCTCGCAGGGGTCGAAATCGTCGGGCTCGAAATCGAGGAGGGAGAAGAGAACCGCCCAGATATCTTCGTTGGCCTCTGGACGATTTTCCCAAGACTGGCACCGAGAGAGCCTTCTAGTTCTGAGCTCCACGCCACAAAGGGCCACCTTCCAGACATCGAGAACCTGTTTGTTGGGGGGTCATTGTTGATGAGCCGGACCCTGCCAAGATGCCCCTTCCGCGCATTGCGATCCGCCGAGCTACGCCAAGTGCGCGTGCATCATTCTGCCCTGATGGTCGCTCAAGCAGAAAACCCCCATGGCTGACAACATAGTGTTTTGTGCCAGAGAGAGAGAGAGAGAGAGAGAGAGAGAGAGAGAGAGAGAGAGAGAGAGAGAGAGAGAGAAACAATGTGCGCTTCCATCGTCGAGGAATACGCAATGACCACATTCCTCCCAATCTGTAGAACGCAGAGTTAGTCGAGGAGATCCACCCGCTCAACTCGCGCGCGGTGGTCTGCGTCGGTGAAACCGCGGGCCCAAGGTATCTGGCAACGTCAATTACTTTGCCGTCCACCGCGCCCGTTCGACTCACCCATTGCTTGCATGTCGTAGCCCCCGTCCCACAGAAATGAAAGCTGGCGACCTGCTTCTCGTGAGCATGTGTCATTCCGTCCATTCGTAGCGCAGTGCCCAGAGTGTCATCGGCCTTCGCCCACGCCTCTGTCACGTCGTGCATTGTGGATTCCATCATGAAGACGACCGCGCGGTGGAAGTCGTCGGCGTAGGCGCAGCGAGATAAGTCCACCTCTTCGTCATCAGGTAGGGCACCGCGCACCAGTGTGGCCCCGGGTTGGTTGGCTTCCACGCCAGCCGCCCAGTGTCTCATAGGTTTCGCATAGGCGCCCAGGAAGGCAGAGACCACGCGCCCACCAGTCCACCCACTCGCGGCCTCATGTGGAAGGTGCCCTCCTCGGAGTTCATCACGAGGACGCCATCCTTGTAGCGAGCCTTGCAGAGCGCCCAGTCGTCGCGATTGGCGTTGTTATTCAACACTCCAACACCTTGTCAAACAGGCGCCAGGTCCACGCCGTCGAAGGCACTGGAGAGGCCCTTCATCGCGCCGGCGAAGCTGACCCCTGACTGTCGAAGCCGCCAGGGGAAGCATTGTGCAACGAGGAGCGCGCCCTCTCGGCGCTTGTGGCGCGCGAATCCATACGCCTGAGTTGGCATGCGTATCTGGAGTCGCTTCGCGAAGAAACCCTTGCCGATGGCAGGTAGTGAGTGGATCGCGCGTGTTCCCAAAGCGCCAGGTTTGGCGTCGCCCTTGGATAGCCCATGTCCGTCGCTGCGTGACCAGTGTAGCGGCACCAGGTCGGTCCGCCGTATTCGGGCAAGTCCCACCAGCGCCAGCTCTGTGAAAAAATATCACGTTGATTGTTGGCGGTGCGAAGCCCAAGCCGTGGCGCGCGGTGGGCGTCTCCTTGTCCGCCGAGAAGCAAAGGCCCCAGAGCTCCGCAAATGCAGTGTCGGCACGTGCAGCTCGTCGTTCGACTGTCCGTCGGAAGTAGAGGATGAGCTCCGCGTAGTCCTCCGCCGTCCCGTAAGTCCGCTCGCTCTCCTCCGATGCCGTCAAAGTAGGTTGCGGTTGGCTGTAACGCGGTCGTCGCCAGGGGCCCCAGTCCAATTCCTCAACCATCATGCCGCCAGCGCGCCCCTCCCGGTGCCTAACTTCCATCCAGTCCCGCTTGCTGAGCGTAGTGATGCCTGGTCGCCGTCCGTCGCGGTGGTGCGCTCCGAATCGGCATCGCGCAGCTTGTCGCGAGAGACGAGCAGCCTCGTGCATTCGACGACCTCGCCCGGCATCTCGTACTTGATCGAGTAGTGCTTATTTGGCCGCGAGGACAGCGCGCCGTCGTTGTTTGGCCAAGTCGCGCGTGAGCTGTCGGAGTTGTGTCTCGATCGTCTCAAGCTCCAGAGACACGTCGTCCGCGGCAGTTGGCCCCCCAACGTTGCGTTTCAGGTTGCTGGTGTCGGGTAGTGCTGCTCGTGCTCGTCGCAATGCTGCGCGTGCTTCCAGAAGCCGGCGTCGTCCTTCGCAGTCGGCAGCTGTCGGTGCCTGAGATGGTCGTGTAAAGTGTCGGGCCCCCACCGTGCACAGTATCTTCTCGAAGGCCTCCCAGTAGTCGCCAGGTGAGCTGCGTAGGGCGAAGTCGCGTAGATCAAATTCTGCGACCCGTTGGGTCACGTCCGCTAGAAACTCCGCTTTGCCTTCGCCTCTGAGTATAGCCGCCATCATCGCATCGCCATGGAGTCGTGGCGGTGGCTTCTCGTACCATATCTGAAGCAACACCGGCATGTGGTCACGTGGAGGCCCCCCCCGAACTGGTTAGAGCAAGTCGCCGAGGCCACGACCGACATGAGCGCGTTGAAGTCGGTCGAGCCAGCCTCTCGGTAGGGACCAGTAGTCTATCATACTGCCCGTGGGTGGTGTGGCTGAAGAATAAAAAGCGTGCGCGCATGGGCCGAAAGACGTGGCAGAGACCATCCGCTGCTCGACCAAAAGGTTGCGCACCGTCTCGCCCGCTCCGCGCCGTCGGCGTTCGCGCGATCGCGTCTCGCCCAAGGCGGGGCAGGGCGGCTCAGTCCAGGTGCCCATGCAGGTCAGCAGAGTGTGCATCGCAAGAAGCAACAAGGATGTACATATAGGGTCCTCGCGAGTGAACCCCAGGGCGGAAATGCGCCCAACCCCAACGGCCACACCGCCATGAAGTTTTTTTGGACCAAGATCGTGCTTACACAGTCTCCACAACAATTTGGCTTCTTCGTGCTCCAGTGCCGCTACAAGCGCGCGACGCAGACAAAGGAAGGCGAGGACGAGAACATGCAGGAAAGACGTGGATGTCTGTCGGTGGCCTTTCAACGCTCAGGACTTGGAGGCGGTGCGCACGCTATGGCCGATCTTCCAGGAGTGCATGGTGAAGGTCGAGGGGTGCGATCCGATTCCAGGAGCGGCGCCCAGAGGTCCGACGGAGAGGTGGCTGGGAACTCCGGCGAAGTGAACTCGGAGATGGGGCCCGGAGGCCCAGTGGATGAGCGCGGCCAGCATTATTTTTCCATGCCTGACGGCGTCATCGCTCCCCGCCCGCACCCTGACACCTCCTCCCCTCCCCTTGCTAGTTCGGCGCGTCTCAGAGAATTGATTCAGAGAGGGGCCGTGCCGATGGATGTCTTGATGCGAACCTCGCTCACGATCCCATCGCATGCGCAACCCAGGATGCCGAGTGTGCCAGTTATGGTGCTGCCAAAGGCGGCGGCGGCTTTAGCTAGCGCTCGAGGGAAGGGACGCGGGCGGGGTCATGGTCGTCGCGACGGTCGTGGGCGGGAGGGGAAGGGAAAGAGTTTTGCAGAGAACGTGCTCCTCGGACAGATGTCTCTTCCCTCTCCTCCTCCCTCTTCGACGGGGGGTGAGGGGTCCTTCGCTCGCCCAATCACCTTTGCCCGAGGAAACACGAGCTAAGTTTTGGTCTTTTCAGCTGGGCACCCCTCGGGCTGCGAACCCAAACGAGGGGCCGCCTGGTAGAGGCGGCGCGGGTGGCTCCCGACGGGCTGTCCGCACCATCGATGGTGTCGCGAGCTGCCAACGCAGCGCGCAGGGCTTAGTCTCCAGTCGAGCTCGATTGAAATGAAGCCCCATTGCACTATTCTCTTATATTGAATTATCCTCCTCCTCCTCCTCCTCCTCCATTCCTTTCCCTTTATAACTTCTCCCTGTCGCACCCCGAGGCAAGTTTTCAGGGCAGACCAGGCGTTTGCCATTATATTTCCTCACTAGCTATGATTCTAAAATTTACAAATTGGCAACAGCTTCGCAGATGGAGGGCGGGTGGAAAATGTGGCTCCACCCCAGCGCCGCGCACATTCGTTATAAAACTTCGCAGGGGTTTGACGGATTGAGGGCGGTTCATTTTCAAACTGTGGGTCTCGCCATAGCGCCGTACACGCTCTTTTGAAACAGTTTAAAGACTCTCACGGATTCCCAGGATGAGCGTACCAGAAATGGTGTGTTCGAAGGATTCAGGATTATGCGGGTGCAACAGTTATGTTGGTTCGCTCGCGGTGTTGAAATTCCCAAAATGGCACCAAAATGGCGTTCTGATTCCGGATCGTCCAGTCACAGCAGACAAGCTTATCCGTGGCGTTGGAAATCCCCCAAAACGGTATGTTTATCACAATCACTGTTTACCCTGGCGTGCGATGCGTTGATGATCTCAATACGCGGTCCCCAAATGTCCTGACCCTTTCCCTAAGGCCGGCCGGTTTGTCATCCCGACTAGTTTTTCGCCAGTCCCGTGACCTAGCGACGGCCCCCAACAAAGGCCGAGCATGTCAAAAAACCGTCCGCAGAGTTTTGTTTCTGACGCGAGCATACCTGGCCACTCATGCTGTTCTGCTGTATCACACCAGGGTCTGTCGCACGCGGCACCCTTCTAGGGGCCTCCTAGATGGGTCCGATTAGACGGGGTCGGAGAATCGCGCCGCATCGCTGATGCATCGGCGATACATCGAGGATGCATCGGCAAGGCATCGGCGACGTCCACGATGCATCGGCGCCGGCGGCGTGGAGAAAGTCGGGCTAAACGTCGAACCACATCGCCGATGTATCGGCGATGCGGCGCTATCTTCAGTACGGCCATGGCACTGCCAGAAGGAGCAGCACATAAAAACGAATGAGTGTTCCTGGCCACGGCGGGCCTTGTCCACGATAGTAGATTCCCCGATCCACCCCCAAAGAAGAAGGCCCAGAAACCCGGGCCATATCCTGAACCCGAAGTGGCCCTCCTGGCAGGGCGCCGTGACTGTACTCTCTCGGAGGCCCAGAAGCCGGAGGCGCCCTTTTCGCCGCTGCGCCACCGGCGTCCCCCTCGCCCTCTGGGCCCGGACGCGCGCTGGCGCCCGGCAGAGCGCGCCCGCCAGCGGCGGCGGCGCCGAGGCCCCAATCGGCCCCCGCCAGGGAGTACACCGTGATGGCGACGTCGTACGCCGCGGCCGCCCCTGGGCCCGCCCCCGCCCGGCCGCGCTGGTGGGGTTTGAGCGCGAGTGGGTCTGGCCACGAGTGAATCTGAGGGTGGGTGGGTCCGAGTGTGAGTGACTCGGAATGTGAGCGAGTCTGAGTGTGGGTGCGTCTGAGTATAGGGGCATGATGGATATGAAACTGAGTGCGTATGCGTATGATGAGCACGATGCGATCCATCCAGCGCGCATTCCGAGGTTTCCGAATTCGGTGCTGGCCGGTTCCGGCGTGCGTCCGCCTCGGGAGGCCGCCCGCCCCTGCCCCCCAGGCCGTGCCACCGCGGGGCCTCGGGGCCGGGAGGTCAGGGGGTCGGTGGCGCGGGATAGCCGCCCTAAAGTGTAGCCTCCAAGTGCAGCCCCCAAAGTGCAGCCACCAGGGGCCCCCAAGTGAGCGCAGCCGCTAAATGAAGCCCCCACGTGTAGCCCCCAGGTGAAGCCTCCGAGTGTAGCCCTCAGGGGCAGCCACCCCAGCGTAGCCCTCATGCGTAGCCCCCATGCATAGCACCCGAGTGTAGCCCCCGAGTGTAAAGCCCCCAAAAGTAGTTCCCATGTGTGGCCCCCAAAGGCTGGGTCCCTCCATCTGGCCACGCGCGCGAAGGGAGAAAGTAAGACCGTTTGGGCCGCCTCACCCTGATACACGCCCAGGAGCCTGAAGGACCTGCTGCTCTCATCGCGGCGCCTTCCGCCGATTATGGCGCATCGGGCCGGTTTTCGGGCCCCAAGGCCATCAGAAGTGGATCCAGGGCGAGACGCTGCCCCCAGTGTAAGGGCTGAGACCTTTGGATTCGGGCTCCGCCTCGCAGCGCCACAAGAGGAGGAGGAGGAAGAGGAGGAGGAGAAGGATGAGGGGGAGGAGGGGGAGGGGGAGCACTGGGGCTTCGACCACCTGCCCTACACCCGAGAAAGAAGAAAGAGAGGAGGAGCAGGAGGAGGAGGAGGAGGAGGAAGAGGACGAGGAGGAAGAGGGGTTGGAAGAGGGGGGGAGGGGGAGGAAGGGGGGGAGGAGGGGGAGGAAGGGTCTGAGAACTCGTTCCCCACGGACCCCGCCGCCCCGCCGCAGAACTGCGAGGCTGGATGGAGATCATACATGACCACCGTCCGGGGGCCGATGCCCCTCAGGGCCCGGGGGGCAGTGGACATGGATGTACTACAATATCGTTCCCTGCAGCTGCCCTCAGATCCCAAGCGTCGCAAGAACATTATATCGATCGGGACGGCGGATTCGTCTGCGTGTTTGGCCTCGGGGGGCCGTTGCCTGCCCCCAGACCTTCAAAAACCGACCAAGAAGAAAAAGCCGGACACGTGGGGAGGGGGCAAGACCTGCGGTGCCATGATCTCGACGCGTCGCAATCCGATTTCTCCTTGGGTTTTCTGAGCTGCGCGGCTGTGAGTTGCTCGGTCATGGGCGCAGTCCTTTCCTCCTCCCTCTCTTCCCCCCTCGCTCGAATCGGCAAGGGCGGGCCTGCCCACCGATCCACGACCGCCTCTTCTCTGGACGGGATGCTGACCGCCATCTCCTCCCGCGGAGGCGGAGGATCTATGCTCTGGGCGTATTGGGCGTGTGTCTCTCTGTTGCTACACCGGTCTTACCGGTCTTTCAGGAACTGGGACCGTCTGCGGCCCCAGCGGCCCTGTTCCCGCCTGTCGCCGCACACTGTTTCCAAATGAACAACTGTCTGCGGCCGCGGCGGCTCTGTTCCCGCTCCTCAGCGCCGCCAGGTTGCACCCAGTCTCCGCCCGTTGCATGGCAATCGCATTGCAATCCAATCGCACTGCATTGCAGGGCACGGCTTTGCATCGCACCATATTGCTATGCATTCATTTGAACTGCTTTGCATCGCGTCACATTCCCGGCGACCCCGTTTCTGCTGGTCGCCGCCGCCCGGTTGCACCCTCCCAGCTGCATTGCAATCGCGTTGCATTGCATTGCATTGCATTGCTTTGTGTTTAAATCGCATTGTATGGCCTTTCATTGTCTTGCATTGCGCTGCTGTGCATCGCATGCTAACTCGTTGCATTCCTTTTTGTTCCATTGCTATATATGGATTGCGTTGCATGGCGTTGCATTGCATTGCGTTCCATTGCTTTGCATTGGTTTGGCGTTGCATTGCGTTACATTGTTGTGCTTTGCTGTGCATGGCTGTGCTTTGCTTTGCATTGGTTTGCACCGCGCAGAATGCATCACATGGATTGCACCACCTCGACTGTACCACATATACTGGACCGCATCGATTGCAAGATCTCGCTGCTTGGGATCCACTCAGGGTAACAAAACTATTGGGCGTTACCCTGCGCTTCTCCTCTGGAAATCTGTCCTCAGACTCCTCCACAGATCCACCTGGGCCCGTTTCTCGAATGGGATCGGGCCATGGCGACGAGAAGCCCGCAGGAACACCCCTCGATCAAAACACCAGGGAGGGCCACCGGTGTTTCGACTGGCCCTCCTCCGATGGAGGCCCTTCCCTCCCTGAGGGGCAACGATCGGAGGGGGCCCCGCTCAAGAGGGGAATCGTCGACCTGAAATCGGCGACACGTCGCCGATACATCCGTGAAAGGCCCCCAAGAGGGAATCCGAACCTTCCTGGGCGGGGTGGGCTAGTTGGCCCCTGTCGGCGATGCATCCCCCCCTGAGCCTGTCAACCCGTGACGTTGCCCCGTAGTTTCGGGTAGCAACTCGGCTTTTTCCGGCGGCCGTGCGAGCGCGAGACGATTCGCACCCCTGGAACGCTCTCGGCGAGGCGTAGCCGCTGGAAGGCATCCCGAGGCCGGAAAACTGCGGAGAACACACGAGAACGGCCGAAAACTTTGGAACTCGGGGGGCGACGTTGCGCCTGAAGAGAAGGGGATGGAGGAAGCGGGGGGAAGAAAGGAGGTGGAACAAGGAGGAGGGAGGAAAGGTGGTCCTTGTCGTCCTCGCCGCCCCGGGCTCCCTGCCCCCCCCCCCTCCCCGACCTGCGGGCGGCGGGGGGAACTCCACGCCGACCACGGCGCTGCACCTGTCCGCGGGGGCGCGCCACTGCGGCCTCGCGGGCGCGGGCAGCGAGGAGGGTGGCGGAAAAGGCGGGGAGCGGGAGGCGGGGGGAGGGGTAGCGGCGCGCGCCGCGCGCGGAGGGTAGCGGAGGGGCGGGCGGGAGAGGGGACGGGAAAAAGGGGGGAATCCCACCAGCCCTTTAGGCCGCGGGTGGTTTTGAGCGCTTCCTCTTCCACACCCTTTTCTTCTCCTTCGGGGAGGTGCTCATCTCTGCTCACTATTCATAAAAAGGCCCCCTCCCCCCACCCGACCGGCGACGAACCAGGTGCATACCCCCCCGCCATCCATGACCACAACAATGCAACAGGCATGTTGCGACAAACTTTAGTTCATGTTCGGGCGCCCCGTGATCACTGTATGTTCTTTTGTCTGGTATAGAGGCCAAGAAACGGGGCGTCATATTGCCCTGCGTGCGCAGGCCCACCATCTTTGACAGGAGCAACTACACAGTGCACGTTGCGGCAAAACCTCGACCATGCGCGGGCGCTTGGGGGTGCCCTGGCTGGCGCGGTGCACCTCGTTTGCGTCGCGCATCTGGCTGGCGCCTGCCTTGATTACCGATGGTTGCCGAGAGCGGCTCCTGCCTATGCTAAGAATCGTGCGTTACTCAAATGATGGGAGGCCGGGTGGGAGTAATCAGGACGACCTTCCTTCCGGGGGGCAACTCAAACTCTGCTCTTCATATTTGTGTACATATATGTATGTGTATACACCCCCTCTCCCACCTGGCCGACAACCAGGGCCAAAGACTGCACCTTCCCTCAACCGTCCCTGTGGAAAAAACATACAAAACACATGTTTTGTTCTGACCGCGCGCGGGCCCGTTACCCTCTTTGTTTTGGATAAGGATGGCAGGGGTGCTGGCATTGTTGCCAAGCGTGTGCGGGACCACCATCTCTGTGGAAAAATCTTGGACCGTGCGCGGGCCCCCGTGATCAGTGTACACTGTGTTTTTTGGATACGGGCGTGCTGGCACATCGTCTTGTGTGTGCGGGCCCACCGCTCCTGTCAACAGTGAATAACAAACGCACTTTGGGGCAGAACTCGGGTCGGGCGAAAGGGGGGGATAGCAAAGGGGGGGTTTGAGAATCAGCTCACTTAGCTGATTTTCCCGGCGCCTCCCGGCGCCGGAGGTGGCTATGTATCGAGGAACGGGCCCCTTGGTGAGGCCGAAACCAGCTGCATGCAGCAAATTTCGTAACCCCCCCTTTCCCAATCCCCCCCTTTCGCCCGGCCCGAAGAACGTTGGATCATGCGCGGGCACCCCACGATCACTCTCGGAGGAATAATGCAGTGTGCAGTTTGCAACACATTCCTGGCCCACGGGCGGGGGCCCCACGACCACTGGGCACTGTTTCTGGATAGGCGTGCTGTCTGTTGCGCCGGGGCTCACCACCCCCTCTTCGAAAACAAAGGCGAAGCGGTTGCTGGTGTACACACACCATGCGCCATGCTTAGCACCCCGCCGCCATATCGCATTGGCATCTCACAAAAAGGTGGGGGGATCTTCGACAAGATCTCGATGTGTGATGCCGTCTACTGGCGCAGTGGGCGCACTCTGCGCGCGCCACGCACCTGGCGCACATGGCGCGGGCGGAACGCATGGCACACTTGGCGCATGTGGAGCCCGCGGCGCAGCTGGCACGCTGGGCGTGCCTGGAATGCCTGGGCACCTGGGGCGCCGAGCGCACCTGGCGCGCATGGCACACTCGGCACGCGCGGCCTACCTCGCAGGCGTCGTGCGCAAGCGTTGCGCGCATGACGTCTGTGCTGGTTCCTACAAGCTGCCTGTTCCTGTTGTGTGCACCCCCCGCCCGACCGGCGACAAGCCGGGGACCATGACAGCACCCCCCCGCCATCCCTGTCGAAAAACAATGTAAGATTCACATTGCACCCACATCTGGATCATGAGCGGACGCCCCTCGATCACTTTGCATTGGCTTTTGACAGGGACGGCAGAGGGGGCTCGCATATTGCCTGTTGTGTGCAACGTAGAGAGGCCCCACCATCCCTTAACAAAACCATGCCATTTGGACTTGTGCCAAAGAATCCGCCGACCCCTTGTGGGTCTCTAGGCGTGTGAGATTGTTCCCCCCACTATCCCCCCCAGGGACCCCAAACCTCGATTTTGACCCCCCCCTGGGGCCTGGCACGACCCCCGGTTGAACGCGCCACGGGGGAACGGAGGGCCTCACAACGGGCCAAGAGGACCCGAAGGGGCCCCCAAGACGGTCGAGGAGGGCCCAGAGTCGCCGATTTGTCGAGCCGAGACGCACAAGATGGCACTCAGACGGCCCAAGATGCCTCCAAGACGCTCCCAGAGGCCTCCAACAGGCCCCCCAGGCCTTCAAAATCCGAGCGTTCTTCCTCGATTTCGGCCTCTGGGGCCCATTGTCGGGACCCGGAGCCAGAAAGCCTGAATCCAGGAGGGAAACCTACCCCTGGAGGAGGGGTCGGACTGGGGCCGCGGATTGGCAAAGTCACATCGGCGGACGTCTGGGTAGGAGGCATGATGAACCTCAATATGGAATTGAAGCTGGATGGCATCCGCTGTATAGGCCCGAACCGCCAAGAGGTGCACGGGCGAACATTCTCCCTACCAGGGAGCAGGAGGTTGCACTGTGCGCGGTCTCCTCTACAGGGTGGTTGCACTGGCTGTGACACATCGCACAACTCCCTGAAACATAATCAAAGACATGCAGGATTCCTGACCATGCTGCTTTCTCTCAGGGGTGCTATGACATATCACTAAATCCAGTGCCACTGATTGACGATGAACTCTCGATGAATGCTTCGATGAGCTCTGAACTACGCCCGGCTTGAAAGTTGCGGGAAGTAAGCTTCCCCTGTGGCTTGATTATGGATGTGGGACGTTCTGGGTGGCGTCAAAATCAGCGCCCTCCCTACGTGATAACCATAGAAAATAAGGTGTAGATCGTCACGCCCTTCCTTGCCGCTACTCCCCCTCTGGGCCAAACTGAAAGACCCGCAGAAAACGTGTTGACGTCACAGGTGACGGCGTGGGTAGATGCACCATGGCACCACGTGATTGCATGTTGTCCTGATATCTTCGGATCTTCATCATCGGCGCGTCCTAGTTGTACAATATGTTCGAACGAGGTATCCTTCTCCACATCGTGTGTAAATGTTTTACCGAGAAGCGTATCCTTTCACACGAGCTACAGTGTGACATATGCCATAAGAAGAGGCCCTACATGATCGGATCCCTTTCAACATCAATATGTTGGGCCAGGGTGACCGTGTATCTTGCTGACATTCCTGTCGGACTCGCGCTGGGGCTCGGACTAGCTGGCGTAGCCAGGGCCGGTGAGACCATGCCGAAGTGGTTTGGGCTCCGATATATGCGTCGTTACAGCCCGATGCAACCTCTTTCGTATCGTCGACAGACAGTATATGTGCTCCTGCGCTGATGGGTAAGGGTAGCATTACTACCTCGCCCTCTATGAAAGTATCGCTTCCCTCGACGTCAACACCAACCCTGCAGTTCTGAAAAACAAACTGTCGATGCCACAGAATACTCCCAGCAATCCTGTGGGCTAAGGTGGTCTAACGGGTTCTTCCTTTCCTCTTCCAAAAAGCTTCAGGGAGGGGTACTCTCCCGTCCCCTCCCTGAAGATTTTTGGGCGGGGGCCGTGAGGTGGCAGAGGATCTGTTTTCGCCCAAGGTGGCTCCAAGAAAGCCTCCGATGCTCCAAGATGGCCTCCACGGCGGCTCAAGGTGATAGAAGATTGTTCAAAGTAGCTTTCGGCATGGCTCCAAGAGGCCCGACGAGGCCACAACACGGTTAACGCTCTCGGACCCCCCACAGGACACCCCAAGAGGTCAAACATGTTCAAAAACCCTAGGAACGTCAATGGATGTGGCCTTCTCGCCTTGTCGCTTCTGATGCGTTTGAGTCCTCAAGATTGTCCCAAGATGGTCCAAGAGAGCCCCAGCTCCCAAAATGGTACCAAGAGAGCCCAAGATCGGGCCGAGAGCTTCCCATGAGCGCCCCGAAGGGCGATTTTGATGGCCAAGATGGCCCAAAGAAGCCCTGCAGAGCTTCCAAGGGCCTCCAGGAGGGCTGGCTCCAAGAGGGCCCCAAGACCTGCCAAAAGAGCTCCAAGAGGACCCCAAGATCCCCCAAAAGAGTCCCAAGAGGTCTCCAAGAGGCAGTGTTGCGGGCTCTGTCCTCGTCCTCATTGTCCTCCTCCTCATCGTCCTCGTCCGTGAGCTCGTCAACTTCCTTGTCATGTTCCTCCTCTTCCTCGTCGTGGTCGTCGTGGTCGTCGCGGTCGTGGTGGTCGTCGTAGTCGTCGTCGTCGTGGTCGTCGTCGTTGACGCCGTCCTACTCTTCCTCCTCCTCCTCCTCCTTCTCCTCCTCCTTCTCCGCCTCCTCCTCCTCGTCCTTCCCTCGCCCCCACGCGGGCCCCAGGGATGGCCTGAAGAGGCCCTCCAAGGCCAGCTCTTACTCTGGGAAATAATTTTCTGTTCAACCTGGTTGCCTGCTTGGTATCACTATAAATGCGTACCTAATACTCCTTTTACCCGTCAACTCTCACGGGCAGGATTGCTGAGTGGGCTGGTGGGTATACACGAAGCGTGAATACAATGCAGGTGGGGGTGGTTTGAAAGACGTTCGAATGGCGTGAGGAATCATGAAATACTTGATATGTCCGTTAGATTGTTCGTGGAGAAGATGGGAACGGATACCAAGACTCAACAGCACGTGTGCGGAGCACGAACGAAAAAAACGGTTGCGCTTGGAAGCCGCGTTCTTTCCTCACCCGACGTGTAGAAGACAAGCACACCACACTGGAGAAAAGGAACGCGAGATATAAGAGGCAGACGACGACGAGGATGGAGAGCGGGCAGCGTGGTTGCCAAAAACGACTGCCACTCGCATCGGCTGCTTCAAACACTGGCCCAAGCCAGAAGTCCGCCGATACGGCGTGTGAGCTTCTGAGAGCGTGGACTTGAGCTCGCTCAAGCTTCGCTCTGAAGGGGGGGGGGGACGCCATTCCCGACACATTTAGTGCTCGGGAGGCGAAGACGGGGGGAGGACCATTCCCGAGGCCATTCCCGATGCATTTCGTGCCCGGGGGCGGGGGGGCCCACACCATGAAGGAGGGGAGGGGGGGTGGACGCCATTCGGGGGGCCCACACCGTTTCCGACGCCGTTCCGGCGCTCTGACCATTGAAAGGGGGTTGGGGGGGACGCTATTCCAAACGCCATTCCCGACGCATGTCGTGCTTGCCAGACGCCTCAAGACGCCCCAATAGGTGGCAGTGGTATCCAACCATCGTCCAATTCCAATGGGAAAACGACATGTCTGCCTTCACGTTGTTGCCGACGGTCCCAGAGGCCCCCGAGACCGCGTCAAGACGGAAGACGGCTCAAGAGGCTCCCAAGACGACATCAAAACGGCCCAACAGGGCGCCAAGACGGCCCAAGAAGCGCCCAAGCCGGCCCAAGAGGGCTCCAAGGCAGCCCCAAGAGAGGCCCAAGAGGGGGAGCACGAAGCAATAAGCTCCCAAAAGTCCCCAACAGGCCCCCAAGAAGCCCCAAGGAGGCCCCGGAAGGCCCCCAAACAAAACCCAAGAGGCACCAAAACGACCCCTAAGAGGCTTCCCCAGGTCCCTTGCTCAATCCCCTGAGCCCCAATCTTCAAGCCTGAGGATTCTTAATGGGCCCGGACCCCAAGCTCTCAAATCTCTTGGGGCTCCCCGCGCGCCCTCTGGGGCCTCCAGAATGTTCCCGCATGATTTTTCGAGCCCAAGAGAGGCCCAAGACGGGCCAAAAGGGCCCCGAGAGCCCCTCAAGACGGCCCAAGAAAGCCCCCAATCACAAAACGATCGGTCCAAAACGCCCAAGTGGCCCCAAGACGGCCCGAGCAGAATTTGAGACGCCCCGTGAGCCCAACGAGCCTTCCCAAGAGGCCTCGATAGGCAAAAGTCATGCATTTCCTCTGAATTGTTGAATTGTTAAATGTGTGTGTGTGGGGTGGAGGGAGGGTTCTCTACTTTTCAAGCTTCCGACGCTCCCTGCTCTCACTTTTACGTCCTCCCGTCCGCACCCCTGAGAATTCATCACATCATCAACATCAACACCACCGTCACCATTATAAACATCATTGTGGGCACACCGCTATTATCATCACAACCACCATCACCATCACCAGCATCACAATCCTGATTATCGTCGTCGTCGCCACCATCTTCATGCTCTTCACCATGACCATTACGTACCATGATAAACATCATCATACTTATCAGCAGCATCACCATCACCATCACCATCACCATCACCACCATCACCATCGCCATCACCATCATCATCATCATCATCATCATCATCGTCATCATCATCATCAGCATCATCATCGTCATCATCAGCATCATCATCAGCATCATCATCACAACCATCATCATCACCAACAGCATCATGTCGTCATCATCGTCATCATCATCATCATCAGCATCATCATCATCATCATCACCATCACCATCATCATCATCATCATCATCATCATCATCATCATCATCATCATCATCATCATCATCATCATCATTATCTGGAGCGCCCCGGATCGGCGGCACTGGCCGGAGACCAGCACAGTAACAAACACTGGCCACAGAAGCGGCGGGAGGAAGGTGTCGAGGGCCCATTTCTGCCAGTGTGCGCGGCTGAGACGCCATCTCCCTCCCCCTCGTAGGGAGGAGGAGGAGAAGGAGGAGGAGGAGGAGGAGGAGCAGGAGGAGGAGCAGGAGCAGGAGCAGGAGCAGGAGCAGGAGCAGGATCAGGAGTTTTTCCAGCAGTTTCATTTCTCACGTGGTGAGGTAGGAGCAGGAGCAGGAGCAGGAGGAGGAGGAGGAGGAGGAGGAGGAGGAGGAGAAGGAGGAGGAGGAGGAGGAGGGAGGAGGTAGAGGAGTGGAGGAGGAGGGGAAACACTGCAATGCATCCGCCCAAAGCTGTGCTCATGAGAATGGCGAACGCCCGCGGCGCAAACACAACACACACGGGGGGAAAGGCGGAACGAAAGACGATGGCAGCAAGTGGCAGGAGGCCCTCGGAACGGCAGTACAACGACACGACCCCCCACCCCTCTCCACCTCTCTCTTCCTCCTCCAGCCTCCCTCCTCATCCCCTCACCTCCCCCCCTGCTCCCCCTCATCCTCCCCCTCCACCTCCCCCTCATCGCCCCTGCCCTCCCACCTCGTCGTCCTCCTCCGCCTCCTCCCTCCTCCTCGTCCTCCTCCTCCTCCTCCCTCCTCCTCCGCCTCGTCTCTCCTCGTCCTCGTCCTCCTCCTCCTCCGCCTCCTCCTCCTCGTTCTCTTCCTCCTCCTCCTCCTCCTCCTCCTCCTCCTCCTCCTCCTCCTCCTCCTCCCCCTCCTCCTCCGCCTCCTATTCCCCCTCCCATCACGCCCGAGAGCGCCGACGGAGATGCCATGCAGCCCCACGACCAGGGGCACGACTCCACCGACCGCCGGCCACCCCCCCCAGCAACGCGGGTGCCTCAGCCGCAGCACCACTGGCCCGAACTGCCGCCTGCCAGGGGCGGCGCCACGGGACAGTGCCACCTCGCGCGCGGGGGGAGGGCCGCTCCTCGGGCTTGGAGCCGGCTGTGGGGGCGGAATTCACCCAGCGCTGGTTCCGGCCAGCGGAAGGCGTGGGGAGACAGGGGCCCCCTGGGTCGCCACGGCTGGCCGCGGCCCGAGAAGCTGGTCAGTTTCGAGCCCTGGATGGGGTCCATGGGACCGATCCCAGCGAGACCGATCTTCTCTGTGCTTCTCTCCCCCTCTTGACTGCTGTTCTTTGGGCTTGTCCAGCCCAGCCCCCGCTGGCCGCGTCCAACCTCGAGCCCTCCTGGAGTGCCAGCCCCTCGCGAGGTGAGGTCAGGTGGCAACTCCTTGGAGTTCTTTTGAGAACGATTGCGGACTGTTAGGCCCGAACAAGGGGTCACTAAGCCAGACTGAGCCGGATTCAGCAGGCGCAGAAGCCCGAGCAAGTGGGACGAAGCCGGATCAAGCAGGTTCATTGTTAAGTTCAATGAAGGATCTACAAACGTCAATGCTGAATCTGACCTCCCACTAAGTGCATCATAATGAGATCGAACGGGGACCGAACTCAAATCAATCCGGGCTCCTCCCTCGGACGCACTTGCCCAACCCTGGCGCGCTTATGCTTGCTCCTGTTCTTCGGCCTGGGGCGATCAAGCATGGGTGCGGCGCAAAAGGCCGTCCCCCCCGGGAGATGGGCGCCCGAGGCATTGGGAGTGAGGCAGCGCGGGAGGCAGCGAAAGCGGGGGGGGATTGGAGGCGGCGAAGGGCGGGGCGAGGCAGAGCACCTGCCAGGCGGATCCGACCAGACCCACTGGGTGACCCAATATGGTCTCGGACCCCTCGGGAACCGTGTGGGAAACCAGGAAGTCCCCAGGGGAGCCCGCGCCGACGGGGGAGGCGGGTGGGTCGGGACCACCCCGTCGGGCGACCATGGACGGCAGAGGGGGAGGGGGAGGACAAGCTAGGTGCGCTCGCGTCATATCTGACGTCCTACCCCTCCCTCCCATCCCTTACCATGGCGCTGATTTTCTCTATCCGCGGACGCGTGTCGTAGCGGACCTGTGGCTCCGCGCGCGCGTGCGTAGTGGGTGGTGGTGCACGTGCGTGCGTGCGTGCGTGTGTGCGTGGTTGTCGTGGTGGTGGTGGTGGTGGTGGTGGTGGTGGTGGTGGTGGTGGTGGTGGTGGTGGTGGTGTGGTGGTGTGGTGGTGGTGGTGATGGTGGTGGTGGTGGTGCTGGTGGTGGTGGTGGTGCTGGTGGTGGTGGTGTTGGTACTGGTGCTGGTGCTGGTTGTGGTTGTGGTGGGTGGTGGTGGTGGTGGTGGTGGTGGTGGTGGCGGTGCGGCGCGGTGGTGGCGGGCGGATGGGCGCGCGAGAAAAAGGCCCGCGCTGGGGCGAGAACGCCATCCTGAACGACGGAGGTCAAACACCGATCCGAAAATGAGGCCCACGCTGCAGCGGGAGCACGATTCGGAAAGATTCGGGAGCAGAAATGAGGCCGGCGCCTCAACGAGAGCAGCATTTTGGGAAAAAATGACGCCGGCGCCTCAGCGAGAGTCGTTTCCAAGGATTTCCCGGGAATCCTGTGTAAAATCACAGTACGCGGAGGGTGCGCGGCCATCACCCAGACGCCATCAGGGGAAGAGGGAGAGTATTTTCATATTGAGTAATTGTGGAGCAGCACCAGTAACTATCCTCCCTGCCCACCCCTTCCTCTTCTCCCTCCCTCCTTCCGACCTTCCTCCCTCCCTATCTGCCCCTCCTCCTCCTCCACCTCCTCCTACTCCCCCTTCTCCTCCTCCTCCTCCTCCTCCTCCTCCTCCTCCTCCTCCTCCTCCTCCCTGCCTCCTCCTTCTCTACCCTATGATACCGGTTTGTTAGGGCTATAGGGCTATAGGGCTATTGGGCTATAGGGCTATACGGCTATCGGGCCTTTGGGGCTTTCGGGCTATAGGGCTTTTGGACTGTGACCTATAGGGCCATAGGGCTATAGTGCTATGGGGCTATAGAGCTATATGGGCTATGGGGCTATAGGGCTATAGGGATATAAGGCTATTAGGGCTATAGGGATATAAGGCTATAGGGCTATAGGGCTATAGGGCTATACGGCTATATAGGGCTATAGGGCTACTGGGCTATTGGGCTATTGGGCACCCCCGGGCACCCGGGCACCCCCAGGCACCCCCGGGCACCGGGCACCCCCGGGCCCCCGGGCCCGGCCACCGAAATCGGCCACCCGGGCACCCCGGGCACCCGGGCACCCGGCCCCGGCCACCGAAATCGGCCGCTCACCTCACCTCAGACTTATATCCGCTAGGACCCCTACAGAAGCAAGCTCTGATTGGGGAATAAGCCACTCCTCCCTCCCTCCCTCTGCCTCTCCTCCTGCTCCTGCTCCTGCTCCTGCTCCTCCACTTCCTTCTCTCCCCTGTGAGGCTGATGTGATATGCATTAACAGGTCGTGCAAACACAATCTACCCTATCCAGACGACCGCCGGAGAATTACGACATATTCGCTGGATTAATCATCGCATCGGATGGGCGGTCTTAAGAGTGCAGATAAAACAACTTTCAGAATAAACACCCTGACGAACGAAGCTGTTTAGTAAGCGCACCCTCAGGCAGGATACGGTATGTTCCTCGTCCTTATCGTACCACACCCTTTCCCCTCCTTCCCTCAAGCCAGCCCCTTTCCCTCGACGGCCTCTCCATCTCCCATCTGGTCATCTCCTCCCCGCGCTCGCCCTGGGGAAGAACGGAAAACATGCCCACCTGGGCGGCCACAGAGGGCCCGAAGAGGACCCGAATAGACCAGAAATATGCACCTCTGGCAGGCACGATTTCCGCATACGAATTTCGCATACAACAAATAACTGATGGATGTCGGATTGGCATTGGCTTCTGTGAGATTTTCGCACACCCGCCCTCTCATGCTCTGGGAGCCTTCCGGACAGCCGAAGAAGCCCCCAAACTCGCCTCAATATGGCCCGCACGGCTCCAGGCCCAAGGCTGGCTTACCCCTCTGTTGTCCAGTGCCCGGGCCCGGCATTGCATGCGAATGTGAGCCCAAAAACTAAGTGAAAAACATGTTTGGGGCCCAACAGATGATACATATTTGAGCTGCCCAGGGTCGCCAAAACCGCATCTTTCGACATCATGCGGATCAGAACAGGTAGCAACAACGGAACTCTGGCTAGGGGGATCACAAGAGATAAAGAGGGGGAAGAATAATGCATTCTTCGCAGCCGGGAACGGTGCTTCCCCCCCTGAGAGAGGACGGGGGGATCCCCCTCTATAATGAGCAACACCACCCAGGGATCGGCACTAGGAGCTGAAGACCTACGACATGCGACGTCCTGATTTGTTCAATATGTCTTTCCCCAAGGCCGGATTTTCATCCCAAATTGGTAGGTGACAAGGGCCACCGCGCGCAAAGGCGGAAACGGACAAAAAGCTCTACCACGCGGGCACATCTGGGGATTTGCGCCGGGCCCCCAGCCACGCTTTGCACGAACCGCCCCCCCAACCCGCGTCCCAGCGGCCACCCGGGCCGCCGTTCAGGGCTGCGCCGACGCCGACGCCGGCGGCGCCGTCAGCCCAGCATCGATATCGGGACGTCGTACTCGCAACGCCTGACAGCGGATCGCTGTGAGAATCGCCGGCGAATCGAACCGGGAACGGCATCGCGATCGGCCAAAACCAATTGCAAACACGGTCGCGATCCTGTTGAATCGAATCCCACTGAAACAAACAATGCAACGGATCTCTGGGGGCGACGACGGTCCGCCGTCGCCCCCAGAGATCCGCTGCATCGTTTGCTTCAGTGCGGGGCCCCCCCGAATCCCGACCTGCGGTCCTTGGTCGGTTTTGATGACGGCCCCGGGGCCCAGGGATGGCACCATGAGGCCCCAAATGGTGGAAAACATCTGATGTCCTTTCTCGTGCAATGAAGAAAGCCTGCAGATGACGGAACTGGCTGACCCGTGGCGCGCTACCGGCACTCGCTTGAGTCCTGGCTTGGCCCCACAGCAAAGATAATCAAACTATCGCCGGCTGCAAGGGCAGCAAGCGTTAAATTGCGTTTCAATCGGTTATCCCCAGAACGCGTGTTAGCGTTCACGTGTGCTTGCCTACTGAAGCCCCTTCACTACGATGCAGGCGGTGGGATGAATGCCGACACGGTTTGCGTGCTATCGGCGGAGCAGAACGGGGTACACACATTGTGCTAACACACTTCATAAATAGAATCGATTCGAACGTCCGAATTGATTACACGTCGAAGGTCTGGGTCGTGGTCGTGGTCGTGGTCGTGGTCGTCGTGACGACGCCGACGCCGGCGACGCCGTCCGCGACGCTGCCGTCGGCCAGAGCCGGCGGCAGGGACGCACGGAGGCCTGGACCCGGCAGCCGAGCCAGCGCACGAAGGCGTCCCTGTCCGCCTCGCGCGAGATGCACTCCTCGAGGGGCGGGGGCGCCCCGAGGCCCTCCCTGACACGATGCAGACGCTGGGGTAAGACGAAGCCAGGACGAGGATAAACTCGGGTGAGGATGAATCGAGAATCTCTGAGATCAGGCGGATGTGGAGGATAACTCGGGCGCCGCGGCCTTTTCAGAGTGCTCCGGAACGCTCTCATGAGAGCGTTCCGGAACGCTCTGGAACGGATTTATCCTCGTCTGAGCCCCGCCCGATGGGGGGGCCCCCAAATGGTGTGGTGAGCCAATGGGGATTTAGGGCCGCCGCACGGTTTTTGGGACTCGGGTCGCTCTTCAGAGACGTCTCGGGCGACTGGGGCCTCCAGGGTCCCAAAGCCTTGCAGTGACGGGCTTTGCGGTGAGGGTTCGTGGGATTCTGGGGTCATCACGCCGTCTATCACCATACGGGTTTCGGACCCCCCCAATCGAAGGACAACATCGGACTGGGATAAATCAGGAATCTCTGATGTGTGGTGGTTTCCGAAGACGTATCGGGAACGGCGGTCGTTCCAGAGGGTACCGGAACGATCTGACAGCGTTCCAGAACGCTCTAGAACGATTTATCCCAGTCCTGGGCCTGCCCGACTCCGCTATCCAGACATCCGAAGCGTTGAGTCTTTATCCCAGCATTTCCTTACGATTTCGGCCCGCGGCGGTCGACATTGGACCTCTGAACATCCAAAAATGAATCCAGGACGCGGAACTACCCCCATGGAAGGAAACGAAATTCCTCAGGCCGCGGATCGAATACCCGGCTCCTTGACACGAGTGGAAGTGCTGGTCCTCGTCCTCCTCCACCTGCTCTCCTCCTCCCCCTCCGCTTCGTCCTCATCGTCGTCGACCTCCTCCTCCTCATCCTCTGTCATTACGGCTGCCATCGTGGTCGTGGCCGTGGTCGAGGTCGTCGTCGTCGTCGTCGTCGTCGTCGTCGTCGTCGTCGTCATCGTCGTCGTCATTCCTCCTCCGCCCTCGACCCTTCTCCTCGGCGCATGGGGGGATGAGGAGGAGATGCAGGGTGATGAGGATGAAAAGCCACTTAACTCCTAATTAAGCTGCTGTCCTCGTGGGGGGAGGGGGCGGACGCGCCCCGAGCCCCTCATTTTGGCACGAATTCATCCTAATCAATCCTCGTCCGTCACCGTCCTCCTCCGCCTCCTCCTCCCCCTTCTCTTTACCGTCATCATCATCGTCGTCGTCGTCGTGGTCCACCTCCTCCTCTACTAGCCGACGCGGCTGCGCCGTTGCCGCCGTCCTCCTCCTCCTCCTCCTCCTTCTCCTCCTCCTCCTCCTCCTCCTCCTCCTCCCCCTCCTCCTCTCCGCCAATCCCCGTAACCGTATTCGTATTGCCGTCGCTTCCGCCGCTGCCTCCGCTGCATCAGCTGCTGCCCGCATCCACCACCACTGCACATCGCTTAACCGATCCGATCCCATCCCCATGGGCGTGACCTCCTTGGTCACACTGGCCGACTCACCTTCCCAAGTCGGAATATAACGGTTTTTCTGAATCCGCAGGGCCTATCCCCACCTAGGGGGGGTGGGCTGATGGGGCATGTGATACCATGGCCCAATGGGGATGGGCCGGGATGGGGATTGGTAGACGATGCTGACCCACATTGCCTCCATGCGCGTGAACGCCATGGGGCGCCCTCCCTGGAGCTCCACGAAGGTGCCGTTCGGAGGCCACAGGAACTGCCGGAAGCAACCGTTGGCCTCCGGCGGCGGCGCCAGCTCCCCCACTCATGCGACAGCAATGCCAACAACAAACCCTCGGACACTCCCGTGATCTCAACTTTGATGTTCTGCGCGGGTCCTCACGGCGCCAATCAATGCATCTGGCGTTCGCGCTCGCACTCCTGGGCCCCCTAGGCCCCCTCTTCTGGCCGCGTGCGGGCACTGACTGAAAGGTGGGCGCAGAACAAACAAACGGATCGATGCATCGCACGGAACGCGTCGCGATGCGAAGATGGAACAGGCGAGGCCGCTGGCTCGAGGACGAAGAGGACGGACAGGAAACGAAAGGATGGGAGGATCGAGCGACAGACACAGGATGCGGCCGGGGGCTCTGAGCTCTGAGCTGGATAAGCCCAGAGAGAATCTGAAGAAGGGGATAAAAACAAATTCGCACAACATCTGTCCTGGGGTCGACACTGACCAACTTGTTGGGCCGCGTCCAGCCGTGGCGACGGGGGGTACCCCTTCTCCCCCCCTTCTGCTGGCCGAAACCAGTGCTGCGCCACCTCAGCCCACAGGCTTGCTCAAACCTGCATCGATCCCAGACGAACAGGGTGAGGGCACGGTGCGTTCGCATTGGTGCGCCGCTGCCTCGGTGCGTCCCGCCTGCTTTTCGTCCCGACCCTCGACCTCCGAGACGACCCGCTCGTGGAGCGCGGCCGATTTTGGCCGGTCCCATCGGGTAGTGGAGCGTCAATTGATTTGCATGGACAATGCAGTGGTGATGAAAACGACCAGCTTCCCCGCTAAGGGGAGCGGTGACAGGCATCGTGGAGGTGGCGCGTCACAGCCCAAGAAACCTTCGCAATAGACACAGCCCTGAAAACCCGCGCGCGTGGTGCAAACGGGGGGGGGAAACCCAGAGAGCCCCGAGCGCGACAGCTTCTTCAACGTCCCCAGGAAGGTGCCGCGCGGCGTGCGGATCCCAGTACTCCAGCAGTCCATTGGCATTATGAGCGGGACGTATTTCGTGTCACTGTAGCGCGTTCATGTTCGCGACGTTCTCTGTTACGTCCTCGAACATATTCTTCCTGCAAGTTCTCGCATCGACGTGTTCTGGGCTTGTCGCGTACCGGCCGTCAGTCCATCGAGGACCTTCCGAGTTCACCTAGAACAGGCAAGTGCGCTTGAGCTTGAGTGGCTTTCCGAGAAGCTGCAATCGTGGCACACCAGGTGCAAACTGAGTGGGATGTAGGTTATATTGCTAAATCGGCCTTCCCCTCCCTCCGTATCAACATCCACACGTGTCAACATTGTCCCTGGCAGCGCGCGCACGTGCCGTTCGCATCACGATCCAAGTGACAAAGTATCTCGAAGCAGATGCACAACCCCATTGAGAGGGGTGAACACCGATGCTGCCCTATGCGACGCTGTACCGCCCAAAACCAATCGGTTGAGGATGGCCACGCATCGCGTGCAGCTGCCGTGTCATTACTTCGGCCTTGTATTGCAGAGACATGTAGCACACGGCCTCATACGTATTCAAATTTACCCAGCACAATTCCGCATAGCTGCGTCTGATTGCATGCTAACGGCCAGGGCATGGTTCCCGCGGCCGGGGCCTCGCGCAGCACGAAGGGCAACGATGTACCTGAGAGGCCGCGGCCGTCGGTCGTGATGGCAACTCCTACTCCCGCTGTTCTTCCTCACCTCCCACTCCTCCTCTCTTCGT
This sequence comes from Prorocentrum cordatum, assembly GCA_963575745.1. Classification (NCBI taxonomy): domain Eukaryota; class Dinophyceae; order Prorocentrales; family Prorocentraceae; genus Prorocentrum; species Prorocentrum cordatum. The sequence continues at coordinate 431,867 of CAUYUJ010017170.1, read as the reverse complement.
CCTGCTTCTCCTTCTTCCGCTCCTTCCGCTGCTCCTCGTCCTGATCTTGCTCCTGCTCATCCCGACTCGTGCTCCGACTCTTGCCCATGCTCCTGCTCCTGCTCCTGCCCTTGCCCTCGCCCCCACTCCTGCTCGCGAAGGCTCCTCATAATTACTTATGTTTCTACACTGTCCGTTACGGACATGGCCAAGTCTGTTTTCCGCTCCACTCGAAACGCGACCTCCCATGGACCACGGAAACGAATTCGGAGTCCCTGCGCCCGAATTTCCTTGCACCATGGGCGACTGCTCGCTGACAGTTACCAAGAGGATGGCAACAGTGGGACGCTGTGAACGTTGACATGGTTTACAGTTGGCCTCATCTCAGCGCCTTGCTGCTCTGCCCAGAGAGCTGCGCCCCCGCTTGGGTGCGGCGCGCGTCCGCTCGCCAGCGTATCCCATCGCGCTCTCCGCACCCCCCGCCCCAAGATGACACGTGAGCGATGTGCGCGCCCCGCACCCGCCCCACCCCCCCCCTGCCCCTGCCGCACCCTACCTCGGCTAGAAGCCTCCCAGATGGGGTCCAGATACGGAAGATCGGCCCGCATCGCCGATGCATCGACGACGCGTCGATGATTCATTGGCGACGTCGGCGGTGCATCGGCGAGGCCGGTGTGGAAAAATCGAACTCCACATCGAGCCGCATCGTCGATGCATCGGCGATGCGGCGCGATCCTCCGACCCCATCTACTCCGGACCCATCTAGGAAGCCTACATTGTCGTGTCCTCTATTCCTCCGTCGTCTGCTCCTCTCTTCGCCAAGCGGGGTACCTGCGGGCTGGCAGAAAGTGCGTACCGCTTCTCCCAGCCTGGCTTGGACCCGTGGCCGACGCGGGCGAGCAGTCCTCCTGGATCGATCCCAACCTCCGTCTTATTCTCCGACTGGTCCTCCGGCTGGCCCCTGTCGCTCTATCGCTGGCAGCGGTTCCAGCTTCGAGCCCGCATCCTCACCCTCATCCTTCTCATTCCCCTCAAACTCTCCCTCCTCCTTTTCCTCCTTCCCCCTCTTGCTCCTCCCCTTCCCTCGTCTAATCCCCCCCCCTCCCCCACCTCCACCTCCAATTCCCCTTCCACCCCCTCATCTTCCTCCTCCGCCTGCTCCTTCCCCTCATCCTTCTCTCCTTCCCCCTCCCTCCTTTCCCCTCCTACTTTTCCTCCCCCTCTTCCCTCCTGGGGGCGGCACGCTGCCGATCGTCTCCGCGCCGCCGGCCGCACAACCCCGCTCGAATCCTCTCCCCTCTTCCTCCTCTTCCTTTTCCTCCGCTTACCCCTCCTCTTCTTCCTACTCCTTTTCCTCCGCATTATTATCATCGTTCTCCTCTCCAATATCCTCTTCCGTCCATCCCGTTCTTACTCAATTCCTCCGTTCGTCCGTTCTTCCTCCTCCTCCTCTATTCTTCTGTTCCGCCGTTCCTCCTCCTCCATTCCTCCCTTCCTCCGATATTCCTCCTCCTCCTCCTCCTCATCCTCCTCATCCTACTCTTCTGTTTTCCCCTTCGCTGTTCCTTCTCCTCCTCCTCCTCCTCCTCTTCCTCGTCCTCCTCCTGTTTCTGATCCTCCTCCTCTCCTGTTATTTTTCCTCTTCCTCCTCCTCCTCCTCATCATCATCATCCTTTTCCTCCTCCTCCTCCTCGCCTCGGCCAACCTCCTTCCCACTTCCACCCGCCTCTCCCTCACCCCGCCTCCCCCTTCCCCCGATACCGCACGGTCCTCCTCCCCGTTATCCACGTTTCCCCCCTCTTCCTCCCACTCTCCCTCCTCTCCCTCCGCTTCCTCCTTTTCCTCGTCCTCCCCCATCCCTCCCTCCTCCCCCTTCTCTTACCGACAACGGCCATGGCGGCCCCATGGGCTCCACCAGCAGCCTCGATGTCCTAGTCCACCACCACTACGACCTGGGCCAGCTTCGTGTTGAAACCAACTCCACGGGGACACTCGGGCAGCACATGGACACTGTTTCTGGAGGGAGAGCCCTGTTCGGGGATTACCGAAAAGGAGCGGGCAGCCTGCGTCACAGGGAGGAGGAGGAGGGAGAAAAGGAGGAGAGAGCCGGGAGGAACCGGCAGGCGGAGGAGACTCGGGTACGGCCGCGGGGAGCGCGCCACCCAACCCCGGCGCTGGTCGCCGCGCGCGCGCGCCGCGCGCGGGCAAAAAACGGGCAGCAAGAAGAGGGAGGCACAGGGAGAGGAGGGGCTGGAGGCGGGCAGCTTCAGCGAAGGCACGGTGCACGTTCGGCGCGCGAGCGAGCTCATGCAGCACGCCACGGATAGCAGCCCAAACGATTACGGAGGAAAAGGAGGGAATGGGAGGAAGACGCGGCGGAGGAGGAGGATAATGAAGGAAAGAGGAAAGAAATACCTAAGTGACGCACTGATTGGCGGCAGCACGCTACGGCAATGTGACAGGCGCGCACCTGCGCGCAAGCAGCGCGCCGCGCTACAGCGGATTGAAGCGCGACTTTCGGCTCCTGCCGCGGCGCTGCGGCCAGGGCGGGCGCCCCGGCGTCGCCTCCCGCCACGACCGCAAACACGCGGACGGCGGCAAGGGCGCCGTCGTCAGCCGGGCCGCCGATCTCGAACGCGAAAGGCGCCATGTCGAGACCAGCGTGCCGGTGGCGTTTCACCCTCTCTTCCTGCGCAGCGGCCGGGATGCGGCTGCGCGAACCCGCGCTGGGTCCCAGTGGGCGCCCGGCAATGTCCGGCGCCGCGCGCCCGCCGTCGTGGTCGAAGACGACGTCGAGGATGTTCCTGGGGAGGTCGTCGTCGGAGGCGTCCTGCACACTCCCCGCGCGCAAGCTCTCCGCGCGCTGCTCCTTCATCGCTCTCGGGTTAACGTACGTGGTGGCGACATTCAACAAGTTATCGCGGATCCCCCGCCACGTCTGCGCCCGCTCTGCGCCCTTCCGCGCGCCTGAGACCAAAGGTTCACCCCGGCAGCGCTCCGCGCGCGCTCTGGCTTCTGGCGCGCTGCCAATGCGTCTCCGCTGGCGCTCAAAGGAGGAGGTGGCCCGCGGCGCACAGCGGCTGCCAGCGCGGGGCCATGCGCCGAGCTCCGTCGGCCATCGCGCGCGCCCCCGCCGGGGGTGCACAAGAGAAGCCGCCCGCGCCTGGGCCGAGCCCCCCTGCGCAGCCGGGCCCTGCGCCACTCGTCCGAGAGCTTGTCCAGGAGGCGCGCGCGCCGCGAGCGCGACGGCGCCCCTCTAGTCCCCTCGCAGGAGCACCGAGGGTTCTGTCGTGTATTACAGCATCGGGCTGCTCTGCAAGACAAGTCTCTGCCCCGCAAGCTCAGCTTGCGCTGGCTAACGCAAGGCGGCCTCTAGCCCAGCTCTCGCGTACAAAAGAGCCCCCCCCCTGCAGTGGTGCCCGAACTGGCGTCTCCAGCCCGCAGACGCGGCAGCTGCAGCTCGCGGCAAGGCCTGACCAAAGCCGGCCCGCCTTCGCGGGAAAGACAAGTCGCTGTGTTTTCGCTGCGGCGGCGCGAGGCCCGCCCCTGCGAGGCCCCCCCGAAGCACCGCCGCAGGCTGGGCGCAGCGCGCCAGCGCCGCTGGACCCCGCGAGCACGAGCGCAAGAGGTGCTGCGGAGCACCCGCAATCGCGCGTCGCAGGATGGCCCCCGCGACCTGGCAGCGAAGACCCGCCCCTCAGGGTTGCCGCGGTCGCGCGAAACAAGCAATTGGGCCCGCGGCCTTCAGGGGGCCCTGCCCCGACGGACCGAGACCAGTTTCCAAGCGGTCAGCGGCGCAGCGCGCCCCCGAGCACTGGGGGGTCGGAGACGACCAGCGCCCGCCGCGGCAGGCCCCGAGCAGACGCATCGGCTGCAAGCCGGGATGCGGTTCTGTCTGGGGCCAATTACGCCAGGGCCGACCCGGGCCCCCACGACGCCGCGCGAGGCGGCCAACTGCGCCGCATAGCATGGCCCGCGCGGCACATGTCGCCTGCGCACGCGACAGAAGCATCGCTAACACAAAAAAAAAAAACGAAATAAGAAACTTCGCGGCGCCCAGGCAGCTTGCCCAGACCACGCGGCCCCCGGGGGCGTCGAAAGCACCCCCCGCGGGCGCGCCGGGCAGCCCGTCCACGACGGGCGCGGGGCACGGCGCTCGCGAGCCCGCTGCCGGCTTGAGCGGCGCGCCGGCGGGCGCTTCCGTTGGCGTTCTGCAAGTCTGCGCGCGAGGCGCGATGCTAGCGTCGGCGACCACCGCCCATCCACGAGCGCGCCGCAGTTGCCCTCGGCGTCGCGCGCCTCCAAGCTTTGCGACGCGCCGGACGTCGCAGGAACGCGCGCGCTGCGGCGGGCCGGGCGCTTCCGCTGGGCTCGCGCAACGCATGCAGGGGCACGGGGAGATGGCGCCCAACTCGGGGGGCGCCGAGCCGCCTAGCCATTGCCATTTCCTCGAGGACTTCGCCAATACGTTCTCGCGCCGCTCGTCCCTGAAGCACGCCTGCCAGCGCGCGGACCTGTCCTCGCCCCGCCCGGCGGAAGCACGCGGCCTGGACCCCCGCGGCCCCCTCGCCGCCACCACCTGGAACTCGTCGTCAGAAATGTCGAGCAGGGCGGCGACGAATGGCGCCGCCGCGGCAGGGCCCCGGCGAGGAGGAGGCCGCGCAGATCCCTCGCAGCTCCTGGAGAGCCCGCCAGAAGGGGCCCCGCCACGAAGGCCAGCAACGGGTCTCTTCTGGGCGCCATCTTCCACCAACTCGCGCAACGCGCTCGCAGGTTGCACAATTGCGCCCCCCGCTGCCTGGGCGGACGGCCCGTCGCAGCGCCGAGTCGAGAACGCCCAGCTGGCCAGCCTGCAGCAAGGTCGATCATTTTACTATGGCCCTCCGTTTCGCGTTCCGCCGCGCGCCCCCCCCCCTGCTCCGCCGCGCCGGAGGCCCTTCCATGACAGGAGGCGGTCGACTATGCGCACGGTTTTACAAACGCGCAGCTGCCCCGCATGCGCCCCGGCACTGTCCGGCGCCCCGAGCAAATCGAGCATGCTGGCTCTGCGCTGCGCCGGCGGGCCCTGGACCTCGCGGCGAGCGTGCCGCGGACTGATCGAGCAAGGGTCGCGCGTCCACGGAATCCCACCTAATCGGATCAGGACGCGGCCATGCTGTCGAGGGCGCAGCGGGCGCCTGCGACTCCAGCATCGCTGGCCGAACATCTCCCCCGCCCCCACCTCCTCCTCCTCCAGCTCCTCTGGCAACTTCGCCGCCGCCGCTGGCTTCTTCTCTGGATCCACAGCGCACATGGCAGAAATAGCGCCGCTGAGCGTGATGCGCAGCCCTGTCGAATCGTGCATCTCCACCGCCGAGCGCCCCGCGGTGCTCCACGCACGCGGGCCGGTGTGCCCTGTGAGGCTCCACCGACATGACCCATCGGAGGTCGCGTGCACCTCTCTGCACCTCGCCCTCCTCCTCCTCCTCCTCCTCCGCCTCCTCCGCCCTTCCCAATCAGCCGATCGACCTCCGTCTTGCCCGGCCCTGGGTTCGCGGCTTCGCCCGCGCGCGCGCAGCGATGGCCGAGGCGGCTTTGTGGGCGGCGGATCCCCGCATCTTCCTCCTCCGCCACTTCCTGCCCTTCACCAGCCAGCGCGCCATCTGCTCCTCCCGGCGCTTCACCCGAGGGCTCGCCAAGGCTCATCGCAAGGAAAGCCCGGCGTGGATTGAACTCGATTGCGTTCCAAATGGCGGCCAATATTGGGGGCGCCATCCAGGGGATCGCAAGCGCAGTACTCAGCGCTCACACGCGGGCGCGCTGTCAGCAGCGGCGCCTGCGACCGCCAAGCCCAGCCGCCAGCTGGCGCGAGCGGCGATCGTGAGCCCGCACTCTTGGCCGAACATCCCCGCGAGATCTAAGACGCGCGCGGTTCTCTCCAGCAACGTCGCCTGGCCGCCCACAGAAAGTGTCCCGCGACGCACAAACCGACGAAGGGCGCCGCCTGATGGCGGGGCGACTCTGGCTCGTCCCCCCGCCCCGGCAAAGCCCCGCCGCCTCCCAGGTCGAGAGCGCGGAAAAGAACAGGACAGCGAGCAGCTTTGACCGGCCGCGGACGTACCAATGCCCTGGGGGGGACCAGCGCCTGGGAAGCACCGACCGGGCTCTCACTCCTGAAAGCGTCCTGTTCGTTCTCCTCCGCCACGCTCCCCGCGGGCTGCAGGGCCTGGTCGCCGCCGCCATCCTCGAACCGCCAGCAGCTTCGGATCCAGCGACTCCAGGCGCGGCGGCACTGCGACCGCCTGGGGCGGATGCCTGGCTGGTCCCGGCAGCGACAGCCACCCCCTTCACAATGTTAGATTATTCGGGTATGGCCTGGTGGCGCACGTCCGCGCCCTCCTCTTCGCGCACCTGCTGCGGCTGCTCAGCGGCTGCTCCTGCACCTCCTTCCCTCGGCGCCGCGACGGTCGCAGATACAGCAGATGGAGCGTGGCCCCCGCCTGGACGCCGTTCTGCGCGAGCGTGCCGTCGTTTCCACCACATCGGCCGCGTAGGTCACGCGCTGTTGGTCGGGGAGGAATCCTGCCCTGGAGCAGATTTGCTTCTTGATGGTCGAGACGTTCGCGTTGGGCTTTCTGCTCAGGATGATGGTGGGCTCCAGTGTATGCATCGGGTGAAGGACATCCGTCTCCAGCTCCACGAGGATCTGCAGGCCCCCCTGCCCGCGCTGCATGGCGATGAAAGCGCCCACGCACTTCGCCGGTATCCCAGTGAGCGCCGGCCTCAGAGTCTGCACCGCCTGGACCGCCCGGCGGTTCTGCCACCAACCCAATCGCCGCTACCAGCGCTGGACGCAGGCAGCATCCGCGTGCGCGTGCTGGCACGGCTCCGACGCCGAGTACAACTAACCACCATAACCATGCGCGCACCATCGGCACATGCGCGCTCGTCGTCCCCCCGTGAATCCAGCAAAACCGCCGTGCGTAAAATTACGAAACGTTGAGACTTGCTGCCGAAATTGCATCACCTCTACTCGAAAAGCCTTCATAATGAGGGTTTTCCGCTAGTTCCTGCTCCTCATTGGGCCCCATCCTCCTCCCTCCCTCCCTCCCTCCCTCCCTCCTCCTCCTCCTCCTCCTCCTCCTCCTCCTCCTCCTCCTCTTTCTTCCTCGCGCGAGAGAGAGAGAGAGAGAAAAACAAAAGAGAACAAAAGAAACAGGTGTGCGGCCGGCCCACCCCAGAGGCCCGCGGAGGCAGGGCACCGATGAGCGCCCCAGGCGGCTGGGCGCCGTCGCCGTCGCCTGAACCGCTGGGCTCCGCCGCGCCGCCGTCCTCCGCGGCGCCGATGGCGCCCTCCTGGTAGCTCTGCCCGGGGGCGGCGCGCCCCCCCAACAGTCGGGTGCTGCTAGACGTGCGCCTGGCCCCCCAGGATCTCCCCCACGGCCTCCAGAGCACCCCATCACGAGACCCAGAGGGCCACAGGGGGCTCCAAGATTGAGCAAACAGCTTGGGGCACCTTGGGCCGGGGTACCTCTAGCCACCCCCGAAATCGGGCTGAGGATGAACTCGGACAGACCGGATCGGCATGGACCCTGGCCATCGGAGGCCCCAGTCACCAAAGACGTCCTCGGAGAACGGTCCAAATGCCAAAATCGGATCGGACCAGGCAAGCCGCCGTCGACACCGAATCGGATCGATCGAACGGAAGTGGGCCCTTGGAAAGGACTGGGGGTGGGCGTGGGGCAGGGCAAGGGGAGGAAAGGTGTGCTCTGGGGGTCTCAAGTGTGTGTGGTGTCAGACCGTGCGATGACCTCGGAATCCCCGACAACCCCACCGTTCGGCCAGTCACCTCACGTGTTTGGGACCTCGGAGACCACAGTCGCACGAGACGTCCTCGGAGAACGACCCAAGACCGCCGACCCTTTGGGGTCACGGCGTGTGAGATGCTTCCCCCTCCCCAAACCCTTCCCCCTGGGGCCTGGTTCGGTTGGATTGGAAGGGGGAGGGGGGGGGGGCACATCCATCATCCGCACACTTGGAGCCTCAAGAGGCCCCAAAACGGGCCAAAAAGGTTCCAAAGGTTCCCGGAACGGTCCAAGAGAGCTACGAATCGACGAAAGATCGCCTCAAAACGCTGAAGATTGCCTCCACACGGCTCCATACGTCCCCAAGACGTTTGAAACAATATTGCGAGGCGCCCCAAGGAGGCTCTCCATAAGCAAAAATCGTCCTATTCCCGGAGGAAAAAATGCATGTTCACAACATTTGCCCAGTCGGTTTCCACGCGGCGCAAAACGGCCCAAGAAGCCTCCAAGATCGACCATCGCCAGCCCCAGAAACCATAGCAACGGCCCAGGAAAGCCGCAGGACGGTCCCAAGAGGGGTCCAAAACGAGACAAAAGGCCCCCCAAAGGCTGTACAGACGGCCCACGCGGAGGACGATTCGGTCCAAACCACCCAAGATCACCGCCAGACGGCACCATGGGTGTCCAAGACGTTTGAAAACGCGACCACGAGGCGCTTCAAGAATGCCTCCACAAGCAAAAACCGTCCAATTCCTAAGGTCAAACGTACATGTTCAACACATTCGCTTCTTGGGCTTTCACGAGGCTCACAACAACCCAATATACCTCCAAGATCGACCCCTGTCACCCGAAGAGGCTCCCCAAAAGGCTCCAAGACGGCTTCCGGGCGATCCACGAAGGCTCCAAAAACCATAGCAACGGCCCAGGAAAGCCGCAGGAGGGTCCCAGAAGGCTCCAAAACATGCCAAGAGGGCTCCCAAAGGCTGTCCGGACGGCCCACGCGGGGGACGATTCGGTCCAAACCGCCCATGATTGCCTCCAGACAGCCCCATGGGCGTTCAAGACGCTTGCATACGCGACCACGAGGCGCTCCAAGCAGGCCTCCAGAAGCAAAAACCATCGCATTCCCGAGGGAAAATGTACATTTTCAGCATGTTCGCTTCTTGGGCTTCCACGAGGCCCACAACGGCCCAGTAAACCTCCAAGATCGACCTCTGGCACCCCAAAGACTCTCCAAAAAGCTCCACGAAGGCCTCCGGGCGCCCCACGAAGGCCCCAGAAACCATAGCAACGGGCCGGGGGAACGGCAAGACGGTCCTAAGAGGGCTCCACAACGTGTCGAGAGGGGCCTCACAGGCTGGCCAGACAGGCTACGCGGGGGACGACTGCTGCCGCCCCAAGGGGTCGGCGGTGTGGCGTAAGCGAATGAATCACCACACGGTGGGTCACCGCATGGGGGTCTCAACGGGCCCCAAGACGGCTCCAGATGGCCCCAAGACGGCCCAAGACGGCCCTAAGACGGCTCGAGATGGCCCCAAGAGGGCCCAAAAAGAACCCAAGACGGCCCAAGAGGGCTCCAAGAGCGCCCACAAGAGCGCCTCCAGAGGCCAAAAACATTGATTTTCCTTACGTTTTTGAAAGATTTTAGCTTTCTCGCCTTTTTCGCCTCTCCGGAGCCCATGACGGCCCGAGCAGCCTCCAAGATGGCCCAAGAAACACCCAAGGGGGCCCCAAGACGGCCCCAGAGGGCCACAAGACGGCCCAAAGAGGCCCCCAAGACGGTCCAAGAAACCCCTGAAACGGCCCAAGAGGACCCCAAGAGGGCCCCAAGGCGGCCGCGAGAGGCCCCCAAGACGGCCTCCGAAGGGGCGAAACGGCGCGAAAGCGCCCCAAGACGGCCCAAGACGCCCCCAAGAGGCCCCAAGAGGCCACCAAGAGGCCCCCAAATGGCCCCAAAAAGCCCCCCAGAGACCTCCGAAAAGTCCCCAAGAAGCCTCCAAAAGGCCCCAAAGAAGCCCCCCAAAGGCCACATAGCGACTGGAGTGTAATATTATTTCCCCCCCTGGACGAACTGCGGCGCAGCGCCAGCCAGGTGGAAGTTGGTCACGGCGGCGCCCATGATTAGAGCCAGCGCTGGAAGGGAAGATGGGGAGGGAGTCAAAAAAGGGGGGGAAGAGGCCAGAAGAAGTCCCCAAGAGGCCCAAAGAAGCTCCCAAGAGGCCTCCAGGAGGCCCCCAAGAGACTCCCAGAAGGCCCCGCGACGTGACTGTACGTGCTCCGGACGTGCACCCCGCGAAGCGAGAGGAATCACCACACGGTGGGTCACCGCACTGTTTTGGTGGACCCCGAGTGCCGAGCGAAACGACGGCACAGAGCAGGGCACCCCTGTCCGCCGAGCAGGACCGAGGCTCGGCCCTCCTCAGGATGCACAGCGACGCCGTGCGAACACCTTGCCGCGTCGGATCGTCAGGGAATCGGAATCGAATCGGATCGGGCTGAGAGGAATCGATACCGTTTCGGATCGACCAGATCGGAATGGACCCTGACCCTCCCCTTCTTCAACCCTGCCCACCCAGCGGGAGAGCCGCAACTTGACATCCGAGACCCCAACAGCCCCCTCCGTAAGAGGAAGCCATGACGTGGACAGATCGTGGTGAGGATGACGCGGACAGATCCGGGTGAGGATGACCTGGCGGACCTGCATGACGCGTCGGGCTTTGCGGCCGTCTTCAGAGCGCTCCGGAACGCTCTGAGAGCGTTCTGGGCCCGCCTGACTTCTCCAGCGGGAGAGGGCTCCAACAAGGGGGAACGAACGTTAGGGGGAACTGGCTGGGGGGGCATCAAGCTGGAATCGGCGATAAATCGCCGATAGATTGGCGATAAGACCCCCTGATAGCAAGTCCGCACGCTCCTGGTGAGGCAAGCTATCGGGCCCCTACCGGCGATCCATGGGAGAGTGGGGGTCGACGCATCCCCCCATCAGCATTTTCCCCCCGTAACGCCGCCACTGAGGGGCACCGCCCTCCTACAGATTACAGCCAGCCTGCTACCATACAGAGCGCTCCTTCTGAGGGGCGGGGTGTCCCATGGTTGCACGAGGATCGCCGGATGAACAGACACCATGTCAGACCCTGACGGAGCAGCGAGCCCCTTCCGAGCCCGAGCTGCTCCACACTTCAGCGTCTTGGCTCTAAGCAGTACTTTCTTGGGGGCTGCAGCAGGCAGGGGGACGAGCAGGGCACGGGGTGGGTCTGGGGGTCAGGGTCGTCCCACCGCCCGAGGCAGAAGAGGTAAGCAACCCCCACAAAACGTACGCGCCAACAACGTACGCGAGAACAGCTGGACAAAAAAAACTCAAGCAACGCGTGCCCTTGACCCCACCCCGAGAGAGGTGAAACGGCATATACCATAACCCATAACCTCTCAGAGTTCGGCGCCGACTTCTGGGAGGCGCCGAACTCCGAAAGTCCATATCTGCGTCTCTTGATCTTCTTCGAAGAGAGGCCAGCCTGACGGAGGGGCAGCAGGATCAGACAGAGGGCATGGGGGGACGAGGGAGGGACGGGAGGGGGAGGGCGGGAGCGAGGGGAGGAGAGGGCACGAGGGGGGGGCAAGGGAGGGACCAGGCATGGGCAAGGGGGGTCAAGGGGGTCCAGGGGAGACAAATATACAAGGGTCAAGGGGGCGAGAGCGATGGTACAAAGGGGAGGGCGAGGAAGGGACAGGGGGGGAGGGGCGAGGGCGACGAGCGGGGGGAAGAGAACGACCGCGCACGAGGAGGATCTGGGACAAGGGCAGCCTGCCGACGACGAAGCAGACCCGACCGAGGAGGAGGATTGGCCAGACCTGGGACATAATACCATCCTTCAAGAACATGAGAGCCTCTGCCCGCCAAACCGAAGAACGTTCGAGGGCACCTCCTACAAGATGCACAAAAAACATCTAACAAGCACTCAAAACATTCGGGCGCCCTCCCCGAACCGACCTCGATCTTATATCTCGGCCCGACCGTGGAAGAACCGGCGGCGTAGACTTTCCCTCTCGGAGTTCCGCGCGGATTCCTGCCATCGGCGCTGGCCCCTGCGCGCCACGGACGGGGGCCGGCGCCAATCAAACGCAACCCGCGCGGACCTCCGACAGTTCATGTCGGTGTCGCTTCTCCTCCTCCTCCTCCTTCTCCTCCTCCTCCTCCTCCTCCTCATCCTCCGAGCGGAGAAGGACAAACAGAAGCTGGAAGAGGAGGCGGAAGAGGCGGAGGAGCAGGAACAGGAGGAGGAGGAGGAGGAAGAGGAGGAGGAGGAGCAGCAGAGAGAGGGAAGCCATGTCTGGCCAGCACGGACTTTCGGCGGAAAGGGCCCACACGCTGCTCTGCACCTACGCCCAGGGCTGCTGCACCCACCTGCTGCGCGCGAACTACGAGACCGCCTTGGCGGGGGAGCTCGACGACTCGCTCTTTGGGGCCTGCGCTGAGCTGACTGGTCCCTTGAGCAACGAGCAGAAGGAGTGGCTCACCCTCCGCCTCAAGGATGGCGGCAACGGCTACCCTTCGGCCCGAGAGACCGCCGCTGGCGCCTACCTCGGTAGCTGGGCTTTCTGCTTCCGGGGCGTGGCAGCCTGCCTCGGGGCTCTCTCGGCGGAATCCGTCCGCTCCCGCTGCCCCCAGACGGCGGACGCTTGGCGCTGCGCCGAAACGGAGCTTGAACGGCAGGAGGCGAAGGCCGAACCCTTGGACTGGGCAGCCCTCTTGGCCGAGGCCAAGACCAAACAGCAGGGGGTACTGGGGGAAGAGAATCTCTTTGGCCAGACGAGCGCGGCTCCTTAGGACGCCGGACGAGGATGGCCAACTCGCACTACGCGGAGCTGGGGGCCCAGGAGCGGGGGCCTGGCTGCTTCCCCGCGTGGAGGGCGACGCGCCTCTCCCACACGCCACTGTCTGGCCAACCTGCACATGCGCCTCAGCTGCGACGTGTGCGCGCCGGGCGCGCGCTGCCAGCACCGCAAACAGGACGGATCGCTCTGCGGGGAATTGCTGGACACCAAAGGCTGGCACGCCCGGAAGTGCGGGTGCGGGGGCAGCAGGGACTACAGGCACAACTCCCAGAGGGACTGGAGCGCGCCCTGGCACTACGCCCAGACGGGCCACAGGGCCACGACCGAGCAGCGTGTCCCTGCCTGGGATCGCCAGCACCCCGGCACTGGAATGTGGGAGGAAGCCATCCTCGACGTGGCCACGCGCGACCCGGCAACCAACTCCCAGGTCGATGTGGACTGGTCCACTACCTGCGAACACAGCGACAACAACGCTCGCAGGCAGGCCAGGGCCCGCACGGATGGGGTGGCGGCGGCCCAAGCGGTCGACAAGAAGCGGGCACGCTACCCCCTTTCTGGCGGGTAGCTGATCCGGGTTGTCTTGGAGTCGGGTGGCCGGCCAGCCGACGAGTTGGTCGCCTTCGTCCACTCCTACGGCCAGGATTTCCCGGAGGCCGAAAGGCCAAGCGTGATTTCCACCACCTGGAGGAAGATCCAACGCTGTTCGGCTTTCGGCAACGCGGAGATGCTGCTTAGCGCGGTATGAGCAGCCAAGCAGCCCCACAACCACCACCAGCACGACCAACGCGACCACCACCACGACCACAACTAGCACGCCACCACCGCTTGGATGCGCACGACCGCCGCCACGACCACCACCTCGACCTGGCCGACGACAACCACCGCGACCACGAACACCACGACCACCAGAACGAGGACCACCGCGACCACCACGACCACCGACAGCCCGACGACCACCACGACCGCAACGACTACCACGGCCAGCCCCACGACCACGACCTTCACCACAACAACAACGACGACCACCACGGCGACCGCCGCCTGCCGACCGCCCCCAGCCTCCTCCCCCTCCCCCATCCCCCTCCCTGCCCCTTGCCGGGCCGCCCCTGCCGCTGCGTGCGCCCCCCGCCTTTCCTCCCCCTCCCTCCTTCGCCTGCCCCTCCTTCTCCTCCCAGTAAATAACACTTGCCGAATGCGGCGAGCGCGAGGGCGCGATCGGATCGACCATTCCGGCCGCCCCAGGGGTCCCGTTCGCGTGTGCCGGTCCCTTCTGGGAGCCCCTGGGGCCGTGGCGAGAGAGAGAGAGAGAGAGAGGGAGGGACGGAGACGGAGAGGGAGAGAGGGAGAGAGGGAGAGAGAGAGAGAGAGAGACAGAGGACGAGGGGGGACAAGGGAGGGAGGGAAGGAGGGAGGGCGCGAGGGCAGCGGTGGAGACCGCGCACCTCCTCGATGGCCTTCCAGGGCCCCAGCGGCGGACCGCCGCGGGGCAGGGGGGGCGGCGCGCCTGGGGGGCGGAGGCTCCTCGGGGGGCCTGGCCCGGATGGCGGCGAGGAAACCGCGCTCGCTGGCGCCCCGGCGCATGGGCGTGCAGTAGACGTCCGCGGGGACGACTCTGCCCCTGGAGGGGGCGGGGCTCGGCCTCCGCCTCGTCTTCACTGCACTCCTCCTCGACGTCGTCGTCCTCCTCCTCCTCCTGCTCACCCTCTGCCTCGTTCTCCTTTCTCCTCATGCTCGGCCTCACCCTCTCCGCCTCCTCCTCCTCCTCCTCCTCCTCCTCCTCCTCCTCGGTCTCATCCTCGGCCTCCTCGTCTCCAACGAGACAGTCACATGACTGCCCGAGAACCGACCATCAGAGACACACAGAGGCGGCCCCAAAACCTTCCAAGACTTCCCACATATGTGTCAGCCGAGCCTCTTCGGGAGTCCTTTGTGGAATCATCGCGCCCTAGACGGCTCCGAGGTCCCCGACGGGCCCGCAATGGGTTCACAAGAAGCCCCCGACACGGCCTAAGAGGCCCCAAATAATCTCAAAAAGAGCCCCCGAGAAGTGTCAGCGATGCCTTCACGACGGAAAACTAGGACGAATGAGGAAAGGGGTGGGGAAAGAGACAGCGACCGGGCGATCAAGACCAGCGCCAGCTCAAGCAAGGCAATGGAATGGAGCGGCTCTTGAGCTCGACGTCGTTCCTGCTGCGCTGCTGCGCTGGCACGTTGGCGGGGTTTACCGTAAGCAACTAGCTATCACTTACTCGCCTCATGGAAACCCAGTTCGTGTGGATACGGCGTCGCAGTCAAGTTCAGATTGGGCGTCGCAGGTGCTGACACGATGCCATGCGTCACACAAGTTCCCGCCCTTGCACGCAGTATTCGAAGCGCGTCGCGCATGTTTCTTCAGCGAAGATTCGCTTGTTCGCGCCTGTTCGCGACACGGAGGCGCACGCATAGGTGCCTTGGAACTCAGCAGCACCGCGTGTGGCCACGTCGCTCGCCCACAGACTGGGACACTCCTCCTCATCCTCATCATCCTCCTCCTCGTCCTCCTCCTCCTCTTCTGACCTGGCTCCTCCCGCTCGCCCCTCCAGCCCTCCGCCTCCTGATCCTGCACCCTTCCGATACTTCTCCTCCACCCCCAGCCTTCGCTTCGCCATCGTAGAGGACAGGGCTTGCAATAGATGGCCATCAACATGCTGAGCCCGCCAGCCCTCCTCCTGCTCGTCCTCGCCCTCCCCCCTCCCTCCGCCTGCGCACGTCATTGCGTACCGGAGCGATCGATGCCGCACGCAGACCCCGGCACGCTGGACAGCCCTCCCCTCCCCTTCCCTCCTGTGCCCCCGCCTCCTCAGTTCTGAAGACCCCCTTTGAGCCACCTGGCCAGCCCAGTCGCAGTCGCAGAAGCCTTGGCGCGAGGTAGCGCCCGAGCAGAGCGAACCCATAGAATCACGCATTCGAAGAGACCCGCACATAACCGCCCAGAACTCCCTCAAGAATTCCTCCTCTGCGTCCCTTTCCATTGACCTCCGGGGACCTCTGCCATCTCGCGAAACGCGCCCACAAGCTTTCCACAGCTTCTAAAACACGCAGAGCACTCCGACCTCCTTCTTCCTAAGGCAAGCTGCAAGGCACACGCACAAACACACCTGCCTGTAGCGTCAGTTGACGCGGCTGCGGCGGCCGCAGCCTCAGCCTGTATGAGAAGCATGGGATGGCACGACCTGGAGGGCCACTCAAGCCTCCCTCAACTCCACCTCCACCACATAGACAGAAAGCAAGAAGAGCAAGAGGAGGTGGACTGCCTATCCCAGCGCAAACGGCTGCGCAAGACTTCGCATTCCGCCCCCAGGGCACTCCCACCTCCTCCTCTCCCTACCTTGTCATCCGCCCCCCCCGAGGGCACCAGCGCGTGGCGCAGTGAAAGATAGTTTACGCAAACAGACCACGGTCAGCTGAGCGCTCCTCCTGAAGTTCCCTCCCCCTCTTCCTAATTACCCCATCCTCCTCCTCCCTTGCCTCCTCCACCCCTGCCTCTCATCCTGCCGCTCCTCTCCTTCTCCTCCCCCTTCGCCGCCGCCGCCGCCGCCGCCGCCGCCGACGACGACGACGACGACGACCACGACTGCGCCGCCGACCTCCAAGACCGTCCAAGGGTGCTTTCCGGCAACATGTCGCGGCGGCTCGGGACGGATGCAGCCGCGGCTGGCAGGGCTCGCCCCCCCAGAGGCCCAGAAAGTCGGAGCCGGTCCGGCCGTGGCAAAGAGGGCTGTCCCCCAAAGGCCCCGAAATGCCACAGATCCTCGATTCATCGCACCCCGAACCTCGGACTGGCGACCACGACGGCGACGGCGACGACGATGACGATGCCGACGACGACGACGCCGCCGCCGCCGACGACGACGCGGACGTCGATGTCGACGACGGCGACGACACCGGCGCCAGCAACGACAACTGCTGCGGCAGAGACGGCGGAGTGGGCGCCTTGACCATCTGGGGGCCCCCGGAAACCCTCTAAAGGTGGCGACAACGACGGCGGCGGCCGCGGCCCGGCTGGGGCCTCGCGTCCCGCAGCCGCACGTCCAAGGCCCGGGCGCCGAGCCCAGCCTTGCCCTGCAGGCACGTGTCGCGCCAGCCGCCAGCCCCGCCAGGGGGGGTGGCAACGCGCCGAGAGGCCGGGGATCCTGGCTCCTGCTCCTGCTGCCTCCTGCCTCTTCCTCGGTCCTCGAGCCCCCTCGGTGCCTCCTGCCTGCTGCCTCCCCCCTCCTGCCTCTTGCCTCCCTCCTACCCTTCCCCGCTGGCGCGTGTCGCGCCGTCCCGAACACAACGAACAACGCTCAGAGCCCTCAGAAAACAACGCTGGCCGCGACAGCGGTAGCTTGGGCCGCCAGGGCACGCGCGCCGCCGCGGGCGCACTCGAGCGCCCTCGCCCAAAGTCGTTGGAAGCCGACCGCTCTTGACCGCGAGCCGGGTTCGGCGGCGGTGGCTTACTTCTGCGGCCTAGGGCTGGTTTGCTCGATCCTCGCGGGGAAGCGTTTCCCCGCGCGCCTTGGTTCGGGCACGCAGGGTGCCGTGTCCTCCCGTTTGAGGGCCGAGGCGGACCGTCAGGCGTTTCGTCGCCATGGCCAGAGCGGCTGCCTGTGCATGCATTTCCCAACCATTTTGTGGTGTTGGGTCCTTGTTTTGAAAGGACGGTCCCCGTGTCCCTCCTCCGTCCTTCCTTCCTCCCCCTCCTCCCCCTCCTCCCCCTCCTCCCTGCGAGCCACCAACCCAATGCAGCGCTTCGTGGCCCCATGAGGAGATCCACCGATACCCCCAGCGGGGCCGCCCGCATGCGCCCCGGAAACCCAATTTGACACTTTCACCCACCCAGCTAATGAAGCGTTTCGCGGCCCCATACGGAGCTCCACCGAAGCCCCCCGTGGGGCCGCCCGCATGCGTCCCGGCACCCGCCCAGTTCAGCGCTTCGTGGCTCCATAGCGAACTCCACCGTCCGGGAAACCAATTTGGCATTTCACCCACCCAGTACTGAGGTTCGTGGCCCCATAGGGAGCTCCACCGAAACCCCCAGTGGGACCGCCCGCGTGCGCCCCGGAAGCCCCATTTGGCATGTTCACCCACCTAGTACAACGCTTCGTGGCCCCATAGGGAGCTCCACCGAACCCCCTGGTGGGACAACCCGCATGCGTCCCAGAAACAAAATTTTGCATTTTCGCCCACCCAATACTACGCTTCGTGGCCCCATAGGGAGCTCCACCGAAGCCCCCAGTGGGACCGCCCAAATGCGTCACAGAAGCCCAATTTAGCACTATCACCCACCCAATGCAGCGCTTCGTGGCCCCATAGGGAGCCCCACCGAAACCCCCAGCGGGGCCGCCCGCGTGCGCCCCAAAAGCCCAATTTGGCATTTTCACCCACCCAGTAAAGCGCGTAGTGGCCCCATAGGGAGCTCCACCGAAGCCACCCGTGGTGCCGCCCGCATGTGTCCCAGAAGCCGCATGCATCGCGGAAACCCAAGTTGGCAGTTTCACCCACCAAGTACAGCGCTTCGACGCTCCAGGGAGCACAGGGAGCCCCGCCGAAGGTCCCAGCGCAACCGCCCGCATGCGCCCCCTCCACCCAGCACAGCGCTTCCTGGCCCCATCGGAAAGTCCACCGAAGGCTCCAGCGCCACCGCCCGCATGCGCTCCCCCCCCCCCCCCCCCCCAGCGCAGCGCTTCGCGGCCCCATGGGGGGCTCCACCCAACGCTCCAGCGCCGCCGCCCGCGCGCGCCCCCCCCCGCCCAGCGCGGCGCTTCGCGGCCCCATGAAGAGCTCCGCCGACGGCACCAGCGCCACCGCCCGCATGCGCCACCCACCCAGCACAGCGCTCGTGGCCCCGTAGGAAGCTCCACCGAAGGCCCCGGTGCTACCGCCCGCATGCGCCCCCCCGCGCAACGCTTCGCGGCCCCATAGGGAGCTCCACCGAGGGCCCTAGTGACCCCAGCGCTACCGCCCGCATGCGTTCCCCCGCAACCAGCGCAGCGCTTCGTGGTCCCACAGGGAGCTTCACCAGAGGAGATATTCACAATTGCGGCGACCGCAGCTGCACGCGGCTGGGTCCTTCGCCATGATTATGTCTTTGAATTTGGCTCAGGGCGCCCAGCTCGCCACAGGGGGAGAAATATGTGACTCGACCCATTTTCATTCAGCGGCGCACTGCCAGGATGAACCCCGCGGGCCCCCGCCCGCCTCGGGGCAGGGCCCCCGCGCTACGCGGGGCACGCGGGGCGGGCGGGCGGGGAAGGCCAGCGCCGCCTGCGCCGAAAGGGCTGCGGAGGGGAAAAAGTGGAAAGGGTGCGCGGCAATTGGCGGGCTGGCCTGCTAAAGGGTCAGCAGTCAACCTACTACATGAACAACTCCAGCTTAGAGCGCCAAACTCATTGTTACTTCAATGGCGCAATGCACGGATGAGTTCCCGTGGGCCCCCGCCCGCGCCCGCTGGGGCCCGCGGCCCCTCCGGGGCGGTTGGCCGGCCCCCCTCGCGCCACCGTCGGCGCGACGGGCGGCGGGCGGGCGCCCCCGCCATTGATCCCCGCCGCACCCGACCACTGCCGCGCAGTGGGAAAGGAAAGGCGGGCTGCGGCAATCCCCTGGCTGCTGCCCCAAGCCCACGGCATTCCAATGGCACGCGGGCGCCCTCTCCGGGCCCGGGGCCCCGCGGGGCCCGCGACCCGGGGCCGCCCCCCTGGCCAGGGGGCGCCGCCGGCAACGGCGCGCGCTAGAGGCGGGCCCGGGAATTGCCCCTGGTGGGTCGGCCCATCCCAACATTAAAAATGAAAACAAGGGTAGATCGGGGCGGGCCCCCGCCCAGGCTAACGCTCCTCTAGAGCTGGTGGGCTCGCGGTGAACCGCACCTCTCCCCGTCGCCCCGGTTCGCCCCCCTCCCCCCCGAGCCCGGCGCGGCGCTTCCCGCCGTCGACTGGCGCCCTTGGGCCGACGTCGCCTCCGCCGACCCGCCCTGGGGCTCGCGCGCCCCCCGCAGGTTTGAACGGAAACGCGGGCGGCATGTCCACCTCCCATAGCGCTCGGGCCTCTCCACGTCAGTCGGGCACTGCGCGGGGCGCGGCCGTCGCCCCGCCGACGCGTGCGCGGGCGACCCCCATTGCCAGCGCGCCGCCTCGCCGCGGCGGTCCACGACGGCCTTTCCCCCGACGGGTTCGCCCCCCCCCCCCCCCCCTCTTCCCCGAGCGGGGGGGGTGCGCCCTCCGAGGCCCACCTCTGCGGGGCAACATCCTTCAGCTCCGCCAGCGCCCTCGCCGGGCGGAGGTCGCCCCCGGCCCAGTATAATGGTTTCTGCGGCAGCCGGCGTCGCATTGCTGAGATCCTCATCAGCGCCCCCTGGCCGCGTTGCTCTGTTGATTATAAATCAGCGACATATTGGTTTACCGCGCGGTGCCAAAAATCGCGCGATCATTGAATGATCGTCGCGCGCGCGCGCGCCCGCCTGCCCTTTTGGGCTGGGCCGCGGCAGAAGAAGACGAAGAGGAGTCATAAGAAGGAGAAGACGGATAATACAAACGAGTAAGATCAAAAGGAAGAAGAGGGGGAGGAGGGAGGGGGAGGATGACGACGAGAGGGAGGAGGAGGAGGATGAGGAGTGGGAGGAGGAGGAGAAGGAGCAGGAGCAGGAGGAGGAAAAGGTGGAGGAGGAAGAGGAGGAGGAGGCGGCCCGATCCCATCTGGCAGGTCATCCGAGGCGCCCGCACCTGCCAGAAGCCCTATCGCCGCGCCAGAGTCCTCGCCCTGGCATCCCTTCGGCAGATAAGGCGGAACCGGCCTGCTGCAAGCCGCATGGCTCGCGAGGCGCTTTGGGCCCCCTCGGGCCTGAGCTTATTAAACGTGTTGGAAAAAAGCATCGTGTGCTATGGCAATGGAGACGGCTTCTTCGCACGAGAGAGGCAAAGGAAAAAGAAGGGGCCCAGCAAACACCTCCGCCCCCCCACCAGGGTGGGAGCCTAGGCAGATTAGCACGCATCACTCCGAGAAGAATAAGGCAGACAAGATAGTGCACGATCTGGTCGCCAGCAACACAGCGGCATCCGAACCTGCAACCCAGGGTGGCCTGGCGGTATCTCCGTGAGGTATTCCAAGCATTACATATACTGCGCGACAGACTGAGTTGAACAAAGGGTGCAATATGCTGGCCGATCAGTTTTAGCCGAGAGAAACACAGATGGGCTTCGGGAGCCCCAACTTGGCCAACTTCAGGAAACCTCGAGGCCCAATACTGAAGACGCCTCAGAATAAGCTCAGGAAACGGAACCAGGGGCTGATGTGAGAGAACCGGCTTGGTCATTTTCATCTGGAGCCCATGCTCGAAGACGGTGGGGGCGGACGGGATTCTGGATAACCCGCGATAATTCTGGGCCATCATTAATGCGAAAGACTTGGTATAAACGGGATGTAGATGGGCATCCAGGTGGCATTCGGGGTCATCGAACGCGTCCTCAATTTTCTCGATGCAGGTGGAAAAGACCGCACGAGCTTCGCGCGTAAGAGACCTGGCCCGAGATAGCTTTCCCCCGAGGGGCTTCATTCCCACCAGCATGTGATCAGAAAGGGCATGCCGAGGAGCACATGTTAAAGATTGCAGACCGAGATGCACTTGCCAACAGCAGTCGGCCGTGGGCGGAAAGAACTGGGCGACGTACATGAGCACAGTGACCGCTATCTGGTTGCACGCCACGAGAGACATCGATAGGCCTAACTTCAAAGACTTAATGAAGCGGCAGCGGTCGCGGAACTTGACCAGTGGAGCGGCCCAAGAACCCTCTTGGGCCCTGATCCCACACATCACTCCAAGATACTTGGCACCCTTGGACATCCCGAAGCTCCGAACCCTGATCCCCTGCTGTTGGAACTTCCTCTCCTCCTCCTCCCTGTTAAAGTCGCGGTAAACTAATATCAACTTCTTTTGATGTTCGGGATGAGGCCAGCGGCGAGCCCTGCAAACATCACAGCTTTCATGGAAATAGGCACGGCCGCGTAGATGTCAAAGGCGGCGGAGGCAACATCGTCGGCGAAGGCGCCGCGCAAGTGGACAGGGCGGGGCAGCCGAAGACAGATCAAGCGTAAAATCGGATCGAATCCCAGGGCGAACGCGCTTCCCGAGAGCGGACATCCTTGCTTTATCCAGCGGAAGATCCGAACAGAGCAGTGAGACAACCCGTCCAGGAGAATGGTGGTTGTAACCTTGGCATGGAGCGTCTTTAT
This sequence comes from Prorocentrum cordatum, assembly GCA_963575745.1. NCBI lineage: Eukaryota > Dinophyceae > Prorocentrales > Prorocentraceae > Prorocentrum > Prorocentrum cordatum. The sequence goes on along the minus strand of CAUYUJ010017170.1, from coordinate 410,031 downwards.
CGCATTCAGCACAAACTCGGGGAACTTCATTTTCTCGAAAACGAAAAAGATCCAATCATGGCATAAACTGGGGAAGGCGGCCTTGATGTCCAGCAGGATCGCGCCTGCAGTCCTTCGCCGCAGAAGGCCTGCTCCTGCGACCATGTGCGTCTCAAGCTCAATCAGGTTGTCTAGCATGTTACGGCGTTTAACGAAGCCCCTTTGGATCCCAATCGTGGCGTCCACGAAAACCTCTTTCAGGCGGCAGTTGATCGCGACAGCGACAATTTTGTTGATCGAGTTGGAGAGGGAGGTGGGACGGGTCATTTCAGGGGCCCTCCAGTGCTCGAACCCGTCGCGGTCCAGGGTGCCTTTGGGAAGGAAGACCGTGTTGCTGAGGTTGAAATCGTCCGAAACCTGGCCGAAATCCATGATGCGCTGGCACATGGCGCAGGCGGCCCACCTAACGAATCAATTTCCTTTGGGCCAGGCAGAGTAACATGGCCCGTCAGGGCCGGGGGCGGAATCGTGAAGCCGATCTAAAACTCCGTAAAACTGCTCTTCAGAAAGCCTCCAAATCTGGGCCCCCCTAACTTTCTGATTATGTTCCTCTAGCTGGCCCCCCGCGGCAATCTGAGATGAAACAGAGGCGTGAACTTGGCTCCAGTGAGCGGCGAGAGCGTGGGCCCCAGCCTGAGCATTCGGGAAAGCGGCCCCATTGGCATCCGCGATGCCCGCGAGGAAGATTCTCCGATTCTTCGGAGACCAGGCCGATGCCAGTCTCTGAAGACGCGCAGCTCGGCGTTCATAAAACTAGGGGGTTTCCGTGGTATGTCCGATGATTTCCTCATTTTCTTTTTGGTACCGAGCGGCAGCAATCTTGGCCATATACTCTTGAAAGGCTGACTGGTTGTGCCAACTGCCACTGTCAGGGTCGAGAAAGTTGAACAGCGCGGGGATGGCCTTGACAGCCTTCTTCAGCGTGCTTGTCCTGTGGCTCCGCGCGGCACGATTCACCGCGAACAGCCGCTGCAAATGCTGCTCGGCGGAGCTGGGCGGAAGCTCAGAAAGGCGATGCTGAACGAGACGGCCTGCTTCGTGCATAAGACACGTGAGTTCTTCAATCATCAACGGCGGATTATCTTCGCATACCCCGTGCTCGTTAATCAGCTTTTCGAGCAGGATCGGATACAGAGGGTGACGAGAGACCCGCGAGGCGACGGCCCGAGCGCAGTTGTCTCCACCTCCGTTCAGACGCAGGTACACCGGTGCGTGGTCGCTCGGGAGGTCGGATTCACAGATGTCCCAGGAGGTCCCAGAGGTCGGTTTCAAATCCAAGAGATCCCCAGTGAACATATTGGTGTAAATACGGTCGATCCTGGATACGCTAACCACATTCCCATTTCGAGTGGAGTGGTGGGTCGGATTCTCTTGGTGGCATTCCATTACGTTAGGCAATAAAGACCAGAACTTGTGAGCGAGGGAGTCGGGGCTGTAGATCTGCACAGAGCCGTTTACTCGCTGGGTGCCCTCGCACAGCTTGCAAAAGTTGGCGTCTCCAACGAAGAGGAAGAGGCCCTGGGCAGTATGCAAAAAATCGGCGCGTAAGCGAAACATCATGATTTTCTCTCTGCGGCGGCAACTCGGGTCGAGATGGAAGTTTAAGATGGTAAGCGAGAAAGAGTCGGACTGGATCGTGACAGCATGGAGACGCCCAGGAATAATCGCAGCATGTTGATGCTGAGGGAGCAGAGCGAGAAGAGAGCGTGCAAGCACGATCGCGTTCCCGCCAGCGTGGCTGTCGGGGCAGAACGTACAGAAAGATTCATAGCCAGGGAACTCGGTACGCAACGATTCGCGATCCCCTTCGTGGCCGTGCGTTTCTTGTAAGCAAATGATATTGTTTGCCCTAGTTAGGCTAGTAAGTCGATCGAAGGTCTTGACCTGAGTGTCGTGGCCCCCCGAGACCGCGCCGAACAGGGTATGGCAGTTCCAGGTAGCAATCCGAATGCCTCGACCATTGGCCAGGGACGGCGGAAAAGAAAGGCGAGAACTCGCTGGGTTCTCAGGCGAAGGCGGCTGGGCTCCAAAAACAGCATTCGACAGAGCAGGAGAGCAGCGGGCAGAGGGCGCGGGGGCAGCGGGGGGAGACGCGGGCAACAGAGGCAGCGAAGAAGCAGGAGAAGACGAACAACTTGCACACAATACTCGGCTGGCGTCACTTCAGTACTGCTGGACGGAGGCCTGGGCCTGCTCGACCATCCAGTTGGCGGTCGCCTCGGTGATGTTCCATTCGGAGAGCTGGTCGCTGATCGGCTTCAGCTCGTACATGCCTCCCGGAGCGTCGGACAACTTGAAGATCTCCCAGTGGTCATTCTCGGTGGTGGTACTGAACACGCCTTTGAACGGATTGGTGCCAATCTTGACCGACGGGCTCCACTTGCCTGCGTTCTCAAGGTGCTTGCGGACGAGCGGCCAGAGAGCGCTCAGGACGCGGTTCTTCTGGCGGGCTTGCGGTGGCATATCTCTGCGGCAGCGCAGTGGATGAAGGGAGGTGTTGCGGTAGTCCTGCCACGTCACGGGATTCGCGAGGAACCAGTCGTGGAAGTCGCGGGCCTTTCGCTCGGAGTTGAAGGTGACGGCGAACGCTTGTGAGACCTTTTGGAAATGTCCTGTCATCCCTTCGCTAATGGTGGCAGGAAGTCTGCTTTTCATCTGGTTGAAGACTGTGCGCCTGTACGGCTCGGTGACTGGGCGAGGAAAACCACTCATCCAACGTCTGGTCGGGTCGATCTGGTTGCGGTCGTCGCTGGCGAGGTCGATCACGGGGATCTCGGAAGAGCTGGAGCCGACGCTGGTGCCCATTCCCAGGCGTCGGGACTTGGACGGCGGACGAGTTGAAGCGGAGCCTGCATCAGACGGAGCACGTTGAAGTTCAGCAAGGGGCGCTTCGAGCCTGGCCATCTTCTCATTCATCTGGCGTTGAATCTCGAGCCCTGCGTTTTTGGCGGTGGGGTTGCCGTCCTCGGTGTCGAAGAAGGCGGCGTTGGTGGCGGCTTCTTGATGGGCATGCTCGAGTCGAGAAACTCGTAGGTCCATGTCGAGAACAAGGGCTTCGTGAGCGTTCTTGGCCTCTTCGAACTTACCCTCCATGGCGAGCTCGAGATCGGAAATATTCTCCTCGAGCCCTTCTGCAACGGCGAGACGCTCTTTGACATCCTTGATGTCATCCCTCATGGCGTTCATACCGCCGTTCGTACGTTCCAGAACCTGGAGCAGCTGAGCGTTGGATACCTCGACGGCGGCCATTGCACTGCCAGGGAGCGAGACAAGAAACTCGTGGGAGAAACCAGGTGGCAAAATGCCTCAGTGCGCGAAAAAGGGTCAACCCCCGACCCTTGTGTCGAGGGCCGAGTCGGGAGCAGCCCTGCTCTGACCTGGCCAGCTGCCTTGAGGAGATGGCAACTTAAGCCAAAATGGCTTGAGCCAAATGGCTACGGAAGGAGGAGGAGGGGGAGGAGGGGGAGGAGGAGGAGGAGGAGGAGGAGGAGGAGGAGAAAAAGGAGGCGGAGTGGGAGGAGGAGGGCAAATATGAGGAGGAGCGTTTGGAACAACACAAAAAATAATCTATTTCTTCTCTATTCCCCGAACGGTTTGCTGAACGGGGCGCTGTCGTGATAGAAGCTAACTCTGGCCGAGAGAATTCAAAGCAGAGACGCCTTTAAAACTTTTGCGGCCTGGGCCATTTCGCCTGAGACATCCTCGCAACTCCCGGTCCTGAGTTGCAGGGGATTGGGGGATTGGGCGTGGCCCCCCCCCCCCTTCCGCGATGCAGGGTGGGTTGGGTGGGGTCGAGGCCTGGCCTCGCGGAGCCCTTGGGCGATGGCCCGAGCGAGCGCCCAAGGGCGCGCTGCCTCCCGCGTCTGTTTGACCCCCGTTCCCTGGGCGTTGCCCCGCAGCTTCACGCAAGCGCGCTTGCCCTCCTGGATCACCGGGCAAGGCCGAGCGAGGTGGGCGAAGAACGATGAGCAGATCCTTTGACACTACAAGCCAGTAGCCCTGGCGGTCGCACTGGTCCTGGGACGCACGGTCCGAAGGGTGTAGCCCCCAAGCACGAGTGGACCCATGTATGATCACCACTTTGTATGCTTCAGCACTCTTTGGAAGCATGGGAGGTCGTAGACCTTGGGGTAGATGCCCCGGCGGGCCCGGTTCTCGAAGATCCACTCGTTCCCCTGGTCGCGGAGGGCTCGGACGCAATCGCATGTGAGCTCCGCGAACAGGCTGCCCTGCACCTCCTTCGGGTTGGTGCCGCCCCCCTCGGGCTGCTCCCACGTCCGCGTTCAGGTTGTGGTGTTGTGATCCGAGAAGGAGGTGCATGGGCTTCTCCCACATCCAGATGTTCGCGACCCTCGGCCCTGGCGGGGCTCGCGCCTGTGCGAGGAGACGCCCCGTCACCTCTGGCAGGGTGGCGTCGTGGCCCTTCCTGCGTTCCTGCTCCAGGGGGTGGCCCGGGTGTTCATAGAGCTCCAGGGGCTCGTGCGAAGACCTCCTGCCTACGAAGACCTCCTTGAAGCGCGGGTCCCGGGCGAAGAGGAGGAAAAAAAACACGGCGGGTGCCGGAGTAACCTGCCAAGTCATCCTGCCTCCTGCTTCCTGCATCCTGTCCCCCCCGCAGTGCCCCCCGCAGCACGCATCTGCTGCGGGCCGCCCGCCGCCGCCGCCGACGCCGCCGCCGTCGTTGTCGTCGTCGCTGTGTCGTCGTTTTCGTCGTCTCTGTGAGGGGCAGAGGGAGAAGAGCTGTGGAGGCGGGGCAGGTTTGGCAACAAAAACCAAGACTGGGACGGCCAAGTGAGGCCTTGGGGGTGCAAAGGGGGCAAAGGACATGGGGAGGAGGAGGAAAGAAAAGGGAGCAGGAGGAGGAGGAGGAGGAGGATGAGGAGGGAGGGGATGGGAAGAGGGAGGGGCAAGGGGGGAACTCGCTCTTTCATGCTCTCCTCCGCGTCTTCCCACGTACCTCCTCCTCTCTCCATCCCCGTCCTTCATCCTCGCCCTGCCTCCCGCATGCGCCTCACCACCACCACCATCGCCGCGACCACCATTGCCACCGCCACCGCCATCCCCATCGCCATCACCACCACAACCCCCACAGCCACCACCATCGCAACCACCGCCATCGCCACCGCCATCCCCATCACCACCGCCGCCAGCGCAATCGTCCTCACCACTACCGCCGTCGCCACCACCCTCCTCACGAGGGCGACGACGCGTCCACGGGGTTGCGGCGGTACACCGCCGTCCAAGGCCATCGGGGACAGGGACTCCGCCGCGAGGGCGAACCTCTCACGGTCCTGGCGGCGGGCTGGCGCCGTCTCCCCCTCCCGTCTCCCGCTCTGACCCCCATCATACTCCCCCATCATACTCCCTTTTCAACCTCTTCCCCCTCCCTCCTCCTCCTCCGCCTCCTCCCTCCTCCTCCTCCTCCTCCTTCTCCTCCTCCTCCTCCTCCTCCTCCTCCTCTCCTCCTCCTCCTCCTCCATCTCCTCCTCCTCCTCCTCCTCCTCCTCCTCCTCCTCCTCCTCTCCCCCTCCTCCCTCCCTCCCTCCCTCCTCCCTCCTCCCTCCCCCTCCCTCCCCTCCATTCTCTTCTCCTCCTCCCCCTCCTCGCCCTCGCCCCTTCGCCTCCTCCTCCTGGTTCCTTCCGCATCTCCCCCTCCTCAACATTCTCCTCCTCCTCCTCCTCCTGCTCCGCCTAGTCCTCTTCCTCATCCTCCTGCCCCTCCTCCTCCTGACCGGCCCTTCTCCTTTCCCCTCCTCCTCCTCAACCAGAACAGGTTCTGAATAAAACGAACAAGCAGATAGATCCGACCAATCGCACGGCAGAGTCGGAGATCCCCGAACGCGAGGAAGCCCGAGATCCTCCTCCTCCTCCTCCTTAACCAGAACAGGTTCTGAGACGCTGGATAGCCTGAATAAAACGCACAAGCAGACAGATCCGACCAATCGCACGGCCGCGTCGGAGATCCCCGAACGCGAGGAAGCCCGAGATCCTCCTCCTCCTCCTCCTCCTCCTCATCATCATCATCATCATCAGCATCATCAGCATCATCATCCTGACCGTCATCCTCATCCTCATTCCTCCTCCTCCTCCTCCTCCGCCTCCTCTTCCTCCCCCACCTCATCCTCTGCATTCCTCCTCCTCATACGCTTTCCTCATCATTGCTCAGTCCTCCTCCACCAGTTCCTCTTGCTCCTCCTGCTCCTCCAATTCCTCCTCCTCCCCCCCTCACCTCCTCCTCCTCGCCTCCCCTCCTCCTCCTCCTCCTCCTCCCTCCTCTCCTCCTCCTCCTCCTCCTCCTCCTCCCCTCCTCCTCACCTCCTCTTCCTTCTCCTCCTGTTCCTCCTCCTCATCCTCCTCCTCCTCCTTCCTCCTCCTCCTCCTCCTCCTCCTCCTCGTCCTCGTCCTCGTCCTCGTCCTTCTCCTCCTCCTCCTCCTCCTCCTCCTCCTCCTCCTCGTCTTCACAAAATCCGCGCGGAGCGCCAAAAGTTTATGTTTATGCAATGTTTCCCTCCTTCGAGCACTGGAGGGAGGCCCCCGCGCCAAAGGCGTCCTCCGCGGACGCGAGGCACTCCAGGAAGCACCCCCCGCCGCTCTGGTTGGCGGGCGCGCCCCGCAGCAGCAACGCGGCGAGGCCCGGGCACGCGCCCTGCTTGTGCGCGCGGCGGCGGCGGCGAGGCCGCCGCTGGTCGTCGCCGTCGTCCAGGAGGAGGTCGTCTTCGTTTTCCTCCTCCTCCTCGTTCTGCTCGTCGTCGTCGTCGTCGTCGTCGTCGTCGTCCTCTTCTCCTCCTCCTCCTCCTCGTCCTGCTCGTCGTCTTCCGCCCGCCGGTCGGCGATGCTCAGGGCGTGCGGCCTGCGAGAATCGGACCTCCCAGCGGATTGTAAGATCGGGCAGAAGGCTCCCGAGGCTCGCGATCGCGGCGGTTCGGACGTTTCTCGTTCCTTGCAACTGGGCCTTGGCCTCGCCTTTAGGGCAACCGTGTCATACCTCATCCTTCGCCCCCCGCTGTTCCTCTTGCAATCTCTCCCGCCCCTTCCCTCTCCGCCCTGTCCTGCCTCATCCCTCCTCCCCTTTTCCCCTAGAGACCTCGGGGGAACGGGAGGAAACGCCCCCAAATGCATGGACTCTCCAAATACGGGGTCCCCAGAGCTCTCGGCCACTTCCCAGGGACCGTTCTTTCGTCCTGCATAGTTTGTTAACAGTGCCGCGGCGCTGCGAAGGCCCGCAGGTGGCAAAACAACTCTTCGTTGATTGTTTGGTAAGCGCGGTGGGGGTCTGGAGCAGCCTCAGGACCCCCCCGCCCTTCCTCCCAGAAGGGCCACCCTGGGCAGCGCCGCGGGGAACCGTGGCGGCACTAGCCCCGTGCTTCCGCCCCAGAAGTGCGTGGCCTTCTGCGCGCGCCCACGCCAGAGAAGCTCTCTCTCTCGGCCTCGTGCCCCCGCGCAGGGAGGAGGAGAAGGAGGACTTGTGTTATCCATTTCTGTTTGACGAAGGGGGCCTAAATGGCGACTCGAAGGCGTGGCATACAATGCAGGCCGATCCGTCGCAGGCAGCTCGTGCCTAGATCTCTGCTCGCGACGCAGGCCTGGGAAAGCGCTTGACGAAGCGTCGCTGTACAAGGATGCGAGACGATTCAGGCAGCAGGCTACTCGGCAAAGGAAGATCGCTCGCCTTCTCCATCGTTTTGATGCGTGCATCGTGCATACTCTACGCCCTCGCCGGTCTCTAGATTTCTTCCGCGTCTCACTGCCACAATTGCACGCCTCTCGGCCTTCATGTCTGTCACTTCGCCTGAAACGGATATATAAGTATTTCGCCGCATCCCGCCTGCACTCTCGCTTGCAACTTCATCCCACTCAGTGCAGATAGGGGCGGCTCCCTGTGCTCGTCATCCCTTGCCCCCTTGACCCCTGATCCAAACAACGCAGTGTTTCCTCACCTTGCGTTTCCGGCTCGGAAAATGCACCAGGAAATTTTGGTCTATGATTCGAGCCGCGATTCTCTGCGATGTTGCGTTTTTAGAGGGGGCGCGTTTCGCGGGCGCCTGCCAGCGCCGGCACGAGGGGGGGGAGGTTCGACCCCCCCCCCGGCGTTGGCGCCAGCGCGCCGGCGCCGGCGCTAGGGCGGCCGGCAGCGCCGACGTCGGCGACGCGGCGGCGACGATGACGAGGACGAAGTCGACGACAACGACGGCGACGACGACAACAAGGTCACTTGCAATTCTATCTGCTTGGCCCTGAATACAGAAAAATTAACGGAATCGGACATCCAATACACATGTTTTCCATCGCGTGCCTCCCGCAGCTTCCATCACCATCGTCGTCGTCGTCGCCATCTTCGTCCACGTCGTCGTCATCTTCATGCTCGAAGTAGCGGTGGTCGCCGTCGTGGTCGTCGTGGTCGTGATCGCCATCGTCTTCGTCGTCGTCGGCATCACCGTCGTTGTCGTCGTCGTCGTCGTCATTGTCGTCGCCGTGGTCGTGGTAAGGGTCATCGTCATCCTGGAAGTCGTCGTAGTCGCCGTCGTCGTCGTCGTCGTCGTGGTCGTCGTCGCCGTCGTCTTCGTCGTCGTCGGTGTCACCGTCGTCGTCGTCGCCGTCGTCGCCGTCGCCGTCGCCGTCGGCGTCGTCGTCGTCGCCTTTGTTCATGCCCGCCGTCGTCGTCGTCGTCGCCGCCATCGTCGTCGCCGTCGTCGTCGAAGTCGTCGTGGTCATCGATGGCGCCGTCGTCGTCATCGCCATCGTCGTCATTACCGTCGTCGTCGTCGCCGCCGTCACCACCGTCGTCGTTGCCGTCGTCTTCGTCGTCGTCGTCTCCGTCGTCGCCTCCGTGCTCGTCGTCGTCGACGTGGTCGCCGTCGTCATCGCCGACACCGTCGTCATCCTCATCGTCGTCGTCGTCGTGACCGTCCTCGTCGCCGTCGTCGCCGTCGTGGTCGTCGTCGTCGTCGACGTCGTCGTCGTGCTCGTCGTCGTCGTCTCCGTCGTCGTCGGCTTCGTCGTCGTCGTGGTCGTCGTCTCAGGCTCGTCGTTGTCATAGTCTTCGTCGTCGTCTACGCAGTCGTCGTGGTCGTCGTCGTCGTCGTGGCCATCGAGGTTGTCGTGACGGCCGCCGTCGTCGTCGTCGTCGTCGCCACCGTCGTCATATTCGTCGTCGTCGTTGTCGTCGTCGCCGTCGTAGCCGTCGTCGTCGTCACCGTCGCCGTCGTCGCCGTTGTCGCCGTCGTCGTCCCCGCCGTCGTTGCAATTGTCGTCGGCGTCAACGTCGCCGTCGCCGTCGCCGTCGCTACCGCTAGCGTCGTCGTCGTCCTCGTCGTCGTCGTGGTCGTCGTGATCGTCATCGCCAACGTCGTCGTCGTCGTGGACGTGGTGGTCGTCGCAATCGTCGTCGTAACGCTCGTCTTCGTCGAGGTCGCAGTCGCCGTCGAAGTCGCACACGTCGTCGTACTCAAAGTCGCCGTCGTTGTCGTCCTCGTCGTCGTCGTCGCCGTCGCCGTTGTCGCCATCGCCGTCATGGTCGTCAACGTCGTCGCCGTCGTCGTCGTCATCTTCGCCGTCGCCGTGATTGTTCTCGTGCTCGTCATTCCCGTAGCCGTCATCGGTCGTCGTCGTCGTCGTCGCCGTCCTCGCCGTCGTCGTCATCGTCGTAGTTGTCGCCATGGTCGCCGTCGTCGTCGTCGTCGTCGCCGTCGGCGTCGTCGTCGTCACCGTCGTCACCGTTGTCGTCGTCGTTGCTTTCGTCCTCGTCGTGCTCGTCGTCGTCGTCGTTCCCGCTCTCGTTGTCGACATGTTCGTCGCCGGCGTCACCATCGTCGTCGTCGTCGTCGTCGCCGTCGTGCTCGTCGTCGTCGTGATCGTCAGAATCGACGTCGTCGTCATCGTCGACAATGTCGCCGTCGCCGTCGTCGTCGTCGTCGCCATCGCCGTCGTCGTCGTCTTGCCGTCGTCGTCGACATTGTCGTCGCCATCGTCGTCGTCATCGTTGCCAGCGACACCGTCATCGTCATCGTCGCCGTCGTCGTCGCCGTCGTCGTCGTCGCCGTCGTCGAACGTCGTCGTCGTCGCCGTCGTCTTCGTGCTCGTCGCCAACGTTGCCGACGTCGTCGTCGCCGCCGTCGTCGTCGGTGTCCTCGTGGTCGTCGTTGCCGCCGTCATCGTCGTCGTGGTCGTGGTCGCCGTGCTCGCCGTAGTTGTCGTCGTCGTCGTCGTCGTTGCCGTCGGCGTCGTCGTCATCGCCGCCGTGCTCAACGTCGCGCCGTCGTCGCCGTCGTCGTCGTCGTCGTCGTCGCCGTTGTCGTTGTCGTCGTCATCGTCGCGGGCGTCGTCGCAATCGTCGTCGTCGTCGCCGTTGTCGTCGCCATGGTCGTCGTCGTCGTCACCGTCGTCGTCGTCATCGTCGTCTTCGTCGTCGCAGTCGCGTTCGTCGTTCTTGTCGTCGTCGTCGCCGTCGTCGTCGTCGCCGTCCTCGCCGTAGTTGTCGTCGTCGTCATCGTCGTCCCCGTTCTCGTCGCCGCGCCGTCGTCGTCGCCGCCGTCGCCGTGTGCATCATCGTCGTTGTCGCCGTCGTCGCAATCGTCGTCGTCGTCGCCGTTGTCGTCGCCGTGGTCGTCGTCGTCGTCGCCTTCGTCGTCGTCGTCTTCGTCGTCGCTGTCGTGGTCGTCGTTGTAGTCGTCGTCGTCATCTTCGTAGTCGTGGTCGTCGTCGTCGTCGCCGTCGTCGTCGTCGTCGTCGTCGTCGTCGCCGTTGTCGTCATCGTCGTCGCCGTCGTCGTCGCCGTTGTCGTCGTCGTCGTCGCGGTCCTCACCACCGTTGTCGACGCCGTGGTCGCCTTCGTCGTCGTCGTCGTCGTCGCCGTGCCAGTCGTCGCGCCGTCGTCGTCGACGTAGTAACAATCGTCGTCGTCGTCGCCGTTGTCGTCGCCATGGTCAGCGCCGTCGTCGTCTTCGTCGTCTTCGTCGTAGTCGTCGCCGTTGAAGGTCGTCGTTCTTGTCGTCGTCGCCGTAACTGTCAACGTCGTCGTCGCCGCCGTCGTCGTCGTCGCCGTGCTCGTCGTCGTCACCGTCACCGTCGTCGTCATCATTGTCGCCTTCGCCGTCGCCGCCGTCATCGCAAATGTCGTCGTCGTCGTCGTCGTCGCCGTCCTCGCCGTGGTTGTCGTCATCATCGTCGTCGCCGTCGTCGTCATCGTCGTCATCGTCGGCGTGCTCGTCGTCGCGCCGTCGTCGTCGTCGTCGCCATCGTCGCCATCGTCGTCGGCGTCATCGTCGTCGTCGACGGCGTCGCAAATGTCATCGGCGTCGTCGTCGCCGTGGTGGTCGCCATGGTCGTCGTCGCCGTCGTCATCATTGTCGTCGTTGTCGTCATCTTCGTCTTCGTCGTCGTCGTCGCCGTCGTGATCGTCGTCGTCTTCGTCGTTGTCGCCGTCGCCGTCGTCGTCGTTGTCGCCGTCGTCGTCGTCGTCGTCGTCACCGTCGTCGCCGCCGTCGTCCTCGTCGTATAGTCGTCGCCATGGTCGCCGTCGTCGTCGTCGTCGTCGTCGTCGCCGTCGTCGTCGTCGTCGCCGCCATCGTCGTCGTCATCGTCGTCGCCGGCGTCGTGCTCGTCTTCGTCGGTGTTGTCGACGCCGTCGTCGGCATCGGCGTCTTCGTGGTCGTCGCGCTCGCCGTCAACGTCGTCGTCGCCTCCGGTGTCGTCGTCGTGGTCTTCGACGTCGTCGTCGCCATCGCCGTCGTCGTCGTCGCCGTCGTCGCCGTGGTCGTCTTTGTGCTGTCGTCGTCGTCGTCGTGGTCGTCGTGGTCGTCGTCGTTGCCGCCGTCGTCGCCGCCGTCTTCGTCGACGCTCCCCGCCGCCGCCGCCAGCCGCCGCCGCCGCCGGCCCAGGAGGGGGAAAGGGGGCCCGCCGCCAGCGCCGGCGCAGGCCCAGGGGGAGGGATGGGGGGTTCCCCCTTGAACAAGGGGGGGGGCGGGGGGGGCGCAATTCCAGACCCCCCCCTCCAATCGCCTACAGAACGCGCCCTTCTGTTTTTAGGAACGCCGGATCTGACTCAGGCCCCTCCATCCCGCGCTTCTCTCCTTCTCCGCTTGCTCCTCTAGGCTCGCCCTTCCCTGCATCTCCTGGCCGATACTGACATTCACTGGTGGGTCCAGTGCATCGGTGATGGTGCAGGCCATGCTGACTGGAAGGGAGGGCGGCGGAGAGGACCAGAGAAGCCAAGGGGGGCCCTTCCTCCTCCGCCTCGCGAGGCGCGCCAAGAGCCCAGCGCCAGCCCGAGAAACTCGCGCGAACCTCCGAGAGTGTGTGATTACTCCAGCAGGTTGTCATTATTCGATCCAAACCTCCCCTTTCACTCCCTCCCGCCCCTCTATTCTCCCCCCATCCCTCCCTACGCCCCTCGCTTCTTTTTCCCCTCCCCCGCCCATATCATATGGTCTTCGTTACCAGAGTGTTTGCCGACCCCAATCTGCGACTTTTCCAACCCCATCGCGACCCATGTTTTCCGACCTTCGACGGGCAGAATATTTGGGGCCCAACTCGGGGATACACGATGGGAGCCGGTGCCGTCCATACTCGATATGTGCGCGTCCGCGCACCTACCAAAATCCATTCCCCGTCATAACGACCAACTTTTTTCGGAGGGGGACCACTGAGATTGGGGGCGAGAAATCGCCTGCGATCCCTCGCTCCCGCGCCAGGCAGGCCTGAGCTGGATCGAATCGCGGAACCGGATGGGATCGGATCGCCAGCGAATCGTCTAAATTCGAATCGAAATTGGATCGCCGCGCCTGGCTCAGGCTGGTCCCGGCCGATGCCGATGAGCCGATGCCGGTGAGCCGGTCCGCGAACCGAGTCGCGCCGAACTGGATCGTAGGCTCCCGCGCCAGGCCTGTATCTGCAGGTCGGAGCCCAACTCCAGCACCCCGTCAGACAGCGCCAAGACCAGGCGCCAGGTGGCGTCGTGCTTGTCCTGCCGGAGGCGGCCCGGCGGATCGCGGGGGCTCAGCCCCTTCCAGGGGGGCAGCAAAAACAGCACCAGGACTTGGGTGCCGCTTAATGGGGGGGCCCCAAAAGGTTCTCGAGCTCTAAAGCCCCCCTTCGAGGGCCACAGAGGTCGCCCCTCATTGCGCAAGGTCCAACGGACCTTCCAACATCAGGATTACGGTCGAGGCTTTCTGGCAGCCCAGATAGGTCTGCAGGTCTGGGGGAGGGGGGGGCCTGGGGCCTGTCGTCGAGGGTGGGGTGGCGCTGGTTCACAGGTGACGTTGGTCCACTGGTTGCCGGCAGGGCTCGAGCTAAACAGTGTATTCCGTTTTCGTTGTGTTTTCGTTTTCGTTCAATCCGCGGCCGCAGAAGCTCCAACCGTCTCCCCGAGGGTAGTTTTTCTTCCCCGATCCTTGTTTGCTGGCCCGGGGCCTGAATAACGGGCGCCCGAAGTTCGCAATCGAGGACAGAAATCTCGGTTCAAAAAATCAGATCGTCCATCGGAGATCTGGGACCTCGCGACGACGGCGGCGACTACGACGACGAAAACGGCGACGCCGACGGCGGCAGCGCCGACGACGACTAAACGACTACGACTAAACGACGACGCCTAAAACGACGACGACTCAAACGACGACGACGACGACGACGACGACTTAGACTACGACTACGACTACGACTACGGCTACGACTACGACGACGACTAAGACGACGACTAAGCCGACGACGACTCAGACGACGACCAGCACCGCTCCTCGGCGGCCCGCCGACGCCGCGCGGCGGCGCGCGGCTGCAGGCAGGCCAGGGCGGCCAGCAGCGCCGCGCCCGCGGCCGCGAGGGGGCCTCCGCGCCGCGCCAAGAAGGGGCGGCAGTCGTCGGCCGGTGGCCGCCCGTCGTGGCGTCTCGAGCTGCTACCCTTCGAGGGGAAGGATGAGGAGGAGGAGGAGGAGGATCGATCGATCGATCGAGCCTGGGGACGATGGTCGGGTTTGCCGCCTACTTGGAAGGTTGCGTTTGAAAAACTAGTTTAATCCGTCCTAGCTGTGTATATTATTAATACGATTTTACTCATATGTATTAATAGTATTAACCACTACCTTATATCCATCTTTAATAGTAATCAATATCAATGTGTCTTAGTACTATCTTTAATAATATCGGTATTAGTAATATTATTTGTATTATTAATTATTATCCAGATTGTTTTACACTGTTTATGTCGATCCCCGGACCCTGCACAAGGCCGACTTGATCGACCGGGCGTAGCGTAGCGAACGTAATGCCCTTTTCTGGCCTGCCCCCCGTCCCTCGAACATGCACTGGGAAACATGAACCGGCCTCACACGTGCAAGGGCGGTGAGTAGCTGAATTTGAGCGAGCTTTCCGGACGAGGGGGCGTAGGGCCTGAGGATGAGGATGGGAATGGAGGCCAGGAAAGCAGAGTAATTATAGAAGACGGATGGTCGAGCGGATGAATGTGTTGCACACCTGCTATTTGGCAAACTCGCCCTCGGTGAGTCCTGGGAGCTGCGGACTGGGTAATTATTGCATGCCTTGCCGCGCCAGATCCAGCCAGAACCTGACAGCACTTTCCTGCTACAAATCTCCAAACCAGGGATCGTTGGCGATACCCAGAGAAACAACGTGGACTCCGAAGAAAGCTTGCCACAATTAGCGCCCAGGGAGCCTGGCATCCTGCCGGGCAGGGATGAGGCGGGGGGATAGCAAACGAGGGTCGGGCGGGGAACACGACCTTGGGGAAGGGTATGGAAGCAGGGACTTGAACCTTCCGCGTCTCACAAATCGGGGGCGCCATGATTCGAAAGTCAGGCTGGTGCGCAGCATTGTCATGCCGCCCTCTCCTTCCATAGTCCTTTTGTTGAGCCAAGCCCTCATCCATCCAACTCGCCACCTCCTCATGGCCAGCTTTGTGACCTGATTTAAACCCGCAGGTCCTGCAGGAAGGCACTCGCTTGAGGTGGGCAAGTTACCGATTATAAATATAGTGCTCACCTCGGGGGATGGGTGCTGCCTCCCCCTTTGCATCCGAACGGCCCTCTCGCTCTCGGGACGGAAGCCGCACTCATGGCAAAGAAAAACCTCGAACTCACCTGCTTCGTCGGTGGACAGGGCCAAAGGAAACACGGGGATCTCACCGTCATGAGCTCAAATTCTGGCTGCAAAGGGCGGAGCACATGGAGATCACCATTGTGGTCCAGGGTGCGCACCGCAGCTTTGATAACCTGGCCACGAAGAAAAGTTGAGAATTTCTAGGAAATTCGTTCCAATGCTCGATGTTGCCTTCCCTGGGCACCTCCTCGTTACAAAAGAAGCGCGTCAACCAACCCAAGTCGCCTTTTAAAACTTTAGGCCATCCATCACCACTGTGGAGGTAGGTGGTCGAATGCCGGGCGCGAACCGGGCAGCGCGTGCCTGAAGAGTTGGGCAGATATCGCGGGCGGCCAGGAGGTTCTCCCCAGCTCGTCGGCTGAGCCCTTCCAACGCAGCTGTGTTCGTCCTCCACCTCGTCCTCCTCCGCTTCATCCTTCTCCCCCTCGCTGCCTCCATGCATGTACCTTCCCCGTTTCCGCCTCCGCCTCCCCGCGCCCGGCGTCTGTTCCGTCGCCCTAGGTCGACGAATCCTCCCCCTCCCCCTCCCTCCTCCCCCGCCTCCCCCTCCTCCTCCTCCTCCTCCTCCTCCTCCTCCTCCTCCTCCTCCTCCTTTTCGTCCTCATCTTCCTCCGCCTCCCCGTCTTCCTCCCCCTCCTCAGCCTCATCCTTTCCTCCTCCTCCTCCTCTTCCTCCTCCTCCTCCTCCTCCTCCTCCTCCTCCTCCTCCTCCTCCTCCTCCCCATGCCCTCCTTTCCCCTACCTTCCCCTCCCCCGCATCAGCGACATCGCATTCGTCATCGTCACCCTCCCATACTCCCCATGCCCATCCCCATTGCCCTCGTCATTTCCCCCAGCCCCTCGTCCCCGCCCCGCCACCGCGCCCGCCCGCGCCCGCGCCCCACGCCCCGCCGAGGTTCCGCGTGCGCGTGCGTGCGCGCGTGAGTGTGTGAGTGTGTGTGTGTGTGTGTGTGTGCGTGTGTGTGTGTGTGTGTGCGTGCGTGCGTGCGTGCGTACGTGCGTGCGTGCGTGTGTGAATGTGTGCGTGCGTGCGTGTGCGTGCGAGTGTGCGTGTGTGTGTGTGTGTTGTGTGTGTGTGTGCGCGGGTGTGTTTGCTTGTGTGTTGTGTGTGTCGTGTGTATGTGTGTATGTGCCTGTGTGCGTATGTGTGTGTGCTTATGTGCCTGCGTCTGTGTCTGTGTCGGCGTCAGTGTCTGCGTCAATCTATCCGTCTGCGCGTCCGTCTGTCTGCGCGTCGGGCCACCGCGTCGATTCGCAAGAAAACAAAAGATTTATCAAACCCTCATACATCTAATGGGTTCATGTTTGCTACGCGCCCCCGAACTCCTGACCATTCTCCACCGGGCTGCGTCTTCGCCCCCGGCCGCTTTCGGACGGCCCTGTGAACGGGCGGGAAACTCCAGAGATCTTCAGAGGCCGACATCTACGATAAGCGTCAGCCTTGAATGTTGTGGCGAAGTTGGAGGCCTGGGGCGCCCCGTGGCAGCGCACCCCCCCTCTGGAGTCTGCGGCGCGTCGGGAAACAAAAAAAAACACAAGTGCGAGTGCGTTGTGTGTGTGTGCGTGTGTGTGTGTGTGTTGCGCGTTGGGCGTCGCGTGCGTTGTGTGTTGCGCGTGGCGTGGTGCGCGTGCGTTGTGTCGCGTGCGTTGCGTGCGTGGTGTGTCGGTTGTGCGTTGTATGTGTGCGTCGCGCGCGTTGTGCGGGCTGTGTGAGTTGTATTTGTTGTGCGTCTATGCGCGTGTGTGTGTGTGTGTGTGCGTGTTGCGCGCGGTGCGCGCGCGTGCTGCGCGTTCGTTCGATGCCCGCCCGAATCGGAAACGCCGTGTCCTCGCGACGTCTCAAACCAGGCTGCGCGCCACGGCAAACGATGCCGGCTGCAGTGGACGAGGGGGAAAAACGCGTCACGTGGGTGGGGCACGGCCCACTGTGCAGCCACCCGACGCCAAATTGCACAACCCGCGCGCTGCTCTTGTCGCACCCGTCCGCCTGGACCGGCCCTGTCCCAGCGCTGGGCACACCGACGCTCACGCGACTTGCGAACAACACGCGCCACCTTGGTGATTGCCGTTGTCGGTTACGGTGGGTGGGCCAGCCCGTTCTGGGTGGGTTGATGGGGCGGCACCTGCACCGCGCCTCCGCACAAGGCTCACGGTAGCGCCTGCGGGAACGCGGGTGGGCGAGAGAGCGCGTTTGAGCCACGCGTGTGTGCGCGTGTAAAAAAGGAGAGGAGGGGAGACGGGCCACGAAGAGGTTCAGCACGCCGGCCACGGCCATGCCATCACACCTGAAAGGGAGGGAGGGGGAGGGAATGGAGAAGGGGGAGGGACGACGGGAGGGGGACAGGCCAGAAAGAGGGAATGGGGCAAGGAGCAAGGGCAGAAGGCCAGGTAGGATACGGAGGAAAGAGGAGGGGGAGGGGGGGGAAAGGACGACACAGGCCAGGCAAGACAACGCAGCACATCACGGCACAGCAAAACACCGCACAACACATCACACCACAGCACATCACAGCACACGCCGCTTGACGTGTGTGTATGTGTTTGCGTGTGTGCGTGATGTGTGTGTTGTGTGTTGTGGTAAGTGTGTTGTGTGCGTGTTGCGTGTGCTGTGTGTGTGTGTGCGTGTTGTCTATGTTGTGTGTTGTGTGTGTGGTGTGTGTGGTGTGTTGTGTGTCCGTTGTGTTGTGTGTATGTGTTGTGTGTTGTGTGTTGTGTGTTGTGTGTACTCTGTGTTGTGAGTAGTGTGTATTGTGTGTTGTGGTGTGTGTTGTGTTGTGTGTT
The DNA here is from genome assembly GCA_963575745.1 of Prorocentrum cordatum. Taxonomy (NCBI): domain Eukaryota; class Dinophyceae; order Prorocentrales; family Prorocentraceae; genus Prorocentrum; species Prorocentrum cordatum. Next base: position 392,107 of record CAUYUJ010017170.1, on the reverse strand, counting down.
GTGTGTTGCGTGTTGTGTTTTGAATGTTGTGTGTTGTGTGTAGTGTAAGTTGTGTGTTGTGTGTGTTGTGTGTTGTGGATTGTGTATTGTGTGTGGTGTGTGTTATGTGTGGGTTGTGATGTGTATTGTCTGTTGTATGTGTGTTGTATGTGTGTTGTGTGTGTTGTGTGTCGTGTGTGTTGTGTTGTGTGTTGTGTGTTGTGTGTTGTGTTGTGCGTGCTGTGTGTGTTGTGTCGTGTAGTGTTTGGGTGTTGTATTTGCTGTGTGTGGTGCTTGGGTGTTGTGTATGGTGTGTGCTGGATGTTGAACGTTGTGTGTCTTGTGTTGTGTAGTTAGTGTTGTGTGTTGTGTGCTGTGTGTTGTGTGTGTGTTGCGTGTGTGTGTGTGTGTTGCGTGTAATGCGTGCGTTGTGTGCTGGGTGTGCTGTGCGTTGCGTGCGTTGTGTGGTGTGTGTGTGTTGTGTGTGTGTGTTGTGTGTTCTGTGTTGCGTGTGACGTGTGTTGTGTGCTGTGTGTTGTGTGTGTTGTGTGTTGTGCTTTGTGTGTGTTGTGTGCGTTGTGTGTGTTGTGTTGGTTTTTGTTGTGTATGTGTGAGTCGTGAGTTGTGTGCGTTGTGTGTGTGTTGTGTGGTGTTTGTGCTGTGTGTGCTGTGTGTGCTGTGTGTTATGTGTTGTGCGTGTGTGTGTGTTATGTGCTGTGTGCGCTGTGTGTTGTGGGTGTGCTGTGTGTGCTGTGTGTGCTGTGTGTGCTGTGTGTTCTGTGTGTGCTGTGTGTGCTGTGTGTGTGCTGTGTGTGTGCTGTGTGTGTGTGCTGTGTGTGCCGTGTTGTGTGTGTATTGTGTGTGTGTGCTGTGTGCTTGTGTGCTTGTGTGCTTGCGTGCCTCTGTGTGTGTGTGTTGTGTGCTGTGTGTGCGCGTCGGCGGTGGCCGCCATGGCCGCCGGCCGAGGAGGCCTCGTCCCCGCTCATCGCGCCCCTGTGCGCCGCCGTGTGCGGTATGGGTTCTCCCGATTTCCCGCCGTCCCGCCGCCCTCTCTTTCCCTCTTGTTCCTGCTCCTTTCCCCATCCGCTCTCCCCCCCCCGTCCCGTTTCCCCCTCCCCTTCTGTCATCCCCCCCCCCTCCACTCCGCCCCCGTCCGCCCCAGCCGCCCCGCCGCCCACCCAAACGCAGCAGAGCACGAGATTCGCAAGCCGACCTGGCGGCCGCGAAGCCGACGGCCCGAAGCCGACTGCTGACGACGACAACGACGAAAACGATGACAACGACGACCATCGCCACTCCTCAGAAAATTTTGGGCCACAATTGGCGCGTCCGACGGCAATTTGGCACGATCACAGCATCCCCCAGACGCTCCTGGCGAGGCGCAGCTGCTGAAGCGCACCCCGAGCCTCGAAAACCGGCGAAATCCACGAAAACGCCCGAAATCATCACACCTCGAACCTGTAGTCCACCCCCCCCCACGAGCCGACGGCGACGACGACGACAACGGCGACAGACGACGACGGCCGCGGTGTGTCCTGCCCACGCCAACTCGCCAAACGGCACCGTGCAGAGCCCCGCCAGCAGCCAGGCCGCGCGTGGCTCCTCCGCGCAAAGGGCCGTCAGCACGCGCTCGGCAGCGGCGGCGGCCAGCGCGGCCGCGGCGGCCATGGGCTCCTGGGGCCCGCCCCGCGGGAGGTACGTCGACGACGACGATGACGACGTCGTCGTCGCGCGGGCAGCGTGCGACGCGCACGGGGGTCCAAGAAGACATACCACGCCGAAGATCGAGGAGAAACAGGAGGAGGAGGCGGAGGCGGAGGCGGAGGAGGGGGAGGAGGGGGAGGAGGATGCTCCCAAGCCCTGGCTCTTTTCATGGCCAGATGCTGCGTCTTGAAGCGCAGGTTATCAGCCAAACAGCGGGAGGCGCTCTGTCTGAGCGCCTCCCTCGATTCGTCGCTGGCAAAACGAAGGGAAAACCAAAACCAAGTGTGTGAGCTTCGGGGGGCTCTCTTGGAGGCCTCTGGGAGGCCTGTGGGAGACCTGGGGCACCAGGCGGGAGCAGCCCCTGGAGATCCCTGCAGCCTCTAGGGGCTCTGGTGGCTCTGGGCCGGCGAAACCATGCAAAAAGGGAAAATAATGCCCCGGGCCTCATGCGCCGCCGATGTCCCTGGGCGGGACCCCCCCGGCCACGTCCCCTGGGGCTCTGGTGGCTCTGGGTGGCCGAAACCTTGAGAAAAACACCCCGGGCTCCCCATGCCCTGCCGAGGTCCCTGGGCGGGACCCCCCCCGCCACGTCCCCCCGGGCTCTGGTGGCTCCGGGTGGCCGAAACCCTGGCAAAACACAGGGAACGTAAGGCCCCGGGCCCCCCATGCCCTGCCGAGGTCCCTGCAGGGCGGGACCCCCCTGGCCACGTCCCCCGGCACACACACACACACACATATATATATATATACACACATACATATACACACCTGTATATACATACTTATACATACATATATAAGTAGATACACAGATATACATACAAATTTCAAGCTATATGTAATGTGTCTGCCAACGTGCCCCTGAGGCATGAGTTGTAATGTCTGCAGGTCCGTTGGCAGTCCCTGAAGCGTCAGTTATCATACAGACCAGCGCACTACGTTGGGGTGCGCGACTACGAGGGCGACTCAAGAGAAACAACATAATAGAACGCACTCACAACAAGTCACATCTGCATTACTTTCGTGTCGTAGTGTGGACCTGCTTCTCATGACAGGAGGGAGGGCTGGGTATCGGCGTCATGTGCCTCTCAAACCTGGGTCAACCGACCCCCGTTTGACCTCGATGCGTGATCCCGAGCCTGAGCTCCCAAACATCCGGCAGTTCAAACGTAATCGCGAAGGCCAGGTCTGCAACTGTTGGGCTCCTGGAGTCCAGTGTCGGATCTCGCGAAAACTATCTCGAGGTCCGATGTCACCGCACCTGCCCTGGTAAGAATCGATATGAAAGCGTTGGTTCGGAGGCAACTTGAGAAACAACCGGAGCCGAACACGTCTTGTTATTGAAATGCTTGCAAAACTCTTTCATGCCTCCCTCCTGGAGGAAATGGGGGACTATGTCTCACATCGCCTGGGCTTTGATGGCTCTCCCCTTGCGAACTTTCCGACAAACTTGTCTGACTCGTCCCAACTGGGTAAACTTATCGCCATGGTGATACACGCTCGCTAACAAGAAGCCGGTTTCTCACGAGTCGCACGCGGCACGCGCGACCCCCAGCATGCCTGATTCATGGCTGGAAGGCTAAAGGAAGCCACAATTGCTGAGAGCCTAAACGGCTACAATTCCGCAGGCCCGATGAGCCATCAGCGCGTCGGGTCACCCACACGCACGCTTGCCGTCATTCAAATGTCCATATATACACATGTGTGTATACATACACTGATCATTGTGTCAGCTACTGGCCCGCGCGACACCACTTGGGGATGAGCAACGACACACTGAGCAATATTCGCCACGGTGCCGCGAGGCACCCACAAGACTGTCCCCAGGCCTCTACGAGCTTTCCGGATTGCGAAGTGCCAAACTCGTTGGCATGGCCGCGGACGTCCGATTCCCCAAATCCCCGCATGCGCTTCTGGGCGCCCCCGCGGCATGCCGCAGGCCTTCCGCCGAAGCCTCGGAAGCACGGCCGGGGGCCCCTCCCTCGACACGACCCCTGAAGATCCTGCACGGGATGCCGGAGCCCCCCCCCCGAGGGGCCCCCCGGGGTCGGCCTGCGGAGGGCCCGAGACGGCCTCAAGGGGGCCCGGGAAGGGGCAGATCGAAGGGGCCTGCCGGGGCCCTCCGCCCCAAGCCGGCCTCCGAGACCGCCTCCACCAAGAGGACCACCCGAGGCCCCCAAGAGAGCTCCAGGAGAGATCCTCCAGAGAGCTCCAAGGAGCCCCCAAGACGACCTTAAAGGGGCCAAGAGGCCACAGATAGGACTCCGCGAGGACCCAGGGCGCCGTCCGGGACGACCCAGACAGACCTCTAACATGCGTCTGGCCCACGACCCAAACACGGTGGCGGCAAGGGCCGAAAAGCAATGCGCAAGCGCATTCGCTGCACATGGGACGGAAGACCACCAGATCATCGTGACCTCATGAGAAGCGCTGGATGGGGAACGAAAGAGCTTTTCTGGCCACGGCGAGCCTCAGTCGGCCAAGCATACTTCCCCCTACCTGAATCAAAGAAAAGGCCCGAACACCAGAGACCCTCCTGAGCCCAAAGCTGACCGTAGTCAAGACGCTTCTCGTAACCCCACCAATCCATCCAGAAACCATGCCCAGGCGAGTTGCCCTGATCAGGGATGTGAAAGAGCATGCAGTGGAACAGCGGGCTGGGGAAGCCGTCGTACCCCAAGAGGGGAGGATGGAGGAATCGGATGAGAAGGAGGGGGGAGGAACAGGAGGAACAGGCGGAGGAGGAGGAGGAGGAAGAAGGCGAGCAGAATGACCAAAGGCCTCGATCGTGGGTGCCTTTCCGAGTTTCTTCGGATATCTCCTGAAAGCTTCAGTGGGTCCTCTTGGAGCATCTTGGGGGCTTCCTGGCGGCCCTAGGGGCCTCTTAACGCGTCTTGGGTGCCTCGAGGAAACCTCTTGAGTCATCTTGGGGGTCGCTTGGGAACCTCTTGGGGACCCTCTGGACGCCTCCTGGGCCCTTTTGGGAGCCGCTTTGGGCCCTCTTGAACCCCTCTGGCGAGCCTCGGGGGCCAATTTGGGGCCATCTTGGAGGAGATCGGTCAAAGACGGGGGTCCCGTATTCCACTCCCCCTCCGGGAAGCGAACATGGGCCCAACACCTGAATAAGATCAATGATCTGTGCCGTCTCGCCGAGGCCTTCTTAGACGCTCTAATCGGTCGCGGGTCGCCCCGTTCAGGTCCGGGGGGAGGAGGCAGGGGGAAGGGTCAAGCCACCCTCCCTCCCAAAGCATAAGTAACACCCCAGCCTGAACATGCTCAGCGGTCTTCTTTCGATGGGCAGCTACTGAGAAACAAGACCGAACCCATGTGCGCGACGCTGGGGCGAGGTGCGCCACGCGTGCCAGACGCGCCACGCTCACCAGGCACCCCTGGGGCCCGAGCGTGCCAGACACGCCTGGTGCGCCAGATGCGCCACGTGCCTCCGCGCGCGCCAGGTGTGCCGCATACTTCAGCCGCGCCAGGTGCGCCACGTTCGGGGCCTCGGGGGAGCCTCGGGGGAGCCTCTTGGGGCCTCTTGGGGATCTCTTGGGAGCCTCTTGGGGCACTCTGGCGAGCCTCCAGAGCCATCTTGTGGACAACTAGGAGGAGATCGATCAACGAAGGGGAGGTCTATATTCCCCCCGCTGCCCCCCGCGAGGCCGAAATGGGCTTCAAACCTGGCTGTGAAATCACTGATTGTTGCCTGCTCGCCGAGACCTTCTTCGACGCTCTGATCGTTCGCGGGGCGCCCAGTTCAAGTCCGGGGGGAGGGGGTAGGGGGAAGGGTCAAGACACCCTCCCCGCCCGCAACCTGTCTCGCTCACTCCCAATCGCCCTCCCAACACGTAAGTAACAACTGGGCCTCGGCATGTCAAGTGGTCGTCTATGGATGGGCAGCTACAGGCAATCATAATAGACCCCATGTGCCCGACGCTGGGGCGAGGTGCTCCACGCGTGCCAGGCGCGCTACGCGCGCCAGGCACCCCTGGAGCCTAAGCGTGCCAGGCACACCTGGCGCGTCAAATGTGCCGAGCGCTCCACGTGCGCCATGTGTGCCGCATGGTATAGCCGCGCCAGGTGCACCACGCTCGGGGCGCGCGCAGTGTGCCAGGTGCACCCACACGCACGTGGCAGCACACATCGGGAAGCATGTCGGCCCCACCATCCTCGTCGAACACCAATGCGCAGTCGCTGCGGGGAGACCATCATGGTGCCTTGTGGGCCTGCACACACCAGGCAATATGCCAGCACCCCGCAATCCGTGTCAAAAACTAATGGACAATGCTCGCGGGGCGGCAACGCATGATCCAAATTTAGCCGCGAAGTGTATTGAAGGGGTGGTGGCCTTCCGCGCAGCAGGCAATATGACCTCCAACCGCCGCCCCTGTCAGAAAAGAATACGAAGTGCTCGCGGAGCCCACGAACATGACCCAAGAGTTTGCCCCAGATGTACTTCGTAGAAATGTTTGCCCAGGAAAGCGGCTGGGGGTGTCATTGTTCCTGGTTGGCTGCTGGTCGCCTCTTGGAGGGGGTGTTTATTGATAGAAAACAGGGGGAGGAGAGGTTGGAAAGGAAATCCTCTAAAACTGCTCACGCCCTATCGTGTCGTTGGGATTTCAACGTCTTGACTGTAGCACCGGCAAGCACAGCATCATTCATATAAACCAACGCCCAAGGACCCAAGGACAATGTTCAAACCATCATTCAGAGGTCGCGAACGGGGGTGTCAACATGGCCCCACTACCATGCAACGAAGACACCGCACAACGAAACGGCCACGCAACCACAAAAGAACGTGCAACAACTGATGGGAAATGGCGAAATCGTTTAACGGAGCGTGGCCACATACAGATGCCCATGCAATGGCACTCCTCAATGTTTGACCATCCCAATACACGTGCGACCCTCTTCCCCCCCACATAATCCGCACATCATGAGGCCCCCCCCATACCATCCCTGTCAAAAAATACAACATGCACAGTGCGAGGCCCACCCTGCCAACACCCTCCACAATCCCTGTCAAAAACACTACCAAGTGCGCATTGCAGCAAAATCTGGACTGTTCGCTGGCAGCCTGTGAGCACGTTGTATTGTTTTTTGACGGGGATGGCGGGGCACCCTCAGTGAAGCCGCTTGTGCAGGACCACCATCCGTGTCAAAAACAATGCAAAGTGCACGTTGCGACAACGTCGTGGGTATTGTGCTGGCCACCCGCGATCACTTTATTTTGCTTTTTGACAGGGACGGCGGTTGTGCCCACATGATGATGCTTGCTGTGCGCAAGCCCAGAACAATGCTGACGCCCCCCGCATCAGCATCTGGACCATGCGGACGGGGGGCATCACGTTTTTTTTATAAGGATGGCACACCAACTGCATGTGGAGCCCGCGGTGAGCGTCACGCACCTGGCGTCCGCTTTGGTTCTCAGTGGCTGTCCATCCAGTGGCGACCCCTGGCTATGCCGAGACTCACATGACACTTATGCAGTGGGAGGGCGGGTGGAGTGAGCTAGACTCTGAGCTAGACGGCTTGCGTGCGGAGAGGGTGTCTTGACCCCTCTCCCTACCCCTTCCCCCAGGACCTGAACGGGGCGCCCCGCGACCGATTAGAGCGTCTAAGAAGGTCTCGGCGAGCAAGCAGCAATCAGTGATTTCACAGCCAGGTTTGAAGCTCATTTCGGCCTCGCGGAGGACGGGGGGGGGAATCTGGACCCCTCCTGCGTTGATCGGTCTCCTCTTAGATGGCCCCAAGATGGCCCCGGAGGCTCGCCAGAGTGCTCCAAGAGGGCCCCAAGAGGCTCCCAAGAGATCCCCAAGAGGCCCCAAGAGGCTCCCCCGAGGCATCCAAGACGCTCCGAGCGCCAAGAGGCCCCGAATAAGCTCCAAGAGGACTCACAGAAGCTTTTAAGAGACATCCGAAGTAACCCCGAGAAGCATCCAAGAGGCCTCTGGCCATTCTGCTGACCCTCCCCCTCCTCCTTCTCCTCCTCCGCCTTTCTCTCCCTTTGCCCCGTCCCCCTCTTCCTCCTCCTCCTCCTCCGATTCCTCCTCCTCTTGGGGTATGACGGCTTCCCCAGCCCGCTCCTCTGCATGCCCTTTTACATCCCTGATCAAGGCAACTCGCCTGGGCATGGTATCTGGATGGGCTGGTGGGGTTACGCGAAACGCTTCGAATTAGTAGCAGGCTAGTGGATGCACGGATATACACTGCTTTCACCAACACATCAAGATGTCATCCGGGAGGAGAGCCCAGAGCCGCATACACACATAGCTTTGACATCGCGGACTCGCGCGCAGCAACGAGGCGTAGAAGGTCGGGAGGCTGAGCAAACGCGCACGGGCGCCCAGACCACTCAGAAGCCCCACGCACGCACACACACACACACACAAACACACACACACACACACACACACGCACGCACGCACGCACGCACGCACGCACGCACGCACGCACGCACGCACGCACGCACGCACGCACACACACACGCACACACGCACACACGCGCGCACACACACACACACACGCGCGCGCACACACTCGCGCGCGCACACACAGACTCAGCACGCGCACAAAAACCTGGACTTCAGCTTGAGGTCTTGCCGCCGTGACAGCGCGCGCGATCCAGACCCGCAGCAACCGCCGCCACCGCAGCCCCCCGCGCAGCATCACGATGCCGCGCTGTGCTACGCCACCGCAACCCCGCCATCCCGGTGCCACCCCGCCGCCATCCGAGGAGGAGGACGAGAAGGAAGAGAAGGAGGCCTCTGGAGGCTCTCCGAGGCCTCTGGAGACGTCTGGCCTCTGGAGGCCTCCAAGGCCTCCAAGGCCTCAGAGAGCGCCACCCACGTCCAAGCAGTCTGTGTATTCCATGCCCCTCCCTGCACACAACCAGCGGCGAGCGAGGGGCGGAAGCGAGAAGGACAAGGCCTTCTCAAAAACCCTAGCGCCTGCTGAGCCATTGTTTGTCTTCCGGGGGGAGTTGCGAGAACTTCTCTGAAGGCCGGGGGGCTCCCGAGCCCTCTGAGACTCGGAAGGCCCGCCTCTCCTCCCTTCCCTCCCGCCGAAACAAGGGCCTCCGCAGAAGGCAGAGAGCGGAATCGCCTGGCCACCATCTTCTTGAGGTAGTGCTCGTACGTGTCCACGAGCTTTGCCCGTGGTCGGTTGGCCGCCCGGAGGTCCAGGGAGGACCCGGGCCATCCAAACGGAAAGCCCTGAGGCCCACAGAGCAAAGGTCGAGCAGAGGGGGCCTCGCCGCGCGGCGACCTCGAAGGCCCGAGAGCCCTCGCCGCGCGGCGAGTCGCCGCGCGGCGAGCCGCCCGAGACGTCTTCGGAGGACGCCGCGACTTCAAAACCGTGCGGTGGCCCCGAATCCCCACTGACTCACCACAGGGTGGGGTCACCACGCTGTTTGGGAGCCGGCGAGATACTTCCTCGCCGTGGGGCAGACGGGTGGAGAATCGGTCTGGCTGTTTTCAGGCTGTCGCCTTGCCCTGCGGGGGCCTCGGTCTCTCCTGTGCAAGAGCGCCAGTTGGCGAGTACCGCAAGGAAATGCAACCTCGGGGAAAAGACATCTGGGCCACTCCTCAGAACCCCATGCTCCCCAAAGGCCTCCCGGCTTCAGAGAAGCCCGAGCGGAAGCCCTCGTTACTTTCTGAGAACCCTTCCAACCTCAAAGAAGCCTTCATCGGAACCTCCGGGCTTCTACACTGAACCTCCAGAATGCTTACATATAGCCGTCTACACTTGTAGACCCGTTTGGGCTGCCCCGCGGCCAGAATCCAAGCCCAAGAGTCCTGGAGCTGCCTTCTGCCCTACTGGCAAGCCACGGCGCGCCGCCCCCTTGGCTCGGGTGTTCGGTAACGATCGGGGGACCTAGGATTGCAAAAAAACCCTGGATTGCAAAAAAACCCTGGATTGCAATCCTGGGTTTTTGTTGCAATCCTTTTTTTGCAATCCTTCGAAACTTGGGGTGAATAGACGTGCGCATTTCGTGACCACCGTTGGGGCCCGCGGTGGCAGTTTAGGCTTCAATCAGGGCTGCCCTTTGTAGAAGAAGAGAAAACGGCACAACCATAAACTTCCGACGGTCCGCGCGGATTTCTGGAATCCGCGCCGGCCAGCCGGACCCCCCTCCCCGGCGCGCGGAGCGCGCCAAGGGCGGCGCGCCGGAGACGCCGCCAGGGGCGCCCAGCGCAGACCCGCGAAATCCGCGCGGATCGTCGAACATTTTAATTATGTTTATGACGGGTTCCTATTTCGACTTTAGGGCCACTTTCCTACAATCCTCGATACCTCCACGTTTACTGGATCCCCGTTGCCGTCCGCCCGATTGGCGCGCACCGTTGGTGTGGGCAACCGCCGGCCCCGACGGGCTGGCCGACCGACCAGGGAGGCTTCGCGAGGACCTGGTCGTCGGGAGCGTCCGCCAGCTCGGGGCCCAGGGCCTCGTGGCGGCGCGCGCAGGTCTGCGGGACCCCAGACCCCCACCTCCTCTCATCGTGAAGGGAGCAAGACGATAGTTTGCTGGACACTCCCACTGGGGGTTCTCCTCCTCCTCTTCCTCCTCCGCCTCCTCCTCCTTCCCGTCGTCCTTCTTCCCCAGACTCCTCCACGTCATCCACGTGGTCGTTTGGGGTCGCTGTGCTCCTCTCTCGCTCGCCTGCCCCGAAGCAAGACATCGTCCGGCACTGCGTGGCACGGGCTGCGCACGCAGCGCCCAAGACCGCACTGCGGCCGCGCACCTGCGGCCATACTCCCCCTGGGAGGGTCGCACACGTGCGGCCGTACAGCTCTCTTTGGCGCCACGCGCGTGGCGCGAGCCAGAACCTCATAAACAAAACATAGAGTAGATGGGGTCGGAGAGTCGCAACGCATCACCGGTGCATCGGCGACAGCGAGACGGAGACGAACGGGTTCCAAATCGCGCTGCATCGCCGATGTGTCGGCCGGCGATGCGGCGCGATCCTCCGACCCCATATTGTCCTGCCATATTTGGCACGCCTGAAGTTTCGGCCTGCAGAGGCCTGGGGCCCTGGTATCGTCGAGAAACAAGCCTAAATGAAACATTTGTTTGGGTTCGGGAAGCACTCGCTGGCCGTACGGCCGTGCAGGTGCGCTGAAGACACGTGCAGCCGCGGCAGGTGTAACTTTGCCTCCCGCCTGGCGTGGGACGCACCTCTGGCTGCAAAGGGAGAAGGAGAAGCAGGGATTGGAGTAGGCAAAAGATGAATTGAAGAGATAGCCTGAAGGGGGAGTGGCACCGGGCGCCGCTCGCGGGCGGGTAAAGCTTGGCCTCCAGCCCGGAAGGCTGCAGCGACCAACCAGAGTCGGACCTCCCCCAGCGTGTCCACTACCCCCACCCACACTGGCCCCAACCCACCCCTCTAAGCCCTAGGCAACAAACAAAGAAACAATGGTAGGCGAGGGGAGGGCGGCTCGCCGACTCGAGGCCGCAGGACATCTGGGTCCCGGGCGGCCTCTGGAGGCCTCCAAAGCCCCATGGGACCGAATAGGGCCACAGCGCGTACCCCAGGAAAGAACCGGAGCCTCAAGCCTCGAGCGCTCCTCCTGCTCAGCTTCCCCCATGGAGCAGAAGGGGTCCTTTGGAAGATGGGGACTTGACTCCAGAGCTTCGCCCTGGACGAGTCATTCCTCCCGCCGTTTCCTGATGATCCCAGGACCCGCGGAACGCCCCCGGGGCCTCTTCGGGCCATCCCTGTTTCCCGCGTGGGGGCGAGGGAAGGAGGAGAAGGAGGAGGAGGAGGAGGAGGAAGACGACGACGACGACCACCACGATGAAGGAGGAGGAAGGCGACGACGACGACGACTAGTCCGAACCATGCGCTTCCCTCCTGCTGGTCCTGCTCATCCTCCGGGGGGGGGGCCTTTCCGTGGCCGATCACCGACGCGCGGCCGCGGGACAGCTGGGTGGCGGCGATCTCCTCCGCCCGCTGCCGGAGGTGCGGAAGCCTCCTGTGGCGGCCGAGGGCCGAGCACGACGACGAAGGCGACCCCACGCGCTCGCACCAGCGTGCACCTGCAGGGGAGGAGGCTGGGGAGGAGGAACAAAGGAAGCCGAGGTGGAGGAGGAGAAGAGAGAGGAGGAGGATCGAACAAGAAATGGAGCCCGTGGCTTTCCCCTGTCGTTGCCTCTCCTGTTGTCAATGCGCTGTCCCTGAAAAGCCCCGACATTGTCCCTGGGTGTTTTTTTTCATCTCGAATCGTTTTCTGACGGTCCATGGGCCCAGCGAGGGCCCCCAGAGGCCGAAAACGGCCAGAAACCTCCCATCCTTGTTTTTGTTTGACGACTATCTCTCTTTGGGCCCCGTGTTTTTCACATCACCGCTCCACCAAAAGTTTGTCCGAGCTGTGGCCTTGAAGGCCGTTCGCGGGGCGGCTGAGCCCCTTTGAACCCGCCGCCCCGTGTTGCCTCACGCCAGCGCCGCCAGCTCCAAGCGGTCTGGTTTCCCCCCGGGACCGAAGCGAGGCTGCTCAAGGCCTTTGGACTCATGATCCCTCCGCGGAATACCAAGACACCTGAAACGGCCACCAGCGGTGCAAGCCTCTGTAGGCTCGCCTCTGAAAACTGCATTTCGGACAGGGCCTGCTGACCTTCTGCAATGTAAATGTGCGCAATGGCAGTGTCCTGCCAACGACTCTTCGCAAGGGTAGCGGGCATGTTGCGAGCACGCTTGAAATACGGTGTGGCCCCGCCTCTTCGCAGGCTGTAGGGCTTGAATATGAACTGCTGGCAATCAATCGCAGCACGCAGCTGCTCCAACTGTTCACGAAACACTTGCACACTGGTTGACCATCCTTAATCACACGTTGCCTCGCACGGGAAGACCACAACTGACCCCTGGAGGAACTCGGGAACTTGAGCAATCGCCACTTGCGCCAGCGAGCTGTTCCAACCGCCGTTGACAATCAATGGATCAACCGAGCGTGCGAACGAAGGACGCGAGCATTCGAACAACCCGTGCATTGGGGCCTGCTGAGAGCCGAATTCCGAAGCAAGATAAGCACCGATCATGACGAAATGACCTGTAGAGTGCCAGACCACGGCAGTGAGACCGAAAAACGGTCGGGCACCGAGGAGGCCCTGTAGGTTATGAGGTTGTTCGAAGGGCGTGGCGGAGAGATGCGACCTCACAAACAAGGCCTCGCCAGCAGACGTCCCAGACTGCGCCCTGCCAAAGGCCTTCGCTGAAGTGGAACGCACCTTCCGACACTCCTGCCTCGCCGAGCGGAGCAGGAGCCCCTCCGCTGCCCTTCTGCTGCTTCGACCGGGCTTCCCCCTGCCGCTGCCGCGGGCTCGCCCTGCCCCCCCCCCCGATGGTAGGGCCCCGCGGCGCCTCGCGATCTCCAGCGGGCTCGCCCGGTAGGGTAGCTTCAACAGCTCCGCGAGCGGGCCCCGCACGTCCACGGGCGCTCTCGCTGCAGCGACGCGGGGGGAAGGGGGAAAAAAAACGCTACGCGTTCCGATCTTCCTCCTCCTCCTCCTCCTGGTCCCTCTGCCCTCCGCCGCCCCCTCCTGCTCCTCCCATCCTCTTCCTCCTCCTCCTTCCCCTCCTCCTCCTCCTCCTCCTCCTCCTCCTCCTCCTCCTTTGCGTCCTACTCCTTGTCCTTTCCCTGCTGCTGCTCCTCCTCCTCCTCCTCCTCCTCCTCCTCTTCCTCCTCCTCCTCCTCTCCGAATCCTCCCATTCCATCTCACCCCTTTTCCGTTTCCTCCTCGCCGCCGCCGCCACCGCCGTCATCATCCTCATCACCATCGTCATCATCATCAACCGCATCATCAGCATCACCATCATCAACAACAACAGCATCATCATCATCAGCATCATCATCATCATCATCGGCCGTATCATCATCATGATCCTCAACATGATCATCACCAGGCTCATCATCATCATCATCATCATCATCATCATCATCATCATCACCATCACAATCACCATCACCATCACCATCATCATCAGCAGCATCAACATCATCAGCACCAGCGGCATAATCCACATCACCAACGCCACCAACATCATCATCAAGATCACTATCCTCGCCATCATCAACATTGTCATCATCATCATCGTCATCATCAGCATCGTCATCATCATAATCATTTGCATCGCCATCCCCATCCTCATTATGGCCAACACCACCACCACCAACATCACCAGCATAAATTCCAGCATCAACATTAGCATCGCCAGCAGCATCAGCATCAGTATCACCATCACCATCAGCATCGATATCATCATCAGCACCACCATCAGCATCAATACCCTCGTCACCAGCATCATCACCAACATCATCACCACCAACAGCATCTGGGCCATGACCATGACCATGACCATCAGCATCACCACCATCATCATCAGCAGTATCATCAACACATCGTCATCATAAGCATCACCATCGTGGATGCGCAGGAGGTGGTCCCTCACCGCGGCGTGCGCCATCCGCCAGCCCACCGCGTCGGGACGCGTGCGCCGTCCGCCTGCCTACCTACAGCCCCGCTCCCTTCCGTGGTGGCCATGATGGTTCAGGCAGTTGTTCGCACGGCGCGTCGATCTCCCAAGCCATGACCAGCGCCACCAACGGTATCGGCGAAACAACGGCCACCAACATCATTCTCGCAAGTTTCACGCAGGCGATGGGACTAGCGCAACAGCACCCCCAGCCAAATGGCGGAGGTAGGCGCCCGTGGGCGCCATGTAGAAAAATCAATCGAGTGACTCTCGACGCCCTTCAGCCGGTGCACCAGACTTCTTGGCAACAATGACCATCTGCTCTACATCCGCCACACGTTGACCTCTGCTCTGGGCGGAGACGTAGGTGCACTCCAGCTCCGGCAGTAGCGACGGAGAGGGCTTGGTGGGCAGCTCCTGCAGGACATCCAAGCGGCCCATGCTCTCAGCCTTGGGGGGGGGGGGGGCGCAGGCTCGAGCTCCTCGAAGTTGAGCGCCAACGCCATGCAGTCTTCATCCAAGTTGCAGGTCCTGCGACCAGTAAGGTCTCTCCATCTTAGCCAGCGCGTCGCCTGCGCGCCTCTTGACCGCCTCCCCGATCGCGCGCGAGCTCGCCAGCTGGATCGGAGAGAAGAGCCCCGCAGCCCCCCAGCGCCCCCTGCTCAGGTGGCCCAAGTGCACGCAGTTCAAGCCCACGACGCCGAGGAGGGCCCCGACTTCCACGGCGACGTCCTGGGCCAGCTGTCTCTGCACGGCGGGCCAGTTCGCGACGTTGACGGGGGGGCCCTCAGCATTCGACGGACGTTTCTGCATCATCACCTGTCCCCAAGCGAAAAACGACGCCAGCGCCCTGGCTGGTAGAGGAAGCGCGTCTCGACCTACGCGAGATCCCGGCGATGGCGGCGCGACGCCTGTAGGGAACGTCCTCATGGGCTCTCCAATGTCACCCGGCATCCGTCGCGCGCTGGAGAGGGCCCCGAAGCCAAACACAAGCGTCGTTTTCTTGCCGGGCTCGCTTCCGCACCTGCGGGGCGCAACGCTGGCCTTCCACTGACTAGGCGTCGGGGCGGCCACCGCGTTGCTCCTGACCCCCCCCCCCCGGCCAGGCGAACTTCGCGACCCGCCTCGGCGCGCCGCCTGGCTGGGCCGCTTCCTTGGCTGACGCTCGGCGCCCGAAGATCTGCTGCAGGATCCTCTTCTTCAGCTGTCTCTTGAATTCCCCTTCGGCCCGCGGCGCGCTCGCGCGCGCCGCCGCCCGCGCTGGCGCGGGCGATCCGTCCGCCGCCCGAGGGCCCCGGGCGGTCTGTCAGCGCGGGCAAGGCGCCCCCCGGCGCCAGCGCTTCTGGAGCAGGCAGCGCTGGCGGCTGGCGGCCAGGGGTCGAAGCCCTACTCGGCCACCTAGAGCAGCAACGTCCGCGTGGGCGCCGACGCCGGTGATCGTCAAAACTCCGGGGCCGGGGCCTCTGCCGCGGTTCCGGCCATCGGGGCGGGCGCGCGAGCGAGCGCCGCCACCCCGGCCAACCCTCTATCCGCGGGTCCCCGGCCGGCCCAGCAGCTGGGCCACGCGGACCTCAGCCGCCTCGACGCCAGTCGCGACCTCCTCGCCCTCGACCGACGAGCTCAGACCGCCGTCGTCGGGCGGGATCAGCTCGAACCAATTCATGCGCGAATGGCCATCTCGAATGGTCGTCTGCAGCGCCGTAATCCTGCAGAAGATGTAGTCGAGCGCGCGGGGCGGCTTTCCCGCCGCGATGAGATCGGCGCACTCGCACAACGCCCGCAAATCACGATACCGATATTCTCCGATCTCCCGAATCAGATGCGCTGGGCGCAGAGCGCGAAGAAGAAACTTCGCCGCCGCCGCCTCGAACAAATCTGAACCTGAGTCGTCGCGATTGGAAATGCCGGCCCATCTGCGGGACTTGACGCCCGTCCCCTTGTAAGTGAACCTCCGCTCTGCAACGGGGCGCTCGCCTGGCACGCAATCATCATCCCTCTCGAGAGGATCGCCGCCCTCCTTCTTGCCCAAGTGCCCCGCCGCAGCTCGAAGGACAGCCTTCTCATCCGAGTTGCTGGCCTGGCCGCCCCCTGGCGCCCTGTCCGCGGCGTCGCTCGGCGCCTGGCCCGCAACGCGCGCCTGGGCCACCTCTCCGAGCTTCCGCCGCTTCTCGCCCAAAGGTTTGGCCGACGAGTCCGACGGCGGGAGTGCGCCAGGAGCAGCTGCGGCCAGCTTGCACGTCTCCGCAAGCATCGCGCGCGGCCTGCCGAGACGTTCCTGGTAGCTGTCTTCCCCCTCCGCCTTCGTGGCCTTGCCCTCGAGCGCCTGGAGCTCGCGCTCTAGCTCTTCGAAGGCCGCGTCGTCGTCCTCGTCATCGTCGTCTATCCTGACGAGCGCGCTGGCCTCGCGGTCCGCAACAGCAGGGCGCTTTGCGCGCAGGGACCGGCCTTGCGGCTGGAGGGGCGGCCTCGGGCGGAGCGACCACCATTTGCCTCGACTAGAGCCGCTTGTGCGACGTCATGCGGGATGGCGGGGCACACCTCGCTCTCGCGGAGCGTCTCCAATGCTGCCTCGTCCGCGGTGAGCTGCTGTGGCGAGCGGGCGCGCAACTCCTGGACTCCGGCCCGCGGCGCCCTGTACGCGCACTGCGGCACAGGCCCGCTGCACACGTTCAGGAGCAATTTGTCGCCCCTTTTTTCTGGCGCGAATCGAGCCACCAAGAGAAGCACGGCTCGATCGCGACGAATTGCTCCACCTCATACGCGACCGTGACCAGCCGCCGCACCACGCCAAGCGCGGGGCCGCCGTCGCTTTCGTCCTCGTGGCTCAGTGGCGGAAGCAGCGGCCAGGCTCCATGCCCTCCATGAGCCTGCGGCGGGCCTGGACCCCAGGTCAAGATCACGGAATCGGGAAGGCGTGCGGCGTGCAGGCCTCGAACTTTCTCGCCCCACCCCAGGCTCTCCTGGGTCACCATCCGTTTAAGCCGCACACCTACGGAACGAGACGGCGGCGCACAGCCCAAGCGGCCCAAACATACCACCAACCCCAAAGGTGTTGTTTCACATGTGTTGTTTGTCATGTGCGTTCGGGCCACTCGTTTTTGAAATCCGTGCGAACACGAAACCCATGATTTCATAATAATTCAAGCATGCCCGCGCGACGACGCGCGCGTGCGGAATGTGTATGTTTGTTGATGTGATGTTTTTTGCACATGTATGAATTTCGATCAACGAGCGCGCGCGTTCAATTATTCTTCGGGGCGATGAGGAGGGGGGTCGACGCCAGCTTGATTGGAATGGTACGATGGTCTTGTAAGATGACTGTAAGATGAGGCGGAACCGTGAATACATTGCACATCGCCAGGGGGCGATAAGCCTGAGGGGGACGGTGGTAGACCCGACTTTAATATCAGCCAGCGTTTGGTTCCAAGTAAAAAGATGGACAAGACAAGAGCGAAAAAAGGAGAAGACGAGGAGGAGAGGACAGGAGGAAAGGAAACCATAGGAATGCATACGAATCCTAGCTTATGATCCAAAGGACTCCATACGCATAAGCATTGATATAAGCATTGGCATAAACACTGGAATCCATAGGACTCAAGGGAACCCATCGGAATCCATAGGAATCCATCGTACTCGCCATTGGAAAGAGCTGGGGGGGGGCAATTGGAAATTAAGGGGGGGCGCCATTGGAAAAAGGGGGGGGGAGGGGGGCGCCATTGGAAAGTAGGGGGGGCATAGGAATTAGGGTGGGGACACTGGACCAATGAGTAGGGCTTGAGTTAGAACTCCTATAGGGCAAGCCGATTTGGAGAACAACGAGAATATATGTTTCGTGCGGCGACGAAGCAACGACGAGGCGGCAACGGCGACAACGTAGCCGCAAGACCAGCACATAGGCCCAGACGACGGGCGGCGACGCGGCAGCGAAGGAGCGGTGACGCCGACAACACAGCCGCCAGACTGGCAGACAGGCCTAGACGGGCGGCAACGAGGCGGCGATGGGGCGGCGACGGAGCGGCAACGGCGACAGCATAGCAGCCGAAGCGGCAGACAGGCCAGGCGACGGGCGGTGACGAGGCGGCGCCGGGGTGACCATGGCGACAACGTGGCCGCCAGAGCGGCAGGCAGGCCCAGGTCTCAAGTAACAAACAAGACAACCTGAATGCAAACAGTGTCTAGGGAATACAGATGATTGTAGAAACTGCCGCCATGGACCATGTGGCCGCACACACACATACATGCATCATCGCAACTCTCCCGGCACACCGACGCATGACATACCCTCGTTTGCCTTACCTCCAGCGCTTCAATCGTATCGCCTTTCTGCTAATCATGCAACATTGGATGCCGACAAATGAAACATCCGTTCGTCTGGCCCCTTCTGCTCGTCTGTCCCCGTCGCAGCTGCCCTGTGACTCTCCTCTGGCGTGGAAAATACCCCGTATGTTCAACAAGTCTCGCGGCACGCGAGTCAATCTCATGCCGACGAACAATACAGATCGACGAAGTGCGCGCACACACTCAAGAAAATTCGTGAGCGGGCGACGAACGGTGAAAACACATTGTCCGCGATCGGGGATGCCTGCCCCCGGGACGGCTGGACCATGCATGAACTTACGCTCCACCGTAGTTCTGTTTCCAGCCGCCCAGGGGCAGGCGCACCCAATGGCGGAGAAGGTGAAGATAACAAGCCATAACTGCTCTCATCGAGTGCGACGCCTATTCGGGCGACCATGGCCTCCTCAGCATCTTCCAATTCAGAGCGCTGCGGAGAACTCAACCAATTCGTCATAGGCTGCACGACCTCCTTGGGGCGAAAGAGACATGGGGCTTATACAGCTGATGGAAGCGGGTCGTGCAGGACAGGATCCTGAAATTCGTCTACGATGTCAAGCCCCTGGGGAGCTGTACGGGCCTCGATAAAGTCACAAAACGACTCAAGGTATTGGTGGAAGCCCGAAAGTCTGGTACCCCTTTTCTTCAACACCCGCTTCCTTCCTTGCCACTTCTGGAAGGGGAGGGAGGGGACTCCGTCCAGAAACCGCCGAACACGTTTGCAAACCAAGGTAACTTCCTCCTCCGCCTCCGACAACCTCTCCCTGCTCCTCCTCCTCATCCTCCTCCTGCCCAACTGAAAACACAAATGCTTCTACGTATTTATCTAAGCGTATGTACTAGAACCATCGCGCGCGCTATGCGCGCGCTCTGATTCTAGCGCAAGCTCTGGGGGGGGCTCTGGCAAATCTTGGTCAGATGTTTCATGTTGGAAACGCCTGGGGAACTCTCCGGAAGCCTCCGGAGGGGTCCCGAGACTCCTGGGGAGAGCTGGTCGGAGCTTCGACTCGTGTTCCCCTCCTGGGGGCGTCGTGGACTCGTTTTGAGGCTCTCGGAAGCCTCGACGATGTCAGGGGCAGGCGGAGGGGATTGGACGAGGGGCGGGAGATCGAAGCGGATGGGCGCGAGGAGAACCACGGGGGGGAATTGGGAAGAGGAGGAAGAAGAGGAGCAGAAAGAGGAAGAAGACGACCAATATTTGTTTCAGTGACAACTGCGCACCGCACCGCCTTCGGAAAGGACCCCAGCGGAGTGGCGAATCGACGTCCCAAAACAGCCGAAGAGGACGACCAAGATGTTCCCAGAGGCGTCGTCGGGAACGTCTGCATCAGGACGACGTCGACGACGACTGCACTGGTGGGTGGAAGCCGATGGTACAGGTGAAACGTCCCGTCGGGAAGGGCATCTCACGAGTGCGCAACCTACGGCTGCCGTCCCGACGGGCTCGGGGGAGCCTCGATCAATGCAAGTTGGGAACGCCTGGGAAACTCCCTGGAAGCCTCCACAGGGATCTGTTCGGGGCCCGTCGGGGCGTCCTGGAGATACCTGGGGAGGGCTGGTCGGAGCTTCGACTCGCGCTCCCCCTCTTGAGGCCGTCGTGGACTCCTTTCTTGGAAGCCTCTGGGGCCGCCTCGGTGTCCTCTTGGGGCGCTCTTAGAGACCTCTTTGGGCAGTCTTGAGGCGGTCTTAGGTGTTTTTTGGGCTGTCTTGGAACGCAGGGGCGAAGGAAAAACGAGATCCCCCAAATTAGTGAACAAAAACCATGGGGAATCAATGAATTTGGTCTCTCGGGGATCTCTCATGCAGACTCTTGGAAGACTATTGGGCCGTCCTGGCCGCTTCTTGAGCCGGCTGGGAGCTACCTTCGACGGCTTGGAACGATCTGTGGAGCACTCCTGGACAACCTTGGGAGCCACTTGGTGCCCTGGAGGCCCATCATGGCGCTCAGGGGGCGCACATACATACACACACACACACACACGTACACACATACATACATACATACATACATACATACATACATACATACATACATACATACATACATATATATATATATATATATATATATATATGCTACTCTCACCTGTTTTTGTGCACTCCGCCAGGGAGCTTGTCAGGCCAGGACCTCTGGGGGCTACTCAGGGGTTAACCCAGGAGTTGGGAGAGGTCCCGTCCCATCAGCGGCCACCAAGGGCCTCCCAACCCGCCTGGCACAGCCGTGGCGCTTAAGCACCCGCGCTGCGTCCCAGACGCGCTGGGCCCTTGCCCCGCCGGGAGGTTAAACGTCACCAACCCCTGACCCCCTAGCTCTCGTCCTGGCAAAAACTCGCGCGGAGGCAGGCACGGCCACGCGCGAGACGGTAGCAATGCTGCCCCCTGTCTGTGGGTGGGCCAACACAGCTACGGAAGATGGATGAAGCTCACGCTATCCATCAACGGCGTCGCGCACGCTCAGGTGGACTCCGCATAGGTTTCCTTGGAAGGTTCATATATGCTACTCTCACCTGTTTTTGTGCACTCCGCCAGGGAGCTTGTCAGGCCAGGACCTCTGGGGGCTACTCAGGGGTTAACCCAGGAGTTGGGAGAGGTCCCGTCCCATCAGCGGCCACCAAGGGCCTCCCAACCCGCCTGGCACAGCCGTGGCGCTTAAGCACCCGCGCTGCGTCCCAGACGCGCTGGGCCCTTGCCCCGCCGGGAGGTTAAACGTCACCAACCCCTGACCCCCTAGCTCTCTCCACGGTCCCTACCCTGGCAAAAGCCGCTCCTTCTTGCTACTTATGCCCTCCACCTTGGTGTAATGACATGAGGGAAGAAAGGTGGAGGATGGGCGGGACAAACAGACAGGCAGCTCAAAGCAAGAACAGTCCATCTCGCCTCTGCTCGCAGGCACGCGCGAGCAGGTTGCAGCGCCTCCGCTGCGCGGGCGAGAGATTTAATTCAGTGGCTTCGGCGACGGCATCATGGACGTAAAAGCGGGCCGTGCGCGCCGATGCCATCTGCCTCGGAGCAGCGTCTGCTCATGGAGCTGTGGCTGCGGAAGTCGGCGGAGGCGCCTCCTGACGCCAGCTGTAAAGAGTGAGCTTGGCATCTTGCAGCTCCAGCAGCTCACGTACGCGGCCGAAAGTGACATGAAACTGCTTGGCTCCATCTCGAGGCACCAGTCTTGTCCGTGCGCCTGAGCCTTTGCTCTGGCAAGGAGGGTGACCGCTACACCGCTCCGCGCGAGCACGAACTGACGGGCACCAGTCTAATGCTGGCTCTTGGTGCTGCACAGCTGCAGCACGGTCATTT
Organism: Prorocentrum cordatum; assembly: GCA_963575745.1. Classification (NCBI taxonomy): domain Eukaryota; class Dinophyceae; order Prorocentrales; family Prorocentraceae; genus Prorocentrum; species Prorocentrum cordatum. Next base: position 370,328 of record CAUYUJ010017170.1, on the reverse strand, counting down.
GGCGGACTGGATGCAGCTGTACATCAGACCACGCGAGCGAGGTCAACTCCCTTGCCGGAGGAAAGCGTCGCAGCCTGCTGCCAGCACCGCCGCAGCGCCACGCTGGCCCACGGCCGCCAATGCACCTGCGAACGCTGCTGTAGGACTGATCGGCAGCGCGCGCCCAGCTGACTCCAGGCGTTGCCGTTTGGCCAGCGCCAGCTGTCCCACAGGTGCCCTCGCACGGGCGGGAAAGCGTGCATGATGCCTGGAATTGCATTATTAAGTTCAACTAGAGATTCTCCGCTCAGCCAACGGCTCCCGATGAAGGCGGCCACGCCAGCGTCGACCTGAGCGGGCGTCTGCGGCTGCCGGTGCTCCTGAATCCAGAAAACAACGACCTCCTCGACCGCCGCACGATGCCGCCGCAGGGTGAGCGGCGTGACCAACGCCCCCTCGGCGGCTGGGACCTCGCTGCAGCTCGTTGCGCCATCGCCTGGGCCGTGACCCGGCTCACCTTTGCTGGTGCTTGCGCTGCCCGCTTGCCAGGGGCGGCTCTCCTGGCTCTCGCCGGCGGCAGCACTGGCAGCGGGGCAGCGGCGGCCGAAGCCCCAGCGGGGCGGCGTGTCGGCGGGCATGTCGACGGTGTCGCAGTACTTGTACAGCGGGTACCTGGCCGTCGCGTGGAGCAGGGAGTTGAGCTGGCGGAGCGCGGGCTGCAAAGCCCTCACGCTCGATCTGCCCTTGGTGCTGACTGCCGTGAACGGTTGGGCATCCAGGAAGGGCAGGCAGCGGCAGCGGTGGCTCTCACCTGCTCGGCACCTCCAGCGTGCTCCAGCCACCGCAGCCTCCAGCTCCAGCGCTGAGATGTGCCCGGGCCGCTGCCAGCGCAAGCCTGGCTGCTGGAAATCGGGGAACACGTTCCAGCTCGCCTCAGGCACGGGCAGTTGGCCCCGCTGACGCCTCGCGTCCCAGATGAGGCTGCCGTCCCCGTAGTTGTCGACCTGGTAGCGGTAGCTGTCGGCAGCCCAGCGCCCCGCGGCCAGCACCGAGGCGCAGTCGGGGCCCACGGGCCGGAACGGCGGGTGGCGTCCCGGGATCGGCCTCGTGAAACACGGGAGGTCCGCCTCTGGATCCAGCGTCGACCAGCCCTCCAAGACCGAGGCATTCAGTGGGAGCCTCTCCACCACAAGCAAAACCTCGAAGCTCGCGGCCTCCCTCACGCCCTTGGTCTCGTCAGTGACGTCGGACGCCGTGAACGCCGTGACGGGCCACGAGCACCAGTACAGGCGCGGCCGCTTGACGTGGGCGTGACACCTGGGCCCGAGGAACACGGGCGTGACACCCAGCGCCCTGGAGAACTCCGCCCTCGACTCCAGGGTCATGCTGGACACGTTCTCGACAAACACCATGGTGCGCTCAGGACAGGCAACCTCCGCTGCCTGCGTCAGCTCGGGGACCGTGAAGAAGAGCTTCGGCCTCGACCCCTCTAGGTCGGTCCCCGCGACATTGATGCTTGCAAGATCTTGGCTCGGGCTTCCCGCGCTCAAGACGACCCGGTCGGCGTCCCGCGCGTAACCCTTCAGCATCTCCGTGAACCGCACCGTGTCGACGGCCTCGACGTTGCCAAGCTTGGTCACGCCCGCCCAACGGCGACGCACCAGTCGCCAGGCAGCGGGCTCTACCTCGCAGCTGACGGGGGCGATAATGTCGATCGGGAGTCTGGAGGCCTCCACCGCGGCCCCAGCACCGCCTGCGTAGAGCTCGATGAGAACGAAGCGAGGGCGCCACCGCGCACCACGCACAGGAGCCGCAACTGCATCAGGCCGCAAAGTCACTGCTGAAGCTCCTCCCCTCGCGCAGGCAACGCCCTGCGCCGAGAGCCCAGCCGTGTGGCAGATGTCCCCAGCGCGCTCACTGGCATCGGTCGCGATGTCACAAATGACGATCTTTGCGCGCAGGTCGGTGTATGCCAGCGGCAGCGCCATCGCGAAGCCCAAGAGCTCGTCGCACATTCCAAGGGGATCAGCCTGCGGTCGCGTCCTGCACCCAGCAGCCCCCACGCTGTTGAGGAACCCCATAGAAGGCCTCCTGAACTCCGCTGCCCTGACGCACCTGCCCAGGACCATGAGCATGCCCTGCGTCGAGAGGCCCTGTCTGCCCATGCCGCACAGGATGAGCGCGAGCGTCCGGTGCAGCTTCTCGGCCGTGACTCCGACCTGGCCGACGGCCCCGTCAAGACCTGCGCCCATCTGCACCAGGACCAGCGCGCGGCGCTTGACCTTGCCGGGGGCGTCGCTGGTCCCCGAGCCGCCGTAGGCGGCCCTCTGCTTCTCCGGGGCGCAGCTCACCGTGCCGATGAGCTCCGCGACCAACGCGCTGGGCACCCCCTCGCCATGGTCCCAGTCGTCGATGCAGTACTGGACCCACTGCTGCTCGAGCTCCCTCGACTTGATCGGATGTTGGCGGTCCCTGTGCCACTCGAGATCCGCAGGAAACCCTGCAGCGAGGGGGCGAGCGCCGCCCCCGAGGCGCCTGTGGCAGTGCTGAAACTCCGTGTCCGCTATGATCCAGCCCAACGGGAAGACGAGCAGCGCGAGGTGTGTCTTCCCTGGACCCGGCACACCGATGAGCTCGTTTGGGATCGCCTCTGCGAGGGCCATGTGTGGCTGCCAAGCCTCGGGCAGCTCGCAGCCGTAGAAAGCGGAGGCCAGGTCATCTGAGGACCCGAGCAGCATGTGCCCCTCTGGGAGCGGGACGGCGACCCCCGAGGGCGATGCACTTAGGGTCCCAATGCCGTCCTCCATGATGCGCTGGTAGCTGTCGGCCGAGACCATGTTGATGATCAGGCGCTGGACGCACGCCTGGCCGGGTGACCGCGTGCCGCCCTGGGCGACCCTGAACGCCCCAGCGAGCACCCTGCGGCTCCCGACCTTGAAGATGCGGTCGTCGGCGATCGGCGCAGCCAGCCCCCGCTTGACAAGCTTGGTCCCGATGCGGTACCACTCCTGCTTGGACGTGACCTGGATCGCCGCTTGCGGGACCTCGGCAGGCGACTCATCCCGAGGGAGCAAAGCCAGCGTGGGGCCGGCACGCCCGGCGCCCGCCTGAGCGTCCGCGAGGTCGACCGCCTTGACCGATGCGGGGTCGCCCTGCGCGGGGAGGCCTGGCATGTTGCCTGCAAGCGAGAGCGGCGGGGCGCGGGACATCACCTTGCCCCCGTGGGAGACGGTCTTCGACGCGATGACCTGGTCCCAGTCCGGGAGCTCGAACGCTGCGGCAGGATCCTGAACGAAGTTCGCACACCCCTCCTGCACAATGCCGAGCGCACTGACCAGACCTGCCGTGGGCCGCACTGCGGCGTCGGTTGGACAACGCATGTGCCCCATGTACGAGTAGTTCAGGCTGAAGTCCACGAGCAGGGCCCGCCCCTGCGCCGTCGCGGCGTCCACCTCGCAGGTCTCCGACAACTGCTGGTGCAAGTGCCAGGCGGCACGGTGCCTCTCGAAGAGTGGGGCGTCGGGCAACGGTAACGGCAACACCTCGCGCAGCCGCGCGAAGCTGGCCGTGGGGTCTGGCGAAGTGCACATCTCACAACCATACCGCCCGATCGCCCCTGGCAAACCGTGCACCGCCTCGTGGACCGCGAGAGGGAGCCTGAACTTGGAGCTGACACCTGTGCCCACCTCGGCTGGCATCTGGCGCCACCGCCGCGGCTGCGAGCTGCTGCGCAGCTGCCGCTCAGGCGGGCGGAGGGCAGGCGGGGGCGTGCGCGAGGCCGCGGCCTCCGCAGCGTCGGTCCTCACGCCTGAACCCGGGCTGTCCTGCGAGCAGCGCTTGTGCCGCGGCTCTTCCCCGTCTTGCCTTCGCCGCGGCTCTTGGCAGCCGGCGGCCTCCCAATGCGCGCCTTCCACGCCGCCTGGGTCTCGCCCTCGCGCCTCGGGTGGGCCGCCTTGTGCTGCGTGAAGCCCCGGCCCGTAGCCGCGTCCGCTGGTGGCACGCGGGCGGCGGCCGCTGCGTCGAGGTCCCCCTCGAAGTCGCTCAGGAGCTGGTCCGACCGCGTGGGACTGCAGCTGGTCCTCCGCGCTGCTGGCGGCTTCTTCCCGGCGCGGAGAGCTGCGGGAACGTCGCCTGGGACTCGTTCGGCAAGGATCCTCATCGCCTTGGCCGATCCTGAGACTGGCGTCCCGGGAGCAGAGGGGCGGGCGGCGCGCCTCCGCGCGCCCATGGCCTGCAGGTGCCGTCCTCCCCAGCAACGGAGACGGCTCCCGGCCAGGCCCCCAGCCCGGCCTGCGGTCTGCAAGTCGCTGGCGGAATTCGGCGACCTTCAGCTCCCGGGCCTCGACCTTCTCGGCAGCGTTCTCCTCGCCCAGAGAGGTGCCTGACGGAAGCTGTTCCTGCGAGACCAGCGTGAGCCATCGCGCCGATTGCCAGTTCCCGTCGCGGATACCCATCGACCGCGCCTTGAACCTCAGCATGACCAGATCCGCAGTCTTGATGACCTCCCTGCGCACGATGCCGTCGAGCGCCAGCCCTGGCGGGCGGCGGACCCGCCCCTCGTCTGCCCCCAGCGTCCGCGGCGGGTGAGCAACGAAGAGCACCGTGTACAGGAACTGTGTGACACCTGGGGCCAGCAGGTCGGCCTCGCCTGCGGACAACTGCTGAGTGAACTGGCTGCACAGGTGGCCAAGCCCATTCACGAGGAGAGCGTCGGGCCGCTGTCGAGCGATCCAGCCGAACAAGTCGCGCTTGCAGCTCACGCCCTGGTAGCGGTCGCAGCCCCCAAGGCGCTCTGTGTCGCTCTCCACGCCGTCCTCCACGTCGTCGTCGTCGCGGTCCAGGAGTGCCGTGGTCACGGCCGATGCTGGCCTGCTCCTCCTCCTTGAGGCGCCAGTGCGCGCTGGGGCAGCAGCGGCGGCTCGGCCAGCAACCTCCTGTGCCAGGCGCTCGCCTATGGCTCCTGCCGGGCGCGCAGCGTTCTTGGGCGTGCCCTGCCTCGGCACACCACGAGCTGCCCTGCCCTCCAGCCGCGCCAGCCGCGCCTCGAGCGCGGGGTCCTCGGCGGTCTCCTCGAGCCCGGCGATCTCCTGGTCGAGCGGGCCCGCCTCTCCTGGACCGCCCGGGGTCTGGGTGCCCTTCACCTCGCGGGCGCACATGTGCGGGGGCCCGCGAGGCTTCTCCTCGACTTTGTTGCCCCATCCCCGAGCGGCCAGCCGCCGAGCTCTCCAGGCAATGGCTCGGCCGCGGGCGAGGCGGTCCGCACAGGCGCCCCAGGACCCGCTGCTGGGCAGATGAGCTTCGCCCGCTCGCGGGCCACGCCGCTGTGGCCCATCACCTGCCGCATGTCCAAGTGCTCGACCACAGCGCCAGCTGGAGCGACCGTCCCGCACTGGTTGGCGCTGCACCTGCAGAGGTGGAAGACCGTGGCCGCGCGATGTGCGCCCCGCTGCCCGCAGGAGGCTGCCTACCATGAGAAGTACGTGTCGCTGGCGCCCACCTGCCGGGCCTTGATGAATCTGCCGATGGTGTCCGCCTGGTAGGCGACCTCGACCTCGAGCATCTCGACGCCCTGCGGCGCCGCTGGGTCGTCCTAGACCCGTGCCAGGACCCGTGCTCCAGCCCTCGGCGGCAGCCCCGCCACCAGCTCGCCGTTCAGCGCCGCGTCGAGCCAGGCTCCACTCGAAAAGGGCCCGCCGCCGGCAGCTGGGGCTGCCCGCTCCATCGGGCTCCTCGCCAGCAACTAAGCGGGAGAGGGGCGACCCGCGCCCGGGATCCTCGTCTCCCAGCCAGGTCTTCGCTCCCCTCAACCCGCCAAGGCTGCCAGCGAGGCTGATCAGAATCAGTCGTCGGAGCGTGGCCCTGCAAGCGGCCGCGCGAGCGCGGCAGTCTTACAGTAGTCAGAGTGGCTCGGCAGCGGCCACAGACGGGCGGCACCGCCCGGTGACTCCGCTGCCTGTCTCAAACCAACACAGCTACGGAAGATGGATGAAGCTCACGCTATCCATCAACGGCGTCGCGCACGCTCAGGTGGACTCCGCATAGGTTTCCTTGGAAGGTTCATATATACTAGAACCACGCGCGCGCTTCGCGCGCGCTTAGGTTCTAGTTTGCTCCGAAAACGGTGTTCGCAAGCACGGGTCCGATTCCGTGGCGATTCGCGGGAAATCGACGTCCGAAAATGACGTGTTGCCAGAGGCAGGTCCGCGGATGCTTTAATGCAACGTGTCCAGTGTATCCAACGATTGCATACTTGTTACATATGCTACATATTGTATTGTTCTGCAATATTATGCCCCCCCCCTTGGAGCCGCGCCACATCGTCGGACCAAATCTGGAGGGCCTCATTCTGGGCCTCAAAACATAGAAAGACCTATGGAAAATCAACAATTTCGGCCTCTTGGGCCTCTTGGGACTCCAAGAGGGCCTCAAGATGGCCGACGATGGCCCCAAGACAGCCCAAGACGGCCTCAAGACGGCCCAAAATGGCCCCAAGAGGGCCCATGAGGCTCCCAAGAAGATCCACGAGAGCACTCAAACCCGAACAATCTTTCCATGACACCCTCACCCTTAGACCCGAACCTTGAGACCGAAGACCCGAGCCCAGAAATCGAACCCGAACGCCTCAACATCTCAAATGAAGAGGCTCATCCCCGCTCCACCGTTTCCTCCTTCCTTCTGAATCCTTCCTTCTTCCACTTGCTCAAACTCCTCCTCCTCCTCCTCCTCCTCCTCCTCCTCATCGCCCTCCTCCTCCCACTCCTCCTCCTCCTCCTCCTCCTCCTCCTCCTCCTCCTCTCCTCCTCCTTCTCCTCCTTCTCCCCCTCCTCCTCCTCCTCCTCCCCCTCCTCCTCCTCCTTCTCCTCCTTCTCCTCCTCATCCCCGTCCCTCCCCTCCCCCTCCTCGTCCTCCCCATCCCCCTCCAATGCGCCGGGCCGGGCATGGTATGGAAACTGCCTTCGCCGACTCTCTGCCGCCTTGCCTCTTGGGGCCTCTTTGGGGCCTCTTAGGCACCTCTTGGAAGCCTCTTGGGGGCCTCTTGGGGGCCTCTTGGGGCATCCTGGGGCCTTTTTGGGGTTGTCTTGGGGCCCTCTCGGGCCGTTTTGGGGGCCTCTTTGGCCGTCTTGGGGCCCTCTCGGGCCGTTTTGGGGGCCTCCTCCTCCTCCTCCTCCTCTTCCTCCTCCCTCCTCCTCCTCTTCCTCCTCCTCTCTCCCCGTCCTCCCCCTCCCTCCTGCTCCTCATCCCTCCTCCTCCCACCGTCCCGGCAGACTCCATGCATTGACGTTCGTGCGAGGCCTCATTCCCAAGCTTGTCTTGGGGCGCCCTTGGGCGCCTCTTGGGGATTTTGGAATAAGTTGGATACGTGGTACGAAAGGAATGGAGTAAGCTTTGGCTCCCGGGGCCCTTTTGGAAGGCCTCTTGGAGCCTTCTTGGGGCGTCTTGACGGCCTCGTGGCCCTTCTGGAGGCCATGTTGGGCCGTATCGGAGCGCTCCGGGGGCCCTCTCGGGGCGACCGGGAAGTCTCTTGGGCCATCTTGGGCGGACTGGGAGGCCCGGGGGCCGCCCGAGGAGCGTCCCAGGAAGCCCTCCTAGGCCCTCTTAGCGCTGTCCTCAGGCGTCCTCAGGGGCGTCCTTGGGCGCCTCCTGTGTCTGACAACTCGGACAGCCAAGGGATGAGATATCCTAAAAATGTACGTTTTACGAAGGGAATGGGGCCATTTTGGTTTCCCGGGGCGCTCTTGGGGGGCCTCTTGGAGGCCTCTTGGGGCGGTTTGATGGCCTCTTGTCCCTTCTGGAAGCGATCTTTGGCGGTCTTGAAGCGATCCTGGGCTTCTCTCGGCGCTCTTGGAGCCTTCTTTGGCGGACTGGGAGGCCCGGGGGCCGCCCGAGGAGCGTCCCGGGAGGCCTTCCTGGGCTGTCTTCGGGCTATCCTAGGGCGCCTCGTGGGGCTTTCTGACCGCTCCGACAGCCAAGGGAGCTGATATCTTAAAATGTACGTTTTACGAAGGGAATGGGGCCATTTTGGTCTCCCGGGGCGCTCTTGGGGGGCCTCTTGGAGGCCTCTTGGGGCGGTTTGATGGCCTCTTGGCCCTTCTGGAAGCGATCTTTTGCGGTCTTGAAGCGATCCTGGGGTTCTCTCGGCGCTCTTGAAGCCTTCTTGGGCGGAATGGGCAGCCCGGGGGCCGCCGGAGGAGCGTCCCGGGAGGCCCTCCTGGGCCGTCTTGGGGCTGTCCTCAGTCGTCCTGGAGCGTCCTTGGGCGCCTCGTGGGGCTTTCTGGCCGCTCCGACAGCGAAGGGAGCTGATATCTTAAAAATGTACGTTTTACGAAGGGAATGGGGCCATTTTGGTCTCCCGGGGCGCTCGTGGAGGGCCTCTTGAAGGCCTCTTGGGGCGGTTTGAGCGCCTCTTGACCCTGCTGGAAGCGATCTTTGGCGGTCTTGAAGCGATCCTGGGGTTCTCTCGGCGCTCCTGGAGCCCTCTTGGGCGGGCTGGAACGCGCGGGGGCCGCCGGAAGGGCGCCCCGGGAGAGGGCCGCACCCTATATACAAGGGAGGTTCCGGCCCGGGGCCCGGGGCCCGGGATCTCCCATATATGTATATATATATATATATATATATATATATATATATATATATATATATATATATATATTATATATATATATATATATATACATACACACATGCATACTTATATGTATACATACATACATACATGCATACATACATACATACATACATACGTACGTACGTACGTACGGACGGACGGACGGACGGACGGACGGACGGACGGACGGACGGACGTACGTACGTACACACAAACACACAGACACACATGTATAGCTATCGGAGGTGAGGGGGTGAGATCGAAGTGGAACGGAGAGCCCCCCTACCGGGAAATCGATTTCGGTTTCGTGTTCGTGCGTGCCGTGCGTGCGGGCGAGGCGAAGCTGCATGGGCGGGCGAGAGAAACTCTCCTGTGGCTGAGGCGCGGCCGGACCAAATGTCTCCCTTCCGGGCGGCTGGTGGCCCGCGGTGTCCCGCCGGTGTCCCGCTGGTGTCCCGTGTGGCTGAGGCGCGGCCGGACCAAATGTCTCCCTTCCAGGCGGCCGGTGGCCCGCGGATCGCCGACAGCTGCGCGACGCTGTCGGTCGTGAGCCGCTGCACTTCTGCTGGCCGAAGGTAGGCCGAGAAACCGATCGCCAACCAAACTGCCATGGGGGCCCGCTGCCGCGCGATAGGGGACCCGCCCAGGGCGAACATCACCGCCCTCGGGCTCGGCTTCCGCGCCAGCGCCGGCGCGCGCCCCCCCCGCGCCTGCATGGCCCGGGAGGCTCTGGGCAGCAGCGACGCGGCCTGCCACGGGAGCCCAGGCGTGAAGCGCGCTATGGCCGCGATGGTCTGCGACCCGATGTTTTCCGCCGCCCCCTGCGCTCGCCTGCAGCTGAAGCATCCCGCCAGGATCGCGTCGAGCTGGCCCAATATGCTCCAATCCAGGTGGCGGCTGGAGCACGACCTCGCTACCGAACGCACGGCGCCTCGCCCCGCTGAGTCACTCCGGGGCCTCCAAGACATCACCGTAGTCGCCCGTGACGTGCTCGCTTAAGATGCCCTCGAATCCCCCCAAGACGCCCGCCTCCGAGACCTTCGCCGACGCCCCCAAGACGTTCAGCTGCTGCGCCATGCCCTCCTCGAGGTCCCACTGCGAGCGCCCGTCGGGCCCCTCCGCGATCATCTCCTGGCCCCCGAAGGACGCGCGACGATCGAGCGGCGGAGAACCGCCTGCAGGGCGCGATCCGCAACGAGATGAGGGCGTAAAGGTGCCAGATGGATGCGCAGCAGGACTGGGGGCGCAAAAGAAAGATTCGGAGCGCAACATAAACTGATGTAGAGGATTTTGCTCTTCCCCCGCTGGTCCCGAGCGGGTTCCATGCCCGCCGCGCGCAGCGAGCGGATCCTCGCCCGGCGGCCGCCCTCGATCTTGAAACGCCAGCGCTCCGAGCAGCGCCCGAGCGCGGCGCGGGCGGCCGAGGGCGCGCGCCTCCGCGTCGCGCCCAGGCCGGAAGGCAAGGCGTCGCCCGCGGTCATGACGCGGTGCCACTCGGCCGACAGGTCGCACATCAAAATCGTCGGGAGGTCGCGCGCGGCGGTGGGCCCCCCAGCCACTGACGGCCAAATCCTGCCGCGCCTGTCGCCAAACGCCGCCGCGAGCCCGGAGGCGCTGCGCAGCGCGGCCAGGGCCTCACGGCGCGCCATGGCCGCCCAGGCGACATGACCAAGCAACGCGCGGAGCGCATGGCCGCTGCACCACCCGCGACGAAGGGGCCTGTTATGGCGCCATGTAGGCGCCAGATATTGCGTGGCTTGATTATCGAGAACTTCCCGCCCCTGAGACTGAGGCCCAAAAAGTCAGCGTCGCGCGACGCAGACTCGATCTCATGCACAGGCAACCCTCGGGCCCGAAACTTCCCCGCAAGCCTCGACAGAATCTCCTCCGCCAGGTCCTCGTTGACGCCGAATAAGACGACGCCAGGATCGGGGCAAAGTTTGCCCGGGATGAAAACCATGCCTGATTTTTCAAATCACCGGGGGCGCCGCCGAATGGGCCTGCCACGCCTTGGGCGCCATCGGCTTCGCGGGCGAGGAAATGCGCCCCGGCGCGGACGAGGCCACGGCGCGTATTTGGCCACGCGCGCGCCTCAGGGAATTCTGCGCCAATCGCGCCTCGCTCCAGATGACCCGACGTTAACAAAACAAAATTGAAGCCCCAAGGGGGCCCCAAGGAGGCGGACCGCCAAACCAGTCACGCAACCAACGCAACGAAAAACATGTAAATGTCAAAAAGCGTGTTACTCAGTGACCTCTTCGGCCGTGCAACACCGCGATAACGCCCGAGAAGGCATTGAAAAAAAGGCCCGCGCGCGGCCCGGCGACGTCCCCGCGCCGCCCCAGGCGCCCCGAAGCGCGCCGAAATAACCGCAGAGAAAACCCGAAAAGTCTCTGGAAGCCCCCGCGCCAGGCAAGATCCGCCACCGAATATCTCGCGGACACCTAGCGCGCACGCGCGGGCGTCCACCATGGATGCCCGACTCCTGTTTCCGAGACAATCGCGCGCAAACGCCCGGGGGCCTCGGCAACCTCGCGATTGGCCCCGGGGCCCGCGGGCCCCAGGGAATCGAGGACCGAGCTCGCAACTCCCGAAGCACCAGGCGCGGCGCCAGCCGGTCGCTCGTCTCTGGCTGACCATAGGACGCCTGGAAATCCGATAAAACCTGAGGAACCGCTTTTTCAGAGATTCACAGAACCAGCAACCGGGGCGCGCCAAATTCTCGCGTCCGAACTTTTCTGAGAATCTCTGACAATCTCTGAACTAGCTGCCCCGCCTGAAACATTCCCATAAACCCAAAACCCTGGAGCTGGCCGAAACTCTCTGAAAGTTCTTCGGCCCGCGAAATTTGGCGCGCCTGGATTTCTGGTTCCGAGATTCTCTGAAATCGGCCTGCGGCGGCGCCCAGCAGGTCCACCCGCGCCCAGGGTGGGGACCGTGGACATCGCGGGCAGCGATGGCCCCGACCACGAGGTCCTTCCCCCTGCCCCTCGACGAGCCCACGCTCATAGACACGCTCTCTGCGCTGAGCGTGGACCGCGCCATCCGCCGGCACTTCTGCGCGACGACAGCCAACTGACCGCCGACGGACAAAGCGATTTTTTATCCGAGCTGCGCGTGCCGCCGAAAACGTGCGATTGTCCCGGGCTCGGGGAGAAACACTTTCGAAGCACTTTCAAGCCGCCAGCGTCGCGGCTGCCGACCCGCCGCGCGCCGGCCGCGAGACTAGCTGGGCCCGCTGCGTCGATGGCGGCGGGCGGGCGCCCAAGAGAGCCGTCGCCGCGGCGCGCGCGGCGGGGCGCCCGCCCCACTGCAACCGCAAATGCGGCCCCCATGGCGCCAAAGGCGTAACATGCGCGACGCATTCTCGGGCCCCCATCAACGCATCGGCCAGCGCCCAAGTCCCTGAAACGCAAACCTACTGCGCCCCCCGCGCAAGCCGCGCACCCGCTCCCAATGCTCGTGCAAACCAGTTTTTCTGCCCGCCCTCAACAGTTCAATCGAGCGCCCATGTGTTACCTGGGCTCCTCAAGCCCTCGAGCACTCCTTGGGGGACTTCTGCGAATGCGCGCGCTACGCCCCACAAATCGGCGTTCTATTTTTCTCTGGAACACTCCCAGAATCTCTGGTTCCGATTTGTCCCGACCTTCCGCTCAACTGACCGAAGGCGAGGACGTCGTCCGCGTAGGCGGCGACGCCGACGGAGGAGCGTCGCGCGATGGCCGCGCCAGGCCGGCCGCCCAAAAAGATCGCGGTCGCGCCATGACCATCATCAACGAGGACGGCCCGGGCGGCGGCCTGGCGCGGGCGCGGCGCCCGCGAGAGGCCCGTCGGCGGCGCGGCGACCTGCGGGGAAACCAGCGCGGCGGGGCCCACTTCGAGGCCCACGAGCCCCAACTCCTGAAGAACACCCGACTTAACGGAGGGCAGCGCGAACGTCTCGCCCACGCCTGCGGGGGACTTCGCGCGTCAATGTCGGAAAAACTATGTCCATCCAGAAAACCACGAAAAGGGGCCACTGGCGTCACCCGCAATCGTTTCATCGCAGCAGCCTGAGATCAGCGCGGCAGCGCAGGCAGGAGGGAGACAACGCTTCACGCGATTCGCGCCTGCAGCGCTCGCGCCAGGGCGGCGCGAGGAAGCTGGGCCAAAGCCGAACGCGCGCCATCGCTCGCGGGCAACGAGCTCCGCGGCCGTCGCCCGCCCCGGCACAACCGCGAACGACGGTCGAGGCGCGCGTCTTTGCGAAGCAAGGCCAGCCCCATCCGAAACATATGCGACACACAGGAATCGGAAGAAACTGCGACGCAAAGGGGGCGCGGGGGCCGCCTCGACCAGCGCGAAGACGGGAACGACACAGGCAGCAACAACATCGGAGGCAGCCGCCCCCGACGCAGACGGCGCATCCGCAGGGGGGCGACGCCGCCTCGCGAGACGCGCCGCCAGGCTCCGCAGCCCCACCCCGCCCCCCTCCCCCTCGCCCCCGCCCCGCCCCCGATGAGGGGCCACCTGCTCCCCTCCTCATTCTCCTCCTTACCTGATCCGTTCCCCCCCCCATTCCCTGCCCACCCTGTCCCTCCCGGCCAAGCTCGCGCCCCTCCCCTTCCCCGCTTTCCAGCCCCCCCCGCCCTCCGCCCCCCCCCCCCCCCCCGCACGTCGGCGCGCGGCCGCGCGGCGGGCCCGGGGGGAACGCGAGAAGAGGAGGGGGAAGGACAAGAAACGCACTCCATAGACCCCGCACTTCAGTCCAGATACCAACGGGCGCCCTCAGCCAGGCCGGCCCGCCGCGCGCCCGGAGAACAGGCGCGCCAGCGCGCGCCCCCTCACGCACGCGCCAACGCGCGCCCCCGGGGCCGGCGAGCCAACGCGCACGGCTGAATTCGGCCACGACTAACTCTGACAGGGTCGGACACAGCCCCCCCGATGGGGACCGTCACTGGGGCAGCGGCGGCAGCTGGACCGGCCGCGCACTGGGGCCTCGAGGCCCACGCGAAGCGAAGATGTCTCACACGGGGCGCCGGCGCGCGCCCGCGGGATAATCTCAGCGCGCACCCGGTCGCGCGGCGAGCCCGCCAAGATCGGAATCCAACTTCGGAGTCCAATGCCGAAGCGCCGCTGCGCGCCCGGAGCAGGGTCGGCCCAACGCGCCCCATGGAGAAGAGCGCCAGCGTGCGCCCCCCAGAATACAATCCCATTGTGAACCCCCTGGAGAAGAAACCCACTGCGCACCCCCGGCAAAATGCCCAGGGAGCCAGACACCGCCGCTACTCCTTGTCTCGCGCCCTTCCTCATCAGCCCCCCCCCCCGCTCGGGGTGTCGAAGGGGGTCGAATCCAATGAAAATTCAGATGCGATAGGAATCTATGCCTGCAGGACTCTGAAGTGCCCAATATCGCGAGATATGCTCGTCCTATTGTTCGGGACCATAATGGCTGCAGCGCGGGGCGCGCAGGCTAGCCGGCAGGCAAAGTATAGCCTCGAAGACTTACTTTGGGGCGTCAGTCCAGGAGCCCCCGCGAGCCCGGCGCACGGGCCCGCTCGAGAAACCCATCGTGCATCATAATTCTAGCACTCGCCATGCTCTCGTGGTTCCGAGAGCGACTAAACACTCAGTCAACAACTGAATCAAACAACGCGTCATAGAGAGCGCGATATCTTGAATTTGTCGCGGGCGGATTAAAGTTGCACGAGTGCATGGCCCCAAGTGTCCTTCGCATTGGGTTGTGAGGACTTACAATGCCCATCGATATATGTATATATATGAGGAGGGAAACAACATTACCGCCGAGGGACATACCTCTGCAGTCCAGCAATCAAATAGTCACCACAGTCGTCACAAATCTCCAATACGTGTAGCAAGAATTGTTGTTAACCAACCCAAGTCATCAAATAATTGTTAACCATTCAGTCTGCGCTGGCTCCAAAACCTGGTCGCACGCGTATTCTAAATCGTCTCTCATAGAATCTACTGGAAACCAAGATGTGTAAAGCCGAGCGGTCCTGTCCAGAAACTTGTGTCGTTCTTCTCGAATAGATAGAACTCAGAGTCGTTGGCTTTGTCCTCAAGTATTCCCTTCACCAAGCCGCATGATACTTCCCACAAGTGCTTGCAACCTAAAAGTGAGTCCACCGGTAGTGGCGCCGCTGCGGATTCGCGAACATCAATAAGCCATGGGGATTGAGTGATGACCTGCAGGGCTTCTTCTCGTCGCAACTTCTGGTCCACAAAATCGAAGAGCTAAGAATTACGCCAGTGGTACAGCCTTGGCTGCTGACAACGCCTCCGCATGAGGAGTACTGTGAGACATCCTCTTGGCCTGCTGAGAACTGCCAGTAAATATGTGCAGTCTGCCTCAAAGTAAACGTACTTGATCGCTGTTCAGGGAGTCTCGTTTGTCAATGCTTTCTGGATTGATCCTGTCCTCTGCCAGGCAAACAAGACAATGATACGTTCTGTCGCGAAATTGCTCTGTTTGTTCGGTGCTGAAGCGTCGCTGACGCTGGCAAGCCGTAGAGGTGGCCGCAATCTCCACAGATGGATTCAGCGCCGGAGAGGTCGCTTCAATCTCCTGATAACAAAATTGACAACTGATGCGCATGATTTGTTCAAGCTTTGGTGTCTATATATGCTTTTGTAAACTCAGCACTGCGCGGAATTTCTCAAAACGTGTCTGACATGTCCACGTATATGAATCACATAGATCTGAAGATCGTGGTCTCCTGCTTGTCGCACGCGCTGTCCGGGTTCTTCAATCTGTGCTCCAGTATCCTGTAGGTCGTGAGCTTGCCGGAGAATGCGACTTGGCAAAGCCGCGGGCAACCTGGATGAAGTCGCTCTATTTGAATTCCTGCATGAGTGCGTGGTATCTGCTGTAGCATCATGCCTCCGAATCGTCTCGTCAACGCAGCATTGCTCCATCGTCTCATAGATTTGCAACCTGAAATTTGCGGATCGTCCACGTGAGCAGTCACGATGAGCGCCAGTGTCTTGACTCCGTCAACAGTGACAGTCCAAGGAAGTTGTCGTCGAAAACTGAACTGATAGCTCCGGTCTCCTTCTCGAGGTAGAAGATGAGAGCTAGCTGAAGCGCGATTGGAGCATCTGCGAAGCCGGACATTGCACGTAGACAAAGTAAAGCGTAGAGCCCCCTCCTGAATCTGATATATTCCACTCCTTCTTGGCCGACTGCATCTTCCGAAAATGTAGCGAAACGTTTTCTGGCGAAAGAACATGGGGTTCTCTGTTTTGGCAATACTCGTATCCAAGTGTTCTCGCGTTAGCACTCAACTCGCTGCAATCCAATCCAAAAAAAATACCGTAAGGATGCCCAAGCCTTCCGTGTCGATGTCGCAGGGGTCGTTAGTGTCGTTCCAAAGAATCGCAGAGCCCCATGGAAATCGCCAGCCGTTGTGAGAGTCTCGTAGCAGCGGTTGAATGCTTGCCCAATGGCTGCCTCCGCTTGCCGAAATATCCAATAGCACAAACTCGCGATTTTACCTCCTTGCCCTTGATGGCCCATTTGCGAACCCAGACACAACCAACAACAGTATCTCCTGCTGGTAGGTCTCGTTTTTAGCCGATGTACGACGCGAAGATATTGCGATTGCAGAAAACTTCCAACTCTCGATGATCTGCTTCGTCTACCAAGTGAAGATACTTCCTACGGTCGTCATCCGCAAGCATCGCGCTGTCGCCTCAAGCCTTGCAAACATCTCCGGAATACAGGTCCAAAAAAATACTCCTGGTCCACAAGAGTACCGATGTCCATGCTCTTGAGCTCATTGTACATGTCAGATATCATGGTAAGGGATAGCTCCTCCTCGCCTGTCCTCCATTGATTGTGGAAACCGCACGGCGGTTGAGCCCCACTTCTGGTAAAACGGTTATTCATCATGTCCTCGTCCATTCTCGTGCATCCTGACAAAAAATAATGGTCGCTATCTTAATCAGGCGGTTATCGCTGTCCGGGCTGTGCTGACTCAGGTTCGACTGGCCCACTAGCGATGGGATGAACTGGTCCTCCTGCCGCTGGCCCCGACGGTCCAGATGAAAAAGATGCCGAGGGGTCTGGTCGGTCGTCCACTTCCTTGGACTCCTTCTCAAGTTGTCTGTTTCATCAATCCTCACTTGCTATTGAGGGGGTGGCATCATAGTCACCGAATTGTCGGCGCTGCTATCATGACCTCTCTTTGAAACGCGGCTATCGTCGAATCCAATATTCTTGCTGTAATCCAGGTCGCCAGTATTGCTCATGTCTTCCGGGTAACGGTAGCTTGAGAAACGTCGGTGGGTCGCCCTCTCGTAGTTATTGATCTCTCTGACCGTGAACCGTCTCAGGGCGTCTGGAATCCATCTTCTGGCTGAGAATCTCCTACTGACGTAAGACTGCGTTCATGAGGGCGTCCGTTGCATGCCGATGGCATGGTAGTATCTGGCGTCGCTGAAGTTGCAGCCTTAGCTGGTCCCGACGTGCCAGGTGCTTGAGCAGTAGAAGTCGAAGCCGTCAACGATTCTGCGCTCTCAAATAGTCTGGGACGCCTTCGCGCCGTAAAACTCAGAGGCACTGCGGGAAACGGCGTCGGGTGTATCGGCTGCGAGGAAGATCCTGCTGATGGAGCTGATGACCCCGTGGCTTTGGTGCTGCTAAATCAAAGATAACTGCTCCTGCTCCAGGCGGGCCTGGTGGTCCAGGCCTTTTGGTGGAAGAAGCCGCTACATCCGCCATGTCTGCATTTGGCGGTGCTGATCGCAACTGAAGTAGAGTCGGGTTCGGGTCCGCTGGTACTGCCATAGACATTTCAGGACATGAAGAGCCCCTTGGATCTCGCAAGGACTCGTCCGCATATATAGGTGATGCTGCCGTTGGCGGTGCCGGTGGAACTGGCGCTTGCCCAGAACCTGAAGATACTGGAATTTGGAATTTCAACATCACCAGGACCATTGTCCTGACAATGGATAAGCTGAACTTGCTGAGGAATCTGTTGAACTCGTTGACGTAGATGAGGTGGTAGTACTACAGGCGATCTCCTTGGAGGTGGTTGCCAATCGTCGTCCTGCTGATCCATGGACGGTGAAGGTGCCTCATCCATCGGCGCCGAGTCCTGCTCCAACTCTTCTGAGGATCAAAACTGCACATCCCAATGGTTGACCAATACTCGAATTTGCCCGATGTCAAAGGTCATTCTGATATTTGGAAACTGCTCGATGTAGTATTCCTTCCAGTCTCGCCTGTTCCATCTGAAGATCAACGCCCGCAAAACTTGCGCAATCGGAAATTTCCGTCATATACTGGTACCAATAAGAACTCCGTGTGCCCTAAGAGACACTGGCTGAAAGAGCATCTCGCGCATCTTGAGAACTTGGCATCTGTCCACTGGTTATTGATCTGGAATGAAAACGCATCCGTTGTCCTTGTATATTTTGCCAATCCAGAGTAGTTTGCCAGGCGGTTCTCCATCGATGATGTCCATGAGAGAGCGAGCCAACTGAGTCCGTCGCTCACCTGCTCCTTGTTCCTTGGCTGGTTCAGATTCTGCAAAGAAGATATGGGCTTCTGACACTAATGGAATGCCAGACAGCCGTCCGCATAGGAGTCGATTGTCGTGGAAGAACGAGAGAACATGCCGCCGTAAATGCTGTAGTGGTACCAGGAGAGGTTGTCCGTGATGTCTAATAATCGCAAATCACGCCAGGCGTTCAACTGATATCAGCTCTGCTGGTCCACGCCATCCGTCGTCTCCCTTGCGCTCTGGCTGCCTCCAGTAGTAAATGATAGTACCAGGCATGAGTAACTCATGACTGTGCTTGTACAGATTGACGAGAGATGCTCTAGCAAGTCTGCCCTCCACAAGCCCTTGTAAAATGCATTGTTTTGCTGGCGTGCGCGCTCATCATCTGCTCGATGTAGTCCGGTCTCGAAGACAAAGAACCTGCTGCTGACTCCAGGGTCCCTGGATATTGCACGCGCCAGCCTCGTTGCTCAACTCCAGTCAGAGCCACTTGAGGAGTTCCACCACTGCATTCCAATGCCAAGTTCTGAGACATGCAAACGTCCTGGCATATTTCTCCATGCGCGATCTCGACCCCTATTGACTGCATTTCCTTATTCAGCTTCAACGTGGCAGTCTTAGTGAGAGCAGCGCTGCGCTCAGCCAATCCCTGTCGTAGAACCATCTCGTCCAACAAGTAGGCGCGCCATGGCAGTCGGTCGAACACTCTAGCGGCCTCGTCGCCGAGTAAGCCCCCTTCTTGGTCTGAGAGGATATATTGCGGAGGTCACCAGAATCGTATGCATCGCCTAGACAGTGCTCTTACACATATAGGCCCAAGTTCGTTATGAATCTGAACTCCTGCCGCGCATCGACTAGCCTCGTCAGTCAACGACATGAAGACAAGTGCCCACATGACGAGAGCACCGTGCTGAACTATCTGATTGAAGGCAGTAGCCAGCTGAGACTTGATGGTCCGTGCATGCATATGTTTCTGTTGAGACTGACAAATAGGGCAAGCTCTTGCGATCTGAACTCCCTTTAACACAATGTCCACGGGTAGTGCGAGCTGCTTGTAGAAGTCGCAGCATATCCTTGGGGGGGTTGCGCCAAGAACGATCATGCACACCTCGTAGTAGTCGATCTTTCTCTGCTGGTGGTGCCGCGACAAGCTTACCACGAAGGTCCCGCAAATCGATGCTGGGCTTGATCGCGTCAAGACGTCTTCCGGGAAACTTTGTAACTTCTCCAGCTGGTTCAGATGGTACCGAATCTTCGCAGGCATCTTCAGATCGAAGACTACGCGGTCGGGTTTTCTTCGACGTAATGCTTCTTCTGGTAACTTCTCCAACTGGATCAGATTGTACCAAACATTGTCCGGCATCTCCGGGTAGAAGAATGTTCGGTTGTGTATGATTCGCCGAAGTTCGCCCCCTGGCATACTGCAGTTGTCCATCCAAGGTCACTTGCCCCAGAAGCTGCATCAATTAAAACGTCGTCGTGTGATTGCTTTCTCGTGGCCTTCGAAACGCAACTCTGCCAATGGTGGAGGAATCCACCGCGCATGCTACAGTCAGAGAAATCATGAAAATAATAGCAAGTCCTTTGATGCGCTCGCTGCTGGGGGTTCTGGCGCATCGCGCAAATAAATCAGTCGTGGCCAGATTCCGATGTCCAGAGCCGCGAGTATGAAGACAATGCTGAGTATGTGATGTAGACACAAACCTGTGGGATGCTCAAATCCAATTCCAGGAACTTGGGGGATTCTTATTGGTGGCCGTCCAGAATTACTAGTTCTCGTTGACTAACCCAACAAGTCCTGCAAACATGCTTTCATCATTTATTGATCATGTCCTTCAAGAGCGGCAATGGCCGCACTGAGTCTTGAGATGTGCCGCGTCCATCAGCCTGAGAGGGCCACTCAGATTCCACCGTTCCAACTGCTGCTCGTTCGCGGTGGTTCCGGGAGTTGCTGCCTCTTCTGCATCATCTGCAAGTGGGCTGGGCTGCTCATCAACTGGGTAACTTCTGCGCGACCTTCCCCCCATGGTTTTGGGCAGCGGCGCGACGTCTGTGCAGACGCATGGACAGAATATTCTTGAGTACGCTGCAGCTGCTGTTCTCTTTCGACGTTGGTCTCGGTCGCGCCCTTCCAGCTGCTCGCGATTTAGGCGCCGATTCAATGGGGGCGGCGGCGAACGCAGTTCAGCTCCAGGCAAAAGAAACATGCCAATCGAACGCGGGGCGGACAATTCGGAGGGCCAATGGTCTGACAACTGATCCCCAGTGGAACGCAATACTTGCGATGATGACCGCGTGGTAGAAGGCGCGCTCCAAATCGGGCGACGACAGGCGCGCGCCCTCGGCGGGCGCCTCGACGCCTCCGAAGGCCGCCGAGAATGGCTGCCGGGTGGACGGCGAACCCAAAAACTTGCAACTGGCGGCCCTCGTATTGAAGATGGCGCGGTGGGCCCCCGTCTTATTGGAAAAAAAGAAGAGGCCGACGGCGCGCGGCTGACCCTCGTCCGCTTCAAGCGCGACCACGGCTGGGCGACGACATGGGCCGCGAGACAATGCTGTTTGCGCCCGGACTTCTTGCAGAACGCCGATCTCGAAGGACACGGCTCTGCCGCTCTCCAGCCAGGCCTTATCCTTCGGCTGCGCCAGACTTGCCGCGCCCGCAGGCGCGGGCCCCGCAAACGGCCAAGCGACCTTGTCGCGGACGCCTGGGGCGGACTCGGCGACGCCTGCACCGCGCAGGCTGGCGCGGGAGAGGAACTCTCGCGGGGCTCCGTCTCGACCAGCGTTGGACGTGGGGAACTCCGCGGGCGGGGGGCCCAACTCGTCGACGCTGTCCGAGATGCGCAAGATGCAAGATGGCCCGGCGCCGCCCTTCGCGCGCTGCCGCGGACGGCGAGGACCGAGAGCCACAATGTGAATTTAATGCGCAGGCAGCGGCACGATTGCGGTCACGACGGCGGGAGCGATGGCCACAGCGGCGCGCAGAGCGGCGGCCGGCAAGCTTCGCGGGCCGTGGAGCGGCAGCGGCTGCGACCGGCAGCGGCAAGACGTCACGAACGCGAGCGACTCCAGACTGCCGAGGGCCTGCGGCACGGCGGGCGCCGCGCCCATGTCCGAGGAGAGGGCTGGCCCATCTGCCCCCCCCCCCCCGGCGCGTCTCAGCCATGACCGCCAGGGGCTCCGCGGCCGCCCCTCCCGCCGTTCATATCTCGGCCACGACCGCGACTGCGAGCCCCGCCTCGGCCCTTGCCATCGTGCCTCTCGTGCCGCTCGGACCCTGCGCTGCCTGTCGCGCCCGAGCCAGCCGCCAGCGGCCGCTCCTCCCGCGCCCTGCGGCGTTCTTTGGCGACGCCCGCCTCGCGGGCCTTCTCGGCGGCAAGCCAGTCGCGCAAGGCAGGTGCGACGCGTGCGTTGCCGGCAGAATCCAGGGCGCCTGAGTTGGCCGTAAACGGCTCCAAGCTCCAAGAGGCGGCAGCGCAGCAAGTGGGTATCAACACCTGGCTCATCCGCTTCCAAGAAAGCTTCCCATTTCCACGTGGCGTGGCGGCCCAGTGGTGTTCCTCCATTGCGGCAGATGAAGTTCAGCACCCAGAGAAGCAACCTCGGGCCATTGAGGGGCCAGTCGCCCCATGGCAGCTCGTGTAACTGAACGGCCGCGGCGCGGAAGTCGATGCGCCGCGCGCCCTGGGTGTCCAGCGAAACCATCTGAACCCTGGCGTCGCCGCCTGGGGCGCCCGCGATCGCCGCCAGAACCTGCGAGCCCAGCGAAGCCAGAGGCGGCGCCTTCAGCCGCTGTCGCGGCGCGCGCGGCCGCGGGTGCTGGCGTGGCGACCGCGGCGCCGCCCAGTGCAACAGGGGCCGCGGCAGCGGGCGGAGCGGCAGCGGCGGGGCCCGCAGGCGCGGGTGCTGGACCAGCTGCTGGAGCGGGCGCCGCGGGCACGAAGGCGCCTGCGCCACCTCCACGGCCGCCTCCTGCGCCTTCAAAAGCGGCGGCTAGCCCAGCCAGACCGCCCGCAGCTCCCGGAGCGCCGACAGCGGGAGCGGCCGCGGCAACGGCAGCCGCGGGGGGCCCAGCGACGCCAGCCACGATGGCGCGCCCAGCCGTGTTGAGCGCGATGCCTGGCCCAGGCCCGAGTTCGAGCGTCGGGCGCGTCGGGGCTGACGCGGCAGCGGCCACCTCACTGGGCAGCGGAAACCCTCGGAACCGATAGACCTGGTCCCCGCCTGTCAGGGCTGCGAGCCCTCCAGCGGCGCCGCCTGCATGGATCGCGAACTCCCTGGTGCCCACGCCGTTTTGCACGACGTTTTCGGCGTAGGCGTGCCCGTCGGGCGTACGGATGCCCGTGCCGAACTGCGCGCCCGCCACCCGATTGAACCCCAGCACGACGTCCCCTCATCGAACCCTGCCAAAGCGAGAGGGTGACCTGCAGCAGCAGCGGCCGCCGCCGACATTACTGCGTCGCGGCGCGGGCACGCACAAGGGCCGCCTGAGCACTGGCCTCGGCCCCCACCCCAGCGGCAGCGAGCTCCCCGGGCCGCTCTTGCGAGCTCCGAAGGAAGCCGCGCGCCGCGGCGGCGCCGAGCGCGAGCCCGCACACCAACGCCAGGAGCACGGCCGACAGCGGCCACCCAGCAGCCTGCGGCGGGCAGTTCAAGCATGCCGCCCCCAACCCAGGCCCGCACACATGCAAGGGCGCGCGGGTGCAGGCTGGGCACTCTGCGCGCGAGACCAACGCCGCCTGTGCAGCGCCCTGGGCGGCCTCGCCCGCATGCCAGCGGAAGGATGACATGGCAACTGCGGCATTATTTCCCGCGGGGCTCTACTTCACGTTTTCAAAATGGATATGTATATATATATATATATATATATATACACACACTAGAACCATCGCGCGCGCTTCGCGCGCGCTCAGGTTCTAGCCCAGGCCGGGGGGGTGCGTTGGACGATCTTGGACAACGCTATCAAGCACAGGCGCGCGACGACATCTGAGGAGCTTCTGGGGTGTTCCGCATGCTTCGTCAACTGGCTGTTGGAGGCACCTCTTGGGTGCCTCTTGGGAGGGCGTCTGAGGGTCCCTTGGGGGCATCGGTTCTGCAATCTGAAGCCGTCATTGGCCGTCTTGGCTGCGTGGAGGCCCGACTTGAGGCCACCTGCGGCCAGATTGAGGCAATCCGGAAGCCTCCTGGGGGCCTCCTGGAAGCAGTTTTGATGCATCTGGGGCACTCTTGGGCTATTTTAAAACCTCTTGGACGTCTCCCAGGGGCCTTTTGGGCCCTCGGGGAGCTTTTGGGGTCCTCGTCGGACCACTTTGGGGCCTCTTGCAGCCTCCTGTGGGCCATGTGGGGGGACCGCTCTGCTGTTGGGTCGCGTTCCCGTTCTCGGGCCTCTCTTGGGGCTCTAGGGGCCCTCTCGGGCCGTCTTGGGCGCCTCAAGCACCGTATTGGGGCCCTCGCGGGCCGTCTTGGGGCCCTCTTGGAGGCCTCTGCCTCTATGTGGGAGCGGTATTGGAAGCCTTTGGGGCCGTCTTGGAGCATCGGGATGCCAAAAGGCACAAAAAAAAAACGTCAAAGCCCAATCGTAAAACAATGTGTTGTGCCTCTTGGGGCCACCTTGGGAGATCTCTTGGAACCTCGTCGGCCCTCTTGGGAGCTTCTTGGGGGCCTCTTGGATCCGATTGGGGGCCTCTTGGGACTTCCCGAGACCCTCTCGGGGTAGAAAGCTCGGATTCTCGGTTCGTACTTCCCTTCTTGGGCCTCTCTTGGGGCTGTCTTGGGGCCCTCTCGGGCCGTCTTGGGCGCCTCAGGCACCGCCTTGGGGCCCTCGTGGGCCGCCCAGGGCCCTCTTGGAAGCCTCTTCGGCTATCTTGGAGCTGTCTGGGAGGCCTCTTCCTCCTCCTCGTCCCCCTCCTCCTCCCTCCCACTCCAGCTCTCTCTCCTCCTGATCTTCCTCCTCCTCCTGCAGCGTGTTCCGGAAGGCTCCCGCCGGAACATGCTGTGCACAAGTGCTGTCACTGCTGCCGCCACCGTGCCCTGGGTGGTGGGTCAGAGGCCTCATGGGTGTTGCTTTGGATCTCGTGGTTGGCCTGTCGGGGACGTCGTGAAGGCAGTTTCGCAGCTTCTCGGTAGCCGTTTTGGGACCGTTGTGGGGCCTCCTCGGAACTGTTTTGTGGCCTCTTGGGCCTCCTGGGTGCCTGTTGGGGGCATCCTGGGGCCTCTTGGGGGCTCCTTGGGGCCTCCTGGGGCACTCTTCAAGCCGGAGGGTCGAATTTTGGAGTCGTGGTCCCCCTCTTGGGCGCATCTTGGCTGTCGGACAGCCGAAAAGGCTGGAAGGCCAAAATCTGTCGAAAACCTTTGTAAACGTGACGATTTCGGCCTCTGGAAGCGCTCTGGAGAGGCGTCTTGAAGCGTCGTGGAGTGCCTTGGGGCGCCTCTCGGGCCGTCTTGGGCCTATCTTGGGCGTCCTGGAGCGGTCTTTCGGCGACTCGGGGCCCGCTTGGGTCGTCTTGGGAGCCTCTGGAGGCCCTCCTGGCCCATGGGGGGGTCGGAGGCGGCGGCCTCCGAGGCCCAGGACGCGGAAACCCTATAAAAACACAAGGAAAATGAGCCCCCGTCCCGCCATGGGGGGTGGAGGCACCTGTCCTGGGGCCCCGGGCCTCGCCCCCAGGGGTATATATATATATATATATATTATATATATATATATATATATATATATATATATATATATATATATATAATATATATATGTATTTTGATGGAATAAAAATATATAGAAGTAGGTATGTGTAGAGGTATATGTAACTGTGTATAGATATGTGTATGTATATGTATATGTATATGTATATGTATATGTATATGTAAATGTAAATGTATATGTATATGTGAAAGAGCGTGTTCTACCGCTGCTGGCGGAAAACCGGGGGGGGGGGTCACTACCTGTTCGAACCCCTCCCCCCTCCCCCCCCTCCGGAAAACCGGGGGGGGTCACTACCGGTTCGAATCCCTCCCCCCCCCCAGCTCATCATGAAAAGGGGGGGGGGGGTCACTACCGGTTCGAACCCCTCCCCCCCCCCCCCTCTCGAAAACCGAGTGGGGGTGCGGACAGAGGTGGGGACGGTGTTGGTGGGACAGTGGTGAGGGGACAGCGGGACAGTGGTGGGGACAGTGGGACAGTGGGACAGTAGAGGGCCGGTAGTGGTGGGGACAGTGGTGGGGACAATGGTGGGAACAGGGGGGACAGTGGACAGTGGTGGGGACGGTGGTGGTGGGGACAGTGGTGTGGGCACAGTGGGAATGAGGTGGAAACAGTGGGACAGTGGAGGGTACAATGGTGGTGGGGACAGTGGTGAAGGCGGTGGCGAGGACGGCGGTGGGACAATGGGACAGAGGTACAGTGGGGACAGTGGTGGGGACAGTGGGGACAGTGGTGGGAACAGTGGGACAGCTCAGTGGGACAGCGGCGGAGTCAGTGGGACAGTGGGGACAGTGGGGATAGTCGGGCAGTGGTTGGGGCCGTGGAGACAGTGGGGAGAGTGGAACCGTGGTGGGAACAGTGGTGGGGACAGTGGGGACAGTGCGACAGTGGTGGGGGCACTGGTGGGGACACAGTGGGGACAGTGGTGGTGAGGACAGTGGTGCTGGGAACAACAGTGGAGGATGTGATGCGGACGGTGGTAGGGACCGGGAGTCGTTTGCTGGCGGTGAGTGGGGGGGTGGGGAGGGGTTCGAACCGGTAGTGATCCCCCTCCGGTTTTCGAGGGGGGGGGGGGGTTCGAACCGGTAGTGACCCCCCCCGGTTTTCCGGATCGGTTTTCCGGATCCGGAGGGGGGGGGGGGGGGGGTTCGAACCGGTAGTGACCCCCCCCCCCAGTTTTTCGAGGGGGAGGGGGGGGGGGGGGAGGGGTTAGGGGAGGGGGGGGTTTTGCCGGGGGAGGGGGGGGGGGAGGAAGGGTTCCAGCAGGGGGGGGGGGGGGATTTTTCGGGGAGGGGGGGGGGGGGGCGACCCCCGGGTTCCGGAGGAAAAGGTTGGCAATTTTCCATAGTAAAGCGGGGGTGGATCACGCTCTCTCGTATATGTCTACGTACATGTATATGTTTACGCTTATGTATATACACATAAATGCTACAGTATGTCTATACATGAATGTAACTAAAAAGCGCCATGCAGCTGAAACCAGCGTTTCCTCTGAGACATCCCCGCGTTCTGGTCCGTTAAACAATGTTGGACATGTAGACGCGTCAAAAGCCTGCGGACATCCCCACAATATTGGCGCGAACGGGACCGTGAATACTCCACTGGCGCCGTCCCTGAGGGTGATGTAGCTACCGACTCGCTTAAGACATCCTCATAATCTGTTTCGGCAACATAAGATGTCAGGCATGCAAACAGGAAAACCGCCTAAGACATCTCACAATCTCGGCGCGAACGGGCCCGTGAAATACTCCCCATGGCGCCCCTCTTGCTGAAGCCAACAGAGTGCCGACAGTTCCGCATGCGCCAAATCGCCACACAGTGATGGACTGACCGAGTCTGAGTGGGGCAGATTTGATTGAGTCTGATTATGAAAGATCTGCGTGTGAGTGACTCAACGTGAGTGAATCTGAGAGTGAAGAAATGATGCGGTCGAGCCTGAGAGTGAGTCTGACTACGAATGACTCTGAGTATGGGTGAGCCCGAATATAACTGAATATGGAAAAGGGGTCGAACGCCAATCCAAGATATTCGCGCGGACCATCGATCAATTACGTCTATGCATGTCGTTCGCCTTCGTTCCTCCTCCTCCTCCTCCTCTTCCCCTTCCTCCTGATAATCCTGCTCTTCCTAAGCGTCCTCCTCCTCCTCCTCCTATTCCCCCCCCTCCTCCTCTTCCTCCTCCTCCTCTTCCTCCTCGCATTGCCCCCAGATGCGGGGAGATTCGTTCTCACTCCTCGCGCGGCAGGCCGAGCGACTCGCGGACGTCGCCAGCCAGCTCCTGCGCAGGGAGGCTGCAGAGGAGGACGGGAGGGAGGAAGAGAAGGGAGAGGAGGAGGGGGACAAGGAAAAGCAAGGAGGGGCAGGGGGTGAGAGTGCCGCAGCCACCACCAAGGCGTCGGGAGTGGCGGCTGGCGCACCCCCCCAGGCAATCCTGCTTCTTCGCTGTCTAGAGAAAGGGAGGGGGGGGTGGGATGAGAAGGAAGAAGAGCAGGAGCAGGAGGAGGGGGAGGATAAGGATAAGGCCGTTTGGGGGTGTGCCTCTAAGTTCGCATAGCTTAGATCAGTTCGCTGACCCCTGGGTGATTTTACGGATGCAGGCCACGTGGGCCGTTGCCAGCCCTGGGGGCATGCCTGGGGCGCCCCGTTCCCTGGTTCGTTTCAGAGGGGACGGGAACCCAGCTAGCAGGGAGACCCTGCTCAGAAACGGTTGCTGGTGTACGTCAGCAGGGAGGTCGGCGCTGCGGCTCCGTTGCCCGCCGCGCGCGCCTCCCACTGGAGGGCCTGGCAATTGTTGGTCAAGCGCCAGCGCGGCGAGAGAGTTCCTTCCACTCCCCCCCACACCCTCACCCCCACATCCTCCCCCTCCTCCGGATCCGACGCGCCAAATGCGCGCCGCTGGGCGGCTGCACTGCTACATTGGACATGTTTCTCCGCAGCAGGCACGTCAACTGTAATGATTGGTTTCTCGTCGTCAACGCAATCGCATTCCCATCTTTCTCGAAACTTGACAGCTATAAGATTCGAAACTCTAAAAGTGCAGAACAATACTAATACGTTATGTCGCCCAGTGTTCTTCGCAACTGACTAGAACATTGAACTGTGCCATAGGAGCCGCCTCTGTATATACGCTGTTGTGTTGGCAGGCGAATTTGAAGACCAACATAAATGTTGCAATGTGTTGTTGTTTGATGGCGTGCGCGTCGTCTCTTGGAATGACGGCGCATTGTAGGAGAATATACCACAACAACAAACGACAACAAAGACGATAACAACACCAGCAACAACACCAATAAATACCAACGACCACAACGACCAACAACAACCACCAACAACCAACAACAACAACCAACAACTACCAACAACAACCAACCGCAACAACAACGACAACACCACCACCAACAATAACACCAACAACAATAACAACAATCAGTTTAAGACTGTTCATGCTTGTCTGTTAGCGTGCCACTCAACACGTATATCCCAAACCCTCGGCACCCGCCCTCTTCGTCGTCGACCGTACCCCCGTGGCGGTAGATCTTTCTTACCTGCATATGGCGTGCAGCCCCTGAGGCAGGGGAAGAGAGGACGGATGGAAGGAAGGGGCAAGGGGCAAGGGGGAGGGAGGAGGATGGAGCGCGACCGAGAGTAGCAGGAGAGGGGGCCAGGAGAAGAGAACACGTGGCAAAACCAGACGGGCAGATTGGGTGGGTAGACCCTAACAGCCAGGTCGGGAAGGAGGGCCAAGGCGGCCAAGTCGAGCAGGCGGGTTGCTGAAAAGTGCGTCCTGCATGAACCGTGAGGAAGTCTCGAGCAACAGATCGACTCCCAAATCAATCGTGAGGAAACCCACAGCGAGAACGTGACTCCTGAATGTCGAGGGCGCGGCGTCTGAGGGAGTCCCACGTGAGAGCATGCTGTCTGCATAAGCTGTGGAGGTCCCGCGCGAGAGCGCGATTTAATAAGATATTGTAAGGATGTATCAGGCGAGAGCCGCTGTTGTTGCAAACCCGGGGCCAGCAACACAATCCTGAGACTCATTGCTTTCCCAAGTAAAACAAGAGAGCAAGGTGCGAGCCCCGGGAACAGCGGCTCAACTGAAAAACACACTGTGCCCCGAAGGGGGATCAATCATATCCTTTAGGAATGGGACTTCGGCAACAGCAACCACGACGGCGAATACTACGACTACGACTACTACTACAACTACTACTACTACTACTACTGCTGCTGCTGCTGCTGCTGCTGCTACTATTACTACTACTATTACTACTACTACTACTACTACTTCTACTACTACTACTGCTACTGCTACTACTACTACTACCACTACTACTACTACTACTACTACTACTACTACTACTACTACTACTACTATCAGTGCTACAACAACTACTAGTAGTAGTAGTAGTACTACTACTACTACTACTACTGCTACTTCTGCGACTACTACTACTACTACTACTACTACTACTACTACTACTACTACTACTACTACTACTACTACTACTACTACTACTACGACTACCACCACCACTACTACTACTACTACTACTACTGCTACTGCTACTACTGATACTACTAATATCACTACTACTACTTCTACCACTACCACTACCACTACCACTACCACTACCACTACCACTACTACTACTGCTAATACTGCTACTACTACTACAACAACTACTACTGCTACTACTACTGCTAATACTACTACTACTACTACTACTACTACTACTACCACCACTACGACGACTACTACTACTACTACTACTACTACTACTACTACTACGACTACCACTACGACTACTACTACTACTACTATTACTACTACTACTACTACTACTACTACTACTACTACTACTACTACTACTGCTACAACATTAACAGCAGCAACAGCAGCAGCAGTAACAGCAATAAACCCTAACATGCCTCACGAGGCGCCCGAGAGGCCCCCATCAAGCCCAAAAAAACTGCCCTCTCCTCCGCGTCGGCATCTTCAGGACGTCCAGCCCGCTCTCCCGCCCCCCCAACCGTCTGGGAGCCCCCCAAGAAAGCTCCAAGAGGGCCTCGATAGGTCTCCAGGCACCCCAGGCCCCAGCAGGCCCCCAGGAGGCCCCAAAGAGGCACCCCAGGGCGAGGCTGCTCAAATGCGTCCAAGACAGAAAATAAGTTAAACAAACACGGACGCAAGCATAACCAGGACATTGTTTCCACATTGGCGGCTGCTCGAAATATTGGTGGTTGCTGTTTCATGCCGATAATGCGACCTGCTCCCTGCAATGTGCCTTGGTACACGGAAACGCACGCCGTTGAACGAACATGGGTTGTGCAACTCTGGTGCTTTCAAGAA
This sequence comes from Prorocentrum cordatum, assembly GCA_963575745.1. Taxonomy (NCBI): domain Eukaryota; class Dinophyceae; order Prorocentrales; family Prorocentraceae; genus Prorocentrum; species Prorocentrum cordatum. Next base: position 340,191 of record CAUYUJ010017170.1, on the reverse strand, counting down.
GTGTTCTGGCACAAGGTAGGTGCTGTGGAAGCGTGCCTTTTTCAATACAAGCTCGCTTTGCGAGGGCGAAGTCACGCATATCATTAAGAAAACGAATCAGTGGTCTTGGGGCCCACGTGGGTGGTCTTGATGTCATCTTGGGGATCTTGAACCGATCGTTGGTCTTCGAGCGACCCTGGACCCTCTTGGACATCCTCTGGAACTGGTCGTGGCCCAGGAGGGCCCGAAAGCACATAGTTGTACACAACACTCGCACAAGACGCTCTCTAATAGGGAGGCGGTGAGTGCCAAATGTATGCTGAAGGGAGGGCTCCCGCAGGGCCCCAGGAGGGCCCATTGAGGGCCCCAAGATGGCCCCAACGGGCCGACCCGACATCTAACACAAAGTGAACACAAGACGCTCCCCGATGAGGAGACGGTGTGTACTAAGAAGTGTGTGTGTGTGTGTGTGTGTGTGAAAATTCGGGCCCTCTTGAAGGCGGCCCAGGGCCCTCGGAGGGCTCCCCGCAAGGCCCCAGAAGGGCCCAACTGGCCCCAAGAGGGTTCCGAGGTGGCTCCAAGAGGGCCCGACGTTTCACGCAAAGTTAAAACAAGACGCACTCCAACAAGGAGGCGGTGTGTGTATGTGTGCTAAATTTGAAATTGAGTCCAGGCCCTCCCGGAGGCCTTCCAAGGCCCTCAGATGGCTCCTGCAGGGCCCCAAGAGGGGCCAGGAGGGCCCATACGGGGCCCCAAGATGGCTCCAAGAGACCCGACATCTAGCACAAAGTCAACACACGACGCTCTCCAATAAGAAGGCGGTGTGTGAAATATATGTTTAAGTTCGGGCCCTCTTGGAGGCCTCTCAAGGCCCTTCCAAGGGTTCCCGCAGGGCCCCAAGATGGCTCCGAGAGGGCCCTACACTTATCAGAAAGTTAGCACAAGACGCTCTCCAATAAGGAGGCGGTGTGCGCGCAAGTGTGTGTGTGTGTGCGTGTGTGCGTGTGCGTGTGTGTTCGCGTGTGTGTTTGTGCGTGTGTGAATTTTGTCTAAGTTCGCAGCACATCACAGCACATGTGCGTGGGTGAATTGTGCGTGTGTGTGATTGCGGCAACACATCACAACACAACACATCACGACGCAGCACAACACCGCACAACACATCACATCACATCACAGCTCACGCCGCTGTGTGCGTGCGTGCGTGCGTGCGTGCGCGCGCGCGCGTGTGCGTGTGCGTGTGCGTGTGCGTGTGCGTGTGCGTGTGCGTGTGCGTGTGCGTGTGCGTGTGCGTGTGCGTGTGCGTGTGCGTGTGCGTGTGCGTGTGCGTGTGCGTGTGCGTGTGCGTGTGCGTGTGCGTGTGCGTGTGCGTGTGCGTGTGCGTGTGCGTGTGCGTGTGCGTGTGCGTGTGCGTGTGCGTGTGCGTGTGCGTGTGCGTGTGCGTGTGCGTGTGCGTGTGCGTGTGTGTGTGTGTGTGTGTGTGCGTGTGCGTGTGCGTGTGTGTGTGTGCGAATTGTGTCTAAGTTCGGGCCCTCTGAGGGGCCTCCGAAGGCCCTCAGAGGGCCCCCGCAGGGCTCCAAGAGGGCCCTGGAGGGCCCCAAGAAGGCCCGAAGATGACTCCAAGAGGGCCCAGCATGCAACACACAATTAACACAAGGCAAGCAACTCGACAGCCGAGCCATCGGAGATCTGGGACGGCACACGCAGCAGCAACACCGCTGGGCACCAAGGGCAGCCCAGTCAGCACCAGGAGCATCAACGCCAACAACAATTGCATGATCTGTAGCAACAACAACGAAAGAATCATTAACGGAAAGATGATTACAAAGTGGACCCAAGAAGGTTTTGAAAGGATGACCACATTACCCGTGTCGCCCCAAGATGCCAACCCAAAATGCCAACCCTAGAACGAACCTGCGGCCCCAAGAGAACACCGAGACGGACCCATTGTCTTCCAACTGAACTAAAGCTACCGCATGACCCCGATTTTACTCCAAGGTGGCCGCGGGACGACCCAATGAGCCCGAGACGACTTCGAGTTCGCCCCAAGATGACCCTTTTCACGCTAAATGTTCCCGAGACTGTGTCAGTATGGATCCAATGTGATTCTGGTTCGTTTATCTCATCTGCCCGTGCTCGTGCCTTTGGCCGACAAGACGGATGCGGGTGCTGGCCCTCCGCCCTGTCGTCGTCTTCCTCCTCCCCCTCGTCCTCGTCGCCCTCGACGCCGTCGTCATCGCTGTCCGCCTGGCCCCCTTGGCCCCATGCATAGTAGCAGAAAACCGAATCCCTGACACAAGCCGAATACATAGCTTCTCTGATAAAACCGCCAAGAAAGAGAAGATAAAAATGACTGGAAGGAACAATATACGATGGAATATTCACGCTACGACCTGCCCAACAATCCACAAAAGAGTCAACCCGTCCGGTAACTAGCCCGCCCTCGAGCTCAAGTAACGGACACAACGCAAACAATCAATTCAAGACAGACTGCTTAAGGCGACTGACAATACTGCCCTCCTTCCTCCTCCTTCCCCTCCTCCTCCTCTCCTCCTCCTCATCCTCCCTCCTGCTTCCTCGAAGTAAAAATCACACACACACACACACCGTTAAACAAGACGAAGTCGCACGGAGCGTCCCGGAGCGACGCAGCCGAACCAATCGAACCGCGGAGAGTCCTGGAATAGTAGATAGACGGATGCAGAGGAGAGGGAGGAGTACAAGCAATATGGTGGCCGAGGCGGAGGAGGATGGGTAACAGAAGACGATGCAACCAACAATGCGAACGTATGATAGAACCTTCCTCCTATCTCGTATCAATTCTCAATACTCTCTGATCTATGCCCATCCGTGTTTCCCTTCTCTAAACTACATGTTCCTCCGGGTCAGGAAGAAAACGCTCCTTCCGCCTACTACCCCCCATGGGCCCTCTGCCCGTCTGTGCCTCTTCGGAAGGAGTCGGGCTCTTCCCCATCTCCGTCCTTGACGTCGCCGCTGTACTTTGAGACCGCCTTGACGGCCATCTTCAGCACTAGGACGCCTTGCGAGCGGGGGAGCCCCGCGGTGACACGCCAACGACAAGCAGCGAAGGGCGACACCCAAAACTCGGTCCAAAGCGAGGTCACTATCCGTCCCAGAACCCCTCCCAAGGTCCACCCTGGTTCGACAGGCGGCGGAAGAGGACGACCGACAATCCCTTCATAACGAATCCCACCAGCCCTCTGGGCGCAGGTGGTCTAGGGCGTTTCCTTTTCCAACCTCCTTCCTTTCCCTGCTCGGGAGGTTTACCTCCCCCCCCCTCCCTGGGTCTGGATTGCGGGGGCCCCGATGTGTCAGAGCGTTCTTGTTTGCCTACAATGGCTCCAAGATGGCTCCAGAGAGCCCAAGATGGCCTCCAAGATGGCTCAAGATAGCTCAAGGTGGCTCATGATAGCCTCCGACACGCATCCAAGAGGCCTCACGACCACGACGGCCCCAAGGTGCCCTTCGAACCCTCCGAAGACCCCCGGAATACCAAAATCCTTCAAAAACCAAACAGGAAATCAACGTTGTTTGCGTTCTCGCTTTTTCGCCTCCGATGGGTTCTTGAGGCCTCAGTATGGCCCCAAGACGGCTCAGGAGAGCCCCAAGAAGGGGCCCAAGAGGGCCCCAAGAGCGCCAAGGAACGCTCCCAGAGCTGCCCGAAAGGGCCCCAAGACGGCATGTTCGAGCCTCCGACGGGGCGATCCGAATTAGAACCCGCCCTCGTTCTGAACAGCGGTGGCCAACACGGCCCCAATAGGCCTCCCAGGCCACCCAAAAAAAAACCCAAGAGGGCCCCAAAGACCCTGCAATGACCCAGCACTATCCAACATCGTTCCTCCCCTGCTTGGGAGGTGTACCGCCCCCTTCCCTGGGCGTGATTCATAGCAGTAGCCAAAATTGCCCCAAATAGCTCCAAGAGGGCACTAGAAAGCCACATGTGGCAGCCTATTCCTCTTCCTCTTCCTCCTCCTCCTCCTCTTTTTTCTCCCCCTACCCCCAAAAATGGTCCCAGCATCAGCACCACCACCAGCATGAACACCACAAGCAGCAGCACCAGTGGCAGCATCAGCACCAACACCAGCAACAGCAGCAACAGCAGCAACAGCGACAGCACCACCAGCAAGAGTAGCAGCAGCACTGGCAGCAGCACCGAAACCTGAGCAAGTTCGAAACGCACGCGAATTTCAGACACACGTCGGCGCAAGGGCTAAGATCAGGGTGCCCATCGGGATGCGACTATAAGTTGCGCGACGTTAGCGTTGGATCGTAGATACAACAAGCTGCGCCAGAAACGCTTACCACAGGGAACACCATGGCGCATATTGCACTGAGTTCTGTCTGAACTTCATTGCGCGGAGCCTTCGTGCTCTGACCCACGGTGCTGCCCACCCATGTTTTTACGCTTGCGACCGCGTGTTTCGGGCGTCCCTGATTAACCGACTCACCTGGCAATCGTTTCTAAATGGGCTGGCAGGGATGATTTTGTTTGGTGCACAAGCGCGCGAAGCGGGTCGGACGCCATGTAGGCAGGGGCAGGCTGTGCCTCCTGCGGAGGAAAAAAAAAACAAGCTACGAGCGACGTCCAATGCAGAGCGAGACTCAGCGCGGCCACAATGGCGCGAAGCGGCACCAGGAACGCGAAGGAGGTGCCGAAGAAACCGAGCAGCGAACCCAGCGAGGAAGTAGAGAAGCCCACGCTGCACAATGCTCACCACGACGCCTCCCCGAACACGCGGACCTTGACGGCGGCGAGACATGAAGCGAGCGCACCTCTTACCCAGGAAGGTGGAGACACAGCGGCGGCGCCCCGCAAACTTGCCGAGCAGGTAGGATTTGAGAGGAGGGCAGGGATGCCTAGAGGTAAGCGATCTCGAGACCCCGAGCGGGCGATGTCCAGCTCCGCGTAGAGGAAGACCAAAAAGACCGTCGGGGAACGTCCGCGCGCTGTAGACGGGCACGAGGGCATGAACATCAAAGGCAAGCCCCTTCGCGCAGACGTAGACGACCAGGTGCCGCAGGACAGAGAGCAGACGGAAACGGCCATGCAATGCGAGGCGAGCTCGTGTCCCCAGGCATCGTCGCTCCAATCGTCCGGTTCGGGGCCTTCCTGGGCCGCGAGGTCGATCCAGACGTCGTCGGTGGCTGGGTCGAGGCAGCGGACATGCCTCGCCAGATGCAGGGGAGAGGCCGAGGCTATCTCGCGCTTGTCGCCCGCCGCTTCTAAGAAGGCCTCGACCTCTCTGCGACCGACGCGCGGGCGCGGAGGAGGGGCGAGACATGGCAGGATGCCGGGGAGATGGTTGCGTCGACCGCTGTCTGAGCTGTCTGGTTTGCGGAAGTGGGGCGGCGTCGTTTCCCCGGGCTGGTCTGGCCCTTGTCCTCGCCCTGCCCTGCAACGGCGCGCGGGTGGCCAAGCTCGCCCCGCAGGCCGTCGCATGCCGCAGTTTTGGGCTATTGGGGCCTCTTTGCCGGGGCGGGGAGGCGCATGCGGATCGAGTCTTTGTCCAGCATGGCCGTGGGGACGCTGGGCGCCATGCCCTAGATGCGCACCAGGCAGACGCGGCAGCGCCAGGGAGCGTTCTACGAGCCGCGACAAACATTCCACCCGCAGGTCCCATTCGGGGAGGCCGCATCTGTCGCACCCCCGGCCAGGGCTTTCGCTTCCAGACGACAGGGCCAGGAGCGGGGCGGCCGCTGCAACTGTCGCAGATGGCAGAGAAGGACCCGGACTCCGCGGCGCTGGCGCCGAAGCGGTCGTCGATAGGACGGCAATTAGGAATGGTGCTGCCAATCTGCGCTGGGTCGCCAGCACTGGTGGCCACCAGGGGCAGCTGGGCCAACGTGCAGTCGCCGCTGGGGTTGGGCGCCCGGGCGCGCGCGGCCGGCATCCAGAAAGTTGCTAGGATTGCGCTGCAGACCCGGATTCCCTGCGCGGCACTATGGTCCTGCTGGTAGGCGGCCAGCTTATCCCTCATACTTCGTCCACGAGGTTCCCCGACGCCCATGCATCCCAGGTGGCGTTGCCAGCGCCCCGGGCAGAGCCGACGACAATTGAGACCGCTGTTGTGGGCGAAATCACGACTCTGCCCTTGGTAGGAGCGGACACGGTCGCCCTCCCACGTGCAATCGCGGAACTCGAATGATCCTTGCATGCAGCCGTCGGAGTAAGAGCGGGCGCCCATCTAGGTGCTCGAAGAAACGCGCGTCTCCCGAGACCTGGCTGGGGGGGACAAGCTGGACGCCGGGGGCTGCGCTGAGACGCGAGGGCGCGAGGAGGTTGGTCTTGTTGATGGCCGTGTCCCAGCTGAAATAGCGGCGATGGTCGCCTTTTGCTTCCCCTAGATGCTCGTCGCTGCCCACTAGACTGGCGCGGATAGCGCAAACCGCACAGTCGGCAAAGGCAAGCCCAGTGAGACGGGCTGGGTCGACCAGCGCCTCAAGGACCATGAACGCAGAACGCAGCTGGCACCTGCTTTGCAACGTCTCCGCCCAGGTCTGTGGGGATCCGGCCTCTCTGGCGCGCGGGTGGTGATGACTCACGCGCGCCAGGCAAGCGATGTGTCTCAAGGTGTCTTCGAAGCGGCCGTGTTGGTGCAGAGCATCGTCCTTAATTAATCCCCAAATTCCCCCGAAGAGTTCACGGAAATTGACTTCTTTGGAAGCTGATGTGGAAACCGTAGCACTGCCAGGTTTGCAGATCCCAAGGACAGCTTCGATCACGTCACCTGTTCCTTGCTGGTCACAGTATGGGAGCATGCACATCCTGGAATCCCTCACAGCGAGCATCACCACAATGGGTGTGACCCGCGCCTGCGTCAGCGGGATGGGGTCGATGCCGTCCCTGGTGCAACTGTCGAGCAGGGGGTTGGGCCCGGCCTGTCCGCGGAAAACGGCCTCGAGTCCACTCATCCCGGGGTGTGCGCGGTGTCTGCTGCAATGTACAGTGGGCCGTTTTCAAGCGCATGGGAACTGGTTTGGCATGGAATGAGGCGTGCATTTCTTCAAATTTGGTCGGCATCGCCACCGTGAGCCGAATCGCGGGCGGTCCGGGAGATCGTCTGCCACCACGGCAGTGTCGCCGTCGCCCCATTTATGTCCAAGTCAACAAGCCCACAGCATGGCCACCCTGAACGTAATGTAGACCAGGCTGCCCGCATCGATCCCCGGGGTTACGCCGTAGAGAAAGCCCTTGTGGCTCCACACCTTGCAATCGTATGGGTTTGGGTCTGCTGATTGGCTGGCGGTGCCGTACTCGTGTGGGCGAAAACCACTTACCGGTTATAGGACGGGGCCGAGGGCGGGCGCATTCAAAAGGGCGCGGAGCGTGCCGTTCGGTTGCATGGCGAGCCTCTCCCAGGAGAAGTCTCGGTCCAGCGGGGAGTCTGCATAGTAGGCGAATCCATTTGCCTGAGCGGAGCGTTAAGAATTCAAGAAGCCCTTCGCCTGATGGGGAGCCTGCACAGTAGGCGAAGACATTTGCATAGTAGGCGAAGACATTTGCTGGTGGGGATACTTTTTTGTCGCAACCGCAGGCGAGGGCGCCAGCGGCGAGTAAGGTCCGAGCGGCCTGCGCAAGAGTCTAATTGCCTAACGCCGACGGGCCGGCGACCTCAGCAGCGCCTCGGCGGGCGAGCCGGCGTGAGGGGGGGGGGGGGGGCGGGCTGCAGCTGCCAGGGACCAGGTCCAGGAGCGCGCACATGCACGATGAACCAACCGGGTTGGAGCGCAGCCAAAATGCAACTTTTTGTTTGTTTTTGACTAGCGGCCCGCAAGGAAAAGTCCAGAGGGCGTAAGGACGCTGGTGGGGAAACGCGGAGCTGTCAAGAATTCAAAACTCAGTCCCCAGATCCCTCCCAAGGTCCATCGCGCTCAGGTGTCACCCTCGAACCCTCGGTCGACTTCAAACTGTCTTGGAAGGGGGCCGAAACGGGCACCAGGATGGTGAGGCCGAAGGTCGGCATCGGTGCCCAAAAAACAGACACCCCTGCATGTGGAAACGTTATGGACCGAACCCCGGGATCTTCGTGCTAGTACCGATATCCGAGGCCACGACCAAGAGGCTGCAGTCATGTCAAACAACAGCGCGATCTGTTCGATCCCGCTGACGCCGACCACGACGACGACGACCTGCCTGCTGAGAGCACGCCCGTTCCACGTCGCAGCTCACCCCTCAGTCTCGATGAGTCGACGATGTCGGCCAGAGGCAGGTGCAACAACTTCAAGCACTTCTTACTCGCCATGGCAGTGGAAGGCCCTCACAGAAACGGGCCCTGGACCGAAGGGCGCTCTCCAAGACTGGCGCTTCATCCCGAGTCTTTGTAAGAGGAACAAAAAAAGGCATAAGCAATAAACTTTTGACAGTCCCACAGGCTTCTGGGCTCTGCGCTGGACCCCCCTCCCTGGCGCGCGGAGCGCGCCAGGGGCGGAGCCGGTGGCGCCGCCAGGGGTTCAGCGCTGATCCAAGAAATCCGCGCGGACCGCCAACAATTTCTCTTTATGATGTGTCTTGTTCTTCTCGAGTCTTCATCCCGAGTCTTTTTCTGTTCTCGGTCCAGGGTCGCGTAGGAGGCCCCAAGAGCCTGACCTCTGCCAGAAGCCTGTACTCTACGACCCAGTTCTTTCAATACAGGTGCCCCCAGATGCCCCGCCCTTGCCTTTCAGGGCCGCTTCTTTTCCCCGAGCCGTGTCTTGACGAGCTGAGGCTCGGAGGCCGAGAACGGCCGCAAAAACAGCCCATCGCGCTGTTTTCGCTGCGAAAAGCATTAAGACGAAACCAGGACAAAGATAACATCCGATGAAGGCAAATCGAGAAGCTCGGTCGGAGATCCCGCGCCTCTGGAGGACGTCTCGGGCGCCGCGGCCCTCTCCGAGCGTTCTGGAACGCTCCGAGAGCGTCCCAGAACGCTCTGGAACGGATTCGTCCTCGTCCTGGCCCCGTCCGACATCGTGCTGTTTTCGCGACGCGAGCGTGCTGAGGGCTCTTGCTTCCTGGCGGCCATGGCTGGCCGACGAGCTCGGCGAGAGGCAGGCTCGGCAGCTTCAGCCCACGCAGGGCTGCGGGCCCAGACCTCCGACGCCCTGGCGCTGTGATGAGGCCAGCACCATCGGAGGGGCCCAGGGGCCCCCCATATCTATGCATGTGCTCTGGATGTTCGTCCCCCCTCCTGCACTTGCAATATTTTCCACATGATCCAGGGGGTCCTGGCTGTGGGTGGGGGGGCGCCTTTGGGGGGGCTCTAGGGAGGGATGGGAGGACCAGAGAGGACTGGGAGGCGGAAGGGATTGGGCGCGGAGCGCCGCCTGGTGAGCCAGGCGGGAGCCCGAACCTCTTGAACACGGGCGCCTGGGGGCCGAGATCGATGGAGGATGGAGGAGGGGGAGAGGGAGTTGGACACAAGAACGGACAACTACATGCACACAAACTTTCGGAACTCCACGCGGATTTCTTGGATCGAAGCTGGACCATTCTCTCTGGCGCGCAGAGCGCGCCAGGGGGGCTCGCCGCCTATCCAAGAAGTCGTTATTCGAGCGAAGGGAGCAGATGGAGGAGGAGGAGGAGGAGGAGGAGGAGGGAGCAGGAGGCAGAAGGAGGCACGATAGGGGGCAGGAGCAGCGAAAATCTAGGGGAGGAGGCAGGAAAAGCAAGCTCGTTGCCGCGCCGGGACGAGGAAACGGAAGGAGGAGGAGGACAGGGAGGAGGAGGAGGAGAATGAGAAGGAGAAGTAGAGGGAGGAGGGATGAGGAAGAGGAGAGAAGAAAGAGAAGGCTCTAAACATATTAGACAGGAGAGCAGCAGCAAGGTGCCCACGAGCTCCTCAACTTGCAAGGCGAGTGACGGCGTCTCCTCTTCAGGTGCTCCCCGTAGACTCTTCACGAAGCCAATCAACCAAACGGGACAGTCGCTTTAGGATACCTGCCATCAGAAACATTAGCGATGACAGTCCGATGACTCTGCGACAGCTTACTCACGCACATGCGCTCAAGCTTTGGCAAGAGTCTCTGGGAACAGTGCGCCCCACAGTAAGAGCAGGCCATATCTTGCCCACTACGACCCATGCAGTGCCCCGCGGAAATAAAACCAGCAAGCTCGGCCTCACCAGCCAGACATCCAGACCCCGAAGCCGCTCCATCCCCAGGACCACCAGACCTCGAGGACGACCCAGACACGGGCCCCAGGACCACGTCAGCAGCCGACAAAGCAAACTGGGGGCGGCCCCTGCAAACTCCGCCCCATCCGAAGGCAAATCTGAACCTGGTGCTCTGGAGCGGAGAGGAATTACACCGACGGCCAATGCCCATGGTGAACAGCCGTCTCGTGGCCGCAATCTGAAGGATTGCCAGGCACAGACCGTCACACTACCGTTCCTCATATCTCGTGGAGTGTTGCTCCTGGAACAAGAGGAATTGGGACTCAAAAGGAGACGGGGGAACGGCCCTACGGTCGCCTACACAATCCAGCTGCTCTCCTTCTGAATCCTTCTGGGCCGAACTCTAGGCCGCAGCCCAGCCACCAGCACTACAGCTGGGCTTACTCACCTTCAGCCTATGAGACTCAGCCTGGACGTGCACGTCAGAATCTTGATGGTCCGTCACCTCTAGTTTGGCGAAGAATTCGGCCCAGACATGTCCGAGCCAACATTCGATCAGACGCGACTGGTGAGTCAAAACACCTTCCCGGGTTGAGTGCGCTGGTAACCATTCAGACGACGGCTGAGACCTACAATAACAGCAGAGACAGTCTGCTTCCAGATAACAACGTGGGCCCCGCACGCCCATGGCGTGCCGATTGGACCATTCAGCACCCTCAGTCAGGTACAGCCCCCAGCAGTTCGGACACACAGAGCTCCAGCGAGGGAATCGACTTGAGATCTCAAAGCAACTCGTGCCCCTCATACACAACAACAGACAGCACGGCACCAGGCAGCAGGGGCCGTAGGCATCCATGACAGGATCCCACCGTCTCCCATCTGGATCGCCGACCACCCACATCTCCCAAACTCGGGCCCGGAGCTACGCATCACAGACCCGTCAGAAAGGCCACTCGCTCTCAGCGGATGGGCTCCGACCCCCAGTCACTCCAGAAGAGGAAAGGAACAGGCAGGGGGAGAGGACAAGGATGAGGAAGAGAGCGAGAGAGGCGAGTCGAGAATCAGCTCACTGGGGCCTCGAGGCCTCGAGGGGTGTAAAAAGGAGTGGGGTCGAGAATCAGCACCGTAGCTGGTTGTCAGGGCATCGTTTGGCGCCAGAAGCGGCCGCGTATCGAAGACAGCGCCTTGCGGCTGAGCCGACACCAACTGCAAGACGCAACTCTTGAACCCCCCCATTTCCTCATTCTGCCGATCTCCCTAGGCTCAAGACTCGGGAGAGTTTAGTTGCATGCAGGGGGACTCAAACAACTGGGCCGTCATCGGGAGGCCCCTCGGGGCTTTGACCGCCCCGCCGCGAGCGCCGCCCCCCCAGGCCTGTGGGCCAGCGCGGCGGGGACAGCGGGCTTGGGCCCACCAGGGATGCCCCTTGTTGCAAGTCCGGGCCCCAGGGCCCCCCAGAGTCACCCCGAAGGGCCTGGGCGCCCTGGGCAGGCGCGGCGAGCGTGGCGGCGTGGCGGCGGCGTGGCGAGGCCGGAAAGGCAATGTGGACTCCACGCAAGTCGGGAATCACCTGCACGCCCGAATCTAAAAATCCCACCAGCCCTTTGGGCGTGAGTGGTTTAGAGAGCTCTCTCTGTCCTCAACCCCCCAACCCCCCTTCTTCCCCTTCGGGGAGGGGTTTACCCCTCCCCCTACCCCCCCCCTGGGCCTGGACAGGGAGTCCCGAGTGTTCTCAGGGGGGTCTTTTTCGACTCCTGGGAGGGCCCGACGGGGGGGCTCTGAAAAAACCCTCTCCTCTTCTGTGAAGCCAAAATCATTGATTTTACTACGGTTTCGGCCCCATTTTGGCCTTCTGGGGCAGCGCTCCTCTTCCTTCTTCTCAAAATCATTGATTTTACTAAGGTTTTGGGCTCATTTTGTCCTTCGCAGGGGCTCGCGCTCATTTGCGCTTCTGCGGAGGTCGCAAGAGGCCCCCAAGCCCCAAGATGCCTCCCAGAGGCTCCCAAGAGGCGTCCAAGAGGCTCCCAAGAGGCCCCCAAGAGGCCCCAAGAGGCCCCCAAGAGGCCCCAAGAGGCCCCCAAGAGGCCCCCAAGAGGCCCAAGAGCCCCCAAGAGGCCCCTAAGAGGCCCCCAAGAGGCCCCCAAGAGGCCCCCAAGAGGCCCCAAGAGGCCCCCAAGAGGCCCCCAAGAGGCCCCACGAGGAGCCCGAACGACTCACACCAGGACGAGGGGCCCGAACGACTCACACCACGAAGAGCCCGAACGACTCACACCACAAGGAGGAGCCCGAACGACTCATACCAGGACGAGGCGCCCGACCCATTCACACCACGAGGACCCCGAACGACTCACACCACGACGCGGGCCTCGAACGACTCACACCACGAGGAGCCCGAACGAGTCACACCAGGAGGAGGGGCAGCGCTCATACAAGCCCCCCAAGAGGGCCCCCAGAGGTCCACCATATGGCCCCAAGAGGTGCCCAGATGGCCCACAAGAGGTCCCCAGGAGGCACCACGACGCCTCCATGAGGCCCCAAAGATACCCCCAAGAGGTCCCCAAGAGGCCCCACGAGGAGCCCGAACGACTCACACCACGACGCGGGCCCCGAACGACTCACACCACGAGGAGCCCGAACGAGTCACACCAGGAGGAGGGGCCCGAACGACTCACACCAGGATGAGGGGCCCGAACAACTCACACCACGAGAAGCCCGAACGACTCACACCAGGACGAAGAGCCCGAACGACTCACACCACGAAGAGCCCGAACGACTCACACCAGGAAGAAGGGCCCGAACGACTCACACCAGGACGAGAAACCCCAAACGACTCAAATCACGAGGAGCGCTTTCTCTCCCTCCTCCTCCGCCTCGTCCTTCTCCCGCTCCCCCCACAAGGAGGATTCACAAGGAGGCGGGAGGAAGGAGGGACAGGGGAGATATACGGAGCCCAGCGGACACACGCCTGAAAAACACAACTGTCGACATGCTTCGCGAGAGCTGCTCGTGTGAGATGGGCTGGTGGGGATTCGCGAAGCGTAAAGAATTCCAAACGCCCCGAAAGACTCCACCGGCTCGCGCGCGAGCCACGGCATCACTAGATTGAGAGGCGATGCCAAGGATATCTGCGACGAACGGCGAGCTGCAGGAGAACGGGGGTGAGGGAAGAAGTGGACTGGGTGGGCCGAGTTCGGACTGGAAAAGGATCATGACGGAGATGAGGATGCGACCCCTACGCCAGGCGCCGCATCATCTGGACCCTCGGGAGTCAAAAGGGAACCACACGATATGGGTGGTGAGATCGGTCCCGAGAATTTGCCCACAGACCAAGCCATCACACTTGAACGCGACGAGGAAATACTAGGGGAAATTGAATATAGACAACAGTTAATGGGTATAGGTGAAAGTCTCAGTAAATGGATTGTTAACCATGACATGAGCATGCCACGATCAATCAATTAATTCAGACGAGCAGCGAGGTTGTGCGGAAAGTGCCGACAAGGGGTCCAAGTCGGGAGCCTACTCGCCAATGAGAGTTGATGGCATGGCTGACAAGTGTGGGCTGGATCCCAGGCTAGCCATGGAAATCACTCTTTAACGCTTTGTTTGAAGGTCGGCCACTTGTATGGGCATACTCACGTGAGCCCTTCTTCGTTGCTTCCTGTTATAACTCTCTGCCCATAACTCCGTATAACGGTGCCGCTGGTGGCGCTGTAATGTTCTCGGGCTCGCGAGACTTCCGCAAGGGTGACGGGGACTAGGTTCCCCGCGTCGGGCGGCACGACCGTGCTGTAAGCTCCCCCCCACGATCTCGTGCACCCCTGCAGCTCCCCCTGGTGGGCACCGCGCTATCTTCTGGCGACGTTCCATGCGCTTCTACTAAAACGGTGCCTGAACACATGTATGCTGCCAGCTTTGATCCGCCCGCGGGTTATTTAGAATCCTATCGGGCCAGCGACTACACCGTGGTCGCATGCAGAGTGACAGCAACTCGCCTTCGCGATTGGCGTCCGGCTTGATTTCGCTATACTATATGTGTTTGTTGCTCGCTCGTGGTACTGCTGGTTCCACTCGTCGAACCCAGGTGTTTCACTGGGGTGATGCACCCCACAGCATCCTGGTATGAGCTGTTCAGGAGAGATACTTGGAGTTCCACCTGACCCCCCAGAGCTTCCTAACTCTGGTTTGGCGTTCTTACGCTGCTCAACCTTGTTGGTTACCCTGTCTAGACACTGAGCCGCAATGTGACCCTTCTTTCCACATTTGTAACACTCGCGGCCGAGTATAAGCACGAGTCCACCTTTGCCCCAATGTCTGGGCCCCTTACCTCCGTGGCTACCATTACTTCGAGATTTACCTTGGCTCTTCCCTGTCATGTGCCCTCCTTTGCCTCCACTCCTTCTTCCCCACATCCTGAGTGGGGTTCTTGTTTTCCCAGAACATCCTCTCCTCCTCCTCCTCCTCCTCCTCCTCCTCCTCCCGCTTCCTCCACCATCCCATACTGTATCATACCATACCAATACCATGCCACTCCCATACCTTACCATACCATACCATGCATCCACCATCCCATACCATACCATACCTTTCCTCACACCATGTTATTTATCAGGTTTCGTGCCCCTCCCACCCCTCCAGGGAGGACCCGCCTGAGCGAGCAGGGTATTCGCACACCATAATATTTATCAGGTGTCGCGCCTCTCCCACCCCTCCAGGGAGGGCCCGCCTGAGCGAGCAGGGTATTCGAACACCATGTTATTTATCAGGTGTCGTGCCCCTCCCACCTCTCCAGGGAGGCCCCGCCTGAGCGAGCAGGGTATTCGCACACCATGTTCTTTATCAGGTTGTTGTGCCCCTCCCACCCCTCCAGGGAGGCCCCGCCTGAGCGGACAGGGTATTCGCACACCATGTTATTTATCAGGTTTCGTGCCCCTCCCACCCCTCCAGGGAGGCCCCGCCTGAGCGAGCAGGGTATTCGCACACCATGTTATTTATCAGGTTTCGTGCCCCTCCCACCCCTCCAGGGAGGCCCCGCCTGAGCGGGCAGGGTATTCGCACACCATGTTATTTATCAGGTTTCGTGCCCCTCCCACCCCTCCAGGGAGGCCCCGCCTGAGCGAGCAGGGTATTCGCACACCATGTTATTTATCAGGTTTCGTGCCCCTCCCACCCCTCCAGGGGGGCCCCGCCTGAGCGAGCAGGGTATTCGCACACCATGTTATTTATCAGGTTTCGTGCCCCTCCCACCCCTCCAGGGAGGCCCCGCCTGAGCGAGCAGGGTATTCGCACACCATGTTATTTATCAGGTTTCGTGCCCCTCCCACCCTCCAGGGAGGCCCCGCCTGAGCGAGCAGGGTATTCGCACACCATGTTATTTATCAGGTTTCGTGCCCCTCCCACCCCTCCCAGCCAGGCAGCCAGGAGCGGGAAGCGAGCAGGGCACACCATGTTATTTATCAGGTTCGTGCCCACCCACCCCTCCATGCCTGAGCGAGCAGGGTATTCGCACACCATGTTATTATCAGGTTTCGTGCCCCTCCCACCCCTCCAGGGAGGCCCCGCCTGAGCGAGCAGGGTATTCGCACACCATATTATTTATCAGGTTTCGTGCCCCTCCCACCCCTCCAGGGAGGCCCCACCAGAGCGGGCAGGGTATTCGCACACCATATTATTCATCAGGTTTCGTGCCCCTCCCACCCCTCCAGGGAGGCCCCATCAGAGCGCAGACAAGAAGCAAGGGAACCCCGTAACATCTTTATGTGGGGAACTCCGTTAGCATAATTTGACTCCCCCTGTTACCTCCTTTCCTGTAATTTGCAGCCGTGTGCCCAACAGGAACCACGTCTGTAGCACTTGGGTATTGCCCCTGTGAAGAGGAGGATGACGAGGGCGGCGAGAATGGCGAGGGCTGTCGCAGCGGCGGGGGCCGCACCTGTGCCCTGCCGGCCACGGGCGCGAGGGCGCAGAGGAGCCTCGCCTCCGGCCGGCGGGCGCCCGGCGATCGGCCTTCCCGTCCCAAGGGTGCTCTCTTTCTGAGGCGGGCCGCTGGGCGATCACACCCGTGGCGTCGGTCAAGAATCCCGCCGCGTTCCTCCCCCCCCACCTCCCAGCCTCATCCCACCATCCAGGACCTTTTCTTTTTCCTCCTCCTCCTCCTCCTCTTGCTCCTCCTCCTCCTCTTCCCTCGTCCTCCTTTTCCTCTTCCTCCTCCTCCTCTTTGTGCTCCTCCTCCGGATCCCTCGTCCACACCCGCCCTCCTCCTGAACCTTCCTTTCCGCCTCACCCATGATTCTCTCTCTTCCTCCTCCCCCTCCTCATCCTTTTCTCCTCCTCGCGTCTCCTCTCTCTTCCTCCGCCCTTCAAATCCTCCTCTCCTCCTCCCTTTCCTCATCCTCCTCCGGATCCCTCGTCCCCATCCACCCTCCTCCTCATCCTTCTTATCCTCATCCCCCATATTTGCTTCTCTCCTCCTCTTCCTCCTCCCCCTCCTGGGGGAAAGGCGGGGCGGCCTGTCTGTGCGCATCCCGGAACCTGACGACCTCCTCCTCCACCGCCTCCTCCTCCTCCTCCCTCCATCCAGGACCTTGTCTCTTCCTCTTCCTCCTCCTCTTCCTCCTCCTCCGCCTCCGAAATCCAACTCCTCCTCCTGTTCCTCTTCCTCCTCCTCCTCCTCCTCCTCCTCCTCCTCCTCCTCTGTTTGTCCCTCTCCTCCCCCCCTTCTTCGTCGTCCTCCTCCTCTCCTCCATCCCTCCTCCTCCCCTCCTCCTCCTCCTTCTCCTTCTCTTCCTCCTCCTTCTCCTCCTCCTACCTCGTTCTCCACCTGACCAACCTCCTCTTCCTCATCCCCTTCCTCCTCCCTTCCTCCTCTTCCTTTTCCTCCTCCTCCTCATCCTCCTCTGCCCTCCACACCCCTATCCCTTCCCTCATCCTCCTCTGGATCCCTCGTCCCTTATCCGCCCTCCTCCTCATCCTTCTTTTCCGCCTCACCAATGATTATCTCTCCTCCTCCTCCTGTGAGTACTACGATGTTTCATTTCAGTCTTAATATGAATCTGCTTAATAGGAGCAATGGTGTCATTATTATTGTTGTTATTACTCTTATGAGCGACATTACGATTCGCATCCGTATTATTAGTAGTTCCTGAAGTATTCCTTCTAAGCTTGGTATGAGTATTTCGCCTACTATTACTAAGGGTAATAAAGTTCATTACTCGTATGTATCATTACTACCACGACCTTTATGATTCCTGTTGCTAGAATTATTCGTATCCGTAGTACGCTTACCACTGATAGTGTTAATCCTCGTCCTTTTCGTCCTTCTCGTCCTCCTCATCCTCCTTCTCGTCCTCGTCCTCCTCCTCCCCGTCCTCCCCCTCCCCACGCACTGCACCTCCCCATGCCGATCCCCCGTCTCCACCCCCTGCTGTTCCTCCTCCTCCTCCTCCTCCACCTCCTCCTCGTTTGAATATTATTCTTACCACTATCCGTACTACTAGTAAAATTACAATTCGTTGTTATGTGTATGTCTAAAATCACTACTATGTATAATAAAAGCTTTAGTCGTGTAACTCGTGTTCGTGTGATTACTACTCAGGTTATCCTCATTCTTACGTGTTCCTCTCCCTTGTCCTCCTCCTCCTTCTCCTCCTCCACGTCCGCGTCCCCTCTACCTCCCCGTCCTCCCCCTCCCCCCACCTCCCCCTGCCCCTCCCCCGCCTCCACCTCCTGCTGTTGCTCCTCCTCCAATGATTCTCCTCCTCCTCCCCGTATGATTCGTCTTCGTGTACTAATTATAATTCTCGTTCTTCTTATAGTTTTCTTTAAACGCAAATGCATAATCATCACTACGACTATAACACTTGTTACTCACATGTTCACTACTAGTGCAAGAAATAAGTTTATCATCCGTTGTCGTATACGTAGTTTTTCTTATTGGTACTCGTATGAGAATTTGCGTTGCCAGAATGGCTGCGGACAGGCACGAAGATACTGTTGTCAAGCGCGTTTATCTCGACAGCCCTCCTCGAACACGCCTGTCTCGAGGCGCGCTCGACCATCTGTGCCTGCCGCGGCCGGGCCTGTCCGGCCCGACCCAAAAGGTAGTGGAGCGTGGGGTCCATGGCCCGCCGGCGTGGCGGCGCGCCTGCCCCAAACTCCGCTCAGCACCTGCCTCGGGCGCTCGCAGATGGGCGCCTCCACGTCTCGCAGCGCCCGGTCCCGGCCGTAGCCGCTCAAGCCAACGATCTCGCCAAGCACCGGAACCTGCGCAGCCAGCGCCAGAGGGTGGCGCCCGGCCTCGAAAGCGAACCCGCCGGTCGTCAGGTGCTTGAGGATGTCCGCGCGGGAGAGCTCCTTGCTTCGAGAATGGTGGTTCTTATGCTAGTTGCACCCTATGTATAAGTATCGCAAGTAACATAGCTACTTACATGAGCTACTTATGGGTACTTACTAAGATACTTATAAGTAACTTAAGTTGATGTTCTTAAGTTACTTAAGCTAACACTATAAGATACTTATAAGTTACTTAGGGAAATGAAGCGATCGCGATCGCTTGGGAGGAGGAGGAGGAGGAGGAGAGCGATGTCGATCGCTGTGAGGGGGGGGAGGGGGGGAGGAGAGTGATGAGCGCGGCGGGGCGCGCGGCCTCCTCACCGCGCGCGGCCGCGTCCTCAGTGTACGCGCGGCCTCCTCACCGCGCAGGGGGCTCACCCTCAGGGGCCGCCTCGCCGCCCTGCCCGTCGCGGAAGGCGGCCAAGCAGATCGCCTCCGCCTCGCTCAACGCCTGCAGCTCGGCCTGCTGTTGGAGCCGCCTGAGGCCCCCTCTCGGCCGACGGCTGCAACCTCGAGGCGCGGCCGCTTGGGTGGCGGCGGCGGCGCCGCGTCCTTGGAGGTGGCCGCAACGAAAGCGGCGGGCGACGGCATCTTGAAGAACTTCGCGTTGGCCATATTCGGCCACGGGCCGCCTCGCGGCAGCGGAACACTGGACGGCTTCGCGCCGACCAGCCCAGGTGGCAGCGGTTCCGAGGGGAGATCGTCCATGACGCGCCCCCTCCTGCGCGCGCGCGCGCCGTCGCTTGGCCGCGAGCGCCCCGTGCGTCACTCGCGAGGCGAGCCGAAACGGCTGAGCAATCGCCGTCATCGCGAGCCCATCGTCGCCAACGCCCGCCCGAGCGATCGCCATCGCTCCACCCATATTCCCACCCGCGCCCGAGCGATCGACATCGCTCTCCTCCTCCTCATCATCGTCATCCTCCTCTTCCTCCTTCTCCTGCCTCCTCCCCCTTCCAAGCGATCGACATCGCTTCGCCTCCCCCAGCGATCGGCATCGCTCTCTTGCTCCTCATCCTCCTCCTCCTCCTCCTCCTCCTCGCGGCGATCGAGATCGCGAGCCCCCCTGGCTGCCTATGCAAATCCCGCGGCCCCACTGGCTGCCCATGCACATCGCGATCGGCATCGCTACTCCTCCTCCTCCCTCCGCAGCCCCCTGGCTGCCCATGCAGATCCTGCTCCTCCTCATCCTCCTGCTCCTGCTCCTCCTGCTCCTCCTGCGCCTCCTGCTCCTCCTCCTCCTCCGCCTCCTCCTCCTCCTCCAAGCGATCGCCATCGCTACCTCCCCCAAGCGATCGACATCGATATCCCCCCCCAAGCTTCTTGTTGGCGCGCGCAGCCTCGCGCCGCCTCACTGCGGGGGCGCAGGCCGCGGCGGCGGGAGCGGCTCAGTCAGGGCGTCCGTGGACGACCCTGGGCGCCCGTCGCCGCCCGTGAGCCCCTCCGCACGGGGGGACCACGGCGGCGGAGGCGGCGTCGTCAGGGCGTCGGCCATGTCCACCGCCGGCGCCATGGCCTGGACCGCCTCGGGGGCGTCGTACAGCCTCTGCAGGCGGATGATCGCCATCGCGTCCTGCTTGAGCTGCGCCAGCGCCGCCGCATGCACCGCGGCGCGGCGGCGCGCGACGCCCAGCAGCTCGGCGGCCCGATCCAGCTCGACGTCGCGCATGTCGATCTGGAGGGCCAAGTGCCGCGCCACCTGGGGGGGTCGTCGTCGTCGTCGTCGCCGCCGCCGCCGCCGTCGTCGTCGCCGCCACCGTCGTCGTCGTCGTCGTCGTCGTCGTCGTCGTCGTCGTCGTCGTCGTCGTCGTCGTCGTCGTCGTCGTCGTCGTCTCGTCGTCGTCGTATCCGCCTCCTCCTTCTCCGCCCGCAGCTGGGCGTTCGCCGCGCGCAGCTGCTCGACCTCCCCGCGCAGCTGCTCCACCTCCCCGAGCAGCCGCTCGGGCAAGCTCGCCTCATTCGTCGCCGTCTTCGTCGCCGTCGTCGCATCGTCGTCGTCGTCTCGTCGTCGTGCGCGGCCGCCTTCGGCCAGCTCGAGGCGCGCTTGCGCGCGGCCGCCAGGGGCATCATCGCGCGTGCCCCGCGCGAGCCCAAGGGGCAGCAGCGCGCCAAAGCTGAACGGTTGCGCGCAGTGATCTTATGTTCCTCCTCCCACCCCCCGCCCATCTTCCAGCGATCGATATCGCTATCCCCCCTCCTCCGCCACCTCCTCCTCCTCCTCTTCCTCCTTCGAGCGATCGACGTCGCTTCACCTCACCCAGCGATCGACATCGCTCGATTTTCTTTTCCGTCCCCCCCTCCTTCCAGCGATCGGCATCGCTTTCTCCCTCCCCCTCCTCCTCCTCCTCATCATCATCCTCTTCCTCTCATCTCCTCACCCAAGCGATCGGCATCGCTTCACCTCACCCAGCGATCGACATCGCCCCCCACACACACACACACACACACACACCGCGGCGCGGCGCATGTTTCCATCTGGTTCTCAGCGCGCGTGCGCGATGACATAGTCACCGTTGCTCTTCACGCGCCACGCCCAGACAGCGCCATCCAGGTCAGCGTCGGACATCTTGATGACGAGGAGCTCGTTCACCACGCTGCCAGTGCTGAGGCCGCACGCGCCCGTTGAGATCTCGATCCCGCGGGCGACGATGTGCAGTTCGCCAGAAATCTCCGCGCACGCGTCGATGATAAACACCTCGCCGCCGCGCGAGCGAACCACCTGGCCCACGTTGTAGGCGTTCCCTTCCCAGCGCAACCCCCTGGCCACGGAGACGTCGGCGGCCCCGACTACGGAGCGCAACCCGTCAGATTCGGCACGCGCTCCCACCAGCGAGTTGCCCGTCGGCCCCATCTTCTCGAGTTGCCGCACTTGCTGCAATACGCAGCCCGCGAGCGTCGTGGCCTCCATGCGCGCGGTGTTCTCCACTGGTTCGGCCACCGCCTTTGCCACCTTATTGTGGCGCTCCGTCACGAAGCAGTCGAGCTCTTTCGGCTCCTGCTCCGCGTTGTGAAACACGTAGTGGTGTTTGGGCTTCACGTATTTGGTGCCGTACGCCTGCTTGTGCAAGTTGAGATGGACTTCAGCCGCTGCAATGAAGTCACTGCGAGGGGGGGCACGCCCGCGCTTGACCTTCAGGAACGCGTCCGCCAGCAGGCCGCACGCCCGAAGGGACGCTATTTCGCGCTCGAGCGACCCGATGCGGACGGCGCGCTCCTCGGCGAACGCCAAAAGGACGAAGAAGGTCGAGATCAGCTCGCTGGCGCCTGCTTTGAATGATTTCTTGCACGCGGTCTCGTGCCCAGGCGTGAACATATATTTTGCCGTTCTGCCGTGCGACCTCGGGAACTGCCAGCGCCGCGTGAACGCGTGAAGCTCGGGCCATCCGATGCCAGCTTTTCTCTGGCACGCCTTCACAAACGCGAACACCTCCCAGCCAACGGTGCCATTGTTCCATAGGTTGTGCATGCTGTCATACGTCATGGCGGACGGCTTCATTATCGCCCGCAATTCCTTATCCTCCAGCAAGCCATTGGGATGGTAGTTGAAGCCGCTGGCTTTGTCGAGCTTCTGGAAGTTGCCCTTCGTCATGTGGCCAGGCTGTCCCGCGGTCGCCGCCGCTGCGGCGAGGTCGTCCCACAGTTTCCACACGTCGGCGTCTGAATGACGATCGAAGCGCGCGTGCTCGTGACAACAGGTGTCGACGAAGTAGCCGCCGTCGCCGTCGACGGAACCGCCCTTCAAGATCACGTTCTTGCATCGCAAGCAAGG
This sequence comes from Prorocentrum cordatum, assembly GCA_963575745.1. Lineage (NCBI taxonomy): Eukaryota > Dinophyceae > Prorocentrales > Prorocentraceae > Prorocentrum > Prorocentrum cordatum. The sequence continues at coordinate 318,003 of CAUYUJ010017170.1, read as the reverse complement.
CCTCCAGCCGTTGGCACCCCGCAAACGCAGAATGCCTTTGAACGCATCCATGTCTGCGAGAAGATTGGAGAGGCGCGCCCGCACCAGCATCGGAGTGCCGTTGGCCAGCTCCACGTGCGCGCCAGCTCCCGCGAGCCTGGAGGATCCGAAGAACATCTCCCTGATGAGGAGTCGAGTGGCACAAGAGATGCCGCCGTCCACGCGATTGCTCGCTTTCGTTCGCAGACACCCCAGCGGTAGCCACAGCTCTTCCCTCCATAGCATGTCAGCCCCGAACTCCAGGAACGTGAAGAAGATCATCCAGAACTTCCGATCGTGCCTCAGGGCCAGCGCGTCGCCTGGTGTCACTTCGTCCATGTACAGCACCAGCGAGAGCGGCGCGCCGCGGACGCGGTTCGCGACCACCGCGAGAAGCTCACTGTACACGGGGCTGGCCTTGCAAACATACCGCAGGAGCTTGTCGATTCTGGCGAGCTTCCAAGCGAAGGGCGGCTCGTTATCTTGCATGGGCAATTCGATTGTCGTCCCGACGTCGTCGAATACGCCCTCAATGGTGGATTGGACCGCGTAAGCCGTCAGCTCTTGCGCATGGCCAGGCTCCGCGAGCTTCTTGGCGATGCGAACGAGGGCCTTGCCAGATACGCCATGCGTAGCGATGGCATCGGATAGCCGACGCCGCTTGGCCGCCTGAGGTCGCGGACATCGGATACCCGACTCCGCTTCGGGGCCATCGCGCCGCCGCTTGGGCATCGCGCCGCCGCTTGGCCACGAACGACGCGCGTCACTCGCGAGTCGAGCCGAAACGGCTGAGCAACTAGCCCCCATCGCGAGCCCATCCTCGCCAACGCCCGCCCGAGCGACGCCCTCGCTTCACCCCAGCGATCCCCATCGCTCCCCTCTCCCTAAGCGGTCGCCATCGCTTCGCCCCAGCGATCCCCATCGCTCCCCTCTCCCTAAGCGATCGTCATCGCTTCACCCTAGCGATCCCCATCGCTCCCCTCTCCACAAGCGATCGCCATCGCTTCGCCCCAGCGATCCCCATCGCTCCCCGCTCCCTAAGCGATCGTCATCGCTTCACCCCAGCGATCCCCATCGCTCCCCTCTCCACAAGCGATCGCCATCGCTTCACCCCAGCGATCCCCATCGCTTTTTTTATACACATGTGCGCCACCAGCTGCGGGGCTGGGCGCGAAAGCGGGGCGGCGAGCGGCGTCAACGTCTGTTGCTACCGCACGGCCGCGCGCTGGTCCCAGCGCTGTAGCTGATGACGGCGGGCCCTCACGAGGACTTCGCAGTCACAAGGTACGCCTTGGCCATCGACATCACCAGAGTGCTCTGCGCCGCCGCCTGCGTCGACATGTCGCTGACATCCTGGGCGGACCAAGTGAACTCCGAAGGTGCGACCTTGCCACTGCTGACTTTATGGGCGACCTTCTTCATCTTGGCCAGCGTGTCCATGATCTTTTTCGCGTGAACCAGCGTAGCCTCGGGGATCTTCCCGACCCCGTCGCACTTGAGCGCCGACTCGAGCTTGTACATGGGCGCCACAATCCTGCTCAGGGTACGCGTGGCCAGGAGCTTCTGCTGCTGCGCCTCCTTGTCTTTCTTACTCTGCTCTTTCCTCTCCTGCTTCTCGCGCGCCGCGCGCTCCTTGGCGGTCTCGCCGACGCGCGGGTGCGCAGGCGACGAGCTCCCCGATTCGATGTCGCTGCCGCTCTGCGAGGAGCTGGTCGGTGGCTTCTGCTTCTTCATCTTCTTTGTCGAAGATTCGGCTGCCCCTTCGTTCGCCCGCTTCTTGCCCTTGGTCTTGCCATCGACCTTGGCATTGCTCTCATCCTTATCATGTTTATTGCCCTTGCTCTTGGCCTTACCATCGGCCTTGCCCTTATCTTTATCAGGGCCATTGCTCTTGGACTTGTCATTGTTCGCCCTCTTGTCCTTATCATTCTCCTTATATTTATCTTTGCCCTTGCTCTTGTCCTTCTCCTTGCCCTCACCAGCGTCCTTCCCCTTGCTCTTGGCCTTGACCTTTTCCTTGTCTTTATCCTTATCCTTAGCCTTGTCTTTGCCATTGCTCTTGGACTTGTCATTGTCCTTATGCTTGTCCTTATCAGCGTCCTTATCTTTATCAGCGGCCTTGCTCTTGGACTTGTCCTTCTCCTTTTCCTTGTCCTTAGAGCTCTTGCCCTTGTCCTTATCTTTATCGGTGGCCTTGCTCTTGGACTTGTCCTTCTCCTTTTCCTTGTCCTTAGAGCTCTTGCCCTTGGGCTTTTCCTTGCTCTGCATTTTTCTGTTCTGGGGGGGTGGCGTGCCGTCGTCGTTGCTCTCATCGTTCGATCCGCCAGGAGTCACTGGAGGCGGCTGTCCGCCGTACGACCCGTCGCCGTCCCCCATGGAGTCCTCGCCCGAGGTCTCGAGGCCAAAACTGTCCGAGTCACCGCTGCCACTCTGCAACTGCTCCGAGCCCTCGGTGCTGTCGGAGTCCCCGGCATCATCGACATCAGCGGTGCTGTCGGGGTCCTCGGCGCTCTCCTCATCGCCCTCCTCGGCGCTGTCGTCGGCGATCTCGGCCCCCGCTTGCGCGGATGCGGGCGTCGTTCTGGTGCAGGGCTCCTTGCCGTCTGAGCCTGAAGCCTCGAGCCCGTCTTCGGCCTCGGCGGCGCGCGATGCCCCATACTCATTCTCACGCCGCGCGATGTTTGCCTCCCACTTCTCGATCTCGTGGATGTCCACCTTGTAGCACAACCCCATCACGGCATGGTTCAACGTGTCAGTGCACGTCTGCTTGATCCTTCTCCATGGGAAGCCTTGCCTCTTGTACCAGCTCAGCGGGTAGTAGCCGCCTCGCTTGCCCGCCCGCGCCCCTTTCTCGTGGATCGCCTTCAAGGTCGCCTGGACCATGGCCTTGACGCTTGATTGGCCGCTGCAGGCGCGGATCTTCTTCCAGAACCCGACCCTCTCCTCAATGCTGAAGTCCTTCAGCTTCGCGGCCATTTCCTTCCACTCGGGCGCCCGATTCGCTTGCACCCCCCGCGTGCTGCACAACGCGCACCTGTAGATCTGGCCCTTCTTCGTCATCCGCACTGGGTACGCCTTCATGACGTCGCACGGCTGGTCGCACCTGTCGCAGAGGAACTCGTTCTCGACGGCGTCGAGCGAGAGCGGTGCTGCGCGCTTGTCAGGCGAGCTGAGCGCCGCGAACGATCCGACTCGAAACTTCGGCGAGGCGCCTGCCGTCGGCTCCTCGCCCATGCCCGCCGACGCCTGGGACTCGGTGTCCGAGGTGCGCCTTCGCGGACGAGACGGCGGCGACGACAACTCTTGCACCGTCGCCTTCATCTTCGACTTCGCCTTCGCCTTCGCCTTGCCCACCTGCAGCGCCCCATCGCCGTCCTTCGGCGAGGGCGCACTCTCGCCGAGCCTCAGGGTGGGCACACCACCGCTCGCCTTCGCCCTCGAAGTGGGCTGCATCCACTTCGCGATGTCGGCGAACTTGGGCGGCGCCTTCTTGGCTGCGGCCACTGCCATTGCCTTCTCCTTTGCCGCGGCCTTGGCGTTCACCTTGGCCGTGGCCTTGGGCGGCGGGCCCTTCGGGCCTGCGTACTTCGCCCTGACCTTCTTCGGCTTGCGCCTGCGTCTGGCGGCGGCTGGCCTCCTCATCGGCCCCCGCTCGGCCGCATCCTCGCTTCCCTCAACATCCACCTCATCTTCCTTGGACGCCTCCGCATCCGCGGCTCCGCCCCCCTCGGTCGCCTCCTCGCCTTCCTCAGCCGCCACCTCCTCTTTCTCGGGCGCCTCCGCCTCCGCGGCTCCGCCCCCCGCGCCCGTCGCGCCCTCGAGACCGAGATCCACCGCGAGAATGTCCAGCAGCTCGGCGTCCTCGGGGACGCTTGCGCCCGCGGCGTCTGCCAACTGCAACGTCGCCTGGCTGTCCTCGCTCGCCGCCGCCTCATCGACCGCGCTGGCCAGCGCGCCGCCGCATCCCGCGGCCATCGCTCGCAACGCCCCGCGACCGTTGGCGGTGCGCTCTCACCGATAGTCGAGCGACCTCGGTCGCTGGCTCTTGAGCCGCGCATGTTGCGCAGTGCCGTTATCAGGTAAGCTACGCGCGTCAGCGATCAGCATCGCTCGGGGAGGCAGCGATGAGTATCGCTCGATGTCGATACTTACTCGAATAAGTGGCATAACTATCGTAAGTGGCAACCAATGTTATCCTTTTGTTATCCTTTTGTTATCCTTTGTTATCCTTTGTTATCCTGATCCCTGGGTCAGTTAGGATAACACGTTATCCTATCTGACCCATGTTATCCTATCTGACCCAGTCAGTTAGGATAACATGTTATCCTATCTGACCCAGTGTTATCCTTTTGTTATCCTTTTGTTATCCTATCTGACCCAGTGACCAGGATAACAAAGGATAACAAAGGATAACAAAAGGATAACAAAAGGATAACATTGGTTGTAACTTGCGATAGTTACGGTAGTTACCAGGGTAACTACATCCCCACGCGATCACCATCGATGCCTCTCCTGCTCATTATCCTCATTCTTCCCTCAAGCGATCGGCATCGCTACCTCCCCCAAGCGATCACCATCGCTTCCCCTCCCTCTCATCATCCTCATTCTTCCCCAAGCGATCGACATCGCTACCTCCCCCAAGCGATCGCAATCGCTCCCCCTGTTCCTCATTCTCCCCCAGCGATCGGCATCGCTATCCCCCCTCACCCCCAGCGATCGACATCGGTATCCTTCTCCTCCTCCTCCTCCTTCTTCTCCTCCCCCCAGCGATCGACATCGCTATCCCCTCTCCCCCAGCGATCGACATCGCTATCCTCCTCATCCTCCCTCTACATCTCCTCATCCTCCTCCCCCCAGCGATCGGCATTGCTATCCCCCCTCACCCCCAGCGATCGACATCGGTATCCTTCTCCTCCTCCTCCTCATTCTTCTCCTCCCCCCAGCGATCGACATCGCTATCCCCTCTCCCCCAGCGATCGACATCGCTATCCTCCTCCTCCTTCTTATCCTCCTCCAAGCGATCGACATCGCTACCCCCCACCCCCCACCCATCGATCGACATCGCTATCATCCTCATTCTCCTGCTCCTTCTCCTCATTTCATATTCATAAGCACGCGGCGGCGCGATCCGCGGCCGCGGCCGCAGGCGGCGAACGCCACAGAGCGCCAGCGAGCCGCGGCGAAGATGCTGTCGGGCTCCAGGGTCGCCTCCCACATGTCGCTGAGAAGCGCCAGAGCCCGCTGAGCAGCGCCAAAGCCCGCTGCCACTGTTCAGAGCCCGCTGAGCTGCACCGACGCGCCCATCGCCTCGGCGACCTGCTCCCTCGCCGCCCTCAGGGACGCCTCCTCCTGCTCGAACGCCTGAGACGCCTTGATGCACGTCTCCTTCGCCACCTTGGCGCAGCGCTCCGCCCGCTTCAGGCAGTCCATGAGCGCATCGGCCCGCGCCTTGCTGAGCCTGAACTCGGTCTCGGGGGGCACGTCGGGCAGCGAGACGTCTCCTGTCATGGGCGCCATGATCATGTGCATCGCCGCGGGCGCCGCGGACGGCGCAGCCTTCCCCGTCAGGCCTGCAGTCGATTGCATCCGCAACTGCATATGCTGCTGTAGCTGCTGCTGCTGCTGCTGTATCTGCTGCTGCTGCTGCCGCATCTGCTGCTGCTGCTGCTGCAGCTGCTCCGCCGTCTGCTGCAGCTTGTGCGCCGCCGCAGTCGTCAGGCTGGCCGCCGCCGCGGGGGCGCGGTCGTCTCCGCGGCCGCGGGGCGGCGTGCGCGGCGCGGGGCGGCCGCGGTGGCTGCGGTGGCTGCGGCTGCGGCTGCGCCTGCGCGCAGGCGATCGCGCGCGGCGATCGCGCCCGCGACTGCTGGCGGCCCCTGCGCTGGCGGCGGCCGCGGCGGCGGCCCCTGCGCTGGCGGCGGGCGCCGTCTTGTAGGGGTTGGCCGCGGTTGCCGCCGCCTTCTCGGCCTGGTGCTTCTGCCACGCCGCCACCTCGCTGTCGCTGAGGCGCTCCGCGTTGGCGTCGTCCAGGAGGCGGTTGATCTCCTCTAAGTTGGGCCCGCTCTCCGTCTTGAGAAACTTGTGGCTCTCCGCCGTCGACGTCGCCAAGTGGTTGAAGAGCCACTCCAAGCACTCCGCGTGGCTCCCCTTGTAGCACTTGGCCTTGCAGTTGCTGACGGGGCAGCCGACCGTGTACCACTCCTCCTCTGTCTTGACGGGGACGTCGGACGTCATGGTCGGTGCTGGCGACGGAGCTGGCGTCGGTGCTGACGACGGCGCTCGTGTCGGCGCGGGCGTCGGCGCTGGCGGGCGCCGCGGTCGGGTCGGCGCGGGCGCGCTACGCGTGGAGCCGACAATGGCCATGCAATGCGTGCAATGATGCGTGCACTGTGAGCACAAGGCCAGCGATCGGAATCGCTCCCCCGCCCAATTTTGTCGTCGTCGGTCGTCGCCTTTGTCAGTCGTCGCCAGAAGTCGTCACATCCCCTCAGCCAGCGATCGTAATAGCCATCCCCATCCTCACATCCCCATCCACACATCGTAATCGTTAGTCGTCGGTCCTCATCCTCACATCCCTTCAGCGACACCTCCCATCCCCTCAGCGATCGTAATCGCTATTGCACACACAAGCGATCGCAATCGCTATTGCACACACAAGCGGTCGCAAACGCGATTACAAACAATCTCTGCGCGTACACAAGAGATCGTTTTGCCGCAGCGCCTGCGAGCAGCAAGCGCATGTAGATCGCTTATGCGCGCCGCCCACGGCGCGAAGAGGCGCCGCACCCCCAGCGCGCTGCGCCAGGGCGCCGCGCCAGCGGCGCCAGCGGCGCCGCGCGCCTCACGTCAGCCGCGCGCGGCGCCAGCGGCGCCGCGCCAGGGCGCCGCGCCAGCGGCGCCAGCGGCGCCGCGCGCCTCACGTCAGCCGCGACGGCGGCGGGACGGCGGCGGGGACGCCGCTGCGCCACGGCGGCAGCGGCGCTGTCGACGGCCTCGGCGCTGCCCCTGGCGTCGGCGCCGTTGCCAGCGGGCGCGCGGGCGACGCCGCAGTGCGCGGGCGCACCACGCGCGGCGCCGCGGCGGGCGGGGGCGGCCCCGCGGGGGGAGGAACCAGGGGCGGCCCCGCGGCCCCGCCGCCCTTGCCGCCGCCCTTGACGCCGCTGCGGGGGTCGGGGCGCGACCCAGCGGGGGCCTTGCCTGGCGCGCCGCCGCCGTACTTCTTCGCGAAGTACTCCCTGTTCCTCCCCCCGCGGTTGGCCCACTGCTTGGTGTTGACGCGGTACCGCTGGCCGCGCCACACCTCGGGCCCCCCCTCGGCTGGACCAGCAGGGCCGCGCTGCCACCACTCCAAGCCGAGGGCCTTCGCCGCCGCAGCCTCGCCGCGCAGGTCGGCGACCTGCTCCGCGGTGTAGCCCGCCCCCTGGCCAGCCGCGCGCTCCTCGTAGACCCTCGCCCACGCCGCCGCGGCCACGGCCTCAGGGGGGGGCGGCACCCGAGGCGGGTGGGCCTGGGGCGGCACCCGAGGCCATTGCGACCCCTTGGCGCGCGGGTCGAGGACGCGCGGGCTGCGGCTCCGCGAGCGCTCCGCGGCCGTCGGCGAGGGCGGCGCGGGAGCCGCCGCTGGCGGCGCGGCCGCTGACTCCTCGGCCGCCGCAGCCGCTGCCGCCTGACGCACGGCCGCCAAATCGCGGCGCGAGACGTACGGCCGCGGCGCGCTGAGCGACAGCGACGAGCGGCCCGACTGGCCGCCCGACGAGAGGCTGTCGCGAGGATCGCGCGCCTGCGGCGAGGCCACGACCTCGACGAGGGGCACCTCCTCGCAAGGCACCGCCTCCTCCTCCTCCTCCGCCGCCTGCTCCTCCGCCGCCGCCGCCGCCGCGGGTTCCTCGACCTCCGCGCCCTCCTCGCCTGGCGACGCCGCGATCTCCAGGAGCACGTCCTCCGCACCCGCCTCGGACGCCTCCTCCTGCTCCTCCTCCGCGGCCTCGGGCGGCGCCTCCTCCTCCTCCACGGCCTCGGGCGGCGCCGCCAACGCCGCGTTGGTGAAGACGTCCGCGGCCTCGTTCGCGAAGGCGAAGAACTCCTCGGCGGCGTCGCGACGGGGCGGCGCCATGGCGGCGCTGGCGCAGGCGCTGGCGCAGGCGCTGGCGCGCCACCTGCTGGGCCCCAAATGGCTAGTATGATGCATGCAATGATGTGCACAATGTGCGCACATGCCCAGCGATCGCCATCGCTCCTCCGCCTCTTGCTCTTCCACCTTATCCACCTCCCCTCCCATCACCACGTCCACTCTAGCTTCGCCATCCTCCAAGCGACAGCTGCAATTCCACTCGCTGAAACCCCCAAGCGATCGCCATCGCTGCAATCTGCACTCGCTGCAAACTAATCTACAATCCCTGCAACCACAATCGATCATCATCGCTGCCCTGCCCAACCGACCTCAAGCGATCCCCATCGCTGTCCTGCACCCTACACCCCCCCGAACAACCATCCCTACACCAAGCGATCATCATCGCTGCCCCTCCTCCACCACTCCCTATTCATAGCCACAATCGGCTATCTAGTCGTGTGCGAGCACACGCATGCAGGCTGCATCGTCGCAGCACCCCTGCCGATCAAGTGTGGATGCCGAGCTTCTTCTCCTGTTTGCGCACCCACTTCTTAGCCGCAGCGATCGCCTTGTCGCTGCTGCCGCCGTGGTCGCTGAACTTGATGGCCATCGACTGGCCTGGACCTTTCGCACCCGTGCGGCACATGACCTGGTTGCGGGACCATTCCACCGCATATGAGGGTTTCGGTGGTTTCTTGACCCCCTTCGCGCCCACGTGCTCGGCCTCAGTCTTCTTCTTCTTCTTCTTGTTCTTCCTCTTCGCAGTGGCCTTGGCTTTGGGGGGCGCGGGGTGGCCGTCGCCAGCGGCCTTGCGCTTCTTCTTCATCGGCGGTGGCGGCTCCGCCTCCTCCACGCCGTCGGTGCTCTTGTTATCGGAGTCGCCCCCGTCGCTGCCCTCCGACTCGTCTTCGCTCGGCGGCGTCTTGTCCACATCTGGCAGGCATTGTTTGCCGCCGAGCTTCGCGAAGATCTTGTCCCTGGCCTCCTCCACGCTGTGCGTCGTCGGCGGTGGCGCCGACTCCGTGTCGCCGATCGGAATCGCGCCGTCCGTGGCGGGCGCAATGGGCTGCGGAGTGTAACGCCTGCATGGCACGCCGTCTCGCGCACCTTGGCGGCCGCCACCCTGCATCGTCATCGCCCTTTCCGCGAGCTGCAACGCCATGTCGACGGACGACCGATTGCCATCGGACGTGGCCTTGAGGCGAGCCTTGGACTCTCGCATCGGGACCGCGTCGCACAGCACCATCAACATGGTGCGGTCCAGCGGGCACTCGTTTGCTGGGGCCTCCCCTCCGCCACCATACGCGCGCGAGTACCACTCGGGGTGCACCTTCGGCATGTCAGTCGGGTCCGCAGGGAGCTCGCTGACGAAGGACGGCTCGGTCGCGGCAAGCTGCTTACACAACTTCCACGGCAGGAGCTTCTTGGCGTATGTTTTCGCCCGCTTGAAATAGCCCCACTGTGCCATCGGACACATGCGCATCGTCCAATCGAAGCCGTCCACGAGGAGGGCGACGCACGCCGCCAGTTGAACCGTCGGCTCATGCAGCGTGCGCCACCCGAGGGATTTACAAGCCTGCAGGACGACCGCAACCCGACCCATGAAGTCGTTGCGCTCGTCCAGGATCTTGTCCCACTGCCTCTTCGTGAGGTAGGCGAGGATGGACGAGAAGTCCTGCATCGGCGTCCTGCCCGACCCCGCCAGCTCCGCGCTTGCGGCCGCGTTAGCGGCCAACATTTGCGCTGAGGCCGTCGCCAACGTCGTGACGCGGCCGAGCAGCGTGGCAAGCGCCCTCTTGCCGAAAGGCATCTGGCCGATCTCCAGGACCAGCATGGCCGAGTCCTCGGCGGAGATGAAGGTCCACGGCGCCATGATGGCCATCGCCATGGCGCTCTGCGCCTCCGCGATCTCCTTGTACGCGTCGGACGTCTTCCCGATCTGGGCGAGGACCGACTTGGCGGCCTTCAGCTGCTTCACCAGGTCGGCCGCCATGGCGCCCGCGGGCGTCACTCGCGTCGCGCACGCGGGCGTCACCCGCGACTACAAAGCCGACAACGGCTATGCACAGCGATCGTTCAAAACGATTGCCGCCTACTTAAGTTAGCGATCGGTATCGCTTCTCTGCTTCTCCCTCCTCCTCCCCGCCCTCCCCCAAGCGATCGCTGTCGCTTCTCCTTCTCCTCCTCCTCCTCCTCCTCCAAGCGATCGCCATCGCAACCTCCCCCCATCCCCCTCCTCCTCACACAAGCGATCGCCATCGCTACATGCCCCGTCCCTCCCCCTCCTCCTATGATCCCTCCTCCACCTCCTCCTCCTCCTCTCTTGTTTTTGCAACCCGTAGGGTTCGGTCCGTGCACGTCCTACTCCCCCCTCCCCCCCTCCCCCAAGCGGTCGCCATCGCTGTTCCCCCCGTCGCCCCTCCTCCTCCTTCTGGGGGAGGTGAAGCGACGGCGATGACGATGGGGAGAAGGAAAAGAGATGAGGAGAAGGAAAGCGATGTCGATCGCTGAAAGGAAGGTGGATAATGATAAAGGAGATCACTGAGCGCCGCGCGCAGCCGCTCTGCCTCGTGGAGGCGCGCGGGGCTCGCGCGCGCGGGGCGCGGAGGCGCGATGTGGGGTGCTCCGCGCGAGCTCGCGCAGGGGGCTCGCGCTTTGGCGCTCAGGCGCCAGCGCGACAACCTGCTGCAGCAGCTCGCGGAGGCGGATACCCCCTCCTCCCAGCGATCGCCATCGCTCTCCCCCGAATCCTCCTCCTCCGCTTCCTCCCCTTCCTCCTCCTCCTCCACCTCCTCCTTCCCCCTCCTCCCCCTCCTCGCCCCTCCCCCCACCCCCTCCTCCCTTCACTCCACCGCCCCTCCCCCCCTCCCCCCGCCTATGCAGACTGTCAACGCGGAGCAGACAGAGCGCGCCGTGCAGCTCTCGCTGTGGCTGGAGGAGGCGGGAAACGATGACGACGAGACGACGACGACGGCGGCGGCGACGACGACGACGAATGAGGCGGAGCGCGAGCTAGTGATCGCGATCGGCGAGAGGGACGCGGCGCTGCGGCGGGAGGCGGAGCTGAAGGCGGAGAACGCGCAGCTGAGGAAGGAGGCGCAGGAGGCGCAGCTGCTGCGGAGGGGGGAGCAGGCGCGCCTTCAGGCGGAAAATGCGCAGCTGAGGGCGGAGAAGGCGGAAAAGAAGAAGAAGAAGGAGAAGAAGGAGAAGAAGGAGAAGGAGGCGGCGGCGAAGGCGAAGGCGGCGGCGAAGGCGGCGAAGGCCAAGGCGGCGCGCGCCGCGGCGAAAGCGCCAGCGGCGGCGAAGGCGCCGCCAGCGCCGCCAGCGGCGCCAGCGGCGGCGAAGGCGCAAATGCCGCCGCCGTCGACTCCGCCTCCGCGGTGAGGCCGCGCGCCCGCAAGCGCGGAGCGCGCCGCGCGCCCGCAAGCGCGAAAACAAAAGACCAGCGATCGTAATCGCTATCCCCTCGTCCTCTTCCCCCCACCCCGCCCTCCCCCAAGCGATCACCATCGCTTCTCTTCCTCCTTCCCGTCCTCATCCTCCTCCTTCCAAGCGATCGACATCGCTTCGCCTCCCCCAGCGATCGCCATCGCTTCTCCTCCTCCTCCTCCTCCTCCTCCTCCTCCTCCTCCTCCAAGCGATCGCCATCGCTACCTTCCTCATCCCCATCCTCCTCACCCAAGCGATCGCCATCGCTTCTCCTCCTCCTCCCCATCCAAGCGATCGACATCGCTACCTTCCCCATCCCCCTCCTCCTCACCCAAGCGATCGCCATCGCTACTGCGGCGAGCACCCACCAGGCGGCGCCGCGACGAGCTCCAGGTCGATGGGCAAATCCCAAATCCTGAAAAACCTCTTCAAATCCAGATAACCTCTCCAACTCCAGAAAACCTCACCAAGTCCAAAAAAGATGTCCCAAACTCCGAAAATCGTTCCTGAAAACTACATCCACCTCCTCCTCCTCATCCCTCCTCCCCCTCCTCCTCCTCCTCCTCGTCCTCCTCCTCGCCCTCCTCCTCGTCCTCCTTTGCGTGGGGGCCGCGGGCCGCGACGTCCCTGCGGCGCGGCGGGCGGGCGCGCGGCGGGGGGGGAAGAGAAGCGAAGGAGGGGTGGAAGGAAGTTATAAGTTACTTATAAGTAACATATATGTTACTTATAAGTATTGCATCGCAGCACGGGTAAGTAACTTAGCGGTAGTTATAAGTATCTTCCAGCGTCATTAATAATCAGCGAAATACTTATAACTAACCTAAGTATAGTTATGCGACAAGACAAATACTTAAGGGCACATAGAAATAGTTAGAAATACTTAGGTACTTATCCCTTGCTATAAGTATCTTATACCTAGCTGTACCTATGGTGCAACTAGCATAAGAACCACCATTCTCGAAGTGGTGCCGAGGTCCGCCGGGTTGGTCTCGCCCGGCGTCTTGCAAATCTTGATATCCTTCCTCGCGCGCTTCTCCTGAACCCACACGGGAGGGGATTGTAGATGTCGGATCCTTCCGATCCCGCACCTGCCGAAGATGCCCTTTGCAGCGCTGCGGTCCGTGTGCATGACTGGGAACAGCTCCACGCCTAGGTCCGCTCCCAGGGGGCGAACACCCAGGGCAACTGAAGTGCCTTTCACTCCAGCAGTGAACTCCGCCTCGCCGCTAGACAATGCGGTCGTGCCTTGTGTGCTCACGGTGCTCTTGAGGAAGTGCGCACCGTGGAACACGAAGACGGAGCTGACACTCTTCTTGTCCTTCAAGCCCCCGGCCCAGTCGGAGTCGCAGTAGACGTCGATGTGCTTGCCTTCGTGGCGCTGCTCGACGAAGCTCTGAACGCACCGAGGCTCGCCCTTGAGGAACCTCGCAACTCTCTTCAGACGAGCTAGCCCACCAGTAGTAGGTAGCGCCATGTGTTTGCAGCATTTGTTGGCAACGTACTGCAAGTGAGGTGCATCCTGGGCGAGGAAGCCAAGTCGCATACAGAGGGATCTGTACGCCTTGGCCTCACTCGCGCCCTGCAGAGGAGCGTCGTCGACGTAGCTGGCCCCCTTCGCCGTGGGAGTCGCCACCGCCTTGGATCCACGTCCGCTCAGGCCGAGCTCGTGAACCAATATCTCTGCACGTCGAGGGTCTGGCTCCATTGTGATGCGGCTCTTCACTCCAATGCCACCGTCGACGTAGGAGATGAGCCGATTGAGGATCGTCGCGTGCTTGTCGTCCGAGGGGTCAGGCCCAAGGAGTGCCTTCCTCTGCGCCAGCATGCGCTTCCGCAACTCTGCCTCCATCGCGTCCAGCTGGTGCCCCTCGCCCTCGAAGATGAAGTCGTCGCAGTGGACAACTCCTGACGACGACCCGTCTGAGTTGGAGAACGCGCGCGGGCAGGGCGCTCCTGCCTTGTAGCCGGACAGGCCCAACTTCTCTTGGTGGCACTCTTCCCAGCCAGCCGCCGCGTCTCTCATGCCGTACATCATGCGGAGCAGGAGCCCGATGCCTCCACCGTCCTCAGGAGGGATGCGACTGAACAGCTTGCGCTTCGCCGCCGGGTGGAAGTGCGCCCTCGAGATGTCCAGGATGAGTGCCTTCTTGACCTTGAAGCCACCAGTGGGGCTCCTAGTCTTAATCATAGCCTTACTCAGCACCATCTTGACGCCTTCCCACGGAGGTGTCCCAGCGAACGTGTCCTCGAGCCAGGGGTTCTTCCACTTGAACTCCTTCGCGCAGAGCCTCGACCGAACACTCATGTTGTCGAGGTCGCCCTTGTTCACGTCGACCCCCCTGGTGTCCGTGATCTCGCGCCCCTCCGCATCACTGGCCCCCGCGTGCTTGTAGACGGGGAAGCCGCGGAGGAACTCTATATCCTTCTTGCGTGCTGGTCCCACCTGCTCAGGAGGAAGCTGCACGCCTGCGATGTGTCGAAGATGTTCTCGTACTCCGGGAGGTGCAGCATCTCGCGGGTCTCGGCGCCCACGTTGTAGCCCGCGCCCATGCTGCCCACGGAGACGCCCATGCCGTTCAGCATCTTGTCGTGCTCCACCTGCGCCTTGAATCCACGCAGGATGGCCGCCGCGAGAGCTGGAGGGTAGTTCGCCTTGTGCTTAGCTCTCCCGTCGACCAGGTGCGCGTGCTCGCGGTATCCTCCGTGTCGATTCCTGCGCTGAAACTTGGAGAGCTCCTTCGCGATGCACAGGGAGTTGGTGATCCAGCCCGTGCGGCACTGGACTGTCATGTTCCTAGTGGTCCCGTCGGGCTGCTTGGCAGGGACGGTCTGCCCTGCCTCGCACTGGTCGTTGATGATGTGGAAGACGTCGTTCCTGCAGAGGAGGTCTTGAATGCCCTTCACGTGCCAGGACCTCGCCGAGTGCGGTGCCTCGTGCAAGAAGTAGCGCCCTTTGTCCAGCTGCTCGTTGTGCATCCTCACACAAGTGTCCATGTGGTCGATGGCCTCCGCCATGAGGCCGTCGAGCGTGTCTTGCTTCACCTGTCCGAAATTCAGGAGCGTGGTCCACGCCGTGCAGCGCGGGGAGCCGATGAGGAGTAGAGGTCGACCACTAACTTGGAGCCGTGCCGCCTCGTTCTTGTGCGTGGGAACGTTCAGATCCCATCCGGTGCTGAGGTCGAGAGCGAACCCTGGGGTGAGTCCGAACTCGCGGGCGCGCTCCAAGAACCTGCCGCGCCCGAAAACCTCGGAGACTGTCGTCGACCTGGCTCAGCTCGATCGGGTTGCCGCCGAGCTTGATCAGGTCGGCGTTGATAGCCTTCGCGATGGATCTGAGGTCGTCCGCCGCCATGGCGCCGCCGCCGCCGTCGTCCCCGACCGTGGCCGTGTCCTCGTCCGCCACGTCCATCTGCAGGTCGTCGCTCCTGCCCGCGCCGTCCGGCGCTGGAGGGGCTGCCCCTTCCACCACCGTGGGTGCCGGGGCTGCCGGCGCCGCCGCCGAAGAAGAAGTAGAAGAAGATGCCGCCGCCGCCGCGCCAGGGGATGCTGCCGGCGTGCCCGGCGATGCTCCTGGCGCAGGCGTGGGGGGTGCTGCCTCGCCGTCTGGCCCGATCCTGCGCTTCTTTGCAGCCTCCAAGTGCACAGCCAGCGGTCCTTGGCGATCGGTCATCGCCTGCTCCACTCGGGCCCTGCAGGCCTCAGAGTGCGCCACCGCGGCCCTGCCCTCCCGGGCAGCCCTGCAGCCCCTGCACTTGTCGGTGCACCCGAAGCCGCCCTCCGCCCCCGGCCTGAGCTCGACCTCCCGGCGGATGTAGACGCGCCTCGGCCCTGCCAGCGATCTCCCAGCCAGCGGGGGCGGCAGCTCCTCTGCTGGAACCACCGGAGCGGCAGCCCTGAAGGGCTCGATGCCCTCTGCGTCGTCGTCGCCTGCCTTCCGGGGCCCCAGCCAAGGGAGCCCTTTGCAAGCCTCCGCGAAGCTCGTCGCCCCGCTGCTCCTGCGGAAGTCTCCGGATGGTGTTCGCCTTGAAGTAGCCTTCCTTCGTGAGGGCGATCACCTCGTCCGCGCGGTCGACGAGGCCCGCGTGCACGCCCGTGTGGAAACGCTCGCCCAGCTTCCGCCGATGCTTGCCATCGGCGACCGTCAAGAACATCACCAGCTTCCCGAACTCCGGGAGCCGCCTGCGGCAGGGTCGCACCTTCCGCCTCTCGAACGCAGTTCCGCCGTCATCACCGGATCGCTGGAACCGATTCAGCAGCTGCGAAGAATACCGGATGGCCCAAACCACCAGAGGATGAGCCGCGTGGAACTTCGCGCCATGAAGTTCCATCGCCTTGTGAACGAAGACGCGCGTGAGGCTCTGCACCTCCCAGATCGCGCGCTCGATGTAGCCGTTCTTCTGCGAGTCGCCCACCGGGCTCTCCTCTGGGGTGACGTTGATCTCCACGCCAGTCCGGCGGACCTCGGAGACCGCGCTCTTCTTGACCGCCACCAGAGCCGGCTCGCCGTCGGACTTGAAGATGAACCTGCCGTGGCCAGTGTTGACGATGTCCTCGGCCACGATCTTGGTAGAGCACTCGCGTTGGACACCCTTGCTCTGCGCCGCGTGGGCGTCCAGCGAGCGCGCGCCCGTCGGAGGCGGGCCGTTCCTGACAACGATGAAAGGGGTGGTCGAGCTCTCGATCTTCTCGACTTCGCTCTTCTCGCCTACGAAACCGTAGCCGGCGCGCAGCGTGGGAATCTGGCCCGCGGCCTCAGGAGCTCGATGCTGATCGGCCTTGCCGCGCCCAGCCACGCAGTGCCTGCGCCAAGCTCGATGAGGGAGGTGACGCGCGTTGTGCTCGGCCACCTCGTCTGGAGCAGGCATCATCGGACTCGCCAGGACTCGCAACTTCGGCCGTCCAACGTCCGTGCCACCGTGCATCTGGGCGTCAGCGTCGCCCGAATTGCGCGGAGGTGCAGGCGCTGGCGCAGGCAGAAGTGGGGGTCCAGCCTGAGCCGGCGCCGCCGAAGAAGATGCTGCCGCGCCTCCTGCCGTGCCTGCTGCGCCAGTAGGCGGATAATCTCGTAGGTCCTGCATGGGTGCCAAAGTCACGGGCCCCCGCCGCAACTGCTTCTTGCCAACGTCGGGTCTCGCTGTCAAGCCTGCCCGCTGCCCCCCGACCAGGGGGGCGCGGACGCCTCGATCTCGAACACGTTGTTGGCGCGCTCGACGCTCGCCCCCCTGCCGGTCTGCGGGTGGATCGCGTAGGCGCCCTTCTCGCTGTCCGCGTAGAAGATCACGTCCAAGACCATGTCATTCATCTCCGCAACGCTCAGCAGCCGCTTGCGGACGTCGCAGACGTGCACCTTCATGCTCAGGTTCTGGCCGTCGCTGCTGACCATGTCGTACGTCCTCTCGCCGAGATCCACGATGCCCTTGCTGCCTTCGCCGGCTGGTACGTACTCGAGGCCCGACCTCGACTCCGGCGTGGACTTGATCGGGTAATCACTGCAGAGGTCCTTGGGCCAGACCGTCACGCCAGCCCCAGAGCCCACGCCGACCCTCACGAGCCTGTCGCCAACACTCCCGATCTCGCCGCGCTCAACCGAACAGAGCACCAGCGAACCGAACTGCTGAGTGGATGCGAGGGACGTGGTAGCCGAACCCTGTCGTCCTTGAGAGTGCGGCTGAGGAGGAGGTAGAGGCCACTGCTGCTGATACTGTGCCACTGCGTACGGAAGCTGTTGCTGCTGATGCTGCTGCTGGTGGTGCTGCTGGTCGCTCAGCTGGCCGATCTGCCTGCGCTGGCCCTCCTGGCCACGAGCCGCCTGCAGCTTCCGGCATTGCGACCGCTCGTGGCCCCAGGATCCACAGTGGCCGCACTCACCGTTGAAGTGTGTGTCTCCCTTACCAGCGCCAGCTCCGCCCTTGCCACCGCCGCCGTGACCACGCCCTCCCCCGAACTTGCCGCCCATGTTGTTCTTTCCTCCATCCTTGCCTTTGCCCTTGCCCTTGTTGCCGCCGCCCTTGCCCTTGCCGCGGCCCTTGCCGCCAGGGTTGCCTTGATGCCAGGAATCTCGACGGGTGTGGCCGGTCTTGCCGCAGACGTCGCAAGGCACTCGAGCGTCGACAGCGCTGACGTCCATGGGCGACGGACCAGTGACGAGGCACTTCTTCGTCCTGTAGATGCCGATGATCTCATCCTTTATCTTATCGTGCGTGTCGAGCCGGTCCGAGTTCATCACCGCGCGCCTCGCCAGGTCGTCCTGGCGGATGCTCTTGATCACGATTCCTGTGCGGAGATCGTCGTCCACAGTCTTGCTTGTCGCGTTCTCGTACTGCTGGATTACCTTCTCGAACCGGCCGAGCTCGTGCAGGACGTCATCCGGCTCGATCCCGAAGCCCAGCACCTGCTGGAACAGCCCCGTGGTCCTCGTCACGGCCTTGCCCTCATGCTCGTCCGTGAGCGACCTCCAGAGGAGGAGCCCTTGGCCTCGCCCGACGAGCGCGCCCTTGTCCGACGCCTTGCCCTCGAGCAGCATCGTGAGGATGTAGTAGAGCTGGGTGCTGAGCTCCTTGTCGCGGTCTGACTCCAGAGCCGCGTTCGCCGCATTCTCCGCCGCCTCGGCCTCGTCCATCAGGAAGAGGCGGCGCTCACTGATGGCACCAGCGTGCGCTCGCATGGTGATGGCCCACTGGTGCCAGTCGTCCTCTTTGCCCGTGGAGTTCTTCGGCTTCCCCATGAGCCGAGTGTCCACCACCTGCTGCTGATGTACTGGTTCTGCCGCCCTGGCCGCTGCAGCCGCTGCGGCCTCTCGTTGCTCCTCCAGGGATAACAAGATGGCGTCGCTCAACTCCACGACCTGTCTTTCAAGCACGGCGACTCGTTGTTCTGTCATCAATCTCCTTGCGCTCGCCTGACTCGGTGATCTTCAACCACTGGCCCAGGTGTCCAAAACACCGTCTCTTGAACGTGAGACGCGCGTGCTTGACGAAGAATCTATGCCAGCTGTCCACCAGCTCCTGGGAACAGCTCTCCTTGGGCCGGTCCTCGATGAGGTCGAATCCACTGTCCGTGCCCTGCAGCTGCTCCTGCATGCGACCGCCGCTGGCTGCGGCGGGGAAACGCTCACGCCACCATGAGAAATTATTTTGCCAGAGTGGCTGCGGACAGGCACGAAGATACTGCTGTCAAACGTGCTTATCTCGACATCGTACTACTACTCGTAATAATACTGATACTAGTAGTATGCGTCCCATGCGTAATGTTATTCCTCTTCCTCTCTTCCTCCTCCTCCTGCCACGCCTCCTCCTCCTTTTCCTCCTCCGTTTCCTCCTCCTTCTCCTCCACCTTCTCCTTCTCCCCCTTCCACCTCTCCCTGCCCCTCCCCTCTCCTCCTCCTCTTGCTGCTGCTGCTCCTCCTCCTCCTCCACCTCATCCTCTTCCTCCTCATCATTTTCTGATTACTTTAAGTACTAACATTGCTATTACTGTTATTATTACTAGTATGAATCGTGTTACTTTAGTAGGGGCGCAGTTCAAACAAATGTAGGAGTAGCAGCAGTATTACCATTCGAATTCAATGACACATTTTGACCGTATAATTACTATCACGAACAATACGTGTTGTTATTATCACTCGTGACCGCGTTCGCATTGATAGTGGTAGAAGAACCAGAATCAGTCAGTTTACAAATCTCATTACTGTTGTTGCTCCTCTTCCTATTCCTCCTCATCCTCTTCCTGTTCCTCCTTCCCCGCCTCCTCCTCCTCCCTCCTTCTCCTCCTCCTCCTCTCTCTCCTTCTCGTCCTCCTCCTCCTCCTCCTCCTCCTCATCATCATCATCATCATCATCATCATCATCATCATATTTCTCTTCCTCTCTTCCTCCTCCTCCTGCTCCCCCACCTCCCCCTCCCCCTCCACCTTTTCCCTCCACCTCCTTCTCCACCTCCTCCTTCCTCCCCCACCCCCTGGGGCCCCCTGCGCACGATCACAAGCAGGCGCGCCTTCGACCGGTGGGCGCCTGGCGAACGGCCCCGTCTGAGCATGAAGAAAAGCGCGCGCCCAGCCGCGCTCTGGACTGGGGCGCTCTGGGGGCGCGCGCCTCGCCCTCCTCCTTCCTCTTCTCCCCTCCTTCCCCTCCCCCTCTTCGGGACTTGGGCTCTCTTGGGCGGGCTCCTCGTCCGCATCCTTCCTCGCCTCTCCTCCTTCCGTTCCTCCGCTCCTCAGCGTCTCGCCCTGAAGATTTGGAAACAGGGAAGGGTGAAGGAGCCCGAGAGGGAGATGACGTGTTACGGAGGTTTTCGTCGAGGCTCTTCAGCCTCGGGGTGTTTTCCAGCATGTGCGCCTCGCTTGCGAGCTTTCTGGGGGGGCGCCTGCTACTCCAGAGCGGCCGTCGGAGGCCAACGCTGTGGCTAGAAAATCACCACTCAAATCCTCCCAACTCTCCTCCAGCTCCTCCTGTGTGCTCTCCGCCCGTCTCCTCTCGCCTCTCGGTCAAGCTCAGTCCCCACCGCGTCTTTCGCCTCCATGTCACTTCCGCCCCTGCCGCGTCGACCCCGCCGCCTCCTCGCCCTCCGCGTCCCGGAACGGCTAAGGCACCACGCCAGGGTGAGGGCGTGGGGGGGGCTGGGCGGCGCCAAACCGCGGCCGGCTCCCTCGAAAGGGGCCCCTCCCGCCTCCTCCTCCTCCTCAGCTGCCTCAACCTCTCCTCGTCCTCCAAACATATACCACGTTGAAAGCTCAAGACACGTGTGAATGGCTCTTGCCTTTTGGAGTCTTCGCTGGGCAGAGGGGGGCGTCAAACGACGACTCCAAAAAGTTGCCCCCGATGGTCTGGATTTATGGATAGCCCAAATTCAAGGACCATAGCACCAAATCTCTTGGGATGTACCCCCCCCGGTTCGCGAAGCGGCCCTCATGATTCGACCGCTCGCGTAATGATTTCTGTCGGGATCCACGTGACCGTATGCACGCGTGCATCTGTGCTTCGTTCCTGGCCCCCGCGAGCGACGAACGACACGAATGAGATGTGAAACAACCAAAACAAGGGAGAGAAATGCAATAAGGGACCAGAGGCAGAGACACTTCACAGAACAAAAGAAAACTAGACAGCACATCAGGGGCGGAGGACACAGAACAGGGGCGGAGTAACCAACATGATGCAGTGAATAAACAAAACCCTGGGGAAGAGTACGGAGTCTGGTGGGAAACAAAACAACGCGAAAAAACGTAGCGGGGTGGATAATAATAAACCTTGATGGAAAAAACTACACCCTGGTGAAGAACGCGGCCCCCTGACGTAGAAAACGAAACCTCTTCGACGGGGCAGCGGGACCTGAGACGCATTAAGAACTACTAGAAAAATGCGATGCGTAGCCCCTGGAGGCGAACACTCGATCACAACACAACAGATGGCACAAACGCCACACAACTTGCATTGCGCTGTCCACGCGGCGTGGCCAGGAACACCTCCGCAGAGGAGCTGTTGCGTGGAGTAAATTCGGCGTGCGCGTCGGCCCTGTGGGGTCGACGATCACCTCGTGGTGTAAGAGTGCATGGGTGCTGCGGAAGCGGGGGCGCGGAACGCCGCAGGGGCGCCACTGGAGGCGGCGCCAGGGTGTCGAGACCGCACTGGATTATTCGGGAAGCTTGAATAGGCGAGCTGTGACGACCTGGGGCGGCCTGTCTGTGCTCAAGCCAGAGCCTTGCGACCTCCTCCTCCTCCTCCTCCTTCCTCCCATTTCCTCCTCCTCCATTCCTTCTCCTTCTAGATAACTTCTCCGTGTCGCACCCCGAGACAAGTTTTCAGGGCACCATTTATGATTCTGAAACTTAAGAATGACGACAGCTTCACGGATGGAAGGCGGGTCGTTTTCCAAATGTGACTCTCGCCACAGCGCCGCGCACATGCGTTGCAAACATTCGCAAAGAGTTTCACGGATTGAAGGCGGTTGGTTCTTCAAAAGGTGGCTCTCGCCTTAGCGCCGCGCGCATTCGTTTTAAAACTGTGCAAGGGTTTCACGGATTGTGGGCGGGTCCTTTTCAAAATGTGGCTCTCGAGATAGCGCCGCGCACATTCATTGTAAAATTTTGCAAGAGCTTCACGGATTGAGGGCGGGCCGCTTTCAAAATGTGGCTCTCGCATTAGCGCCGCGCGCATTCGTCTAAACGCATTGCAAGAGTTGCACGAATTGAGGGCGGTTCGTTTCCGGCTCTCGCCTTAGCGCCACGCGCATTCGCTTTGAACATTTGCAAGAGCTTCACTGATTTGCATGATTAATGTACCAGCAATGGTGTTTTTGCAGGATTCAGGATTACGCGGGTGCAGCAATTATGTTGATTCGCGTTGTTGAAGTCCCCCAAAATGGAGCTCTGGCACGACTCCGGATCGTGAAGACGCAGCAGTCAGGTCAATACGTGGCGTTGAAATCCCGAGAACAATGTTTTGGCATGCTTGGGGATCTTCAAACCGTTGTCTTCCAACGAAGCAGTTCAGTTCCCGTCATGGAAATGAGCCGCTGTAGGGGCCAATGAAGAGGGAGCTTGGAGGGAGGGTGTATTTCAACATCGCTGATGACTCATGGGCTTACACTGGCCCTCTTCCTCCTCCTCTTCCTGCCAACGCACTGCCTGCGGGCGAGGGTTTTTCCGCTGAAACCCACTGTGTCTTCCTCATCCTCCTCCTCCTCCTCCTGGCGCGTGGCTGGCGGACACAGCTTCGTCAGCATCACGCCAGAAACCGCCAGTGGGCCGCTCCTCCTCCTCCTCCTCCTCCTCCTCCTCCTCCTCCTCCTCCTCCTCCTCCTCCTCCCTCCTCCTCCTCCTCTCTCCTCCTCCTCCTCCTCCTCCTCCTCCTCCTCCTCCTCCTCCTCTCCTCCTCCTCCTCCTCCTCCTCCTCCTCCTCCTCCTCCTCCTCCTCCTCCTCCTCTCCTCCTCCTCCTCCTCCTCCTCCTCCTCCTCCTCCTCCTCCTCCTCCTCCTCCTCCTCCTCCTCCTCCCCCTCCCCCTCCTCTTCCTCCTCCTCCTCCTCCTCCTTCTCCTCCTTCGTCATTTTCCTTATGAATAACTCCTCCCTGTCGCACCCCGAGGCCATTCGGAAAGGCGGGCTGAGCGTGTCGCTATAGACTTCCTTCCTACATATGATCCCAAGTCTTGCTGTTTTGACTGCGTTCACGGATGGAGGGCTGATAGCTGTCGAAATGTGGCTCTCGCCTTCGCGCCGCACACACTCGTTTGAGCGAATTGCAAGAATGTGCGGACTGAGGACTGGTCATGTTCAACATGTGGCTCTCGCCTATCGCCGCGTACACTCGTCTTACAACGTTGCAAAAGCTTCACGGACTGAGGGCGGGTCGTTTTCAAAATGTGGCCCTCGCATTGGCGCCGCGCACATTCGTCTAAACGGATTGCAAGAGTTGCACGAATTGAGGGCGGTTCGTTTCTGGCCCTCGCCTAAGCGCCACGCGCATTCGCTTTGAACATTTGCAAGAGCTCCGATGTGGAACGACTCAGGACTGTCAACGCGCAACAGTAACGCTGATTCGTGGTGTTGGACTCCCAGAATTCATGTTCTCACACGTTCAGGATCGTCAAGACGCAACAGTCAAGCTGACTCGTTACGTTGAAGTCATGGGAATGGTGCTTCGGCACGCTCAGGATTTTCACGCGGTTGTCTCCCAACGGGGAGCTTCCCTCAGTGGAAAATAATCCTTATAGGGGCCAATGAAGACGGATCTTGGGAGGAGGATGGGCTCCAACATCAATTGATGATGTCTTGGGTTTGCACTGGCCCTCCTCCTCCTCCTCCTCCTCCTCCTCCTCCTCCTCCTCGCCGCACTCGAAGCGGCTCACAAACAGGCTGGCGGCGGGGAGGGGCGGGGGGGGGCCACCCGCCTCGTCGACGATGGCGTCTCTGAGGTCCCGGACCTCGGACTGGAACCTCGGGCGGGGGAAGTTTCATTTTCATCCACGATGCCGCAACCCACATACACCCCAGCAGGTGGGTGAACCCCCCCTGGGGAAGGTCAAAATTCAGATCAGAGAAGACACCGAACTGAAAAACGGCCGAGTGCCGCGCGATTCACTGTGAACGCACGGCTTCATGGCACTAGAGATGGCAACAAGTGTCTGAATCGACGGAAACCCCAAGCCTGTTGGGATGGAGCCCATTTAACAATTTGCTCCACGGATTGCGGTGCCAAGACAAATTGTTTGGCCTACACTTATTTTTCGAGGTTTCCACACTGACCACCTGGCGCCATATAGGAACACTGGTGGCGAATACAAAAACACGATTGACCCACGAACCCGGAAAGGGATTAAAAACTGCGAGGCATGAGAACGCTTCTAAGGACCTCAATTGGGCGATGGGCAACGGCCATGCTGAAGATAACGATGGCGATGGTACTGTGCCAGGGGCTGTGTTGTGCTCCGCTGCGCTGCGCCGTGCCTTACAGTGACGTGCCAGGGGACGCGCCAACGGACGTGCCATGGTACGCGCCGCGGCATATGCCAGGGGGACGCGCCACGGAACGTCCCACGGGACGCGCCAGGCGACGTGCCAAGGGACGTGCCATGGGGACGCACTACGGGACGTGCCAATGGGATGCGCGACGGAACGTGCCAATGGACGTGCCACGGGACGTACCACGGGACGCGCCGCGCGACTTGCCAGGGGGGCTCCCCACGGGACGCGCCACGGAGCGTGCAGGGGAACGTGCCAAGCGACGCACCAAGGAACGTGCCTGGGAATGCGTCAGGAAACGTGCAGCGGGACGTCCCTGACCCAGGGCCCGGATCCATCGTAAATTGCGCTGCGTCCGCGCTCCCAGGGCCACGACTCATCGTAAATCATGCTGCGTCTGCGCTCCCAGGGCCACGATCCCCCTTGAATCACGTTGCGTCCGCTCTCCCTGGGCCACGCCCTCGTAAACTGCGCTGCGTCCGCGCTCCCAGGGCCGCGATGCCTCGTGAGTTTTGCTGCGTCCACGCTTCCAGGGCCACGTTCCCTGACACGTGGCACGTGTGCCATGGCTCTTGGGCAAAAAAAAAGGGGGAGGAGGAGGAGGTGGGGGAAGAGAAAAAAAAAGGCAAAACATCGCCCTCGGGGCCCAGCAAGGGGGCCTAAATCCCAAGCGGGGGGGGGGGAGGTGGCGTGCGTCGCGACGCGGAATACAATGTTCAGAACGGGGGGGGGCACGAGGCGGAGGTCCCACTGGGGCGCTGGGGGCGCGGAGAGGAGGGGGGGAAGTGGTGTGCGTCGCGACGCGGAATAAAATGGTCGGGGAGGAGGGGGCACTGGGCGGGCCGGACTCGGGGCCAAGAACCACGGCGCGGGGGTCCCACTCTGGTGCTGGGGACGCGAGAGGGGCGGGGGGGAATGCGACGCGCAATAAAGCGTTCGTGGCGGAGGGGCGCTGGGGACGCGGGGGGGCTCGGGGCAGAGAGCCACGGCGCGGAGGTCTCACTCTGGCGCTGGGGACGCGCGGGGGGTGGAGGGGGTGTGCGACGCGGAATAAAGCGTTCGTGGCGGAGGGGGCAGTGGGCGGGGCTCCCGCTGGGGCGCTGGGGACGCGGGGGAACCCGGGGCAAAGAGCCACGGCGCGGGGGTCCCACTCTGGCGCTGGGGACGCGCGGGGGGGGGGGAGGTGCGACGCGGAATCGAGCGTTCGTGGCGGAGGGGGCAGCGGGCGGGGCTCCCGCTGGGGCGCTGGGGACGCGGACGGGATCGGGGCAGAGAGCCACGGCGCGGGGGTCCCACTCTGGCGCTGGGGACGCGCTGGGGGGGGGGGGGGGGGATGTGCGACGCGGAATAAAGTGGTCGGAGCTCTGGACACCCTGTGCAAGATAATGAATTACAGTGTGTCCGCCCCGCTAGGGCCACGATCCCTCGTAAATTACGCTGGGTCCGCTCTCCATGGGTCACGATCCCTCGTGGACTACGCTGCGTCCGCGCTCCCAGGGTCGCGCTGCCTCAGGGCCGCGTTCATTAGTAAATCCAGACGCTTCGCGTAGCCCCACCAAACTCCCCGGCGGTAGGTCCTGCTTACCTCCGCGCGCGCGCCAGCAATTAGTTCCGCTCGTAGCCCGAGCTGACTCGACTCGCCGCTGGCGCCTTCGCCTGCGGTTGCGACGAAGAAGTACCCCCACCAGCCCCGTCAATACCGGGTACGCTGTCGCCGCTGGGGCGGGGCGCGACGTGCCGTACGGCCCTGGCCGTTACTGTAACTGTTTTCACCCTGGCCATTGCCCGGACCTGGCCACGGCCTGGTTCGGTCACGCGTTTTCGCCAGTTTCGGCGCGAGTGCTTGCATTTCCCTGGCCCCTGGTCCCCAGTCACCGCCTGACCTGGCTGCGTCTGGCTCCCACTTCGCCGCAAGCGCCGGGCTCAGATCCCCGCAGCCCTCGGTGGATGCGTCCGTCCCTCGCGCCTTTGGCTCTCATTCTGGTCCGTGGAGTCGGGTGAGCCCTTGCGTTCAGGTGACGTGCGTTCTGACCAGTTCCAGCACGAGTGCTTGCACTTTCCTGGTTTCTGGTTTGTCAGCTGGCCATATGGAGTACTGGTCCGCCGGTTCACTCAGGAGTGGTTCAGCCTTCTTGAACGGCCAGACGTGTCTCCTGTCCGTCTGCTGCCCTGACCTCTGGCGCCCGGTGGCGACAAGGTCCAATTCACGTGCCTGGCGATTCAGCTCCCATGGTACTCGCACGTTGCAACATCCTGGCAGCCTCTGCAGCTTGCAGTCCCCACCCTCGGCGCAGCCTAGCCCCGGCGCTGCTGCTTCAACCGGCGGTTGGTCTCGCCTAGCTAGGCGTGCGCGCCGGCAATTAGGTTGGTCGTAGCCCGAACCAACTCTGCTTCTGCTGCCGGCGCCTTCGCCTCCCCACCAGCCCATCCAGAAACGATCCCCGAAGGAATTGCCTCGATCAGGGAAGTCGGCAGCACACAGAGGAAGGGCCCCCCAGTGGAGGCCCTATGGAGCGTCTTGGGAGCCTCTTGGCGGTCCCGGGCGCCTCTTAGAGCCTCTTGGATGCCTCGGAAAGTTCCTTGGGGCCTCTTGGGGGTCTCTTGGAAGACTCTTGGAGGCCCTTGGGCGCCTGTTGGGGCCTCCTGGGCGCCTCTTGGGGCCCTCTTGAATCGCTCTTGGGGCCATCTTGGGGGACATCGATCAAACAAGAGGGAAGCATTAAGTAGCGTTGCCCGTCGGGAGCCCCAAAAGAAGCCTCTCGGGGCGCTCTTGGGGCGCTCTTGGAGCGCTCTTGGGCGCTTTTGGGGCCGTCTTGGGGCTCTCTCGAAAGTATCTTGGAACCAGCTTGAGGCCTCGGATGGCCATCGGAAGCGAAAAGTCGAGAAAGCCAAAAACATTGAGTGTCCTTAGGTGTTGGAAGAATGTTGGCCATGTCGGGGCCTCCTGGGGGAGCTCGTTGGCCACTTGGATCCGTCTTGAAGCGGTCTTGGGGCCTCTTGGAGTCTCGTGGGAGCCATCTCGAGGCATCTTGGGATATATTGAGCCATCTTGGAGGTCAGCTTGGGCTCTCCCAGGCGCTCTTGGGGTCATCTCAATCAGTGCCCCCCACCAGGAAGCCAACATGTGGCCAACACCTTAGTACGATCAATGATTTTGGCATTCTCGCCGAGGCATCTTGGAGCGTCTTGGGTGCCTCTGTGAGGCGTCTTGGGGCCTCTGGTGGTCTCTTGGGAGCCCCTTGGGGGCATCCTGAGGGCCTCCTCGGGGCCTCGTGGGGCCTCCTGGCCACATCTTGGGGCCCTCTTGGGGCACCCGTTGGAGCCTTGGGAGCGCTCTTGGGGCCATCTCAAACGAGATCGACCAAAGAAAGGGGGTTCCTTCATTAGGGTCCCCCCCTCCAGGAGGCTATAAGGGGGCCAACACCCTGGTACAACAAATGATGTTGGCCTCCTCGCCGAGGCCGTTTTGGACGCTCTAACTACCCGCGGAACACTCCGTCCAGGTCCAGGGGAGGGGGGTAGGGGGAGGGGTCAAAACACCCACCCGCTCGCAAGCCGTCTAGCTCACTCCCACCCGCCCTCCCTACACATAAGTAACACCCAAGCCTGAGCATGTTCAGCGGTCGTCTTTGGATGGGCAGCTACTTGGAACCAAAGCCGACCCCAGGTGCGCGAAGTTTTGGGTAAGGTGCGCCACGCTTGCCAGGGGCGCCACGCGCGCCAAGCACCCCTCAGGCCCAAGCGTGCCAAGCACGCCTGGTGCGCCAAATGCGCCACGTGCTCCGAGTGCGCCAGATGTGCCGCACACTCCAGCCGCGCCAGGTGCGTCGCGGTCGGGGCACGTGCAGAGTGCGTCAGGCGCGCCTGCGCACCTGACAGCACACATCGGGAAACATGTCGGCCCCAACCATCCTTGTCGAAAACCGGTGCCCGTAATTGCTTTCTGCTGGGCCTGCGCACAGCAAACCACGCGCCACCACACCCGACGTCCCTGTCAAAACCCACTTGGCAGTGATCGCTGGATGGCCGCGCATGATCCAGATTTAGCCGCGAGGTGTATGTTGTACTGCTGTTTTTGTCAGGGATGGTAGCCCTGCGCACAGCAGGGAATATGCTGACGCCCCCGCCGTCCTTGTCACAACAATGCAAAGTGTTCGCGGGCCTCACGAACATAACTCGAGACTTTGCCCCGAAGTGTACGTCGCTGCTTTTTGACAGGGATGGTGGGGGTGGCCGCATTGGGTTGGCCGCGCATGCTCCAAACGTGGAGGCAGAGTGCGCTTTGTATTGTTTTTTGACAAGGCTGGTGGGGGCGGATCGGCATGGTGTCGGCATGGTTTCGGGTTGGCCCCTGGTCGCCTGGGGGAGGGGGTGTATCTTCACAAGGAACAATGGTAAACCCCTCCCCGAAGGGGAAGAAGGGGGTTGAGAGAGGAAACTCCCTAGACCACCTACGCCCTAAAGGGCTGGTGGGATTACACTGTGTCCACCCCCCTAGAGCCATTTTCCTTGGTAACTGATGCTGCGTCCGCGCTCCCAAGGCCACGATCCCTTGTACATTATTCTGCGTCCGGCTCCCAAAGCCACGATCCCTCGTAAATTAAGCTGCGTCCGCTCTCCCTCGGCTACGCTGCGTCCACGCTCCCAGGGCTGCGCTCCCTCGTGAAGTCGCTGCGTCCGCGCTCCCAGGGCCACGTTCCTTAGTACATTACACTGTGTTCGGACTCCCAGAGCCACTTGGGCCCGCCCCTGGCGCGCTGCGCGCGACAGGGAGGGGGGTCTGCGCGGACCTCCGAAAGCTCACGCTTGTGCTCTTCGAATCGCTGGATGACGAGCCGAGTCCCAACGCACTGCCCACCCCCCCACCCCCTCAAAGCACGGCCCGAGACACGTGCGCGGCCGAGTGGGCGGCAGGAGACGTGTTGAAACAAGAACAGGGGGCCACGATATCACCTCCCTAATCATCACCCCCCTCTTTCTTGGCCGCCCCCGATCACTCCCTGCTTGCTCGTCCGACCGTGTGGTCGCTGCGCAGTCTTTGGGACCTCTTGAAAGCCCGCTGACGATGCGATGCGGGGCGGCCCCCCCGCGGGGTGCGCCCCGGCTCGAGGTAGGCGCCCATCAGCGCGCGAAGCAGGCAGAGGGCGTCCTGCTGGGGGACGACGACGACGACGACAATCGACGACGAAGACGACGACGACGCCGACGCCGACGCCGACGCCGACGCCGACGCCGACGCCGACGACGACGACCGACACACGACAGACCACTGGCCACCGACGGCGACCGATTGCCGACGGCCGATGGCGACCGACGACCGACGGACGACGCCCGACGGAGAATGACGACGACGACGACGATGGGGAGATGGCGGCCACGGTGCGGTCAGGCAGACTCCCGGCAAAGGCATCAGGGCGGCCTCTTGCGGCTGCCACTCCAGGGCGGCGGGCTCCCCTGGACCCTCGACGTCCCCCCGAGGGGGTCTCGCCCCCCCCCCTCCCACCCTTTGGCGGCGCGCAGAGGGGGGAAATTAGGGGGAGGGGGGAAAGCTTCTTAGAAACACCCTTGCTTCTTAGAAGGCGCGGGACTTGTCTGCAGATGTAAAGCCGGCTCCGTCAAATAAGCAACCTGCTTCTGAGAAGCCTTCCCCCTCCCCCTACTGCCTTGTGCGCGCCGCCAAAACCTACCTCCCCTCCGCCTACGCACGCGCCGAGGACGGAGTCCAGGAAGGGGGAGTGCACGCCATGGACCGAGGCATGAGCGCGGACAGAAAGGGGGCCAAGGGAGGTGTTGAACGAGCGGAGGCGGGGCCATGCAACCCAGGAGATTCCATGGCCATGGCCGTGCTATCCCCCCTAGTTTTCACGCTTGGACGCCCCCGACACTTCGCTGCCGGACGTCTCTGGAGCTCTCTCGCGGAGGCTTTTGGGGGCGGAAATAAAGCGAAAATCCTGCAGCAACCTGTCGATACTATCGGCGGCGAGCCCAGGGGAAGTCAGACGGGGCAGGCCTTCTCAGAACACGGCGGGGCTATTAGAAACCCCGCAGAAACCCGTTAGGATCCCACGGCCCTACGGCCCAGAGGTGCTATACCCTGAACACCCGGCCCTAGTCTCGAAACGTAGATCGGACTCTCACAAACGTAGATAGGTCCATCCCAACACGTAGATAGGACCCTCCCAAACGTAGATCGTACCCTCCCAACAAATAGATACGACCACCCTCAACAACACGACTAGGACCCAATGAATAGATATGTAAGGCGTGGCAACGCTTCAAAGACACCTGATTGGGCGCCAGGCAAATGCATAGCTGAAACTATCGATCTTGATGTACCGTACCGACGGTTGTGCTGCGCTGCGCCGTGCTGAATTGCGATGTGCCGGGCCGAGATTGTGCCATAGACCGTTGTGGATCGACTCCTCTTTTGTATCCGAATCCTGACCGAACTGATCTGGATCTTAAGCTCGGGCTGCCTCAGCACATAGTAGCTGCCCCAGAGCTAATTTACAGGGGGACATGCCAGGAGAACGCGCCGCGGAACGTCCCAAGGGACGCGCCAGGCGACGTGCCAGGGGACGTGCCATGGGGACGCACCGCGGGACGTGCCAAGGGGACGCGCTACGGAGCGTACCAGGGGACGTGCCACGGGACGTGCCACGGGACGCGCCGCGCGACGTGCCACGGGGACTCGCCACGGGACGCGCCACGGAACGTGCCACGGAACGTGCCACAGAACGTGCCAAATTGAAAGGCTGACTGCACCGATCTGGATGTACCGTGCCGAGGGCTGTGCTGTGCTGCGCCGTGCTGAATTGCGATGTGCCGGGCCGAGAGTGTGCCATATAGCGTTGTGGATCGACTCCTCCTTTGCATCCGAATCCTGACCGAACTGATCTGGATCTTAAGCCCGAGCTGCCCCAGCACATAGTAGCTGCCCCAGAGCTAATTGACAAGGGGACGTGCCAGGAGAACGCGCCGCGCAACGTCCCAAGGGACGCGCCAGGCGACGTCCCAAGGAACGTGCCATGGGGACGCACCGCGGGACGTGCCAAGGGGACGCGCTACGGAGCGTACCAGTGGACGTGCCAAGGACGCGCCGCGCGACGTGCCACGGGGACTCGCCACGGGACGCGCCGTCACGGAACGTGACAAATTGCAATGCTGACTGTATCGATCTTGATGTACCGTGCCGAAGGGTGTACTGTGCTGCGCCGTGCTGAGTTGCGATGTGCGGCCTGGATACGTAAAACCGCGCGGTTCCAATTCGGGGCAATCATGCTGGATACTCCCCTGGGTGGCCTGGACACGTACACGCGCGTGGGACCAGCTCTGGGCAACCATGTTAGATACACCCCACGTTAAAACACGTGGCCCTTGCTCGGGACAACCATGTTAGATCACCCCCCCCCTGGGTGGCCTGGACACGAAAGAACACATGGTGCCATCTCGGGACAATCATGCTAGATACTACACTGGGTGGCCTGGGCACGTAAAAACAACTGGTCCAGCCCACCCAGGAGGGATATCTAATATGCGGTCGTCTGGATCGCAGGAGGGCCCAGGAACGCCCAGAGGCGCCAGGAGGCCAAACAATCAACGAATCGATACCAAATACACATAAACTCTCGACGTTCCGTTCCGAGTCCCAGGAAGGATCCACAAGGCCCATGATAGATACCCCCTGAGTGACCTGGACACATGAAAACACGTGGTTCCAGCTCGGGGAGCCATGTTAGATACCCCCCTGGGTGGCCTGGACACGCGGAAACACAAGGTTCCAGCTCGGGACCAACATGTTAGATACCCCCCTGGGTGGCGTGGGCACGTGAAAGCACGTGGTTCCAGCTCAGGACCACCATGTTAGATACCCCCCTGGGTGGCGTGGACACGTGAAAACACGCGGTTCCTGCGCAGGCCACCATGTTCGATACACCCTCTGGGCGACCTGGGCACGTGAAACCACATGGTTCCAGCGCGGGACCACCATCTTAGACACCCCCTGGGTGGCCTCGGCAAGTGAAACACGTGGTTCCAGCGCGAAACCACCATGTTAGATACCCACCTGTGTGGCCTGGACACGGGAAACCCTGGTACCAGCTCGGGACCCGGGACCTCCATGTTACATACCCACCTGGGTGCCCTGGACACGTGAAGCGACGTGGTTCCAGCTCGAGCAGAACATGTTACATACCCTCCCGTGTGGCCAAGGACATCCTGGAACAAATTATCCCAGTGCGACCCAATCAGGAGTTGGAGCCCCTAGGAAAGCAGCATTAGTAGTAACAGTAAAGCTAAGCTAAAGCCAAGCTAAAGCAAAACTGAAGCTAAGCTAAAGCTAGGCTGAAGCTAAGCTAAAGCTAAGCTGAAGCTAAGCTAAAGCTAGGCTGAAGCTGAGCTGAAGCTAAGCTAACGCTAAGCTAAAGCTAAGCTGAAGCTAAGCTGAAGCTAAGCTGAAGCTAAGCAAAAGCTAAGCTGAAGCTAAGATACAGCTAAACTAAAGCTAAGCTAACGCTAAGCTAAAGCTAATAGAAAGCTAAACTAAATCTAAGATGAAGCTAAGCTAAAGCTAAGCTAAAGCTAAGCAAAAGCTAAGCTGAAGCTAAGCTAAAGCTGAGCTAACGCTAAGCTAAAGCTAAGCTAAAGCTAAGCTAAAGCTAAGCTAAAGCTAAGCTAAAGCTAAGCTAGAGCTAAGCTAGAGCTAAGCTAAAGCTAAGCTAAAGCTAACTAAAGCTAAAGCTAAAGCTAAAGCTGAAGCTAAAGCTCCAAGGGGACTGGGGGAATCGCGGGGCGGGGACTGGGGGAACCGGCCGGGGCGTTTTCCACTGCCCGGCCCCCTTTAAGCAAACAAAGTAAGAACCCTCTAGGCAGAGCCTAGGTAGGGAATAAACCTGAGCTAAGGTGAAGCTAAGCTAAGCTAAGATAAAATAAGCTAAGCTAAGATGAGATAAGCAACGCTAAGCTAAGGGAACGTCACTGGGGGAACCGCGGGGCGGATGCCGGGGGAACCGCCCTGGGCGTTTTGCACTGCCTGGCCCTTCAAGTTTACAGAATAAGAACCCTTCTAGGCAGAGCCTAGGTAGGGAAACATGCGAATTAGTTGAGAAATCATCTAAATTCCTGCGCGCGGGACGCGGCACGCGCGAGACATCCTCGGAGATCCTGCGCGCGGGACGCTTTTCCGCGTCGCTGTCGGGGCTCCAGACCTAGGTTTTCTTATACGGATTCTGCTAAAAATGCCCCGCACCCTCTTTTTTTACGAAAGAAGACGGTGGTCCGCGGACGTCGTGATTTATAGGGGATCCGAGATGGGGGGCAAACTTTCCTCGAGCGGGCACGCGACAAACGCACTTGTTTAACTGACAATCCACACTTTACCTTGTAGTTCATCGCAAATTAATTCCGCCGGCCCTACAACCGTCGGGGCTGGGGGGTAAATCCCTAGAAGAGAACCCTGGACCGGAACTCTTTCCGGGAAACATGATCGACCCACGAACCCGGAAAATAATATAGAGATGTAAGCCATGGCAACGTTTCAAAAACACCTGGTTGTGCGACGGGCAAATGCAATGCTTAATGTATCGTTCTTGATGTACCGTGCCGAGGGCTGTGCTGTGCAGCGCCGTGCTGAACTGCGATGTGCCATGCCACGATGGTGCTCTATAGCGTCGTGGATCGAGTCCTCCTTTGCATCCGAGTCCTGACCGAACTGATCTGGATCTTAAGCTCGAGCTGCCTCAACAAAACTAGAAGCTGCCCCAGAGCTGATTCACAGGGGAACATGCCAGGAGGACGCGCCGCGGAACGTTCCAAAGGACGCGCCAAGCGAGGTGCCAAGGGACGTGCCATGGGCCATGGGGGACGCGCTACGGAACGTGCCAATGGACGTGCCACGGAACGTGCCAAGGGACGCGCCGCGCGACGTGCCAAGGGGACTCGCCACGGGACGCGCCACGGAACGTGCCAGGTTGCAATGCTGAATGTATCCATCTTGATGTACCATGCCGAGGGCTGTGCTGTGCTGAGCCGTGCTGAACTGCGATGTGCCATGCCGCGATTGTGCTCTATAGCGTTGTGGATCGAGTCCTCCTTTGCATCCGAGTCCTAAACGAACTGATCTGGATCTTAAGCTCGAGCTGCCCTAGCACTTAGTAGCTGCCCCAGAGCTAGTTGACAGGGGGACATGCCAGGAGGACGCGCCGCGGAACGTCCCAAGGGACGCGCCAAGCGAGGTGCCAGGGGACGTGCCACGGGGACGCACCGCGGGACGTGCCAAGGGGACGCGCTACGGAACGTGCCAATTGGACGTGCCACGGGACGTGCCAGGGGACGCGCCGCGCGACGTGCCAGGGGGACTCGCCGCGGGACGTGCCACGGAACGTGCCAAAGAACGTGCCAAATTGCAATGCTGAGCGCATCGATCTTGATGTACCGTGCCACGGCAGTGCTGTGCTGCGCCGTGCTGAACTGCGATGTGCCACGTGACGATTGTGTTCTATAGCGATGTGGATTGTACGAGTCCTAAACGAACTGATATGGATCTTCAGCTCGAGCTGCCTGACCACATAGTAGCTAATCCCAGAGCTAATTCACAAGGGGGCATGCTAGGAAGACGCCTCGCGGGAAGTTCCAAGGGACGCGCCAGACGACGTGCCAGGGGACGTGCCATGGGGACACACCGCGGGACGGGCCAAGGGGACGCGCTACGGAACGTGCCAACGGACGTGCCACGGGACGTGCCAGGGGACGCGCCGCGCGACGTGCCAGGGGGACTCGCCGCGGGACGCGCCACGGAACGTGGCAGGTTGCAATGCTGAATGTATCCATCTTGATGTACCATGCCGAGGGCTGTGCTGTGCTGAGCCGTGCTGAACTGCGATGTGCCATGCCGGGATAGTGCTCTATAAAGTTGTGGATCGAGTCCTCCTTTGCATCCGAGTCCTGACCGAACTGATCTGGATCGTCAACTCGAGCTGCCCTAGCACTTAGTAGCTGCCCCAGAGCTAGTTGACAGGGGGACATGCCAGGAGGACGCGCCGCGGAACGTCCCAAGGGACGCGCCAAGCGAGGTGCCAGGGGACATGCCACGGGGACGCACCGCGGGACGTGCCAAGGGGACGCGTTACGGAACGTGCCAATTGGACGTGCCACGGGACGTGCCAGGGGACGCGCCGCGCGACGTGCCAGGGGAACTCGCCGCGGGACGCGCCACGGAACGTGCAAGGTTGCAATGCTGAGTGTATCGATCTTGATGTACCCTGCCGAAGGCAGTGCTGCGCTGCGCCGTGCTGAACTGCGATGTGCCATGCTGCGATTGTGCTCTATAGCGTTGTGGATCGAGTCCTCCTTTGCATCCGAGTCCTAAACGAACTGATCTGGATCTTAAGCTCGAGCTGCCTGAGCACATAGCAGCTACCCCAGAGCTAATTCACAAAGGGGCATGCTAGGAAGACGCCTCGCGGAAAGTTCCAAGGGACGCGCCAGGCGACGTGCCAGGGGACGTGCCATGGGGACGCACCGCGGGACGGGCCAAGGGGACGCGCTGGGGACAAGTGTCGTGCTGGTGGCCTGGACACGTAAAAACACAGTGATCCCGGAAAAGAATATAGAAACGTAACGCATGGCAGCGTTTTCAAAGACACCTGATTGGGTGACGGGCAAATGCAATGCTGAATGTATCGATCTTGATGTACCCTGCCGAAGGCTGTGCTATGCTGCACCGTGCTGAATTGCGATGTGCCATGCCGCGATTGTGCTCTATAGCGTCGAGGGTCGAGTTCTCCTTTGCATCCGAGTCCTGACCGAACTGATATGGATCTCAAGCTCGAGCTGCCTGAACACATACTAGCTGCCCCGCAGCTACTTGACAGGGGGGCATGACAGGTTCCAAGGGACGCGCCAGGCGAGGTGCCAGGGGACGTGCCATGGGGACGCACCGCGGGACGGGCCAAGGGGACGCGCTACGGAACGTGCCAATGGACGTGCAACGGGATGTGCCAGGGGACGCGCCGCGCGACGTGCCAGGGGGACTCGCCGCGGGACGCGCCACGGAACGTGCCAAGGAACGTGCCAGGTTGCAATGCTGAGCGAGTGCATCCATCTCGATGTACCGTGCCGAAGGCCGTGCTGTGCTCCGCCGTGCTGAACTGCGATGTGCCATGCCGCGATTGTGCTCTATAGTGTGGTGGATTGAGTCATCCGTTGCATCCGAATCCTGACCGAACTGATCTGGATCTTCAGCTCGAGCTGCCTGAGCAAATCGTCCACATAGTAGCTGCCCCGGAGCTAATTGACAGGGGGACATGCCAGGAGGACGCGCCGCGGAACGTCTCAAGGAACCTTCCAGGCGACGCGCCAGGGGACGTGCCACGGGGACGCACCGCGGGACGCGCCTAGTGGACGCGCTACAGAACGTGCTGGGGACAAGTGTCGTGCTGGTGGCCTGGACACGTAAAAACACAGTGATCCCGGAAAAGAATATAGAAACGTAACGCATGGCAGCGTTTTCAAAGACACCTGATTGGGTGACGGGCAAATGCAATGCTGAATGTATCGATCTTGAGCACGGTGCTATGCTGCACCGTGCTGAATTGCGATGTGCCATGCCGCGATTGTGCTCTATAGCGTCGAGGGTCGAGTTCTCCTTTGCATCCGAGTCCTGACCGAACTGATATGGATCTCAAGCTCGAGCTG
Organism: Prorocentrum cordatum; assembly: GCA_963575745.1. Taxonomy (NCBI): domain Eukaryota; class Dinophyceae; order Prorocentrales; family Prorocentraceae; genus Prorocentrum; species Prorocentrum cordatum. Next base: position 281,306 of record CAUYUJ010017170.1, on the reverse strand, counting down.
CCTGAACACATACTAGCTGCCCCGCAGCTACTTGACAGGGGGGCATGACAGGTTCCAAGGGACGCGCCAGGCGAGGTGCCAGGGGACGTGCCATGGGGACGCACCGCGGGACGGGCCAAGGGGACGCGCTACGGAACGTGCCAATGGACGTGCAACGGGATGTGCCAGGGGACGCGCCGCGCGACGTGCCAGGGGGACTCGCCGCGGGACGCCCCACGGAACGTGCCAGGGAACGTGCCAAGTTGCAATGATGAGTGAGTGCATCCATCTCGATGTACCGTGCCGAAGGCTGTGCTGTGCTCCGCCGTGCTGAACTGCGATGTGCCATGCCGCGATTGTGCTCTACAGTGTTGTGGATCGAGTCATCCATTGCATCCGAGTCCTGACCGAACTGATCTGGATCTTCAGCTCGAGCTGCCTGAGCAAATCGTCCACATAGTAGCTGCCCCGGAGCTAATTTACAGGGGGACATGCCAGGAGGCCGCGCCGCGGAACGTCCCAACGGACGCGCCAAGCGACGTGCCAAAGGACGTGCCATGGGGACGCACCGCGGGACGTGCCAAGGGGACGCGCTACGGAACGTGCTGGGGACAAGCGTTTCGCTGGAGACATCCTGTCAACATCCTCATGCTAGACATCCGCCTCAGCGACCTGGACACGTCAAATCAAGCGCTTCGCTCAACACATCCTCAACACATGTTCATGCTAGACATCCGCCTGGGCAAACTGGACACGTGAAAACAAGTGGTTCGCTCGAGACATCCTCAACAGATCTTCATGTGAGACGTCCGCCTGGGTGACCTGAGCACGTGAAAACAAGCGTTTCGCTCGAGACGTTTTCAACACCTCCTCATTCTAGACATCCGCCTGGGCGCCCTGTACACGTGAAAGCAAACGTCTCGCTCGAGACATCCGCAACACATCTTCATGTTAGACATCCGCCTGGGCGACCTGGACACGTGAAAACAAGCGTATCTCTCGAGGCATCCGCAACACATCTTCATGTTAGACATCCGCCTGGGCGACCTGGACACGTGCAAACAAGCATCTCTATCGAGACTTCCTCAACACATCCTCATGGTAGACATCCGCGAGGGCGGCGAGGACGCGTGAAGCCAAGCGTCTCGCTCGACACATCCTCAGCAAATCCTGGCGCGAGACCTCTGCCTGGGCAACCTGGGGGCGTGAAACCAAGCGTCTCGCTCGAGACATCCTCAAGACCTGGGCACGTGAAAACAAGCATTTCACTTGAGAGATTCTCTGAATTATGGTCCCCAGGAGAGGGCCATCTATAACACAAAACAAGCGGTTCGCTCGAGAGATCCTCAACAAATTGTGAAACACATGCGTTTCGCTCGAGACATCCTCAACATTCTAATTCGCCGGCCCTACGCGACCTCGTTACGTATCGCAAAATAATTTCGCCAGCCCTACAGCCGTCAGAACAAGGGGTTAACACACTAAAAGAGAACCCTGGGCCCGAGCCCTTTCCGGGAAAAAACACTTGGTTCCAGCTCGGGACAATCATGTTAGAGATCTCCCTGGGTGGCCTAAGCATGAAAAAACACGTGGCTCCAGCTCGGGACAGCCATGTTAGATACCCCCCTGCGTGACCTGGATAAGCTGAATTCGCGCTCCCGCTCGAGACATCCTCGCAATATCTTCCCTAGAGAGGCCTTCAAAGCGCCACCCCCTGTTCAGAGCAAGAAACCATCACTTTTCTGTATTGGGACATGTGTTCGGGTAGCGCTTTTCGGCCCCCCGTGCGTTTCTTCATAATTCGGCGTTGGGCCCGACGCCATTTTAGATACCCCAACTCTGCAAAATCAGCGTTTCGCTCGAGACAACCTCAAGAAAATATGAAAAACAAACGTTTCGCTCGAGATATCCCCCAACTCTGCAAAACCAGCGTTTCGCTCGAGACATCCTCAACCAATTCTGAAAAACAAGCGGTTCGCTCGAGGAATCCTCAAACATAATTCCGCCGGCCCTAGGCGACCTCGTTATTTATCACAAATAACTCCGCTGGCCCTTCAGCCGTCGATTCCGGATGTAAACCTCTAAAAGAAAACCCTGGGCTCCCGCCCTTTCCGGGAAAAAGTTCCACTCTGATGGGCCCCTCCGGGAGTTTTTCGGACTGTCGAACCTCTCTCTCTCTCTCTCTCTCTCCTCAGTGGCGTGCGATCCTCCTCCTCCTCCTCCTCCTCCTCTCCTCCTCCTCCTCCTCCTCCTCCTCCTCCCCTCCTCCCCTCCCCCCCCTCCCCCTCCCCCTCCCCCTCCCCCCCCCCCTCCTCCCCCCCCTGCTGGGCTCCTGCTCCAGCTGCGCCGGCTGCTCCAGGGCCCCGCCCCTGGCCGCGGCGCGGGCGGCCGCCTGTAGGCGGGGGCCCACCTATCGGGAGAGGGGGGGCACAGAGGCGCGCGGCAGGCGGGACTCAGGGGCGGGGGAGTGTGGGCCCCCACCCACAACGCGCGAGCTAAAGGGGCCCCAAAAGATACGCCAGCACCACCACCTCTCTGTCACACCCTCCCTCTTCCAGGAAAGAGGGGGGGGAGAGCAGGATGGACGAGTGAGGGGGCGCGCGAGGTCTTGGAGTCCCGAAACGGTGCCGTGACAGACCGTGCGACGACCTCGAAATCAGCCGATCCGGCGTGTGAGTTTCTGAGAGCGTGGGCTTGAGCTCGCTCAAGCTTCGCTCTGCGGGGGGGGGACCTCATTTCCGACCTAATTCAGTGCTTCGCAGGGGGGGGGGGGGGGACCTCATTTCCGACCTAAGTCAGTGCTTCGCCCCCCCCCCCACCCTCCAGAGCGGACCCCCCCCCCCCTGCAGAGCGCCCCCCCCCCTCCTGCAGCCCAGCCCCCCCTTCCCCCCCCTGCAGAGCGGACCCCTCCCCCTGCAGCCGCCCCCCCCTGCAGAGCGGACCCTCCCGACCCTCCCCTGCACCCCCTCCCCTGCAGAGCACCCCCCTGCAGAGCGGACCTCCCCCCTGCAGCCCCGCCCCCCCCCCCCTGCAGAGCGGACCCCCCCCCCCCTCTGCACCCCCCCCTGCAGAGCAGAACCCCCCCTCCTGCACCCCCTCCCCCTGCAGAGCGCCCCCCGCCCCCCCTGCAGCTCAGCCCCCCCCCCCCCCCCCCCCCTGCAGAGCGGACCCCCCCCCCGAGCAGGCCCCGCCCCCCCTGCAGAGCGGACCCCCCCCCCTCCCCTGCACCCCCCCCCCGCTCAGAGCAGACCCCCCCTCCTGCGCCCCCCCCCCCTTGCAGAGCGGACCCCCCCTCTCCCCTGCAGCCCTCCCTCTGCCGAGCGGACCCCCCTGCAGAGCAGACCCCCCCCCCTGCAACCCAGCTCCCCCCCCGTCGTCGTCGTCGTCGTCGTCGTCGTTGTCGTCGCCGTCGTCGTCGTCGTCGTCGTCGTCGTCGTCGTCGTCGTCGCTCGCGTCATCGTCGCCGTCGTCGTCGTCGTCGCTCGCGTCGTCGTCGTCGTCGTCGTCGTCGTCGTCGTTGTCGTCGCCGTCGTCGTCGTCGTCGTCGTCGTCGTCGTCGTCGTCGTCGCTCGCGTCATCGTCGCCGTCGTCGTCGTCGTCGCTCGCGTCGCCGTCGTCGTCATCGCCGTCGTCGTCGTCGTCGTCGTGGTCGTTGTCGTCGTCGCTCTCGTCGTCGTCGTCGTCGTCGTCGTCGGCGTCGTCGTCGTCGTCGACGTATTCGTGTTCGTCGTCGTTTTCGTCTTCCTCGTCGTCGTCCATTTCCACAGGCACCCGGAGCGCCCCGGATCGGCGGCACTGGCCGGAGGCCACTACAATCCCTCAAAACCTCACCGGCGCCGCACGGTCCGTCACTGCACGGTCCGTCACCGCACGGTCTTGGGACCTCGGATGCCCCTGTCGCCCGAGACGTCCTCGGAGAGGGACTCGAGTCCTAAAGCCGTGCGGTGACCCCGAATCCCCGCCGACTCACCACACGGTGTGGTCACCGCACCGTTTGGGGCCCCCGAGAGGTAAAGGGGGCCCAAAAGATACACCACCACCACCTCTTTCGCCACCTTCCTCTCCCAGGAAGGAGGGGGGGGGGAAGAGCAGGATATTGACGAGGGAGGGGGGAAACGGAGGAGGTGGTGGTGGTGTAAATCCTTGCGGCCCGCACGAGGGCAGGCGCGGGAGCGGCGAGGAGGCGGGGAATGCCGAGGCGGACGAGGAGTGCCTCGCGCCGCGTTCCACGCGTGCCGGGACAGGGCCAGAATCGGGCAAGGATACATCTGCAAGGAGGAACATGATCGACCCACGAACCCGGAAAGGAATACAGAAATGTAAGGCATGGAAACGTTTCAACATGATCGACCCACGAACCAGGAAAGGAATATAGAAATGTAACGCATGGCAACGTTTTCAAAGACACATGATTGGGTGACGGGCAAGGGCAATGCTGATTGTATCGATCTTGATGTACCGTGCCGAGGGCTGTGCTGTGCTGCGCCTTGCTGAATTGCGAGGTGCCATGCCGCGGTTGTGCTCTATGGCGTCGTGGATCGAGTCTTCCTTTGCATCCGAGTCCTGACCGAACTGATCTGGATCTTAAGCTCGAGCTGCCTGAACACATAGTAGCTGCCCCAGAGCTAATTGGCAGGGGGACATGCCAGGAGGACGCGCCGCGGAACGTCTCAAGGGACGCGCCAGGCGACGTGACAGGGGACGTGCCATGGGGTCGCACCGTAGGACGTGCCAAAGGGACGCGCTACGGAACGTGCCAATGGACGTGCCACGGAATGTGCCAGGGGACGCGCCACGCGACGTGCCAGGGAGACTCGCGAAGGGACGCCCCACGGAACGTGCCAAGGAACGTGCCAGGTTGCAATGCTCTGATTGTATCGATCTTGATGTACCGTGCCGAAGTCTGTGCTGTGCTGCACCGTGCTGAATTGCGATGTGCCATGCCGCGGTTGTGCTCTATAGCGTCGTGGGTCGAGTCCTCCTTTGCATCCGAGTCCTGACCGAATTGATCTGGATCTTAAGCTCGAGCTGCCTGAACACGTAGTATCTGCCGCAGAGCTAATTGACAGGGGGACATGCCAGGAGGACGCGCCGCGGAACGTCTCAAGGGACGCGCCAAGCGACATGCCAGGGGACGTGCCATGGGGACGCACCGCGGGACGTGCCAAGGGGACGCGCTACGGAACGTGCTGGGGACAAGCGTTTCGCTCGAGACATCCTGTCAACATCCTCATGCTAGACATCCGCCTGAGCGACCTGGACACGTGAAATCAAACGTTTCGCTCAACACATCCTCAATGCATTCTCATTCTAGACATCCGCCTGGGCGCCCTGTACACGTGAAAGCAAACGTCTCGCTCGAGACATCCGCAACACATCTTCATGTTAGACATCCGCCTGGGCGACCTGGACACGAGAAAACAAGCGTATCTCTCGAGACATCCGCAACACATCTTCATGTTAGGCATCCGCCTGGGCAACCTGGACACGTGCAAACAAGCATCTCGATCGAGACTTCCTCAACACCTCCTCATTCTAGACATCCGCCTGGGCGACGAGGACGCGTGAAACCAAGCGTCTCGCTCGAGACATCCTCAACAAATCCTGGCGCTTGACCTCTGCCTGGGCAACCTGGAGGCGTGAAACCAAGCGTCTCGCTCGAGACATCCTCAAGACCTGGGCACGTGAAACCAAGTATTTCACTTGAGAGATCCTCTAAATTCTGGTCCCCAGGAGAGGACAATCTATAACACAAAACAAGCGTTTTGCTCGAGACATCCTCAACAAATCTGAAAAACAAGCGTTTCGCTAGGGACATCCTGAAACTTCAATTCGCCCGCCCTCTTCCCACACGTTATTTAGCGCAAAAGAAATCCGCCGGCCCTCTTCCCGTCAGATCCGGGGGTAAACCTACTAAAAAAGAACCCTGGGCCTGAAGCCCTTTCCGGGAAAAACACCTGACTGGGCGACGGGTAAATGCAATGCTGAATGTATCGATCTTGATGTACCGTGCCGAGGGCTGTGCTGTGCTGCGCCGTGCTGAACTGCGATGTGCCATGCTGCGATTGTGCTCTATAGCGTCGTGGGTCGAGTCCTCCTTTGCATCCGAGTCTTGACCGAACTGATCTGGATCTTCAGCTCGAGCTGTCTGAGCACCTAGTAGCTGCCCCACAACTAATTGACAAGGAGAGAGGCTAGGAGGACGCGCCGCGGAACGACCCAAGGGACACGCCAGGCGACGTGCCAAGGGACGTGCCATGGGGACGCACCGCGGGACGTGCCAAAGGGATGCGTTACGGAACGTGCCAATGGACGTGCCACGGGACGTGCCAGGGGACGCGCCGCGCGACGTGACAAGGGGACTCGCAACGGGACGCGCCACGGCACGTGCAAGGGGAATGTGCCAAAATGCAATGCTGAATGTATCGATCTTGATGTACCGTGCAGAAGGCTGTGCTGTGCTGCGCCGTGCTGAACTGTGATGTGCCATGCCGCGATTGTGCTCTATAGCGTTGTGGGTCGAGTCCTCCTTTGCATCCGAGTCTTGACCGAACTGATCTGGATCGTAAGCTCGCGCTGCCTGGGCACCTAGTAGCCACCACAGAGCTAACTGACAAGGGAACATGCCAGGAGGACGCGCCGCGGAACGTCCCAAGGGATGCGCCAGGCGACGTGCCAAGGGACGTGCCATGGGGACGCACCGCGGGACGTGCCAAAGGGGACGCGCAACGGAACGTGCCGATGGACGTGCCACCTCATGCTAGACATCCGCCTGGGCGTAGTGGAAGGGAAAACAAGTGCTTCGCTCGAGACGTCCTCAACACATCTTCATGTCAGACGTCCGTACCAGGCCCCAGGAAGGCCCATGTTAGATACCCCCTAGGTGACCTGGACACGTGAAAGCACCTGGTTCCGCCATGTTAGATGCCCCCCTGGGCGGCCTGGACACGTAAAACCGCGCGGCGTCAATTCGGGACAGTCATGCTAGATACCCCCTGGGTGGCTTGGACATGTAAACACACGTGGGACCAGCTCTGGGCAACCATGTTAGATACACACCTGCGTGGCCTGGACACGTTAAAACAAGTGATCCTTGCTCGGGGAAACTATGTTAGATATCCCCCCCTGGGTAGCCTGCACACGTAACATGCTGGACCCACGAACCCGGAAAGGAATATAGACATGTGAAGCATAGAAACGTTTCGAGACACCTGGATTGGGCGATGGGCAGTAGCAATGATGAATCTATCGATGGTGAGGGCACCGTGCCAGAAGCTGCGCTGCGCTGTGCCGTGCTGCGAAATGCTGGACGAAACGAAACTCGAAACAGCCCACGAAACGCCCTACGAAGCAGCCCGCGACACACCCCAAGAAAAACTCAACGAAGCACGCTAGGAAACACTTGACGAAACACCCAGCGAACAACCACGAAACACCCCACGACTCACCAAACGAAACACCCCACGAAACACTCAACGAAACATCCCACGAACCACCGCACGAAATAGACGTGCCAACAATGCGCGCTGTCCTGCGCCGCGTTGTGCCGCGCTGCCGAGCTCAAATTCCGACTCAGTTACGAAACGAGACGAACCGAGAGGGGGCGAATCCAAAGAACATGATGGACCCACGAACCCGGAAAGGGGTATAGACATGTGGAGCATGGGCACGTTTTCACGATACCCAACGGGGCGACACCTCACGAAACATCCCACGAGACACCTCACGAAACATCCCACGAGACACCTCACGAAACATTCCGCGAGACACCTCACGAAACATTCCAGGAGACACCCCGCGAAACATTCCACGAGACACCCCACGAAACATTCCACGACGACAGGCAACCACTCAACCAAGGCGGTGTGGTCGTGCTGGGGAGTGGTCGTGCTGGGGTGGTCGTGCTGGGGGGTGGTCGTGCTGGGGTGTGGTCGTGCTGGGGGTGGTCGTGCTGGGGGGTGGTTGTGCTGGGGCGTGGTCGTGCTGGGGCGTGGTCGTGCTGGGGCGTGGTCGTGCTGGGGCGTGGTCGTGCTGGGGTGTGGTCGTGCTGTGGTGAGGTCGTGCTGGGGTGTGGTCTTGCTGGGGTGTGGTCTTGCTGGGTGGGGTCGTGCTGGGGTGGGGTCGTGCTGGGGTGGGTCGTGCTGGGGTGTGGTCGTGCTGGGGTGTGGTCGTGCTGGGGTGGTGTGCGTGCTGGGGCTGTGTGGTCGTGCTGGGGTGGTCGTGCTGGGGTGCGTGCTGGGGTGTGGTCGTGCTGGGGTGTGGTCGTGCTGGGGTGGGGTCGTGCTGGGGTGTGGTCGTGCTGGGGTGTGGTCGTGCTGGGGCGTGAACGTGCTGGGGTGGGGTCGTGCTGGGGTGGGGTCGTGCTGGGGTGTGGTCGTGCTGGGGTGGTCCGCACCCTGTGATTCATCGATCGGGTCGTGCTGGGGTGTGGTCGTGGTGGGGTGTGATCGAGGTGGGGTGTGGTCGTGTTGGGGTATGGTCGTGGTGGGGTGTGGTCGTGCTGGGGTGTGGTCGTGCTGGAGCGTGGTCGTGCTGGATCGGGATTTCAAAAACAAGCGTTTCGCCTGAGACATCCTCAAATTTTAATCCGCCGGCCTCCTTCGACCTCGATATTTATCAGGGAAAGAATCCGCCGGCCTCCTTCAAGTTGGGCACCGGGGACATGTTTACATAGGAAAAGAGAACCCTGGGCCTATGCCCTTTCCGGGAAAAACGGAACGCACCGAACAAGGACGGACCGAAACGCGGCACACCGAGACACGACGAACTGAGACAGGACGAACCGAAGCAGTACCAACCGAGACGAGGTCCGAAATCACGCTGCGCCCCCGCTCCAGCTGTCACGACCCCTCATAAATTACGCTGCGTCCGCATTCCTAGGACCACGAACCTTAACAATTCACACTGCGCCCGCGCTCCCAGGGCAACGATCCCTCGTAGATTACACTGGGGTCGCGCTCCCCCCGACCCCTTGTAAATTACGCTGCGCCCGCACTCCAAGGGCCACGATCCTTTGCAAATTACCCAGGGTCCGCGCTTTCACTGCCGCTATCCCTCGTAAATTGCACTGGGGTCGCGCTCCCAGGGCCACGATCCCTGGTAGATTACCCTGCGTCCGCGCTCCCAGGGCCACGATCCCTTGTAAATTATATTGGGGTCGCGCTCCAGGGCCCCGACCCCTTGTAAATTACACTGCGTCCGCGGTCCCAGGGCAACGATCCCTTGTAAATTACGCTGCGTCCGAGCCGCCAGGGCCCCGATCCCTCGTATTTTACGCTGCGCTCGCGCTCCAAGGGCGACGATCCCTTGTAAATTAAATTGCGTCCGAGCTCCCAAGGCCCCGACCCCTTTTAAATTACGCTGCGCCCGCGCTCCGAGGGCCACGATCCCTCGCAAATTACGCGTGGTCCGCGCTCGAAACGCCACGATCCCTCGTAGATTACGCCGCGTGCCTCCCGGGGCATGCTGGGGCGACCAGGTCCCTCAAGTTCTGCAAAAAAAGCGTTTCGCTCGAGATATCCTCAAATTTTTGGCGCGGGGGGCTCGCCATCCTCGACCAGGCAGACAAAAAGGCCATATTTGCACGCTTTCCGCGCCGAATCGGACCTTACCTTGTTTTTTATAGAGGAAGACGGGGTCCGCGGACCTCGTTATTTATAGAGGATCCGAAAAGGGGGGTCGATTTTCCTTGAGCGGGCACGCGCGAAACTCCCTTTCCGCACCGAATTCGACTTCACCTCGTTTTTACAATCAAGGACAACGGGAGGCCGCGGACACAGCTATTTATCGAGGATCCGGGATGGGGGGTCTACTTTCCTCGAGAGGGCACGCGCGAAACGCATTAGTTTCACGCCGAATTGGACTGTACCTCATTCTTTATCGAGCGGAAATCCACCGGCCCTACAGAAGTTGGCACCGGGGGGATTACAAAACTAAAAGAGAACCCTGGGACCCCGCCCTTTCCGGGAACATGAATACAACAATTCGGCTAAAAACGCGCCGTACCCTCTTTTTTACTAAGGGAAACGGTGGTCTGCGGACTCCCTTATCTATCGAGGATCCGAGATGGAGGGCAAACTTTCCTCGAGCGGGCGCGCGAAAAACGCACGCGTTCAACTGAAAATTCACACTTTACCTCGTAATTTATCGCAGGATAACTCCGCCGGCCCACCTCCCATAGGGGCCGGGGGGGGAAACCAACTAAAAGAGAACCCTGGGCCGGAGCCCTTTCCAGGAATAACTGGTCTACACTGTAAGAGCATTTTTTAAGGCAGATCTGCCTGCAAAAAAACATGTTCTTACATAGTATGCATTATCTGTGTAGGCAGATCCGCCTTCAACATGATCGACTCACGAACTCGGAAAGGAACATAGAAATGTGAGGCATGGCAACGTTTTCAAGACACCTGATTGGGCGACGGGGAATTGCAATACTGAACGTATCGATATTGATGTACCGTGCTGCGCCGTGCTGAATTGCGATGTGCCATACCGCGATTGTGCTCTATGGCGTTGTGGGTCGAGTACTCCGTTGCATCCGAGTCCTGACCAAAATGGTCTGGATCTTAAGCTCGAGCTGCCTGAGCACATAGTAGCTGCCCCAGAGCTAGTTGAAGCGGAAACGTGCGGGACGTTCAATCAATTCGACCTCACAATCAGACTCAGCTCCGAAAAGGAACGACACGACACGGGGCACAGGCTCACGGACGCGCCACGGGATGTGCCAGGGGCGCAATAGGGGATGCGCCAGGGGGTGTGTCCGGGGACGTATCAGGGGACGTGCAGGGGACCTGCCACGGGACGTGCCAAGACGCGCGCCATGGGACAGCCAAAGGACGTCATGTCAAGGGATATTACAAGGGACGCGACACAGAACGGGCAGCGGAAACGCCTGGGGACGAGCCAGGAACTGCGACTGAGGACGAAACAGGGAACGTGCCACGCCGTGGCGTCTTATGGGACGTGCCACCAGGACATGTCACGCCAGAATGTCGCAAGAACGTCGCAAGGAACGTCGCGGGGTTGAACTGCGATGCACTCTACTGCGACAAGCCTTCCGCTCGCAACGCATCTTCATGTTAGACATCCGCCTGGGCGACCTGGACACGCGAAAACAAGCGTCTCGCTCGAGACTTCTTCAACACATCCTCATGTTAGACATCCGCCTGGGCGACCTGGACACGTGAAACCAGGAGTCTCGCTCGAGACGTTCTCAACACCTCCTCATGCTAGACATCCGCCTGGGCGTCCTGGACGTGAAAACAAGCGTCTCGCTCAACACATCCTCAACGCATCCTCATGTTAAACATCCGCCCGGGCGACCTGGACACGTGGAAACAGGCGGTTTGCTCGGGGCAACCTCAACCCATGTTCATGTTAGACAGCCGCCTGGGCATTCAGGGCACGTGAAAACAAGTATCTGACCTGAGATTTACTCTGAAATCTGGCCCCCAGGAGAGAAATACTATATAATTCAAAACAAGCGTTTCGCTCGACACTTCCTCAACAAATTCTGCAAAACAAGCGCTTCGCTCGAGACATCCACAACAAACGAAAATGTGCTTTACCATGTGTTTTATCGATCGGAATTTAAAAACGTTTTGTTCGGGACATCCTCAATTGTTTAATTCGCTGGCCCTACGCCACCTCGCTTCTATCGCAGGAACATGTTGCTGGCCCTACGCAAATCGAGGCCGGGGATTAACCAACTAAAATAGAACCCTGGGCCCACGCCTTTTCCAAGGAAAAACCCTTCTTACGGATTGGATCTCTGAGATCTGGCGGTCTTGGAAGACGTGTCGGGCGCCGCGGCCTGGCGAGAGCACTCCGGAACGCTCTCAGAGCGTTCCGGAACGCTTTGGAACGGTTCTAACCCCGTCCCAGCCCTTCAGCACGACGCGGGAGGTGTGATGAGGGCCGACGCGAGCTGCGTGCTTTCGGTGGAGCCGAACCCAGACCCCCGACGTAATGACTTGTTTCACAACGTCGACACCCAAAGATCTCGACCCACTCCCCAAGACATGTTTTTTCTTTCTGAGTCGTTCTGTTGACGGTCCCAGGGCTCGCTGAGGGCCTCCTCAGGAACCGAAACTCGCCAAACACCTCCCTTCATGTTTATTTAATTCCGCGAGGGGGAGCACGCATTCGGCTCACGTACGTCACGTACGTCCTGGGGACCATCGAGTTTTGCCGCGAGGATTCCTGGAGAGGAAGCGAAAACCCCCGTTGGGGCCTCACTTGAGTCCGGAGGCGCTCGAGGATACAGGTACAACAACAACAATTGCATATGCATATAAACTATCGGAGAGCCGAGCAGATCTCATGGGTCGACGCTGGACCTCCCTCTCCGGCGCGCGGAGCGCGCCAGGGGCGGCGCTGGAGGCGCCGCCAGATGGGCCCAAGGGCGGCGCTGGAGGCGCCGCGCGGACCTCCGAAAAATTATAGATTGATGCCGTTGGTTCTCTATCGATCACTTGTGTCAGGAGGGGCAAGGAGAGCACCGTGGAAACACATGTCGAGGGACTTCAGGAACCTCGAGTCACTTTCGCATCGCCAGTGGACCTCATCCCAGACTTGAAACTGTAGGCCCAAACGATCCAACGTGTCAAACAAAAACCGAATCGGCCGGTTTGTTCGCTGGTTTGGGCCGTGGAGGCGTGTGTTGCTAGGCCACTGGGCCATCCACTGCTCGGAATCCGAAAACGGTGTGAAGGTGGTCGAGAGATCCAGGAGGCCTGTCTCGCGGATGTGTAGATTCATGCATTTTCTTTGCGCTGTGAGGCTCGGATTGTCTTGTCGCTGGCCAAAGGCAGGGCTGTGCATCTCCTGCCCTTCTGCTTACAAAGATATCATTGGACTCCGCCCCTAGCCACGCTGCTTCCAATGCCAGCTAAGAGGGGCGACAGGCTCCATTCCAAGCGCCTGAATGGATCGACACAAAAGGAAAATGGCACGTGTTATAACAATGTATATGAATCCTTCTCCCCCTCCTCCTGCTCCGCCGCTTCCCCTCCTCTTTCCACCCCGTCCCCCCCTGCTCCCGCTCCGCCACCTCCTGCCTCCTCTTCCAATCCTTAACCAGCCTCGAGCCCATCCCACCCCCGACATTGACAAGCCCAAAGCGATGACCATCCTAGGGATCTGTCCTCTGAAACTGGGGGGAGGGGGGCATTCTCGAAATCGACACCGGGAAAAGGTGGTGCCAACCTGACGGCCTAAACACACATTTACGGATATGTTTCAAGCTTGTACGCCATAGTGCTCCTCTGCCCCTCGGCCTGCTCCTGGTCCTGTCCATCCTCTATCGGCGGCGCGCCAAGGGGGGAAGTGAGAAAGGGCGGGTCTTCCCAGGAGGCTCGGAAGCCCCCCGGCTTTCTGAGAAGTGTTCGAAGACTTCCCCGGAGACACAAGACAATTCTCGAAGGCGCGCACGGGCTTCTGAGAGAAAAACCGCCGCCTTCTGAGAACGCCTGTTCCTTCTCACTCACCCCCCCCCCGCTCGCTCGCCGCGGACTCCACGCTCCGCCCCGTGCACCTGGCTCTCTGCCGCGTCCTGGCCCACCACCATCGCGCGGCCCGGCCATGCGGCCGCCGGCGGTGCGGCCTCGTGGCCAGTCGCCGCCCGCCGCGGGGCAAAAAAACTGCTCTCTGCAGGGCCTCGGATGCGAAAGCCAAAACGAGTGCGCCAGGTGCGCGTCGTGCCGTCCCTGGTGTGGCTCCTGAGGCCGCGGGGATCGTTCAACCTGGCACGATCACCCGTTCCCGAAACGTCTGATCGTCCAACATCGACCGATTCTGGGGAGCCGGCTGCGCTCAACGTTGAACGCCAGCGGCGGGGTCGCCGGCGATCGACGTGACGCGAACCTACCGCGCCGATGCAGCTACTCCACGGAACTCTCCAACATACTGGGGGGGGCTCTGGGGGGCCACGGGGGGCCCAGGCTATGAATACATCGCTCGTACCTAGGGGCGCCAGAGGGTCCCCAGGCGGCCCGGGGCAAACGGCTGGAGTTGGCGAGAGCCTTAGCTGCTCGACGAATTTGGTAGTGATATGTTGGCAGTCCTACCTTCCGGGGGCAAGGGCCGAACATTCGACGCACATTGTACCAATGAAAAGCCATGGCGATGGCCTCGATTTGCAAATGGCAGGGAGCTCCGTCAAGAACAAGCCTTGCTTCCAAGTCAGATGGCGAATCCGCTCCGAAAAACAATGGCCACAGCAACGAACATCTTCCATAGTGCCGACATAGGGCATCCTGGCCGCCGCCACAACAACCGACAATTGCTGACGCCACCTGGGGTGTGGGGGCGAGCGGATGTGAGTCACCCGCCACACAGAGTCCGAATCGCCGCCGATCGCCACGACGGAGCGAGGGGCTCTAGAAGGGCACGCAGCGGGGGCCAGGAGTCCCTCGGGTGGGGGACAGCCCATGACTCCAGCCTCTTCTCAAGAGCGCATTGGAACAAGTCGGGGAAGAGGGAGGCTCGGAGCGAGGAGGACATTCTACGCTGGACTTCACTTTGGGGTGACAGGGCAGTGGCAATGGCACGAGCCTCGCTCACTTTTTCGCGAGACAGCTACGCATGCCGATGCAGAGACGAAGCTCCAACACGCATGGCATGCTGACTCTTGGGGGTGAAGTCGCGGTCCGCGGCGTCGAGGTGCGTGGTGGCTGGGCGACGCTGCCAGAATGACGGGGGCAATGCGCCTTTCCCAATTTCTGCCAAGGAGCCGCGAGACTATGTCTGATCCTACAACCACGCCAGCAAATTGCTCCAATTCGTGTTCGTCCGGTCCGCCGTCCGCACGAATCGCCGCGCCACGCGCAAGCACAGTCGCGAGCCGTAGTTGCGACCAGCCACCCAGTGAGAAGGTCCGCCCGCGCCATAGATTAAGGGAGGAGATGACACATTTTGCGCGTCGCCCAAACTTCACGAGACCGACTAGCCAGGCGTAGGGTACAGCTGCTGCAAATACAACAAAACAGGCAGCGCGCGAAGGTTGCGTAAGCTTGTGGCGAGGTGCGCGGGCGCTCCCGACTTTGCCAGCTCCAGCGCTGCCAAGGACCACTTCGCATCAGCTTTGCTCCACGCGGTGCTCCGTCGCCGAGGCGCCCGCCAGCGCCCGAGCATTCGCCGCGTGGAGCAATCGTCGCGTTCATTCAACACGGGATCTCACTACGCAGCCACTCACGAAACTCCAATCTCCTGCGAGAGCTGCCCCCCCAACGGGATGACGGCGCGCGCGTTGAACTTCACCCGCAAAACCGCACGGACCCCCGCTGCTCGGAAGATGCGCCACATGCCCTTCAACGGCGCGCGACTGTGCGAGACCGCCCCCACATCGCCGGCGCGGGCGCCAACGGCGGACAGCTCGTGGCCTCGAAGCAAGGACTTCACGGCGAAAGCGAGCGGGCCCCTCGCCAGCGCCAATGACGCGCCGCTCGAGGGGCGGCCCTGCGACAGACCACGTGCTGCACAGGAAGTGGCGAGTGCCGCCGGCAGCCAGAATGAGTGCCATCGGCAACCAGTAGAGCGACTCAACAAGCGCCAGGACACCATCAGCCAGCCCGGCCTTGGAGAGAGACTTGAGCAACCAACCGAGCTCCAGCGATGGAAAAGCGTCGCCGAAAACGAACGGGGTCATGAGAGGGTGAAACCAGCATGGTGAAAGCCGCGCGCCTGGGCATGAAAGTCGAACAACGTGATGTTGTCGATAAATTCTATACAGCAAGGAACCCTCTTTAAGCCCAAAAGGAAGAAGCCGCCACTGTCCGCTTGAGCTTGGCATTGACAGCGCTCGCCACCAACGTGCAATCTGAGCTTTTCGCCCGAGTCATTGCTGGAGATCTGAAGGCAACGTTCACTTCGCCCGCGCCCTCTTTCCGCATGGGGAGAAACGCCATGACATGATCATTGCAGTCCGTAGGTGCGGGGGGGGGCGCCAGCAGCAATAGCGAGCGAGACTTCCTCCAGCATCTGCATGCCCAATGGTGGGCAACGCCGAGCTTCACGAAGTAAGCCGTCTGGGCCAGGGGCAGATGCCCTCGCGCGAGCCGCCGCCATCTGCAATTGGTGCGCCGTAGGTGGGGGGCGCATCCAACAAGTCGGAGCACGTGCCGAAATGTCCAACATATCTGTCTGAGAGCCCCAATTGCCGCGCCGAGTCGTCGTCTGAAACATCTGGCCCCAGTGACGCTTGAGCTCACTCGCCGCGCCTTCGTGCGAGTCAGCCGCTGCGCCACCTTCGCCGGGAAGCCTGGCCCCTCGCAGCTTCGGGGAGCGGGCGAAGGGGGCCCGCGGCGCTGACCTGCGACGAAGAGCCCGCCGCCGTGCGCCGACCATTGCTAGGGGCCACAGAGAGTGGCCAGCAGCTCGAGCAGCATGGGGGGCCAGCGCAGCATCCCGCTCCTCAGCGAAGGACTGCCGCTCCAAGGAAAACGCACGAGCGACGGCCACGGCGTCGAGCAAGTTGACCTCTTCTCCCCGAACACAAAGATGTGATCGAGCAAGGTCAGACGAGTCCATGAACTTCTGCGCGCGGCGGGCATCGTCTTTCCACGCTGCTCAAGCCATAGACCTGAAGACCATGAGCTTCGCCTCGTGGGACTGGGCTCTTGACCAACCGACCCCTTACCATGCGGGCCGCTTCCCTTATGATGTACTTGATGATGCGTCAAGAGGAGAAAAACCGTTTGACGCCACAAGTCCAACAATGTTCAGAGACTCTAAACATGCGGCGCATAGTCGGGAACCCGGAAGATAGAAGGAGCGATCTGCAGATCATCCGAAGACGCCGCAGGCCGCTTTGCAAGAGGCAGGACGACAGGTGCATGATCACCGGCATGATCACGGGTGCCGCGTTCGAGGGGAGTCTCAGGGGACTCTGGCGCCGACGCAGATTTGGACCACTGCAGAGCTTGCCAACTAGGCGTCGAACGAAATCTGCGATCAATATGAGTGGGCTTTGGCTGCGCCTTATTCGCGACGTGGTGGGCAAGCGTCTCGCTGTCGGCCTCTACAAATGCAATGAACATATGCTTCCAAGCTGCCTCGTTTGCCCGAGTAGCAACGTCAGACGCGGGCCGGCGCCCGTCGATCTCAGGCGCTCCGGGGCGCGTGGGCAATGCCGCGAGGACGTTGAAGCCTCCGAGGAGGACGATAGATCTGCAATCAGGCGCCGTCTCCGCCAGCGCGATGCCGCGAGAGATTCTGACGCCAACACCTGTGCCTGCGCCCGTGAGATCTCGAGCTTGCGCGCGAGAGAGATGACCGCGGGCCGCGAGCGACTGGGCGCCGCGCAAATGCTCGAGGCCCTCGCCCGGGGCCAACGCCTCGCGCCAGAGCCGAGCCCGCTGGCGCACCCCAGGGGCAGCGCGCGGCACAATTTCCAGCAATCGCGACCCCGCCCGCGCCGCCGCGCTCGCAGAACGACGAGAAGGAGAAATGAAGGGCGCTAATCTCGCAACACTCCTGCCCCACAAGCGCGGCGTGGAACTCCTGCGGGGCCATCGCCGTGCCCAGCTGCAGAACCTGCCCATGGCACCTCATCTTGCGCCGCCGCGTCTGCGGATCGCGAAAGAGATGAGCGCGCGAGCTCCGCGCTGCAATCGAGAGAGGGCGAATGTGCCCTGACTGCGCCCGCCACGGGGCAACGCGATCGTTAAATGTTTCATTGGACTTTTCAGATTCCCCGAGCAGGTCGTTGAATGCAGCGAGCGCAGCGTCCTGATCCAAGCCAGCGTCAGTAACAAGCCTCTGATTCCACTCCAGCATCGTCGGCGCGGCAGGGTCGTCGGGGGCGCAAAATCGCGCCGCGGGGGCCGAGGCGCGAAATGCAACCCCTTGCGCGCGGTGGGCCCCCCATCGGCCAGGGCGTTCTGCACCCCTGGCCACCTCGAATACTTTCTCGATGCTTCCCGACGGACTTGCTGCGCATGTTTGTCGAGTTTGACATGCGCATCCGCGGGTTTGTTCTCGACCGTGAAGGCCGCGAACTTCCTCCTACCTCCTTCCTGCAATTTAAACTTCCCATGCCCAGGTACACCACGCAGCGCAGCAAGCCCCCGGGCGCCCTTGAACGCGACGACGAGGCGCTGAGAGGGCGAGTCACCGACGACGCGCCACTGATCACCTTAGAAGCCCGCCCCTCGAGCCAAGGGCGAGCCGCCCACTGAATACTGCGCGACGAGACCGCCGCCTTCGTCGGCGCCGCAGAGACCGCGCGGCTGGGCTCGCGAATGAAGGAGGCAAACAAACCTACCTCGCTTTTGACCACCCTCGCTTCCAAGAGATACCAAGCGATGCCAAACTACGGCCTGCACTGGTCAGGCCGCTTGACGAGGAGGCGCGGGATATGCCTTGGTTTCGCCTGGAAGCGAAAGCGGGGTAGGTAATTCACGCTCTGAAAATGGAACCAGCGGCGTCGCCTGCACGTCGGCCGCAGGAGCAGCCTGCTCGCGCCGGCGAGGCACCGCCTGCACCCGAGCCAGATCCTCGGCCAAACGCTTGCGCCGCGCATCGAGTTCAAGTCGGAGGTCGGCGGCCTCGCGCTTGGCCCGCTGCCGCGCAGCGAACTTTCGCAGCGCCCCCTGTCATCGCCGAGCTTCGCGGCCAGAGGCGCGGTCGAGGCCGCGACGGGCCCCGGGGATGCCTGACATGAGGTCGGCGCAGAGACGACCCTACTCGAACTTGCACGCTGGGCCCTTGCCCTCGACGGGCGGGGCCGGGTGCCCGTCGGCCCCCGGCGGGGGCGCCGACTCCCAAGGGCAGTTGGCAGAGAGGGGATCATGCAGACCAGCGTCGCCGAGCTCGCCCTTCTGAGATTCTGCAGCAGCGCGGGCCTCCTCCTTCAAGCTGCGACCTCTCGCCCTCAGGGGCCCCACAGGCGATCTGGCCGAGCCAGCGATGGCGCCCCGTGGGTGACGAGAGGCACCTCGGCGCTGCCGCGCACCAGGTGGACCGGAAGAAGAAGCCACTATCCCCGCAGGCGCACTGCGAGCGGGGAACGTTTTGCGGGTGCAAATGGCGCGAGGGCTGGAATCGCAAGCAACGGCCGACTGGCGTCATAAGCTGGCAAGATGCCACTGCCGCTGGCTGCCGTAAGCTGATGCAACAGGCCCAATAAAGCAAATCACCCCAGATTTCGAATTTTCCGAGGGGGGGGCAGGACTCGGCCCAGGCGCGATCACCATTGACGCTAGCTGGCCAATGGGCCAGCGCGAGAAGGCGACTCGCCCCGCCGATTATCTTGCAATAAAAAAGACACGCTGGTTGACAACTCTGGCGATGCTCTCTGTCTGGCAGATGAGCACCCAATCGACTCTGTTCGAAAAAAACACCGGATCTTTGCAACGCCAGGGGGGATACTAGGAGTCCGCTCCCAAGTGGGCAGGACGGTACCTCGCTGTTCTTGACATGCTTGACATGGAATGTGCGGGGTTCGCATATAATCGCATTCGGGCTGAACAGATATCCCCCTGCACTAGAAGTGATCGGCATGCGCGACTAGGAGCAAGCAAAAAAACACACCAAAACATAAGTTTCACACAAAAGGTTTTTGCACCACCATCGGTGCAACGCATGTGCACCCGTGCCACTGCGTCCCCGGCGATCTGAACCAGGGTTGATGCACGGCCGTGCTCTAAGATGCAGTTGAAAGGCACGGTGCGGCAGCGCTGTTGGCGGCGACGAGATCTCAAGCTCCGCCGCCAACAGACATGACATGGGGTTTGGCGCAGCCAAACCACCATGCAACGTCAATTTGTTCATCCGTTGACGGCGGCACGCGTCGCGGCAGCAGAACGCAGTAGCGCGCGGGCATGCAGGGCCGGCGACGCGGCCGGCCAGCTGCCAGCGCGATTTCGGCATAAGTGGCAAAAACCACGCAGGATCGTTTTGGGCGCGGCATCTGGCGCGGCTGCATCACACTGCCGGGCGTCGCGGCCTTGCGTTTGTAGCGCCAGGCCCCGCGCGCTCCTCGAGGCGGGAAAACGAGCCCCACGCAAGGGAATCGGGCGTGCTCTTGCGGGGCTTTCGAAAACGATCGCACGCAGCGGAAATTCCTCTGCGTGCCCCCCACGCTGGGAATGTAACTAGTCCGTGCACGATGGAGTTACCCGAGACTTCGCGGCGCGCGAAGGCATTACAGCAACGCCCTTTGGGTTGCGATTTTCGCGCGCGATGACAGCTCCGAGCTGGAAAGGAAGGGGGGGGGCGGGACAAGGCAAAGGAGGGGGGTGGAAAAGAAAGAGGAGGACGAGAAAGAAGCGAAGGAAGCAACGGAAGCAAACCAGGACGCGCGCAAGCGAAGCCAACACTGCGCGCCGAGACAGCCGTTCGTTCGTTCAGTTGGCCGCGCGGCATACGAACAGAGAAAAAGCTGTTTGCCGCCTATCGAAGTGACTTTTCGGGAGGAGACCCACGCTCTCTCCCCAGCCCCCCCCCCGCGCCCCGTTGCGAGCGCGCGACGATATGTCCTGGCACGCGGGCAGAGGGCTGCCAGTTGCCGGCGAGCGGCCTCCCCACCCGTCGCGCGTTCCAAAACAAATGCGGCCAACTAAACGCACTTGCCACGCAAACGCACCGACGCCACCCCGATCCGCGCATCCGTGCCAAGTGCCCTCTCAACGCGCCCCTTCCGCCGTAAAACCAGTAAAACGCTTTGTGTTTATATGTTTTTTCCTGTTCGGAACGACTGTGTACGCTTCTGCTGCTATCGAAGCTGACTGCGCAATGGAACCATGTTGCTTCGCTGCGGGATGCTCCAAGCACGGATGCGTTCGGTCTTGAACAGTGATGACGCGAACCTGGTCGAATCCCACACGATGGTCCTGTGTAGCCGGATCGCTTTATGCCACTACACTCAAAATGCCAAATCTAAATCTCGTTCTGAATCTGATCCGTGCAATTTACCCGTCGCCCGAACTTAGCGTCCAGTTCAACGCTGAAGCCCTGTAGTACCTCGAACACCCTTCGTATCGACCCACCGTATGGAATGGTCTCTAGACCCGGACAAGTTCGCTGAGAATGTGGCGTGCGCCAATTGCATCAGGTTGCTTCCTAACCGACCAAGTCATTCGTAAATGAGAATGGCCCCATGCGCGCCTGTTGTCCCCCGTCGTGATAGGTCGGGCACCCACTCCAGGAAACCGTCCATCTGGACGGATTAAAAAAGGTGATCCAAAAACTGATGCGGAACGCTAGCGGTGCTGAGCCCGTGAGAACATAGCATAATTGAATATGGCTCACAACGCGGTCACTCAAGAGCTTCTGACTTCAGAAGACCGTGGTGCTGCATGTCGTCGGACTCGAAGATTTCGGAGGCGTTCACCCGGGGCGGCTGGTTGTCGAAGACCACGGTTTTCAGTTCAGCGCTTGGGCCACCGAGTGTCCTGAGCCGGTGTTCCACCGTCACATCGACATGTCTGGTGATCTTCGGGAACTCGACGTCACGTACAACGCCCTATTTTTCCCCTCGTCACCTTGGGTCTGCAAGGCGCCTGTGCACGCAAGGCTGGAAAAAGAAGAACGCTCCTGCCCGCAACGGCACGCCCGTAGTACGGTTCAGTTCGGTCGAACGTCAGTAGATGGTTCGCACGGGCAGGCAAACGTGTAGATTCTTGACAAAGCTTGCACCAAAATTGCGACTGATCCCCTCACTGGGTGTTTTTGGATGGTACGCGAGGTGTCAGAAGGTCTCCCTTCGCCTAAGATGGTTCCTAGACGGCCTCCGGTGCTCTAAGATGGCTCAAGATAGCCGAAGATGATCCAAGGTAGCTTCCGACATGTCTCCAAGAAACCCCAAGATGGTCACAAGATCGCTCCAAGTGCTTTCGGAGCTCCCGCAGGACCCCCCCAAGAGGCCCAAATCCTTCAAAATCTGACGACAGTCAATGATGTTTGCCTTCTCGCCCGCCGCTTCCGATGCTCTTCTGGGGCCCCAATATTTTCCCAAAGTGCCCCCAGGCCCCGAAAAAGGTCCCCAAGACCCGCCAAACGAGCCCCAAGAGGACCCTAAAATCCCCCAGCAGAGTCCCAAGAGGGCTCCCAAGGCGGGTCTTAGGGCTCTGTCTTCGTACTCGATGTCATCCTCTTCCTTCTTCTCCTTCTCGTCCTCGCCCTCGTCCTTGCCCTCAGCGTATCCTTTTTCATGTCCTCCTCTTTCTCGTCGTCGTGGTTGTTGTCGTTTCCTTCCTCCTCCTCCTCCTCTTCCTCAGAATCTCCAAAAACTTTGAAACCTCATGGGGCCAGAGAAAGATGGCCGGAGGATCGCACCGCATCGCGATCTCCCTGCGCGCTGCAAGGTGCGGCGCGCCCATCATGAGGATTCGTCTCAACATCCAGGGGGGGCGACCGCCTATCTGGATCGCATCTTCTCAGCATTAGCAATATTGCCCGTGACCAGCCCTGGCCCCCCCCCACCCCTCCCCCTGTCACGTTGCGATTCGCGCCGGCGCCATCTGGGATCGTCGCAAAATCGACTCCGAACCGGATCGCGTCGGTGAAAATCGATATCGAACCGGGTGGGTCTGATCGAAACGGGCCCTGAGGGGAGTACCAGCCTCTAGCCCCCGCCAGCATATAATGAAGCCCTTATCAAGATCCCACAGAGAGACCACAAGAAAAGCTCGAATCTCGAGCCTCGATTCTCCTCAGGAGAAGGACGCTCGACGACCACCACAACGGCGCCAGGGACGACACCGAGGGGGCGACGGCGGCGGTGGCGGTGACGACGTGGCAGGGACAGCGATACCGCCCTCGAAAGCGACGACGACGACTACGACAGGCAAGGTCGTCTACGGCGACAGCATAACCGAACACCGACCGAAGTGACAGCGAGACCGAAGCCGACCAGACCCGACAGACCGCAGGCAGCCTAGAACGAGCTCAGAAGCGCAGCAAAAGCAAGACAACGGACCGAACCGAACCGACCGCATGCAACCGAATGCGACGCAGCAAAACCCACACCAAACAGCGGACACCCTTGATGTCTACCGCGTTGGAGTCGTGCTCCCAGCACTACGCCGTAGTGGGCAGGACGATACCCACATCCATCCAGCGCTGCCACACGACCAGGGGAAAAACTCTAGAGGTGCTTGGACATGACATGGGTGCTTCACGGCATAGCCTGCGCAGGAGACGCAGGCTGAGGAGAATGCCGAACGCGACGTGGGTGGAAGTTGAGAAGGACGAAGGGAAACGGCACCAACACACTAACACCACCATCGTCAAAGAACATTGGTAGGACCCCGTCATGGTGTGGTGTCGCCGAGTTTCGGCATCTTTCTGGATGCATCTCGACTCTCCAGCTAGGAGGTGGCGCTGCTCATGGTGCTGTTGTATTGTTGTTACCCCCATCTCCGAGTTGCAGCCGGTGTCAGTCATGGGGATGCAACGTAAGGAGCCGAAGTCATTGCGCGTCAGAGTTGCAACATCTGGCTGGCGGAATCGGCGGGCTAAGGACAGAAACAGAGCAATAATGGAAGGTACCATTGTCAATGCTCTGTGATCTCTCTCTCTCTCTCTCTCCCTCTCTCTATATACATGTCTATGTATATATACATATGATAGTATCTCTCTATTTCTCGTTCTTTCTTCTTTTCTCCCTATCGCTCTCACTCTCTCCCTCCAACTAGAGCACACAACTACACACACGCACCAACACGCTGCCCTGCACAGCAAGCTTTCAATGTTCTGCGCGCGGCGCGAGCTGGACCTCGAAACCTGTGGGCTTACGTGCCGCTGGCGCACCACTGTCCACCGCGCCGCTGGAGAACAAACAACATCACCCTCTCGCCGTCGTTAAACACGCCACGGGCTCAGCCAGAGCCTGCCAAAATGGCGCCAGAGCTGATGGTGTCGGGGGATCGCACCCCATCGCCGATACATCGGCGATGCCACGCGATCCTCGGGGACGCGCCGACCCGAGTCAGCCAGGGCCACTTTCGGGGGGAACGAAAGCGTAGGATAGAAAAGGGTAGGGTTTAGAATCAGCTCACGTAGCTGGTCATCCTGCGCTTCCTGGCGCCGATAGGCGCCCATGTATCGAGGAATGGGCCTGGCGGTGGGGCCGAAAGCAGTTGCATGCAGCAGATTTCGTACCACCACCCCCTTTCCCTATCCTCCCCTTTCGTTCGGCCCGACACTTCACGAACCCGGACCAGCCACCAGGTAGCTTCCAGACCGGGTCAGCGGGGAAAGAGAGTCGGCGCCACGTGGCTTCCAAGCCCGGGCCAGCCTGAAAGTATCCGAGGAGATCGCTCCGCCAAGTGAACGTGTTCTTTTTCAGCGTTTCGGCAAGGGGCGATTCGTGTGTTCAGCAGGAAGGGGGGGGAGGCGGGGCCCCCGTGCTTACTCCACCTGTTTGAAACCGGCGCAAAAACAGCCAAGTTCTACTCCATGGATGGAGGGGGGGTGCGAGACCCTGCGCCGATCGGCAAACGAATGAATAAAACGATCACCAGCGCTGACTCCTGTTTCGGCGTCCCCACCTGCTCTGGCTTCATCTGGGCGGCCTCGATCAGCACGTGCGGGCTCGCTTGGCGCCCCACCACGCGTCGGCCCTGGGCGGCGCCGCGCGCTTGCCAGAGGCCACCTCGTCGGCCACGCGCTGCAGCTCCGGAGGCACCGGCTGTTTGGAGGCCCGGAGGACCGCGATCATAGAAGAGGAAACAGCTGCATGAACATAAACTCTCGGAGCTCGATACGGATTTCTTGGATCGGATCCAACAAATCTGCTGCTCGGACCTCCGACAGTTTTATGCTTATGCAGTTCTTTCTCCTTCGAGGTGAGCTGGGAGGCCATCTCGGGGTACTTCTCCCAGTACTCGAAGAAGACGAGAGCGTGCCCGCGCGCGTCCTTACCCCGTGCCGTCCGACCAATGCGATGGACGTACTCCTCGATGGCGCCCATCTCGTGGATGACGACGTGCGACACCGAAGGTAGAAGGCCAACCATAGCAGCACACGCAGAAACAATCGGAGGAGCGCGCGGACTTCTCGGGTTGGCGATGGACCCCCCGCCCCCCCCCGCACCTCCTTCCCAGGCGCGCTCCAGGTTCGGGGGCTGGCGCTGGGGATCGGGTTCCAGCGCGGTTTCTGGGGCCTCGGGGACCGAAAGACGACCGGCGCATTTTTGTTCGGGGCGCGAGGGGGGGGTTCCTGGCGGGTTCCTTGTGCCTTATGGGCGGGCCATTACTCGGGCCTCTGGCGGCCGTCCGGGACGATCTGGGCCCCCCTTGGAAAAGCTCTGGGTGAGTTGCAGCTGCTAGGAGCCATCCCAAGGCAACATACCCTCCAAGAACCAACGACAACTTCCGCAAACCACTGTACGCTTGGGGATGATAAGCCTTCGGGTTGTGCAGAGACGGCCCCCCACAGGTAGTCCCGGCTGGCCTCAAAGGGCCCCACGAGTAGTCCAGGGCGGTCTCAACACCCCAACCCTGAGCGCCCGAGGGGCGCCGCCGGAGGCGGTGCCGGGGAGTCGAGACCGCCCTGGACTACTCGGCGGGGGACTGGGGCTACTCGCGGGGCCTGTGGTGGCCAGCCAGACTACGGGTGGGGGGGGGCTGCCTGTGCGCAGCCCGAAGCCTCACCACATCGGGGTACCGTGTCCTGTTGGCCTTCCAGAGGGGATGTCAATGCCGCGGCCCAGCACGTCGGTGCAGACCAGCAGCCGCAGGCGGCTCTTGCGGAACTCGTCGAGCACCCAGAGGCGGTACTCCTGAGCCTGCGGGCGTCGCGCAGCAGGGGTTGCAGGGCAGGGCGGCCTGGAAAGAAGGCAGGCTTCTGTGGAGGCAACTCCTGGGAGGATTCCGCAAGAACGAACAACAACTAACAAACCCGATGTAGGGCCTAAAACCAGATCAAACCAGATTAATCCTACGATTCAACGACATGGAACCAATTATCCCGGCAAAGCAACCTAACAGCGATGTGTAGGAGCATATCTGGAAGCATTCCCCTTAAGATTCAGATGAGAATCCAGTTGTAGAATTCTGCTGTTCTCGCAGTCGTAGTCGCATTCGCAATGACAGTCGCAGTGGCAACGGCAGTCACAGTCGCAGCCTCAGCCTCAGCCTGCCTCAGCCTCAGCCTCAGCCTGCCTCAGCCTCAGCCTGCCTCAGCCTCAGCCTCAGCCTGCTTCAGCCTCCGCCTCAGTCTGCCTTCAGCCTCGGCCTCAGCCTCAGCCTGCCTCAGCCTCAGCCTGCATCAGCCTCAGCCTCAGCCTCAGCCTGCCTCAGCATCAGCCTGCCTCAGCCTCAGCCTCAGCCTGCCTCAGCCTCAGCCTCAGCCTGCTTCAGCCTCAGCCTCAGTCTGCCTTCAGCCTCGGCCTCAGCCTCAGCCTGCCTCAGCCTCAGCCTGCCTCAGCCTCAGCATCAGCCTGCCTCAGCATTCAAAATGTGGCCCGGGAATGGAATTCTGGGAACTCGAAGAACACGAAGTGGCCTACAGTTGGCTCCGGGCATTCAAAATCATGCCCAGGAATGGAGTTCTGGGAACTCGAAGACCACGAAGTGGCCTACAGTTGGCTCCGGGCATCCAAAATGTGGCCCGGGAATGGAGTTCTGGGAAGTCGAAGAGCACGAAGTGGCCTACAGTTGGCTCCGGGCATCCAAAATGTGGCCCGGGAATGGAGTTCTGGGAGGTCGAAGAGCACGAAGTGTGTGACTGTTGGCTCCGGTTATTCAAAATGTGGCCCGGGAATGGAGTTCTGGGAGGTCGAAGAGCACGAAGTGTGTGACTGTTCGCTTAAAACGAGCCCGGTTCTGTTCCCGGTTCTCCTCCCCGGCACCCGCCCAGACCCCCCTGAGGAGTCATGATGCTCTCTTTTGACCCTACTAGAAACCTATCAGCAAAAGCTGTTAGGTAATCATATCAAAAAATCATTTGGAGATTGCAGGTTTGCCACGTTTTTCAATATCCGCCGATCCGGCGTGTGAGTTTCTGAGAGCGTGGGCTTGAGCTCGCTCAAGCTTCGCTCTGGGAGGGGGTTCGGGATCCGGCGAATTATCCACGCAATTCAGTGGACGCTCCAGCGCGGGGGGGGGGGTCCAAGAATCGAGGGGGGGGCGGAGCTCGAGCGGGGGGGGGTCAGCGCGGGAGGGGAGGGGTCCAAGAATCGAGGGGGGGGGGGGGAGCTCGAGCGAGGACGGGGGGGGGTCGAACGGAGGGGGGTCGAGCCCAGCTCGAGCGGGTGGGGGGGTCAGCGGGGGGGGGGAAGCTCGAGCGAGGAGGGGGGGGGGAGGGTCGAGCTCAAGCGGGGGGAGGGGGTCCAAGGAGGAAGCTAGAGCGGGGACGGAGGGGGGGGGGGGTCGAGCTCAAGCGGTGAGGGGGGAGGGTCAGCGCGGGGATGGGGGGGGGGGAGCTCGAGCGAAGACAGAGGGGGGGGTCGAGCTCAAGCGGAGGGGGGGGGGTCCAAGGAGGAAGTTCGAGCGGGGACGGAGGGGGGGGTCGAGCTCAAGCGAGGAGGGGGGGGGTCAGCGCGGGGCCGTCGTTGACACCGTCGTCGGTCGTCGTCGTCGTCATCGTCCGTTCCCACAAGCATCGGGAGCGCCCCGGATCGGCGGCACTGGCCAGAGGCCATTACAATATCGCCGTGACCATGTTTAAGCTTACGTTTTCGAAAATCATTCGTGCGATGGCGGCAGAGCATGAAACAAAACAAAGAACTTGAAACATATGATTTTAGAGTAGATCCGCGAGGCTGAGTGAAAACGAGAACGGAGGAGACGCGCCGCGCGAACTGCGAAGACGACGTGAACAGAAAACGGGCGCAAAAAACAAAACATGGCCACCCTTCTCGCACACAAACAAAACGCGAACAAAACGCACGGCTCGTGCCTGCGCGAGAACAAAACACCAAACACAACATAGGCCTCATTCCCAAAACGGGCAGGCCCGCGCCTACTGTGCAGAGTCCGCGCAAAACGTGTTCCCGAACGCGTTTAGAACGAAAAACAACAAGAAAACGAAGACAGCAGAGACAAAACAAGTAAACAGTGTTTAGCTTGAGCCCTGTGAAGAAGATCAAAGCAAGATCTGAGGAAGATCTGGAGGAGATCTGAGGATGATCTCAGGAAGATCTGAGGGGAAGATCTAGGTGAAGATCCGCGGGGAGATCAACGGGAACATCTGGGGGAAGATCTGGGTGAAGATCTGGAGGGCAATTCGGAGGAATATCTGGGGGGAGATCACCGTGGCCATTTTAAAAACTAGGTTTCGAGTAACACTCGCGCGATGACGACACGACATGAAACAAAACAAGGATGCTTTAAACTATGGTTTTAGAGCAGGTCCGCGAGACTGAGCCCGGGCATGCCGACCTAGTTTTTGTTGAACTCCCTGTATCATCAGCATCAACAGCAGCAGCATTAGCATCCTCCTCCTCCTCCTCCTCATCCTCATCCACCTCTTCGTCATCATCAGCATCATCAACAGCAGCCTCATCATTCCCAGCTCGCACGTAGTGAGTTCCAGATGTATGGGGTAAGCGCCACGGGATGGACACAGACGCACCCTGTGACGTACCCAACGTCTGTCTAAACTTGTGGCGGCTATACCCAGACTGCCGTTCAACACAAAGACACACGTTGAACGACCCTTACTACGCGCAGGGGCCGCGAAGCCTCGGCTGGATGTGCGCACTGCCCCACTCCGTCAGACCCCCTAGGAACCCACTCATGTGGTGACCGTTGCGCAGTTCGCAATCCCCCGGGGCGCTGCAAAGCCTCGGTTGAAAGCGCAGGTCGCGGACCCCAAGGAGCTGCGATGTCTCGGCTGGAAAAGGATTCCCCCACTCCGCCGGGGGTGGGTGCCACAGGAGCCCACGAAAATGGCAGCGGTTGCGCAGTTCGCAGCCCCTCAGGGGGCCGCGGGGTATCGGCTGGATGTGCGTACCCCCCACCCACCCACCCACCCACTCCGATGGACCTCCAAGGAACCAATGAACATGACGACAATTGCAATTCGCTGCCCCCCCCGCCAATGGAGCCGCGAAGTCTCTGCTGGATGTGCGCACTCCCCCACGCCGCTGACCTCCCAGGAGCCCAAGAGCGTGGCCACCATTGCGCAGTGCGGGAGTCGCGAGGTCTCGGCTGGTATGTGCGGACTCCCCAGCTCTGCTGGGCCTCCCAGACGCCCACGAAGGTGGCCGCGGTTGCGCAGCTCGCGGCCCCCCAGGGAGCTGCGAGGTCTCGGCTGGATGTGCGTACTCCCCTGCTCCGCTGGGCCTCCCAGACGCCCACGAAGGTGGCCGCAGCTGCGCAGTTCGCAGCCCCCCAGGGAGCTGCGAGGTCTCGGCTGGATGTGCGTACGGCAGGTTCGTGTCGTGCCGACCCCAGCGTTGGTTTTTGACACCGCAGGGATCGTTCAACCTTGAACGATCGGCCGCTGCCGCAACGTCCAATCGTTCAACATCGACCGATTCTGGGTCGCCGGCGGCGTTCAACGTTAAACGCCGCGGGCGGAGTCGCCGACGGTCGACACGACGCGAACCTGCCGTACTCCCCTGCTCCGCTGGTTTCTCCCAGGCGCCCACGAACGTGGCGGCGGGTTGCGCAGCTCGCGGCCTCCCCGGGAGCTGCGGGGTCTCGGCTGGACGCGTGGCGACGGTTGCGCACGCCGTAGCCCCTTCAAGGAGCCGCGAGGAGGAGGAGGATGCAGAGGAGGTCCGTGGAGGCCGCACTGCTCTATTCAAAATGGGAACCCAGCACAGAAAGGTTGGGACACAGATTCAGCTTGGCCGACCAGGGCGAGATGGTCGCGGCTCCTCGCGGTCCCGCGGGCGGAAAAGCGCTGCCGTTCGGGCAGGGGCGCCCGCTGGCGAGGGAGGGGACGCAGGGAGACTGCAGGCCACGGACTCCTCCAGATGGGGGGCAGGGCGGGGTGAGGGGCGGGGCGAGGGGAGGGGCGAGGGGCGGGGAGAGGCAAGAGCGGATAGGCTCATCATCCTCACCATCCATCCATCCATCCATCCATCCGTCCATCCATCCATCCATCCATCCATCCATCCATCCATCCATCCATCCATCCATCCATCCATCCATCCATCCATCCATCCATCCATCCATCCATCCAGCCAACCATAACCATCCATCATCCATCCATCATCATCAACCATATCACCATCACCATCATCATCCTCATCCTCATCCTCATCCCATCCTCATCCCATCATCACATCATCATCATCAGCATCATCATCATCATCACATCCACATCCGCATCTCATCCATCCTCTCCTCATCCTCATCCTCATCATCATCATCATCATCATTCATCATCATCACAATCATCAATCATCATCACATCACATCAGCATCAGCATCCTCATCATCATCATCATCATCATCAGCATCATCATCATATCATCATCATCATCATCATCATCATCATCATCATCATATTCATCATCATCATCATCATCATCATCATCATCATCATCATCATCATCATCATCATCAGCATCATCATCGTCGTCAGCATCGTCATCATCATCATCAGCACACGCATGATCATAATCAGCAGCACCATCAGCATCATCATCAGCAACATCATCACCATCAGCATCATCATCCTCATCATTATCATCATCATCATACTCATCATCATCACAATCATCATCATCAATCATGATCATCATCATCATCATCATCATCATCATCATCCGTATCATCATCAGCATCAGCAGCATCATCCACATCCACATCATCATCCTCATCATCCTCATCATCATCACCATCATCATCATCAGCATTATCATCCACATACACGTCATCATCAGCAGCAGCATCAGCATCATCCTCATCATCCTCGTCATCATCATCAGCAGCATCAGCAGCATCAGCAGCATCCCCATCACCAACATCATCAGCAGCATCATCATCACGATGATCGTCATCATCAGCAGTCGCAGCAGCGGCAACATAATCGTCCTCATCATCACAACCATCATCTCAGGCATCATCATCATCAAAATCAGCAACCTGACCATTATCATCCGAACCATGCTCCTCGTCAGCATGACCATCACCAGCAACAGCAACATACGCATCAGCATCCTAATTATCGTCATCGTCCGAATCCTCTCATCGTCAGCATCATCACCATCCACATCATCATCAGCACCATCATCATCGTCAGCATCATCACCGCTCAGCGTCAACATCGTCTTCAGCAACATCATCAGCAGCATCATCACCGTCAACATCAGCACCATGCGCGTCATCATCATCATCATCACCGTCACCAAAACCAGCAGCACCACCACCATCATCGCCATTATCACAATCTCTATTACCACCAGCGTCATCGTTATCATCACCGCCATCGTCATCGTCATCATCCTCGTCATCATCACCGTCATCAGCATGATCACCATCATCATCATAACCATTACCACCAACACAATCAGCATCATTGTAAGCAACATCAACATCAGTATCAACATCATCATCCTCATCGTCATCATAACCATTATCGTCATCATCACCATCACCATCACCATCATCATCATCATCATCATCACCATCATCATCATCAACATCATCATGTTCATATTCATCATCATGATCAACAACATCATCACTATATCCGTCATCATCAGCATCATCATTATCATCAGCAGCAGCATCAACAGCATCGCAGGCCACGGGATCCTCCAGATGAGGGGTGGGGTGGGAAGGGGGGAGGGACTAGCGTCGGGGAGAGGGAAGGGCGGGAAGGATGGTGGGGCAGGAGGAGGAGGAGGAGGAGGATTCTCGATGGCAGCCTGGCGAGCTGGGCGGGCAATCGGACATATCATCTGGCCGTTTCGATGTCTGAACTCCACCATGAAGCATTTGCTCAAGGCCGGCGTGCCTGGAGCACCGTCCCAGCCATCATGGGTGCCGTCGGGCAGGGTACCCTCGACACTCCACGCGAGAGGCTGGGAGGGTCGAGCCGTGTGCTCTCAAGACACGGAGCCGCCCCAGGCAAAAGGCTGTGGCCAGCACTGCCGCGCGCCAGCTTCGGCTGCCTCAAACGCGCACCAGCGCACGCTCAGGGGACCCACCAACGCAGACGCTCAGGGGACCAACCAACGCACGCTCAAGGTGACGAACGAGCAACACACACCCATGCCCATAGGGGGGTCGTTGAGAGGAGGACTGGCTATGGGTATGGGTGCGGGTTGTCGGACCCTGGGGAACGCTCCCGTTCGAGCGGGGACCCCCATCCGACAACACGCGCCCATAGCCCTCTCCGACCCCCCTATGGGTAACGGTATGGGTGTGTGTTGTTGGTTCGTCCCAAGGGACCCCTCCCGGAAGCTGCAGCCACGAGAGCCACCGGAGCGCCCACGTGCCCTCCAAGATGAAGGGGAACTGGGACACACAAATAAATGCACACAAATAAAAATACCCCCCATATTTCCCCATATTTTCTGGGCTTCTGTCTTCCCCCCCACTTCCCATAGTTTCCCATATTTTCTGGGAATCACCGATTAATTGTGTCTGTGTGTGTTTTTCCCCTCCTGATGTTGGTTCGTCACAAGGGACCCCTCCCGGAAGCTGCAGCCCACGAGAGCCACCGGAGCGCCCACGTGCCCTCCAAGATGAAGGGGAACTGGGACACACAAATAAATACACACACACAAATAAAAATACCCCCCATATGTTCCCATATTTTCAGGGTTTCTGTCTTCCCCCCACACTTCCCATATTTTCCCATATTTTCTCGGAATCGACGATTAATTGTGTCTGTGTGTTTTTTCCCCTCCTGATGTTGGTTCGTCACAGGGGACCCCTCTCGGAAGCTGCAGCCCAAGAGAGCCACCGGAGCGCCCACGTGCCCTCCAAGATGAAGGGGAACTGGGACACACAAATAAATACACACACAAATAAAAATACCCCCCGTATTTTCCCATATTTTCAGGGTTTCTGTCTTCCCCCCCACTTCCCATATTTTCCCATATTTTCTCGGAATCGACGATTAATTGTGTCTGTTTTTGTGTTTTTTCCCCTCCTGATGTAGGTTCGTCACAGGGGACCCCCCTCTCAGGAAGCTGCAGACCCAAAGAGAGCCACCGGGAAGCCCACGTGCCCTCCTCATGATGAAGGAAACTGGGACACGACAAATAAATACACACACAAATAAAATACCCCCCGTATTTTCCCATATTTTCAGGGTTTCTGTCTTCCCCCCCACTTCCCATATTTTCCCATATTTTCTCGGAATCGACGATTAATTGTGTCTGTGTTTTTTTTCCCCTCCTGATGTTGGTTCGTCACAGGGGACCCCTCTCGGAAGCTGCAGCCCAAGAGAGCCACCGGAGCGCCCACGTGCCCTCCAAGATGAAGGGGAAC